>JAMXBB010000012.1:12319615-12744441 GCA_024138015.1 Lumnitzera littorea | reverse complement strand
GAGCCGCTGCCGCTGCCGCTGCCGCTGCCGCCGCTGCTGCTGCTGCTGCACATTCTTGTAGTGTTTTAAATAAACAGTAGATAGATATCTTCTGCTTTTCTTTCTGGCTTGACTTGGGGAGGATGAGGATGCGTGTAATGTATGGGAAGAAGAATGGGAGGAGGGATCGCTTTTGCTAAATGCTAAATGCGTATCACATGTACTTATATAAGAAAAAGGTAAGGGGTAAGGTTAAGGGCGTGGTGACATATTGAAGAAAAGAAAAAGAAGTGAAAAAAAGAAAAAAAAAAAAAAGTAGGAAAGAAAGTAAGGAACATGGGAAGGTTGGGATCTGCCATACACACCCTCTTGTGTAGCGTAATAATTTAGGGTTCCGCACTTCATTCTTCACTTCTTCAAATTTTAATATTAAAAATTATAAATTATTTAATAATTTACATTTAAATAAATATAAATCGAAATTAAAGTGAAAAACAGCATTCATCTCTTAAAAAATTAAGAATGAGACCATAAAAAAAATATTTAATTTAATGCCAAAACATACCAAGAGAGTGTGAGTACGACATCTTCCTTCTTTCCTCTCCTCTTCAACCCAACATTACCTATCTTTTTATCCTATAAAATGATGATGCTCTTTTACGGTAGAAAAAGCTAGCTGGAGAAAAGATTCACTAGATATTATTTACTATATATATATATATAAATATATATATATATATATATATATGATAGATGAATTGTACACGTAATGGTCTTTATAAAATATAAAAGATAGTTTTTTTTTTTAAACTAACCATCCGCTACCGCTACTGTTTATTTAAACTTGATTAGTACCCCGTCATGTTACATAGATAACTGTCCTTTATCTGTATCTTGTTTCAACAACTCAAGGAGGACTCTGTCTTATTCTTACATAAAGTGATTCGCTAACAATGCTAATTTGTTTTATTTGTCCCGAATACAATAGCATATACATATGGTGATGATTGGGATTGATTTTCCCAAAACATCCATGTGCTAGACGATTTCTATCGAATAAAAACTAAGAACCCCATGAAAAAAACCTCCAATTCTTTTGCCAATTCTACCTGCAATGTGTCTTTCCAACTTGGAATTTTCTTTATAAAATGCTCTATGTGTTATTATTTTATTTCTTACTTGTTTTGTATTGCTGATAAAAGTATAAAATTACACATTTATCTCCTCTTAAATAATGACATAATACGATTTAAACGGTTTAATATATGAAAAAAATAGATACAAGATATAAATGGATCATACCCATTTAAACACAATGATGAACAGTAACATTTTTTTTTATTTACCTATGTTTTCTTTAGTTCAAAGCTCTATGTTCTAGGACGTTAAAGGCAAACCGGGGTTTAGAATATATCAAAATGTTCCAATTTCACATTAAAAGATGGTTTTGAAGACATTTATAGAGGTGTTTTCTAATTCTTGCTATTTAATTTGTATAATCTCTTGATTCACTTAGGCACTTCTTATTGAGACGTTGTGCTTAATAGTAGAGGTTTTGCAATGATGAATTTGATGAGTTGATATTTTTGATGTTGATATTGAGTATTCGGTAATTTAGCTATTGTGTTTATTATATATTTATTCAATACATGGCTAACACCTTAGATGGATAGAGTTAAAGATACTTGAGAGGAATTTGACAATTCGTGATAAACATATTATGAATTTTTAGAAAAGCATGTTAGGTGAATGTATGAGTTCTGATGAAATTTGTGAACTTACGTATTTAATACTATTGGAAATATGGTTTGAGTCATAAGGATATGCTTAGACCATGTTTACAATTAGAGTAGTAATTTCGGTATAAGTATGATTTGTGTTATAATTAGAATTTTGTTATTTTGGGAGGTGAGCAGATTCTTGTGAATTTAGTTAAATTTCATTTAGTTGATTTCAAGGATGATTTTAAGGCATTGCATCAATTTAAGTATTTGAGCTATAATTAGGATTTCGTTACTTTGGAAGGTGAGTAGATTCTTGTGAGTTTAGTTAAATTTTATTTAGTTGATTTCAAATATGATTTCAAGGTATTGCATCGATTTAAGTGAAAATATTTGTAAACCTCAAAAATTTTGATTTTTACATCTCTTGACTCCAGATCCTTCAGCGTGTTGTCAAAACATTTGATTTTGAGTTAGATTAATTCATTAGTTTTTTACTTTCTTTCAATTCAAACAAACTTTGATTGCTTAGCTAAGAGAAAACTTACATAATCTAGTGCTTTAACACACAAGCTCTCTTAGGACCGACCCTATATCCACCACCGTACTACAATTATACGACCAATACACATGCCGTTTGCTTCTCAAAATCAATTTCAGCATTTTGTGAGAAACGACCAACACCAAGCAATTGCTTTATTGCTTCTTAATTAATTTTTCATATAATAAGTTGGACCGGTTGAATCTCATGCAGGACAGGTCTACTGTTGGCTAATGAGCAAGCTAGGTAGGCCGGCAACATTCCCGTACGGGTTCCCTCAGCTGCACCGGACTGCATTAATTCATAACGCAGCCAAGCAAGCCACCATGCCCACATATTGACGGGCTAAAACACATTACTCATCATGTGAGACCCATTTCCTTACAATTAATGGAAAAGGTTTAAAATTTTGAAATAACGAAAAAGCGATTGGCAACATGTAGGGGGCTCAATTAAGGGTCTTAGATTAGCTGCAGCAGTGAATCTGAATTCTATGATCATGCGGCTGGCACCTGACTGGAAATGGAGGTTTGGTTGGGTTTAGTCCCACACTACGGCAAAGCCAAAAGTACGTTCCAAACATTAATATCATCCGTTTGTGACGGATCATTAGTATTATTGTCGAGAACAAATTTACGTGATTAAAATTTTCGAATTTTATGGAAAGAAAAAAAGAGAGGAAAAAAATGCTAGTGATTAAACATTTTTCTGAAGAGCAGAAAACGTGAAGTATATAATAGTAACGATTCATAATCGGAGAACGATCTGTTTGTTTGCAAAATAGTTGGTGGGATTAACAAAATCGTGCCTCCACTTAATATTTATGTAATATTTGGCACCAATTTGGGGGAGACAAGTAATTGAGCAATTATTCCAGATAAAACAATGCTAATTATCTATATATTATTAAACCCCAAAAAGGTTTATGTAATTGCCATCTTTGTAAATTACCTTTTTAATCCTAATTCATACACTAAAATAACCTTTTTAAATTATAAATATCTTACATCATAGACAAATTTGTAAACTTTCTCTTTCTTTTTTCATCTAATTTTCTCCCTCCTCTGCCACTTTTCAACTCCAATTTCTTCTCCTTCTCTCTCCTCCACTTTTTATTTTTTCTTAATTTGTTTGCTCACTTGCTCTTAAACAATAACAATTGTTTTTCTCTCCTATTTCCATGTAGAGAATATAAATTTATTAAATAAATATTACTACTTCATTTGAATTATATTTTATCAAATATATCATGTGATTGATAGTTTTCTACAATCAATATATTTAAATTTTTATGTTAAATTTTTTTATATATAGTTTCAACATAATTAATTATTTAAATATTATGAATTTAAGTTTCATGTATTTGATGTTCTTAAATTGCATGTGTAGCATCTGTTCGTATCATATAATTTTAGAAACTCTTTCTTTTTTCATATCTCACCTTTTTATGGTATCATTTATAAATTTTCATAATTTTTAAATACATCGTATCATAATATATAGTTTCGGAAATTCTTTCCATTTTTATATCTCATTTTTTAATGGTACTATTAATATATTTTCACAATTTTTTGGCATATCGTATTATAATATATAATTTTGGAAGCTCTTTCTTTTTTCATATATCATTTTTTATGGTATAATGGATGTATTTCTATACTTTTTTTTTTTTTATCATATCTTAATATAATATATGGTTTCATAAATTTTTTTATCTTTTATATCTCATCTTTTATGGTACCATTTGTTGATGGATATGTTAGTATATGAGCCCCTAGGTCCAAACTAATCGGCCTAAGGCTATTGATTAATCTATTTGAGATAAATCCTTATTTCATCTCCTATTAGAAGACGTAAACCCTCCACGTAAAGGACTACTTTTCACTCTTTCTCTTTCTTACTTAGGGTTTTACTCCCTTGATACACTACGCTGATTTAAATATCGAAGTGACTGTGTCGCAAAAAACTTTAACACCTTATTTTATATATCATTTTTATGGTATTATTAATACATTTTCATAACTTTTTGCCATATTCTATTATATAATTTCGAAAACTCTTTTCTTTTTTATAGTTTATTTTTTATGGTACTTTTAATGCATTTCCATTATTTTTTGTTTAATTTAATATAATTTCGAAACTTTTTACCTTTTACATTTTGAGTAGTAAATTACTATTTTGCAATTCATTTGAAGTCATTCTTTGTATGAAAATTACACATTGTGTATAGTTTATATATACTATATATAATTTGGTGATAAAAACATAATCATGAGAGAGATAGAGTTTTTAGGTTTTTTTTTTTTCATCCGTATAGTTAATAAATCAAATATAACAATGAATTCGTTTTTAGTATTTATATTGCTTAAATAATTTCTTAATGTGTTTTTTGGTAATTCATGAAATATTAATAATATTTACATTTTTTTTATTTTCAAACAAAATTTTTAATCATTATTTAGATTTTTATCCATGCATTATACATGCTCTTTAACTAGTTAGAGAAAAACTAATTCTACTTTCCCTAAGAGAATTTTAGAGATCCATCAATGATTATTATTATTATTATTATTATTATTAACATTAACGCTTGGAATCCAGAATGCAATAACTTACCATGTGTTATTGCTAAGACTTTTATTATTATTATTAACATTAATGCTTGGAATCCAGAATGCCATAGCTTGCCATGTGTCATTATTAGGTAATAATACACTAAGACTTTTAAAAATGTCTAAAAATCACAATTTAATAGAAATACAGTCAAATACCATTATTGGAATCTTTACGTACATACAATCATTGAGTGACTTTAAAGAATCTCACTTTAATCACAAATAAAATCTTAGATAAGTTGAATCGAACTATAACCACAGTAACAAATAATCAAAATCTATGATGGCTCTTACAAACTCAAAGTACCATAATTGCCGTTTAGTCCTCAATGTTTCATTGTTCTTTTATTTCAATTCTAAACTTTTAATTTTCTTTTTCTTTGGAATTTGAGTCCTTAGTAAAAGCAAACGAGTTGTTTTATTAATGGTGTTAAGTTTTCAGTTTATGTATAACATGTGGCATAACTTGATTGGTTTAAATAATTAATTTAAGTGAATAAATTAATAATATATATTGTTGATTGTGGTTGAATCAACTGGGGATGAGTGGGATTGAGTAGAGTTTAGATGGATTGGACCTGGATCTCGTCCCTTGCTCCTTGGTTTCTACAAAAAGCCTCATGTAAGTATGGCCATGAGGACCCTTCGACACTCAAGTTGCAAAGGAGGATTAAAGGACAAAGGGGGCAAGCACTAAGGAACCAAGATGTAGTGCTCATTGATACGTATTTGGGATGTTGAGAGTTAAGGTTTTATGCTGGAAGTTAGTCGAAAGAGTGGAGGGGATCTAGAGAAAATTAAGAGAATTGAGTAAAGCCCCATACCTCATGGTGTCCAATACCTTTTATGGAGATTACCTAAACATGTGGTGGTTTGGGGTTCACTTATACCGGTTGTTGATAGGTGGCATATGTTGCGGTGGAGATTAGGCGTCTTTGAAGGCGGTTGGTTATGATTGGCTTAGTAACCAAATTTGCAGCTCGAAGGTTTGACATTTGCAGGGGTAAGGGTTGTTGGGTGTGTTGATCGTTTTACGGATATTAAATGTCCATTAATAGACTGTAGTGGAAAGCAGGTGTTAAATATAAAGGATGAGTTCAGACGTTAGGGGGGTCGGTAGATGCTCGATTGAGAATGAACTAAGACCTCAGTTGATACCGGGTGGTCGTCTTGTGTAGGCTTGGTGATCGACTTGGTCTGCTTAGGTGAGACATTGTGTAGCTTGTTAAACAGGTCATGGTATAAAGGATAAGCTCACTTTTTGCCAACACATTTCTTGGTGGGCTTCCACATATGATGGATTTTAGGTTAGGTGAGAATTGGGTATTAATATTTTTCCCCTTATTCTCTTCAGTGTCCATAATATGAGGAGAGTAATGTATGTAAGATGATCTAGTTGAGGTGGGACCATCCTTCTTGCAAGTGGAGGGACTCGCATCTGTATTTGGTGTGTGATGTCCAACATCTTTAATCAAGTTTGTTTTCCTGTACATTGGTGTCTGGTATGATTGGTGCAACTGTTAGACTACTCGAAGTGTCATGATGACCTTTTTTTGGGAAGTATAGTGCTTATTGATGATCCTTCAACGGTGACTACATGCGTGGGGTGTTCTGTTGTCAATATGGTGCTCATTGATGATCCTTTAAGGGTGACCGCACGCATGGGGTGTTCTGTTGTTAAGCTACATCAGTGATCTATGTGTGTAGATCAATCGGGGTCTTTGGCTCATGGAATGGGACATGTTGATGGTTGAGGCTCGGTATACATCCTTTCATAGGTTCGTGTTTTGAGAGTGGAAGAAATCGTTGGCCTTTCCCTCCTGGCTGTCTATATAAGAGAATAAGTAAGTCTTCATTTTTCACTTTGCATTGTCAAATTAGAGGAGACTTTACATGATTTTTTACTTGCGAGTTAGTCCCTTCTTACTGTGATTTTCTTGCTTGGTTGATCTTTGACAATGGCTAACTAAAGCATAACCTCTTAGTAGAGTGAGTCTTTCGAGAGAAGTGAACGAAGGTTGCGAGGATTTGGCTAGAGAAGGGGTTAATAATCCTACTCCCCCCCGAAATGATGGTGGTGGTAATGATGGCAGCAAGTAATGAAGATGGGGTGATATTGTCTTAGGTGGAGAGGAGAGAGTGTGCGTAGTGGGAGCCTTGTGATGTATATCCTTTAGATGGCAAAGAGGACAAAGAGGGGGAGTTGTTGCGTACAACCAACGCTAATGATAAGGTATGTGCTCGTGTTGCATATGTGGTGAATGAATAGAAGTTGAGACCTATGAGTAGAGCAGTTGAGGAAGTGTTCGGGTGGCAAGTAGAGGTAGCCACAGATGGACAACGGGTGTATAACATAGGGGATGACTGGTCATTCAGTATTTACACGAAGTTGTTCGAGCTAGGTCTTCGGCTTCCCTTTTCAAAGTTCTTGGTGGAGTTTTTTTTGTTATTTCAAGGTTGCCCTAGGGAGTTTGAATGCTAATGCCTAGGCACGGCTATTTGCATTTGAGGCGTTATGCTTGTAGGAGTTGTAGAGGCCAATAATGCAGTTGTTTAGACATTTCTTCTACGTTAAGAGGGTGGTTGATAGTTGGGTATATGTTGCCTACTAAGGGAGGTTGTTGAATATCTTTAGTGATCTGCTGAATAAGTTTGATAATTGGAAAGAGTTCTTGTACTTTGTTCGTACGCCTAAGCCCTTAGGTTTCCCATCTTAGTGGAGGTGCCTATTTAAGGCAAAAAGTTGGTGATCTACGGGATGAGGACACCATGATCAGTATCGAGCTATTGAACTTGGTAGGGTAGAAGAAGCTCTACCCGGTAGAGCTCAAATGAGATAATGTAGTATAATTTACTATAAAAAAATACACGTAATTTTTTAGTATACTCGGTACAAATAATAATTATACTCGTAAATTAACTTTAAATTGAGTAATTATATATATATTGTGTTGAATTCATGAAATTAACCCTAGAATGTATCCTAAAAATAAAAGATATGCTAGAAACTTAATTATATGAGTAAAGTTATATATTTCACATGTTATTACATAGGGTATAACCTTGTATATTAATTAAAATAATTAATTCTAATATATAATATCTATATTTAAGTAATTATTTAATAAAAGAAAAAGAAAAATTAATTAAATAATATTGGAAGGAGGCGTGGCAGGAGGATGGAAATACATTGCTGATTCAAAAGGTGGAGTTACAATATTTGGACACCTCATGCATAAAAAAAAAAAAAAAGAAATTGGAAAAGAAAATATGAATTAATTAAAGAAAAATCCTTAAACCGACTTTGAGGCACTATAAAAAGCCAAGATCATCACACATGATAGTTTTAGCAATTTGGAATCAGAGAAAATCAGAAAGAAAAATTAGAAAAAATCGTAGAAAAAAAAAACAAATTTAGAAAAAAACAGAAAAATTAGTGAAAGTGTGGAATCCTAACCTAGAGTAGATCTGCTGTGAAACCCAGCCAATCCCACACGGTCCACCCACCGCGCCAGCCGTCCGATAATCGCCCAGCCGCCGCCGGCCACCGGAGCACCCAAGAACACCAAGGTCAAATTTCTGCCCTGTTTTTCAATAATTTCTAAAAAATAGTAAATCCGCCTAGAAAATTATGAAAAAAATTACACTTAGGTTATTTTAGACATGATTTCATGTGATATTTTTATTTTTGAAAAATTCGTAATATTTAATATACTTTATTAAGAAATCTATAATTCATCCGAATATATATTAGTGAAATAAATTTACTATATGATATTGTTTTTAGTTGAAAATTTTTGTATAGGATGTGTATGATATATGGGTAATTGCTACCTAGCCCAAATTTTTATTTGAATAATTTTAATATTTATTGAATTTTTAGGCCTAAAATTGGTTCGAAAATAGGCTGAAATTATGAATTTAATAGGAAATTATGAAATTAATTGATGAAATGGACATGTACTGATCTATAATAAATAATAATGGTATTGAGTCAGATTGAAATTAATTGGATGCTAAAAGAATTATAATTGGATAATTTATCAAATTTAGGGGTAAAATCGTCAATACGAAAATATAGGCAATAGGTCGAAAACTTGAAACCGAGTGATAATTGAATTCCCTATATTTTTAGAAGTCCATAGAAATTTTTGGGGAATTATTAGGTAATCCAAACTATTTACTACGAATTTATTAAGTAAAATAGCTTAAATTACAAGTCGGGGTGTATTTGTAATATTAATAGACTAAAATGAGTAAAATACTTAAATAAAACCTATATATAGGATTGCTGGTCGAATTGGGTTAAATAGAGATTTTTATTATAATTATTAATATTTTCTGATCGGGATGTACTTTAGGTGTATTAGAATTGAATAATACTTATATTGTTATAATATAAGGACAAATTGGATAAAATATAATTTAAAACTGTAAATTTCACATAATACGATCGTTTTTATATAATTATGTATAATTGTATTAAAAATTCAAACTACCCGTTAAAATCCATCTCTAGGAACAGAACTCATAAGATGTGTCGTTAAGTCTATACGAACTCAATGACACTAGTTTTGTTGAAATTGGATAACCTTAAGCAATCTAGCTTATAACTGTAACATATTCAAGAATATACACATTTCGGTAACTTTACCGGAATCAAAACGTGAATTAATAAATAAAAAGTACGTTTCGATACGATCAAAATGATATATAATACGTAATAGTATATATGATGTACAATATCAATAATTAATAATTTAATTCGATATATAGTAATAACATGACTGCATATTATGGAAATAATATATATATATAACCATTTTAGATTAAACCCTAATGTTTTCGTAATTATTACGAAAACTAAATTTGGACCTTTTGTGTAATTAGGACCTTCCAAAGACGGCTGACAATTCAAGTCAGAAATAGCGAACATCTAAACAAGTAAGTTAGGATGGTAGCTTCGCCGCTGTTTGGGTACTATTTAAAAGTATCCGGAGACCCAAGAGTACTTCTGGTTGTGTTTGTAGTTAGATGATTATGCGCATGCTATGTGTGTGAATGATACTCTGTTGTGACAGGAGTTCAACTCCTTGGTGTGCTGTTCTGCATATTTGCATGGATTCTGTATTGTGTGAACTTATTGGTCACCCCTGATTATCACTAACGATTATTCGACTAAAGTGTAATTGGTCATGCATAATCACCCGTTAGGGGAAACGATTAAGAGTATTAAGCCAAACACCGACTTCCTTCGATGAGGATAGCTGAAATGGTCATTTTCCCATCCTTAGTCGAACTAAGTGATAGGCGAGAAGGTCGCGGCAAGGTTGGGGGCCGTGGTTCGAAGGCGGTCTTGGGAGGGGGGTGTTCTCCATTGCACAAGCCTGGGTTTGGTCTAACTTGAGTCGTGATGAAACTCCTCAATCCGGGTTGGAGCGGATGAAATTTCTCTAACTTCACAGTGGACCGGTTAACACTGTGCGATGTTTTCATTTGAGTGAATGCATTACATTTCATCATAATTATTAACCTTATTTGTGATTGTATAGTACTCTTCTGACTCCGCCCCACTTACTGAGCTAGTTGTGCTCATTCCCCTACAGACTCTTTTGCAGGTGCTGAGTGAAGGTAAAGATGTTCCGGTACCACCATTCTCAGGTTAGTGTGCTGCTATGTGGGAAATTGAGGATCGAGAAATTTAACTGAACCTGAGCTTTTGTCTTGTCTTTAAGTTTTGAAGAAAACTAAATGGGAATTCCTTGGGAGCCCACTAGTTTTCTAACTTATTGTATATAAATCGTATAACCTGTGGTTTTTAATAAACTCTGATTGTAATCTTTACCCTTGGACGTGAAATGTTTGTATAATTACCGTTGTAGTACTAAACAACAGATTGTATAGAACAAGTATTTTGTAAAAGCTTTACCACAGGTTTGGGTATTAACAAATGTCAGAACAGACGTTTCAAGCTGGTTGAGTTGTGCGCCTTGTGTAAACTGCGTCTACGATAGCAGCTGTGAGGTCAGCTTCTATCCTAGATTAGTTTACACGGCGGGACTGTTATGACTCTTCTTGTTCGGGGCGTGACAATATGCTTAAGAAATTACAGGAGTTGAGGCAAGGTAGATCGAGTGTTGATGCCTACATGAAGGGATTCTAGATGTTGATGATCTAATGCGAAGTTATTGAACATGAAAATTGAACTGTATCTCGATTCATTAGTGGGTTATAGTATGAGATTAGAGATATTCTAGAGACTATGGACATTGGATCACTTGATGAAGTTATTTGAGTGGATGGGATGGTTAGTAGTAGGTTAAGCAGTGGGA
This sequence comes from Lumnitzera littorea, assembly GCA_024138015.1. Lineage (NCBI taxonomy): Eukaryota > Viridiplantae > Streptophyta > Magnoliopsida > Myrtales > Combretaceae > Lumnitzera > Lumnitzera littorea. The sequence goes on along the minus strand of JAMXBB010000012.1, from coordinate 12,733,253 downwards.
AGAAGGTTAAGGAGAGGATGTTGTCATCAAGTAGGCTAGGGGCAACTTTTTTTGTTTTTTTTGTTAGTTGATGGTTTTGGCGATGTGCGCTTGCTTTTGTCTTGTCTTCATTATTTTTCATTTGGGGGGAATCGTGATGTTAGTTTCCCTTTCTCTATAGACTGGAATGAAGATGCTTTGCTGTGCTTAACTTATTTTCGTATCATTTGCCTTTACCTTTGTTGTCTTTCCTTGTTTGTAATCTCCTTAATAGGGCTTATTTTGTGTTACTAGTGATGTTTTCAAGTAGGTTGATTGATCTTATTTTCTCGTGAAGTTTCTCGAACATCTTTTTCTTAAGTAAGTTACCTCTTCCTGCTCGTTGGTAATCCTTTGGGTCCTCCTTGTGATTGCGGAAGCTTTGGCGCAGTTAGGTTTTAGCGTAGTCTCATCGTTTAAGGATGACGAGTGTGTCAGAGTGAATCTTTTGGTGACATCATGGGATCTTTTAGACAGAGTAGGCTTGACTGAATGAATCTTTTTTGACATCAAGTATTCTCCTTGATAGGGTTTATTTCGAGCAATATTTATGCTTGGCAGACGAACTGTCTCAGGTAAGGTGCTTTATAGAAGCCATTTAATGCGCGTACAGTAAATTGCTATTTTCCAAGGCATTGCTTTGGCTTTCGGTGTACTTAAGTCGTTAGATAATTGCCACGTATATGGTTGAGGGTGCTCTAAGTCCCCTATATAAAAGGTATACGGGTCTTTGCTTTGCCATGCCAAATATCCAAACACCTTTGTGGAGTATAGTTAAGGGCTTAGATTATTTCTCCCTTTGTCATGAGTACACCGAAGGTGACTAGAATGAGAGAGAGAGTGTTTGAGTTGGGGGAAGAGGTCTCCTTGGCCCATCCATTCGAGTTGTGATCGTGAGGTGTAGAGAGTTGTCCAATAGTGTGGGGTAGCCTTCAATTTGTGATCGGGAGGCGTACTCTAGCCTTTGGATCCTTCCCTCTTTTTGCCTCAATAATACTCGATGAAGGGGGAGCTTAGGTATCATTTGCCACTTGTTTATGGCAGCTTCACTGTAGAGGCACTTGTCTATAGGAGGTTTTAGACGGTTCTTTTATGTACTGTCTTAGATGAATCTAAGCAAGTTGGGGTAGCCGGGTGATTAATGTGGTAGAAGGGTCTTTTTCTTTACCCTAACCTATTAATCGAGGTGCTTATAGGGAATCCTTTGCTTCATGAGTCCTTTGGTTCATTTTGTGAATAGCCTAGGTAGGTTAGGCAAATCATACCTTGTCTCCCTATTTGAGCTGCTTTGGTGGGAGGTCGACTGATCTGAGTAAAGCATCGACCTTACTTTGATGCTAGTAGGACCCTTGGAGCTTGGAGTTTCTAGTAGAGTAGCTATATCAGTTGTCCCTATTGTTGCTTCTATGGAAGACTAGCTTCGCTGGGTGGAGTAGGGTCTTTGCTTAAAGGTTGAGTGTTACTAAGGTTCTCATGGTTTGGAGCTCAGCCTAGTTGAAACTTAGGGATGTAGTCATAGCTATCCCTACTGAGCCTGTAGGTTGAGTCAAAGTTGAGAGCAGTTCCTCTTAGAGAAGAGTTCGAAGCAAGAAGCCAAGTTGAAGTTGAGAATGATCATTTAAGTATGGCGTTGGGTAATAAACAAGGATTTGGGCTCATGCCCTTGTAGTTTTCTTTTCTTTTCTAAATGTAACTAGGGTTGGTATGCCGATCCATAAGGTCTTATGCTTTATTTTGTTAATGGAGTAATACTTTCCTTTTTTGCTTGCCATTGCTTATTTGTTATTTTGTTCCCCTTTAGCTCTCTTTTCCAGTTGTTTGACTGTGGTAGCTTCACATAAACTTGCTTTGTTTGCTGATCTTGAAGTTACATTAAGTTTAGGGCGTAGTCTTAGTGCAATGGCCTCGTTCTGCGTATGTTTAGGGATGAAAATTAATTCGAATATGAAAGGGTGCTTGCGTTATTAGTGTAATGACTAACTTAGGCAAGTGCTTTGGGATGAGGATCAACCCAAGGCTTGGAGCTCGGTACGAATGATACTCTAAAGCAAATACGATTCCTATAGAGTTAGTGTAAGGACTAACTTGGGTAAGATGTCTAGGGATGAGAATCGACCTAAGGCTTAGGCTTTATGTAAACCGATGTCTTGGTAAGAGTGCTCATGGCATTAGTGTAAGGACTAACTTGGACAAATGCTTAGGGATGAAAATTGACCTAAGGCATAAGCTTAATGTAGATCAATCCCTTAATGATAGTGCCTGTAATGTTAATGTAAGGATTAACTTGGGGCGAGGCGCTTAGAGATGAAAATCGACCTACAGTTTGGGCTAGGTGTAGACTGGTGCCCTTGTAGGTGCTCGCAGTGTTAATGTAAAGACTAACTCGAGGCGTGTGTTCAGGGATGAAAATCGACTTGAAGCTGTAGCTTAGCACAGGTAAAGGTAGCAAGCATGCGTAAGGAAGGAGAGAGAAAAAGAGGCAAGTGTAGAAAACTCATCAATTCATTAAGTTCAATTGTAGTTATACGTGCTTTGGATCTTGTCACTATACTTAGTGGAAATAAGGTCTTAGATTAAGGACATTCCATGCCTTGGGGATTGGCCGTCTGTTTAGGGTTTTAAGCTTGTAAGCATTTTTCCTTGTGTCTTTTATTACTCGCATTAGATCTTCCCAATAGGGAGTAAGCTTGTCCCACCCTTCTTTTGAGCCAGTAACCTCTAATTTTCTGCACATTAGGTCCCTTAGGCAAAGGACCTTATGTTTGACATTGTGGTTGTAGTATGGGGAGACTCATTGTTGATAGGCTATTATGTGGGTTCATGTAACGTTACGTACTTCTTTGATGGTGTTGAGGCTTGCCTGGAGGGCTATGTGGTTGGTATTCACATTGAAGTGCTAGGTCTTATTAGTGGGTAACTTTAACTTGATTGGGTGGACAGCCTCTGCTTTAAATGTGAGGCGGAATGGGGTTTCTTCGGTTAAGGTCCTATGTGTCGTACGATATCCCCAAAGGATGTTCAGGAGCTCATTAACCTACCTACTCTTATTTGCTCCACTCTTTTCTTTAAGTTGTTGAGGATTATCTTGTTAATAGCTTCAACTTGGCCATTGGATTGAGGGTGAGTGACTGAGATGTAGTTTAGCCTGATGCTATGTTTATCACAAATTTCTATAAACTAGTTGCTATCAAATTGTCTCCCATTGTTAGTGATCAGCCTGTACGGCACCCTAAAGTGGGATGGTATGTGGGTGAGTACAAATCCTTTTATGGCTCAGGTTGTGATGGTGGTTACGACTAATGCCTCTGCCCATTTGGTGAAGTAATCCACCACCACTAAGATGGATTATTATCCTGACAATGCCTTTGGGAAGGAGCCAAGGATGTCCAATCCCTACTGTGTGAAAGGCTAAGGGCTTGTCAAAGAGTGCAATTCTGATTAGGGGCGTGAGCAATCAGTGTATGTTTCTAGCATGAGTGGCACTTCTAAACCAGGACTTGGCATCTTCCTTCTTTATTGGCCAGTAGTAGCCCGACTTGAGTGCTTGAATGTATAGTGCTAGGGATTGGATGTGGTTGTTGCAAATTCTTGCATGAAGCTCCTCAAGGATACGGGTGCCCTCTTCTTTCCTAAGGCAACTAAGGAGCAGAGTATTATATCCTCGTTAGTAGAGTACTTCGTTAATCAATGCTTAGTTGGCTGCAATGTAAGCTAGCCTCTTTACGTTTACTTAGTCCTCGAATAATGCCCTTATCTTAAGATATTGTGCGAAGGGGTCCATCTAAGAGGACTTAGGACTTGTTTCCCATATTTTGAGGACTTCCTACTGTTATATCTCCGTGCTTCGCTTAAGGAGGTACTATATAAAGAGTGGCTTGTCGCCATCGTACGATATAGGGATAATGAACGAGGCTATCTTAGATAGTCTGTTTGCCTTTGCATTTTCTACTCAAGAGATCTTGTTGACTTCCTATGACGAAAATTTTGTGAGTAGACCTTGTACCATATGCAGATACCAGACCATTGTTTCCCTTTTGGTTTCATACTCTCCTTTAATTTGCTATACCACCAGCATGGAGTTTAAATGTATGCTGAGCTTCTCTACTCCGATGTCTTTAGCAATCTTTAAGTCGGTGATAAGTACCTCGTACTTAGCTTCGTTGTTATTTGCTGGAAAACCAAACTTTAGAGTGTAGAGAATCTCCATTCCGTATGGGCTTTGTAGATAGTACCGGCCTCACTCTACCCCTTTGTGAAGGAGTTATGAGTGTGAGTTAAGGCTCATCCACTCTAGTGTATTTAGCTACGAAATTGGTGAGGATTTGTGCCTTGATTGCCTATCTCGGGTGGAACTGGACTCTATAGGCACTGTACTTGAGGGAGTATTTCATTATCCTGCCCAAGGTGTTGAGCCTTTGTAAGATACCTTTGAGTGATATATCCATCAATATGATGATTAGGTGTAATTAGAAGTAAGGCTTGAGCTTTTAAGTTATGATGACCACTACAAGGGTAAACTTCTCCACTTTCGTATACCAGAGCTCTAACCCTTATAGGATGTGGCTAATGTAGTAAATTGGCTAGTGTTCACGGCTATCTACTTAAACAAAGACTGAGGATAGTGCTCTATCGCTGATTGCAAGGTCTAGGTGTAACTCTTCTTTGGGGATTAGTATTGAGAGTATGGGTAAGGTCGCTAAAAAATCCTTGAGTTCATTGAATTGTCCATTTGAATTTGGCGGGGTTTTTCAATAACTTGAAGAATTTTGTGCATTTATCTACGCTTCTGGATACAAACCGATTTAAGGCAATGATCCTTACCGATTTAAGGGCAACGATCCTTCCTATTAGTTGCTGTAACTCCTTAATTTTTTTTTTCTGGGCTTTCATGTCTTGAACTGCTTTAATCTTGTCTAGGTTGGCTTCTATCTCTCGTTTTGTCACTATGAAACCAAGGAACTTCCTTGATGCGACCTCGAAGATGCACTTTTAGGGATTAAGTTTCATTTGAAATTGGTGTAGTGTTTAGAATGTCTTACAGAGGTTGTCAATGTGGCCTATCTAGTTTTTCTTTTGGCAATCATGTCATCAATGTAGACCTCAATGTTTTTGCGCATTTGTGGCTTGAAGATATGGGTGACTAGCCTTTGGTATGTGGCTTTGGAGTTTTTTAAACCAAAGGGCATTACCTTATAGCAGTAGGTCCTAAAGTCTGTAATGAAGGATGTATGGACTTCATCTTAAAAGCCATTTGAATCTAGTTATATCCTGAGTAAGCATCCATAAAGTTGAGAGGCGCGCGGCCGGATGTCGAGTCAACGAGTTGGTTTATGCACGACAGGGGTAAATAATCCTTGGGGTATGCCTTGTTAAGATCGGTGTAGTTGATGCACATTCACCATTTACTTTCTTTACGAGTACAATATTGGTGAGCCAGGTAAGATATATTTCTTACCTTATGAATCCTACTCGCAATAGGTTCTGCACTTCTTCCTTAATTACTGCCTGGCGTTCAGGGGTAAAGTGTCGTTTTTTTTTGTTTGACAGGGTGGATGATAAGATTGATATTTAAGTGATGGGTAACCTTCGGTATGTTAATGATGCCTGGCATCTCTTTTAGGGTGGACGTGAAGACGTTTGTGTTTTGCTTGAGGAAGTCTGTAATTTCGTCCTTGTTGTCGTTTTATAAATCTACCCCTATTTTGGTTGTCATTCCTAAGGCATCAAATAACTTGATTTCCTTGGTTTTTCCTCAAGCTCTCCCTGTAATGCTGAAATTGAGGGGATGGTTGATTCTATGTTCATGATGTTGTTTTTGGATTGGGCTTTAAGGTAAAGCGACCTAGATAAGGTTTAGTTGCCTTGTGCCTTGCTTACACCAATGGTGTCATGAACTTTGCTTTGAGGTATTTTTGGCTGATAAACATGTTAAATTTTGTAATACTTAGTCGACCAAGGATGACATTGTATGGTGATTAAAGGTTAATGACGACGAAGTCAATTGATTGTGTGGCAGTGTGCTCATCGTTATCTAGTCAAATTGGTAGGGTAATGATTCCCTTTGTTGGCACTAGTTTGCCTCCTCTGAACCTTATGAGGCCGTGTTTGTATGGTTGTAGGAGTTCGTCAAGCTGTTCCTTCATTTGCTCATAGGCACTATTAAAAAGAATGTTTACTGAACTTCTATTGTCGATGAATGTTTTAGGGACATCGAAGTATCAAAATTTAGTGTTTATGATGAGAGCATCACTGTGAGGTAGATCGACCCCCAGTTCGCTTGCTTCGTTGAAAGTAATTGTTGTGTCTGTCTTTGGCTTCTTGGTTCTTACAAGGTATACCTCGTGTTGGGCAGTTATGGTTGTGGTGTTTGAGAAGAGGCTAGGTCCTTTAATTATGGTGTTGATTTGGTCCCACCGTCCCCAACAATTTTGTTCATTTGGTTGGGCGTTGGTTTGTTTGTTGTGATGTTGCTGTCGTTGTTCCATTCGGTGCCGTTGGGCCGATCATTGAATCTGACTTTTCTTATCTGTGATAAGGTGGTCGATGTGACTTTTGCGGATAAGGCCTTCGATTGCATTCTTAAGATGGTGGCATTCGTTTGGGGTTTTATGAACATTAGGTGGTCGCGAGAGCTGTTCTCAGACATCATACATGATTTTACCGAGCGACCTATTGAGGGGTGTGCATTAGGTGTAGTGTTAGAATTCTTGTCTTTGCTTATTTCATTTGTCATGTGCTGAGTGTTACGGTCTGGGGTTACGAGGCCCTCGGTGGTCTTTAGTTGGCACATATGTGTTGTTATTTACTTCAAATCGAACTCTGATCACATCCTTTTTAGCTATATACTTTTCGGCCACTTACATGAATTTGTCTAAGGAATCTAGTTTGTCCAATGAGACTACGTTGAATAACCTTCCGTTGAAGTTTATGCTTATAAGAAGTGCTCGTAGGGTTGTTCGATATCAAGCTTGGATACTTTTAGCATTGTTTGGTTGAAATGCTCGAGTTATGCCCATGAGGTTTCGTTGGGATGCTATCTAATGTTGTAAAGTATGGAAGAGTCTCTCCCTAGACTTGAGAGCTTATGAAATATTGCTGGAATCAGCCTCTTAGGTCATTGAATGAGGTGATAGAGACATTAAAGAGGGTATTGAACTAGAGTAAAGCAGCTTTTGTTAGCATACTGGGGAAGGCTTTACACATGATGATGTCTGAGAAGTTGTGGAGGCTCATCATCGTCAGAAGTGGACAAGATGATTGGCTAAGTTAATGGTACCATCATAAGTGTTTAGGTGTGGTAACCTTACACCTACGAGTAGAATTTCTTCGAGGATGGAAGGGATGAATGGGCTTTTCATTGGTGTAGAACATGATGCCTATGTGGATGATTTAACTTTCTTCTGATCATGCACGTTAGAGGCATGATGGATATGCTTGTTTAATGTCATGCCTTGAAGCGGTAAAGTTATGACAATCCTGTCGTGCAAACTATTCTAGGATATAAGTTAACTTTATAGCTACTATCTTAGATCTGATTTATACAAAGCGTCTACAATTAACCCGCTTTGAAATAAATGGTTTACAAATTAAACAAGTTATTTACCTAAGAAAGTATGAATACACACACACACACACACACACACACACACACACATATATATATATATATATATACTAGGATTCAAATATTACAATTAATGTTTACAAGATTTCATTGTATTATATTACTTAAACAATACTTTATTTGAAAATGGAAGATTCTAAAATAAGAACTAAGACCTTAGAAATATATCCGTTCTTCAGATTTATTTCTTTACTTCCTAAAATTCAGCAGTTGCTGACTTCAAGGTAAATATGGGCTACTTCCTAACTAGTACTTGCAACAATATCTATAGAGATGTGAGTAGCCAACTACTCAGTAAGTTGGGATGAAGACTTAAAACAATGCATCGAGTACAAACAGGGTTATTAACTAAATTAGTTAGATACAATGCATATATAAGCAAATACTATTACACGACGTTATCTGGTCTATTGTGAGATTAGTGAAATTACAATCGCTCTAATCTGGGTTGAGGATTTTAGCGTACATATCAATAGCTTATGACCAAACCCAGCTTTGTGCAATGAAGACATTACTCCTCCCATGACTACCTTCGAACCATTGACTTCATCCTTATTACGACCTCTTCTCCTATCACTTAGTTTGACCAAGGATGAAGAAAGGGACTCATTATGCTATCCAACGCTATCTCTTTTGAAGGGATTGATATTTGGCTAGAGAACCTTAAATGTTTCTCTTATTAGGTTGCTTTGTAGGTCTGTTTTGGACTTACATGTCATATATTTAGTTAGATCCAGTTTAAGGTGTTTAAGCATTTCATATAAATTTCATTACAGAACATTAAACCAGAATTATATAATCAAATCTAGAAACACACATACAAAGGTATGCGTACAGTTAACTATCTAACAAACATAATCAAGTATAATTCTAAGCCTTCGAGTACTATAAAACAGCACTTCAAAATACAGTAATATATCGATCCTAACTTACTTGGACTTCGCACTTGCTCACTCAAGGTACGACTCGCATAAACTATTACCGATAATCTCTATAATACAAATGTTGTTTTAGTTTTCACATAACTATCATATAAATGTTTTATTCTGTAATTTAAATTATGATTATTTTTAGTTTATGGTCTTCTTATATTTAGTGATTTAGGTTTAAGTTTCTTAAGATTACTTCTCTTGTTCGGCCAGGTTTTGAATTTGCTTCTTACTCTGATTACGATTCAGCTTTTGAATTAGGTTTTAGTTTACTTTTTTTCTTTTTATTACCTTTTGTTTGTAACTCTTTTAAATGCTTTTTAACCTTTTTTCTTACGGTTTATTTGGTTTAGGTTTTTGATTTATTATCTAATATACTTATATTAATCATAATTCTGATTTTGCTTTTGAATAAGTTTCTGATTTTGAAATTATCCACATTTTAACATATCACTCATTCATATGTGTGTGTGCATATAAGCTTAAAATCCTTAGTTTTAGTTTAAAATTGTAATTTTACTCAATTATTTAAGTTTTATATTTCCTATGACTAAACTAGTTTCTAATTCGATTTTTGAATCAGTTTCTGAATTAGGTTTTGTTTTAGCTTTTAATTACTGTTTTTATTTATAAACCCTACGAATTCCTTCCAAACTAATAAGTGAAATTCATCTAACTATACTTAGAAATTCTAAATCTCTATTTTAGCTTTTAACTAATATTTTAGTTTGTATGATACATTATATTCTTAATTTAACTACTGAATTTGTTCCTAATGTGAGTATAACCTACATTTTTCACATAATTTCCTAAATTCACATTCCAAATCAAATTTATGTAATATTCCTAATATTTTAATATTATCAATTTTAACCTAATTTATTTTACTCATCTAATTTCCCTCTTCACATATTATCCACTAGTTCCTAATTTACACATCTAATACATATCTAACATTTCCAACATCACTAATACCATCTTTAATTAGTATCTAACTTCTCAAAATATCTAATTACATCCTAAATCATAAAATTAACTTAAATATATCATTTTACCTATTATTCTTTTATACTTATTTATTGCATAATATGCATATTACATACAACCAATACCTCAAACTCCACAAATACCATCCCACATCATCAATCATCATCTAAAGATACCTAATTACATACTAAATTAGTATTTTCACCAAATTAATATTAAATTACTAAAATTAAGCCCAAATATTGCCTTTTATACACGATTTTTGGGCCTAAAAATTAAATAAAAATTTAGAATTAAATTTAAGAAAAACTCTTCATAGCACTGCTATATATCCTAAATAATCTATACAAAAATTTTGAGGTCAAAATTACACTATTAAAGTTATTCATTTTTAAATCGAAAATAAGCACAGGTTTAAGGTTTTCCTTAGCAATATCATGGGACCTAATTTTATCAAAATATCATTTTCCTTAAAAACTAAATATAAAAATATCTCAAAATACTAAATTTTATAATTTTTCATAATTATTTAGTATTTTTAATAAATAAACTAAAATCAGAAGAAAAATCGGACTCACCAGCGTTGTTAGCTCTAGTTACTACTGGTAACCATGGCCTTATCGGCACCACTAGATGTGGGGTTCACTGTGTGGTGGTTGGTTTGGTTTCATCTCGAGTATTGTTTAGGTGTAGGTTCTCCTATAATGTTCTAAATATACATTATTTTGTATTCTTGGAAAAATTGGTTTCTATCTTCTTCTCAATTTCTCTATTTTTCTTGAACTCACTACTGACTAAAATGAATTTTGGTTAGGTTGATCTAAATTTATAGCAGTGTTTTAGGGTTTTCTTTTGATTTTTGGTTGACATGCGTCCTTATCTCTTCTTTGTTTTTTTTTTTTTTTTCACTTTTTAGTTGGTATAATTCTATTGATTAATTTTCTTCTTTAATTTTTAGCTTTCCATGGCCCATTTCTGGATAATTCCACATATTTTTATAATTTTCTTGATTTTTCCTTAATTTTTATGAATTTCCTTTAATTAATTTGCATTATTTTAGCATATTTAAGGTATTTTAAGTAATTTCGCATATTTTTACCTATACGTAAATACATATATGATACCAATAAATACTTTTAGATATTATTTAAGTTATTTTATGATTTTTAGTATGCATATAATTTATCTTTATTAATTCATTAATTATCGAAACTCATTTTACGTATTTCCAATAAATATCAGATAATATACATATAATTTAATATTATAATAATTAATTATTTTATTATTTTTTCTCAAAATATAAACTCACGATATCGCTTTTATTAATATTTCTAATTTCGTCATAAAATTTGGGCTTGATCAAATAACTTATCTAACTGCCCTAAATCTTACGAACTGAACTTTGAACACTTAATTGTAGAGCTTACATTCAATTCCTTCACATTCATGTCTTCGTAGTTCTTTGGCGACTGTTTTGGTAATAGATCGTTGATTGGTTTGCTTGTTGTTGTGTGCTCGCCTTAAACTTGCATTTTGCTACAATTGTGATTCAATTGTTTGCGTAGGTCTTTATGGGGTTGTTGATTGTGCTGAATTAGGTTGGGTGAACGTATTAGGCATGTGTTATGCAAGTTGTCGTTTTTGCTTGGTTTCAAGCAAGAGCCGATGGTTGTATCCTCATTCGAGCATTTTTGGGATGTGTTTTTTAGTAACGTGACATCCTTATGTAGAGCTACAATGGACTCTTAATATTTTTTGTTTTCTTTAAGCTTTTTTGAGACAGTAACCTAAGTTGCTGAACTTCAACATTCTCATTTTTAGGTGGCAAGGGTGTTGGTATACGCTGTGGTAAAGGCATTTGGTCAGCTTTGCCTTGTTGGGACGTGTTAGCATCCCTATCTGTAAAGCATGTGGATTAGTGTTTTTACTTTTAGCCATCGTCTATCTGGTGGGTGCTAAAATGTTGATTGTGGTTGAATCAATTAGGAATGAGTAGGCTCGAGTACAGCTTGGATGGATAGGGCCTAGATCTTGCCCTTACTGCTTAATTCCTATAAAAAGCCCCCTATAGATGTTAGCTATAGGGGCCATTCGATACTTAAGTTAGCAAGGAAGACTAAAGGAAAGAGGGGGCAAGCATTAAAGACCGAAGTGGTAGTGCTTGTCTGAAATGTGTGTGGGATGCTGAGAGTTAAGGTTATGCCCTAAAAGAGAGCTGAGAGAGTAGAGGGGATTTAGAGAAAATTGAGAGAAGTGAGTGAAGCCCCTTACCTCTTGGTGTCTGATACCTTTTATGGAGATTATCTAGATATGTGGCAGTTTAAGGTTCCTTTGTATTGGTTGTCGGTAGGTAGCATGCGTCGTAGTGGAGATTGGGAGGCTCTAAAGGCGGTCGGCCATGATTAGCCTAGCAACCAAGGGGTCTGACGTCCGTAGGGATGGTTGTTGGATGTACTGATCATACCATGAATGTTAGATATCCATTAATGGATTGCAGTGGAAAGTAGATGCTAAAGATAAAGGATGAGTTTGGATGTTTGGGGGGGTGGTCGGCAGATGTTCGATTAAGAATGAGCTCAAACTCGAGTTGATGTTAGGTAGTTGTTGTATGTAGGCTCGATGGTTGAGCCAGTTTGCTCCAGTGAGATATTGTGTGGCTTAGAGGAAGAGCTCACTATTTGCCCATATGTTTCTTCGTGGGCTTCCTCTCGTGATGAGTTTCAGTTTGGGTGAGAATCAGTTACTAGCATATATTATCAAATTAAATTACAAAAAAATTGAAAAAGATTGGAAAAATAGAAAAAATTTTAAGAAAAAAAACTTCAAAGTTAGATAATAATAAGATGATAATATATTATTAAAGTAAATTCATAAATAAAAAAATTATAGAAAATAAGAAAAAGAAAATGCATGAAATAAAAAAAAAAAAAGCATTTTCGTCTAACCTAAAACTTGAGGTTGGTTAGAAAGGTCAACATGTAACAAGTGGATTATAACCTCAGCTTACTTATAAAAGTAGGTTGTGCAACTTACCTCACTTTTAAAAAAAAGAAAAAAAGAAAAAAAAAAAAGCGATTAAACCCATAGATGGTGGGTGGCAACCTATTGTAGCTAGTAGGGTTATAACCTATTATTATGAAGTGGTCATTCAAACCATCCTAAGGTTAAGAGATGATTGTAAGTTTTATTTATTTTTATATATTTTTAGAATTTTCTATAATTTTTTAGTTTTATCAATTTCTTTATTTTTTAGTGTTTTATTATATTATTTATTCAATAAAACTATGAGGACCAAGAAGATGCTCCAATGTGTTATTTCCTATTGGAAAAACTGTTAGGGTTAAAAAATGACTTGTTTGCAATCATTAACAATTGAAAATTGAAATGGAAAAAGTAGAATGTTGACAATTAAATTTTTACATTTTCCCTTTTCCTAATAATTGCTTCATTTAATTATTTTTACTCTTATTATATTTATATCTTATACTGTCTCTTTTCTTTTCCCAATGACTCTCATCTCTCCATGTCCCTCCTTTTTTCTTACAATTCTCATTAATAACATGTTTATTAAATGACACAGTAAGAGCAAATTTTGGACTTATTTATATGCAATTTCTTTACATTTGATATTTACTAAAAAATGATTGATTCAATAACATATTTGTCTCTATCATCACCTTAATATTTCTCGCCCACCATTAACATACTTAATTGGGTAAATTACACCGACATCCCCTCAAAACTTTCAAATTCAACAGATCCCTATTTTTTACAAAAGTTGGCACTTACTACCCTTGAAATGAGTCTAGGCCCAACTTTATTGCTAACTAAGTTGCCACATATGAAGTTGAAATTTGTGCTTATGTTTAATTAATTAAAATTAAAAAAACTAAGGAAAAACAAAGTAAAGATGAGAAAAAAATAAAAAAACAAAAAAGACCAGAAATTAAAAGAATATATACCGAAAAATAAAAAAAAAGAAACAATAAATTACAAGAAATAAATAAATATTATGCTTATTATCAAGCAAAACATTGTTGGGCTTGAAATTGGATGGATTATGCTACGTTGATGGCAATGTGAAACGATGATCAAGAGTTGTGTCATGTCTGAAGTAGCTTTGTGTTCAAAAAAGGATCTTGGACAAACTATCTTAATGTAGAGGATCTAGGTTTAGCATAATTCGAGGATAATAAATAGGGTGTTTAGGGGAGTTTCGACGATGTTGATAATGAGAGGATACAAGGGTGAAGATACAAAAGGGTCATAATCTTGGGTTAATTCTTGAGGCATTGTTGGTCACATGATCTTATTTTGACTCACGACCTTAAAAACTCTCCTCTCCCTCCCTTTTATTTATTTTTCTTCTTTTAGGTCGTGGATAGGTTAAGCAATTCACATAAGATGGATGACACCATCATGGGTAGATTGCACAACCCACTTTTAAAAGTGGATAGCGATTGTACACAAAACGATAATCCTTGATGTTTTTTTATTTCCAATTTCTTTTTTTTTTAATTTTCAATTTCTTTTTCTTTTAGCTTTATGGTATCCTTTTTATTTGTTCCCTTTTCTATTTTCCATATATATATATTTTTCATTTTTTACTTTTCTTTTTTCTTAGTTTTTTTAGTTAATTTAATAAATTCATGCGTCGTCACATAAGCGTAAATGTGAGCTTACAACATATGTGGCAATTTAGCCGGTAATAAAATTTGGGTCCACACTTGATTTAGGTATGCAAAGTGCTTACTTTTGAAAAAAATAGAGGTCCGCACAATTATAAAAATTTTTAAGGGGTATTTGTGCAATTTATCCTACTTAATTTCTCATAATTGTTGTTTGGCCATTGTATTTCTTAATACTATTGCATTATCGACAAACATCAAGTGAAGGAACTAGAAAAAATATTTGTGATGACATTCATTATTTATCTATGGCTGTTTTTAATATTCTCATTTCAAGCCAATTTTCAATTTCACCATTGCAGGTATTCACAAAAGAAGGCTCTCTCTTAGATAACATTGTTGAAATTCTCAAGGACTATTCCAAATGTCATTCTGCTCTATATTGTTGTGTTATTAACATATAACCACGGGTTAAACAGGAAGAATAACAACGTCGTATAAGTGACTTTACGTGAAGCTTAATTAATCAATTGTAGATACTCATTATTGACATTATTACAATTCCTCTCCCAATTAACTGTGTCATTTAACTATGGCTGGTACTTCATAATATGTCTTGAATCCAGGTTTAAACGGGTTCATATTTAGAAGCCCTTAATTTGCAAATTCACCTATTTATTAATCTTAAATGAAAACTTAAACTCTTAGCTTTATCATTTAATAATCGTGTTTCATGTTTTGGTCAAATCCATTCATTGTAAGGAAATTCTAAAACAAATATATAATGGCTGTTGAATCTCTATTTGGAAGACATATTTATAATATCATCCTTAATTTACAAAATGTTTATGGATAATGGCCAGAATATTATCTTAACTTTTAGTTTTTGTTTTTAAACTTTATACCTAAAGATGAAAATTTCTCAATTTCACACATATTTAATGTAATGCCCTGAGACCTAAAGTTTACAGTTTGTCATATGTCATTACTAGGTTATGATACGCTAAGACTTCTAAAAATTGTTTAAAACTACAATGGACATAAATCTTGCCAAACTTATGTAAAAAAAAAAAAAAAAAAAACTCCAATACATCATAAATAGAGTGGCCGTAAGAAGTCTTACATAACCATGTATCAACAAACTAATTGTAAACAAAAATTGTCAACTAAAGTCTACCAAGCTCCCATAACCACAAGACAACATGATTGCTAAGCAATTGAAAATAAAAAAAAATTGGAGCTACACAAATCTACGAGTGTCATTTTTAAAGTACAACCAAGAACATAAGCTAGAACCTTGAGTCTCATTTCCTATATATATCAAATATCTACTAATTAACAATTACGGTATGCGATACCTACACCTACTATTCATTGTTGTAAACAACCTGTTTTTGCACACATAACCCCACCACCACCCCCCTCTCTCTCTTTTTAGAATATTTAGGATAGAGTAAAGGGTCCTAATTTAAGAAAAACAAAAAAAATAAAAAACTTAGAAAAATTACAAAAAAGAAGAAGAAGAAGAAACTTGTAAAAAATTAGAAAAGTGGAAAATTTGGAAAATCAAAAATAGAAAATTGGAAAAGTTAAAAAAAAAATGTATTGACAAAACAAAGGAGTTTAAGGGATTTTTGCTTTTTATTTTCATTTTTGTTTTATTATTATTTTAGTTATTTATTTATTTAAATAAAAAAAAGTCAAGGGCAGGGGGGAATCAGACTAGGTTTTAAAACTTGGTCTGTGTAAAAGTCGAATAAGGCCTAAGGCCTTGTAAAAGTTGGCATTGCACACTAGGTGCGCCTCATTTTCTTTTTTATTCGCATGTACATGGCACGAGCCCCACACATGACTGTGCGTCCCTAGCTTCCTTTTCATCGTAGTTTTTTTAGCCTTTTTTCGATATTTTTCCTTCTTGGTCAAGCTACTTTTTGACCTCCTTTATTACACGATTTCACCAAATTAATTATGAAATTGCGTAGTATGCATAGCCTAGTTTTGATTTAGACCCAATAAATTGTCTAAGTTCATTCTTTTACGCAGTAAAAATCAAGTTCGAAAATTAAAAAAAATCTTTTAGGTCAATGTTCTTTAATGGTGATTTTCGAAAATTATGAGTTTCTTAAGCTTAGCTTGATCCTCTAAGCTATAAGTAGAATCTTGATCATCACTCTTGTGTAAACAATTATCATTTCTAATCAGCTGGCACTCTCGTACTCTCTCTCTTCTTGCTACCGCTGTAAGTCCCAAAGTTCAGCCAAGTAACCGTAAGATTGAACCTAGAACCCAAGGTTTAAGGCAATCGGCTAAAGGATTCGATCAAACCCAAATTATAAACTATTTAGCAAAATACCAGTAAAAATGACCCTGTAAACTTAAATTTAAGAAAATGAGTAGTAAAATAGGAGACTATAAAATTTTCTAATTTTAAGCATAATAACTGCTAATTACCGAAAAGGCAAAAAGTGTAATATAATAACTAATAAATTAGTAGAGATAGATTATATGTATACTAAAAATTTTAGAATGACCAAAATAATATTTAAGAATGTTCACGTGTACCCTACATGTATTTATGTGTAGATAAAAATACGCGTAATTTCTAAAATTGGTCGAAAACTAAGTAAATAATTAAAGAAAAATACAAAATAATTATAAAAAAATTAGAAAAAAATCAGAAGAGGACAACTGCAATAAGATTAGGTCGTGATAGAAAAAGAAAAAAATAACCAATAGGAATTTGACAAACAAAAAGCCTAAAATCATGGAATTGGGGAAAAATCCCATCAAATTAATGCATATTAATTACAAAAAATGTCTATAAATAGGGAAAAAATTTACAGAGCTCATTTGGATAGTTTGGAAAGTGAGAAAATTAGGGAGAGTCGAAAATTCGAGAGAAAATCCAAAAAATAAAAAAAAATAAGAAAAACTGTGCAGTTAGGGATTTTAAAGGGAACCCACACCAAACGAGGAGCTGGGAGTGGACGGCCACCACCACCACACGGTGGTGGCAGTGCCCAGGCCGGCCGACAAGGCCACGGTGGCCCGCGGTGGCCGGAGCCACCTGAACCGGTGAGTCCAAATTCCAGCCCGATTCTTATATAATTTTGTAAAATTAGTTATTTTGCCCAGAAAATTATGAAACTTGTTATTCTGAGGTTTTATTATATGTAGATTTAGGAAAAAATGTTGATTTAGTTTAATTATGTCTGGAAATATAGGGTCCTTAACAAATTGTTCAAAACCGAGCATGATTAAACCGGAAATTAAATAGGCTTAGGGATGTAGTTTGGGGCTCAAAATTTTTCTGTAGGATGCTCATGTGACATAGAACAGTGCTATGAAGCCATTTTTTTAAAATTAATTTTTGAAATTTTTAAGTTAATTTTTAGCCCTAAAATGATGGAAAAATTGGGTAATTTGGAGTTAATTAGGTGATTAGGATAGTAATTACTAATTTAGATGGTAATTATATGTTTAGGGATGTTAATCTCTGATGTGGAAACTTAATCCTAGTCTATGGAGTGTTAAGTGTAATTAATGAAGGTGTTATGTGGTAAATGTAGAAAATTAGGAATATGTAGAATTGAAAATTAATAAATATGGAAAAATTAGGTTTAATTAGATAATAAAATAATGAAAATCAGAACATAACAAATCTGAAACAAAATTTAATTTTAGGTAATTATATGAAAAATGTAAAAATTTCTCATAACATGAGTAAATTCGGTACACTAATACGGATTTAAGTGTACCGGATGGAATAAAATGCTGACAAGGGGTAGTGATCGTATTTAGGATATTTGAAAATAATGTGGTTAGTTTCACATTGCGAGTTGAAATAAATTTCTAGGGTCCGGGTACAAAACAGTACCTAAAAATTGAACTAGAATCTAATTTAGAAATCGATGCGGAACCTGAACCTAACCCCAAACCTAAAGACTTAATACCTAGATAATTAGGCATATTAAACCTTAAACAAAACCTAACAATAAGCGTTGTAGGATAAAACGAACTTATGATATTTATATGAAAAGCTGAAAACACGTTCGTGTTATAGGGATAACCGGCGATGGCCTGAGCAAATCGAACCTCGAGTGAGCGAGCCAGGAGTTGAGGTAAGTTGGGATTAATACGCTGCTGTATTTTTGGAGGCTTAAGATTATGCTTGGTTGTGCTTGTTAGATAGTTGAATGTGTGCATGTGCTTGATTATGGGTGATGTGATGATTCTGTTTGTTACTTTGGCACATGTTGTATGAATTGTATGTAATGATTGATCACCTTAAATTGGACTTAATCAAATATACGACCAGTAATCATAATCGAACATGCATGGCAACCCGTTAGGGGATTTAGGACTCTCTGGCCAAATACCGACCCCTTCAGAAGGGATAGCGCAGGATTGCAAAATGGTCCCTTCTTCATCCTCAGTCGAACTAAGTGACAGGAGAGGAGGTCGTGGCGAGGGTGAAGGCAGTGGTTTGAAGGTAGTCGCGGGAGGAGCAAGGTCTCCATTACACAAGCCTGGGTTTGGTCGTGAGCTGTTGCATTAACGGCAACTCCTCAACCCGGATTAGAGCGGGCGCAATTTCTCTAATCTCACGACGGGCCGGACAACGTCGTGCGATGGCATTTGCTTGCACATGCATTGCATCTAATAAGTGATTGAAAACCTTGTTGTGTTTCTAGTATAGTTTTAAGTTCTCCGTCCCTACTTACTGAGCTGTGGTTGCTCACATCCCTATAGACGTCGTGCAGGTGCTGGCTAAGAAGCGGTAAACAACTACTCGGAAGCTAGCAACTGCTGGATCCTGGGGAGTGAGGAAAAACATTGAAGAATCAACACATAATTTACTTTTCATTTCTGATTAATGTTATAACTGAATTTTAGTGATTATATAACTTTTCTCACTTTCTTAGGTAAATGATTTGTTTAAATTACAAATTGTCTACTTTAAAGCGGGTTAGTCGTGGATGCCTTGTGTAGATCAGGTCTAAGATAGCGGTTATAAGGCCAACTTCTATCTTAGGATGGTTTACACGGCGGGGGCTGTTACGACTCTGCCGCTTCGGGGCGTGACAACCGCCGCCTCTCTCTCTCCTTGAAACACCATCCTAGCCAGTACGATGGGGCAAAACAATACCACAAAGAGATTTATAGTATCCTCAAACCCAAGACCTAACTTACCATTCTCTTCTAGCAACCACTATACGCCACCACCTTCAACCACCACAAAAAACAACTCGAACCGCGAAGACATCAATCCTACCCCCCATATCCTCAATCTAAAACATACAAAAACCCCATTTCCTTCTTGAATTGGTGACCAGAGTAAGCCCAAGTGACTGTGTTAGCCGCTGTTAGAGACGACTTGGAGGAGCCAACCTGACCTAACTGACCTGAAGCCCCAATTTGACCTGTGAATCCTCTTTGGTGCAAAGTCCTTCTTCTGTTTTGTATTTTGTATTTTTTTTTTATTTTCGTTTATAAATGTAATTGTAATGAAAAAGATAAAAATAAAAAGATAAGAAAAAACCGAAAATGGAAAGAAAGAGGGTAGTCTTCCCTTTTATTTTATTTTTTATGAATCAGTAAATATAGATAATAAAATAGAGAAAATAAAAGGAATAAAAAATGAAAACTATTTTAACACTTAGAAAATTAGCCTTTCTTAAATTAAAAAAAAAAACCATGAATCAATTCTTTTCCAAATTAGGACATTTTCAAAATTTTTCCAAAGATAAACAAACCAATTAGGACCTTTTAGAAGTTTTTCAAAAATAAAAAAAAAATTAAGAAACTTAAACCTAACTCTTTTCCAAATTAAAACCAACCAATCTGGTCATGTTTAAAATAAAAAAAACTACGTATGTCTAATCCTAAATAGCAAAAAAACCTAGTTTTTTCTCTAATAGTTACTTAATTTAGTAAAAAAATAAAAAATCTTAAATTTCTTCCAAATTAGTTTAAATTTATCCAATAGGATCCAATTAGTTAACTGATGATCGATTTTTCGTTTTATGAGATAGTTTTTGAAATGCGATTTTAAAAATTAAAATCTAAATTTTGAAAGTGGACGGTATTCATAGGGGTTTAAAAAATCTTATCCCTAAATTCATTTCTTTGGTTTTCAAAACCCTTTTCTTTAAAATTGGTTTTTTATCCACGCAAATTAATGTCTAGATCAAAACTAAATATATTCGTTTAGTTTTGACCTAAACTATTTTCCCTACTTCGGTTGGGTAATAACTCCAAAATTTTTTGAAAGATAAAAAGAACCGTTTTTTTTTATACCTTAGATGAGGGTTAGTATTAAATGGGTAGGGTTTATATTAAACATGTAGGGTTTAATATTAATCGATTTAATGAAAACTTATTTATAAAACCAAGGAAAAACTAGGCTTAACAGCTTGGCAACTGCACTGGGGATGTTAGGAGGGTTAGCCATGTAACTTTCCAAATTTAGAATTAATTTTTAAAATTACCTTACTAAATGTAATTTATTTATTTGTTTACTTATTTATTATTATTATTTTTTTGCACTAACATTTTTTATAGGGATAAACTTGTTTAATTTATTTTTTTTTGGATTTTACTTTTTTACATCATGAATGTATGGTAGACACGGTCGAACTCGGGTTGTTTTAAGGACCTTAGGACAGGGAGTCATTATGTAAGTTCCGAGTGTAGTAGGGCAACTATTGCTCAGGGCCGATTAGGCTATCTTACTTAAACTTTAATGTGATCAAGGAATCGTTTTTTCAGAAACGTATGAGGTCATAGAGTTTAAAGACTTATAGAACCTACCCTTCTTGCATGTATTTTTTGGGGTTGACAAATAGCTAACAAGGCGGCATTATTATAAATGAGGAGAAGAAAAAAACAACAAACCTAAAGTTTCTTTCCCTATATTTTTCCTATAATTCATGTACATAGGAAGTCTTTTGTAAATATAGTTTCTTTTTTATGTAAATGTTCTTCCCTTTGTAATTTATGTTTTTTTTTTTTGTAATCTTTCAAAAATGGCTAGCTCATCCAACACCAAGGTTTTCACTAAAGAGATTCATGTCTATAAGCTCATAAACTCATAGCCCATACTCAATCAATGGTTTCGAGCCTTTAACTCAAGAGAACAAGAGTTCATCACCAATAAGATTAGGTTAATACTCTTACTATCCAAGGTAAATGTTAACATTATGTTGGTAAGGGCCTTGGTACATTTCTAGGAGCCCAAAGAAGTCGCATTCCGTTTTAGGCCATATTTAATCAGCCTAACTCAGGAAGAATATACCCGACTGCTTCAAGCCTCTCCCTTAGATGAAATATACATTTCAGAGCTCAACTTCGGCCCAACTAATATTGTTTCGAAATTCTTGGTGATCTGTAAGTCTGTAATAAATGAAGCCCTAAATGATTGCAACAAGTGCGCTATCAAGATATGGGATCTAATCCATTGGTTCCAGACTGAACCCAACTCTAATAAATGGGCTTTTTTTCTTAGTAATTGGAGGGAGAATCGAATCAAGGCTTACATATTAGCAGTATTTGCTACCATCCTATTTCCAAGCAAATCTTTTGTCATACACTTTAGGTTAGTAGAATTAGTAGCTTAGTTTTGGGAAGGAAAGTCTTATATTCCTGCCCTACTTGCTGAATAAATAAGGAATCTAAATTTCCTCAAGAAAAGAGGTCTTAGAGATCTCAAGTCAAGCATAGCACTATTAATGGTATGGTTCAACAGCCACATCAAATGTTTCAGGTTAGACTTGATAAAGGGTGCATTCGCCAATAAGATTGATCTTATTGATTCTTTCGATGATAAGATCAAATTACCAGAAGATATCTCTACCCTTCTCTGGATAGAAGCTTTGCAAGATTTCCGAGTCAAAGACATACTGTAAACTACTAGATAGAGTAATTACACTAAGGTCATATTGGTTTGTAAAAATTATCATGTCGTGCCATTGATCGAAATGAGTTGGTGCACAGGCCACTATCTAAACAACATGGTGAGGCAGTTTAGAGGCATCTGGGACATAGTTCACAAAACTTCATTGGATCTATTCACTCTTAACCTCGAACAGCCTCACTCTATAAAAATGGTATCTAAGTTTCTCAAGATTAAGGCTTAGTGGGACACCAGGACCATAGGAGAAGCATACAAACATCGGGTCACCAAAGAGTACTTATATGATCAACTTCACAAGGTAGGTATGATACAGTATTAAGTACTAGAGGTCCTTCAACCTTCCCCCATAAACCTCAGCTCAGAAATGGTGACTTATATGGACCAGGTAAAAGCTCGTATGGAAGTCATTTATGATGAAAAAGACATGTAGGAAAACCTCTTTCGAGAGTTTAGGAAAAGACTGTATGCCTTAGAGCACCAATTAAAGATGGCCTAAAAGAGGATCCAAGAATTTAAGGAAGCAATTGAGCATGGTTAAAAGAAGAATAAAGTAGTGGCCATCGAACCTAGCAACCAAAAGAAGAAAACGTCATTTAGCTTGCAAAAGAAAAGAAGATTAGTATAGATGGATTTGTATTTTTCTTTTTTGATGTAATAAAACTTTAGGAGTTGAGAAATAATAAATAAACTTGTTGTTTTGTTAGTGAATCGCCGATCCCCTCCTTTTCATCCATGTGGTACACTTGCATTTTGTTCATTTATTTTAGTTTCATATCTTCAAAAATTAAAATACATGTGCTAACTTGTTGAGAAGTGATCTTAAACCAGGTCGCCAAGATAGCTCCCAAGCATCAAACCTTTCAAAGAAGTCATATCAAAACCTATTCACAGATCAGAATGGTTAGCCAAGGGAACGACAACTTCAACACCAACAACAACAGTATCAACCCCGAAATTATTGATCCCACCGAGTTGAGGTTCCGTTTTTTGGAACAAACAGTAGGGAAGATTGTAGATCAATTGAGCTTCCTTGTTGACAACATCGCCTTACTCAGGTCTATAGAGCCATTGAATGAAGAAAACTCCAAAGTCCGATATGGAAAGATTGCTGAAGCTCCACCCTTCGAAGTAGAAGAAGCCTATCCCAAAGTTAACCGGGTCTTTGAATCTTTTAAGACAGAAGGGATCTATCTGAAGGTCAACCTGACTTTCGAGCCAAACATTTACTCATTCGCAGTCAACCCAAAGCCTAAAGCTGATCAGGACAGATTGAAAGAGCTTAAGAGGCGATTGACCTAACAAATCAATGAGAAAATGAAAATGCTCGAAGGGTACGATGGTTTGAATAGAACCCATCCATGACACCTCCATATATGCACTTGACCACTATGGGTCTAAAGTAGGGATCTTACTCATACTGACAAGAAGCGTACCAAATTTGAGTACTCGAGCTTGTAGAGTCGTAATAAGTACATGCTGATGTGATAAGGCATCGGCTACATTGTTAGGACTCCCTTTCTTGTACTTTATTATATAACGAAAAGTTTCTAAGAACTTTACCCACTTAATGTGATGTCGAGAGAGCTTTGATTGACCTCGTAAATGCTTAAAGGACCCATAGTCGGTGTAGATAATGAATTCTCGAGATAACAGGTAATGTTGCCAATTTTGAAGAGCTTGAATAAGGGCAAAGAACTCTTTATCATACGCTGAATAGTTTAAAGAAGCACTATGCAGCTTCTCACTAAAGTATGCAACAATTTAATGCTCTTGCGTGAAGATTGCCAATACCAACTCCAGAGGCATCATACTCTAATTCAAAGACCTTATCAAAATTTGGCAATGCAAGAATAGGGGTAAACTTTAACTTGTACTTTATCTCCTCAAAGCTCTTCTAAGCCTTGTCCAACCACTTAAACTCCGAATTCTTCTTAGTCAGCTCGGTTAAATGTGAGGCTATAGAACTAAAGTTCTAAATAAACTACCGATAAAATGAAGCTAGACTATGGAAGCTTCTTACATCTATAGCACAAGTTAGTGCAGGCTAATCAAGTATAATAAGGACTTTCTCATCGTTAACTTGGATACCTCCATTAGATACAAGATATTCAAGGAATACAACCTTACTTCGACAGAGCACATATTTTTTCAAGTTGCTGAATAATTGTTTAGCTTGGAGGATATTAAACATAGCTTTCAAGTGCTTGACATGAGATGAGAGGTTGATATTATATACTAAGATGTCATCAAAATAAACCATAATGTACATACCAATCAATCTTCTTAAGACATGATTCATGAGTTGCATGAAAGTACTTGGTGCATTCATAAGTCTAAAAGGCATTACCAAACACTTAATGTTCAAGGACAAATCTATTCCTTAAGACATGATTCATAAGTTGCATAAAAGAGACCATTCTTCGATTTGAAAGCTGTCTTCCACTAATCTCCTGGTCTTATCTTGATCTGGTGGTAGCCACTCTTTATATTTACTTTTGATAAGATCTGTGCACCATGTAATTCGTCCAACATGTCATCTAATCGAGGTATTGGATACTTATATTATACTTGATGGTGATCTTGTTGATAGCTTAGCTGTTAATGCACATCTACCAAGAGCCATCCTCTTTTAGTACTAAAATAGCGGGTACGGCATAAGGGCTTGTGCTTTCTTTGACATATCCTTGATAAAAAAACTCATTAACTTGTTTCTTAAGTTCGGTTGCTTGCTTGGGATTGAGCTATAAGCAGGTTAGTTTAACAGAGCCATTTCGGGTTAGAGGTTGATATAATGTTTGATAACTCTAAGTAAGAGTAACCCTCGGGATTAGCTCATCGGGAAATAGATTAGCATATTCTTGGAGTAAGGCCTGTACATTGGTTGATAGAGCTTCATCTTCCTTCAGCTCGAGTGGCTTCTTAACTAGCAGGAAGACACACTCTTCCGTCTTAACTTTCTTAGAGAATTGAGCTTGAGAAATCACTAAGGACTTCCTCTATGAGGGCTTGTAGATTTTAACTTGGGATTTTTAAACTTCTTTAGGGCTCATAGGGGTTAGCACTACTTTCTTGCCGTCCTTTTGGAGCATGTAAGTGCTTCTATATTCATCGTGGAGTACTCTTAAGTCAAACAACCAAGGTTGGCCAAGAAGTATGTATGAAGCACAAATTGGTAGGACATCGTACAACATCTTGTCCTAGTATCTGTACCCAATGGTGATCGGCACTTTCACTTGCTTGGAAATTAGGAGTTTGCCTCTCTCATTAAGCCAGTGGATCTTATAAGATCGGGGGTTAGAATAAGTTGACAACTTCAAGGTCTTCACTATTCCTTAAGCAACTACATAGTGTAGCTTCCTCAATCTATAATTAAGGCACATAGATTGCCATTCATGTGTCAATTAATGTAGAAGAGATTCTCTTTTTGTTCATTCTCATTAGTAGGAAGGGCATCAAGGGTTCTTTGGACAACTATACAATATTCCCCAAACTTAGGTCGAGTCAAGGCATCAGGGTCTTCTTGAAACTCCTCTAACAAATGCTTAACATCTATCTCCTCTTCTCCTTTACTTGTACTTTCCACCTCGATTTGTGGGGTCTCACCCTTTATAGTCATCATACATCAGTTTGGACACTAGTTAGCAACATGTCCAAAGCCAAGACATTTGAAACATTTAATTGCTCTAATTTTCCATCTTGAGCTCTGACCTTGGTCCCTCTTGACTTTAGGCTTTTTGACCTTAGCTTTACTTTGGCCATCATTAGGTCTGTTTGGAGCTTGGTTACGTCGAGCTACCTTAGAACCATAAGAAGCTCGGTTATGTCTAAGTCGACTCGACATACTAGGTCAGGCAAGTTGAGCTGAGCTTGCCTTTATTGTTCTACTTACTAGGCAATTTCTATTGTCTTGTCTAAAGTTTTTATCCTTTGTACTTCCACTACGTTTCCAATCTCAGGTTGCAAACCGGATATGAATCTTACAATGGTTCATGTTTCTAGCTCATCAACTAAAATTCTCAAATATACTCATGTATAGATTAGTGCTTGAGCTCTTGAAGATGCTAGAAAGTGTCACACTTATAATGTTCAAGGACAAATCTATTCCTTAAGACTCACTTCATTTCATTTCAAGTTCAGATCTCACATCGTGTTTGTCGACGCGTAGTTTGCAATTTCTTCCATCACATTGTTGCATATCCAAAAAACTTTATAGCAGCAACTCGTATTCGAACAGCATCCTCATAGTCATAGAAGTAAAAAATTTTCTCTACCTTCTCTTCCTAATCCATATATTCATTTGCACTTCCTGTTCAAGAGATGCTTGGAACCTGCATTTTAATGTTCTCAGTCCCTTAAGGAGCTCTAAGTTCGTGTTTGTCATACTCAGGAAACTGTTCTTCTTCCTTGTTTTCTTTAACTTCTTCCAAATTAAGTTAGTGTGGTCCAGCTGATGGTGCATTCATAGCATCAGGAGCTTGGATTTCCACTCCTTGCCCTCTTGGCCTATCTCATACATCTTGACCATACTCAACATTCCTTTCTTGTAGTTGAGTTTCCATTAGTCTCTACACGGGTACTGTCACGCCCCGAACAAGAAGAGTCATAATAGTCTCGCCGTGTAAACTAATCTAAGATAGAAGCTGACCTCACAGCTGCTATCGTAGACGCAGTTTACACAAGGCGCACAACTCAACCAGCTTGAAACGTCTGTTCTGACATCTGTTAATATCCAAACTTGTGGTAGAGCTTTAACAAAATACTTGTTCTATACAATCTGTAGTTTAGTACTACAACAGTAATTATACAACATTTCACGTCCAAGGGTAAGGATTACAATCAGAGTCTTTTAAAAACCATAGGTTATACGATTTATATACAATAAGTTAGAAAACTAGTGGGCTCCCAGGGAATTCCCATTTAGTTTTCTTCAAAACTTAAAGACAAAGCAAAAGCTCAGGTTCAGTTAAATTCCTCGTTCCTCACTTTCCCACACAGCAGCACACTAACCTGAGAACGTTGGTACCGGAACATCTTTTATCTTCACTCAGTACCTGCAAAAGAGTTTGTAGGGGTGTGAGCACAACTAGCTCAGTAAGTGGGGCGGAGTCAGAAGAGTACTATACAATCACAAATAAGGTTAATAATTATGATGAAATGCAATGCAATCACTCAAATGAAAACATCGCACAGTGTTAACCGGTCCACTGTGAGGTTAGAGAAATTTCATCCGCTCTAATCCGGATTGAGGAGTTTCATCGCGACTAAAGTTAAACCAAACCCGGGCTTGTGCAATGGAGAACACCCCCCTCCCAAGACCGCCTTCGAACCACGGCCCCCAACCTTGCCGCGACCTTCTCGCCTATCACTTAGTTCGACTAAGGATGGGAAAATGACCATTTCAGCTATCCTCATCGAAGGAAGTCGGTGTTTGGCTTAATACTCTTAATCGTTTCCCCTAACGGGTGATTATGCATGACCAATTACACTTTAGTCGAATAATCGTTAGTGATAATCAGGGGTGACCAATAAGTTCACACAATACAGAATCCATGCAAATATGCAGAACAGCACACCAAGGAGTTGAACTCCTGCCACAACAGAGTATCATTCACACACATAGCATGCGCATAATCATCTAACTACAAACACAACCAGAAGTACTCTTGGGTCTCCGGATACTTTTAAAATAGTACCCAAACAGCGGCGAAGCTACCATCCCAACTTACTTGTTCAGACGTTCGTTATTTCTGACTTGAATTGTCAGCCGTCTTTAGAAAGTCCTAATTACACAAAAGGTCTAAATTTAGTTTTCGTAATAATTACGAAAACATTAGGGTTTAATCTAAAATGGTTATATATATATATTATTTCCATAATATGCAGTCATGTTATTACTATATATCGAATTAAATTATTAATTATTGATATTGTACATCATATATACTATTACGTATTATATATCATTTTGATCGTATCGAAACGTACTTTTTATTTATTAATTCACGTTTTGATTCCGGTAAAGTTACCGAAATGTGTATATTCTTGAATATGTTACAGTTATAAGCTAGATTGCTTAAGGTTATCCAATTTCAACAAAACTAGTGTCATTGAGTTCGTATAGACTTAACGACACATCTTATGAGTCCTGTTCCTAGAGATGGATTTTAACGGGTAGTTTGAATTTTTAATACAATTATACATAATTATATAAAAATGACCGTATTATGCGAAATTTACAGTTTTAAATTATATTTTATCCAATTTGTCCTTATATTGTAATAATATAAGTATTATTCAATTTTAATACACCTAAAGTACATCCCGATCAGAAAATATTAATAATTGTAATAAAATCTCTATTTAACCCAATTCGACCAGCAATCCTATATATAGGTTTTATTTAAGTATTTTACTCATTTTAGTCTATTAATATTACAAATACACCCCGACTTGTAATTTAAGCTATTTTACTTAATAAATTCGTAGTAAATAGTTTGGATTACCTAATAATTCCCCGAAAATTTCTATGGACTTCTAAAAATATAGGGAATTCAATTATCACTCGGTTTCAAGTTTTTGACATATTGCCTATATTTTCGTATTAACGATTTTACCCCTAAATTTGATAAATTATCCAATTATAATTCTTTTAGCATCCAATTAATTCCAATCTGACTCAATACCATTATTATTTATTATAGATCAGTACATGTCCATTTCATCAATTAATTTCATAATTTCCTATTAAATTCATAATTTCAGCCTATTTTTGGACCAATTTCAAGCCTAAAAATTCAATAAATATTAAAATTATTCAAATAAAAATTTGGGCTACATAGCAATTACCCATATATCATACACATCCTACACAAAAATTTTCAGCTAGAAACAACATCATATAGTATATTTATTTCACTAATATATATTCGGATGAATTACAGATTTCTTAATAAAGTATATTAAATATTACGAATTTTTCAAAAATAAAAATATCACATGAAAGCATGTCTAAAATAACCTAAGTGTAATTTTTTTCATAATTTTCTGGGCAGATTTACTATTTTTTAGAAATTATTGAAAAACAGGGCAGAAATTTGACCTTGGTGTTCTTGGGTGCTCCGATAGCCGGCGGCGGCTGGGCGGTTGTCGGACGGCTGGCGCGGTGGGTGGACCGTGTGGGGTTGGCTGGGTTTCACAGCAGATCTACTCTAGGTTAGGTTTCCACACTTTCACTAATTTTTCTGTTTTTTCTAAATTTGTTTTTTTTTTCTACGATTTTTTCTAATTTTTCTTTCTGATTTTCTCTGATTCCAAATTGCTAAAACTATCTTGTCTGATGATCTTGGCTTTTTATAGTGCTTCAAAGTCGGTTTAAGAATTTTTCTTTAATTAATTCATATTTTCTTTTCCAATTTCTTTTTTTTTTTTTTTATGCATGAGGTGTCTAAATATTATACATTCACCTTTTGAATCAGCATTGCAATTTCATCCTCCTGCCACGCCTCCTTCCAATGTTATTTATTTAATTTTTCTTTTTCTTTTATTAAATAATTACTTAAGTATAAATATTATATGTTAGAATTAATTATTTAATTAATATACTAAGTTATATCTTATGTAAATAACACGTGAAATATATAACTTCACCCATATAATTAAGTTTCTAGCATATCTTTTATTTTTAAGATACATTCTAAGGTTAATTTCACGAATTCAACACAATATATATATAATTACTCAATTTAAAGTTAATTTATGAGTATAATTATTATTTGTACCGGGTATACTAAAAAATTACGTGTATTTTTTTATAGTAAATTATACTACATTATCTCATTTTATAGCTCAATTAGCTTATCTCTAAGTTCTCGTTGTAATCTAAGTTCAATTTTAGGAGTTTTGAACATTTTAGGGCTTTAGTAAATACTCCAATTTCTAAGGGCAAAATTGGGATTTCGGATCATTATTACTAAAATCTAACTTCACTGTAATATCTCGACTAACTTTTTCATTCTAGTTGCAAAGTTTGGGCTCAATTGGATAAGTTACCCTAAAAGCCCTAAATCTGAGCTCGGTTATCTTAAGCTCAATTTTGGAAGCTTACAGGTACAGCCAAATACATTATTGGTTCTTACCTATCATTTATCCAAATATATGGTATATTAGTACAAACGAACATTTTTTTTTTCCATGTCTAGCTCTTCATTTTATTGAGTATTATAAATCTAATGGTTAAGATTTATTTCTATGCCTTATACTTTTTCATCCTTTCCTTTATCTCTCTCTCTATTCAAGCACTTATGACATGTTTGATACATAGAAATGGACTTGATATGGAATCACATTATGTTCATTCTTTTTGCCATATTTGGATGCATTATTTGTAGTTGGAATTAACTTTAATGTCACATTTGATAAGAAAAAGTGGATTTGAAATGGAGTCTCAATTTTGTGATTTATTTCCTTTACCATGGTTAGAAGTGTTTTTAGAAAGCGGAATCGCAATTCTTTAAAATTTGCAATTGAGATTTTAGCTTTAAGGAAGGATTTGAATCTACGTTTAAAGGGATAGAATTATGATTCCATTCCCCTCTCATTAACTACAATAATTAGAAATTACTTATTTGACCTTCAAATAAATTATGGAATGGGATAATTAAGGGCATTTTTAATAAGTACTAATATATTCACATTTAATTCTATACCATTTCTAAATATTATCATTCTTATCCTCATTTATTTCATTTTATTTGATTCCATTTAATTCTAGATCATTCCTTCATACCAAATGTGATGAAAAACGGAATGCAATTCTAACTTTAAAAGGGTAGAATCGCAATACTCTTCCACCCTCTCTAATGTATGATTACATAAATAACCTTAAATCTAATATATATTTAATTATTCCTAGAAATAAAATAGTTCTATGCACATCCATTCCATTTCAATATAATACAACCAAATATAATTCTAAAATGGATTCAAATCAATGATTCCATTGAAACACACGAGAATGGATTAGTTACTTGATTTTTATATATTAAACATGACATTATTTGACATATAGCAAAAAATATTAATAAATATGCCTCTAGTTTTTACGGAAGACTCTAGATTCCAGTCTTATTATCAAAAGTGTAAATAATCGTTGAAGGACTATTGTTATTCTTGTCTATCCTTTTCAATATTTATTATTTTGTTACCTAAAGACCACTTGCCTCCATGGATGGGTCATTAGCCTATGAAACTTGTCTCAAATTAGTACAAAGAATACAGGTGTGCTCTTTACATAAAGAAAGAAAGGTGCTAAGAATTTAGCTTTATGTGCATGGTTCCACTCTCTATATGGCTTTCATATCAAGTTTCCTTCTTTACTTGTTTTCCACTTTATTCTCTCAACACAGAGAATTGGGTTGATAGGTTTAGGTTCTTTTACCTTGTGTTCCATTCGCCTCTTGAAATGGGCAGCATAATATCCTTTCTTAGAACGTCCAAAACCTCCATGTCATCAGGGCATAGACGACAGTCTTCATCAACTTCTAGGACTAGGTCTAGGACTGGTATTCATGATGATGGTAACAACAGCAAGGCATCTGCCAAGAAAAAGTATTCCTACATTCCTGATCATTTCTCATCCCTTGAACAGGCATGCTTATGTTTAATTACATCCTCCATGCATCAATTTCTCTTATACAGTTTTTATATTTTGCTCTGCCCTAACCTAATCAAGATACAAGACCCTTACTGTTTCTGATATATGCTTTCTCTGCAGGTTACAGTGGCCTTGAGAGAAGCAGGACTTGAATCCTCCAATCTTATAATCGGGATTGACTTCACTAAGAGCAATGAGTGGACAGGTTTTCTTTGTCTTTTCTTCCTTTAGATAACACCTCACGGTCCGTTCATTTCATCTTACACGTGTTAAAACACACAACGCACACCTGTAATATATGTGTATAAAATCAAAGAGATGAATGATGAAAATTTATTGGTCCACTGAAACAAGTCCTCGACTAGTTTTGTAGGGTTAAACAAAATAACATTCTTACTGGACGAGGCAATTAAAGGAATTTTTTGGTTGAAGTTAACTTTTGAAAGATGTTATATTGAAGCCGATTATTTATGCTTTAATATTGTGTTCTAAAAGAAAATGGACCTCTCTTTATTTGGAAGAAAATAAATAAATGTATTTCATCTCGGAGTTGGTTTTAATAGGAAATCATCCTTTATTTAGAAATATTGGGAAGGTATTTTAAACATTCAAACGAGTTTTAAAAATGAATTATCATGAATTAAAATACATATGCACTATTAGATTTACATTTACAGGCATAGTGTGCAAATAAATGGTAAATTGAATTGATTATGATCCACATCATTTGACTAACGCCACATCAATTTTTTTATATACTTATTTTTATCTTGTTGTATTGAAACTAGGAATCGTATTTAATCCATCATTTCGTGTTTATATCAATTAATTATAACAATCTTGTGAGTTCTCTTGAAATATCTGTCTAATATTTATATTCTTTGGGAGCTAACGAACTAATAATAATGTTATAATGATGTATGTGTATGTGTAAGGGAAAATCTCATTCAACAACCGGAGCCTCCATAGCATTGGCGATGTGCCAAATCCATACGAAACAGCCATTTCGGTTATTGGCAGGACTTTGGCTCCATTTGATGATGACAACTTGATACCAGCGCTTGGCTTTGGCGACGGTATGCTTCCTTTTGAGGATTTTATTAGTTACTTTTAAATAGGGTAAATTACAAATACAAGATTTGAATTCCCAACAAATATAAACACCCAAAATCTTTCAGAAATATTATTTATATCTTCATGAATGATTTTTACTTCTAATTGAAACGATTATAAAGCCACTAGTAAGAGTTTAACAAACACATTCATAATAAAACGATTATAAACGGAATAGAATAAGGAGGAATACTCTTATATGCCGCATTTATACGATTAATTCCCCTATAATTTATTAAGCATTTTTGTTGTAGGAATGGAATTTCATTCATTTAAATCAAGCCTCCATAACATTTTGTTATTAAACATTCTGTTGTAGGAATAAAATTTGTTAAACATTGAAGTGGGCATAGCTAAAATAGAAGAAGGTATTGATAACCCCATACCCATGGTAAAATCCTAGAAAGTTAATTTGGCTAAGGGAGAAAGCGACTCATTAAAAAAAAAAAAAAAGAAAGAAAGAAAAAGAAAAATGCAAACCTTAGGAAAGCAGCCAAATGACAATGATGGCAATGGATAAGATAAACACTTGAGCGAGGTGATGGTGATGGAGATGAAAAACACCCTAATAAGGGCCCCTTTGTTTCTTCTTTAAAACTGAAAATTGCTAATTAAGAATAAGAAAGCAAGAAAAAGGGAGAGGCTTATGGAATGACCCCAGCGGCTGGTGCACCTAGGATTTACAACGATCAGAGTATTTGGATCGGTTTAGGAAATCGATCATATGTAAAAAAGCACATAATAACAATATGTTTATAACTTCATTTTCTTTCCTATATTTAGAAACAACTATTATCGAGTTTTAGTCCTTAAGTTTTGTTTTGCATTCTTGATTAATAGGATTATAAATGAGTCGAACCACTTGTAATTTACATGAGTTTAGTTTGTTTTAAACTTGACTCTACTTGTACTTGATTCATAAATGAGTCAAGTTTGACCTCGTGTTTAGACTTAGAAGTCGGTTTGGTAGTAGGTTTGTTTATATTGTTTACAAGTTGACTCATAAATAAACTTATAAATAAGCTTAGGAGTTGATATATTATGTTAAAATCATATTATATGAAAAAAATATAATATAAAAATAAGAAAAATATAATTAAAACACTATCATAAAAGGTATGTTTGAAAATTTTGAAGTAATTTTGAGTTTTAATTTAAATTTGAGCTCTTTTATTTAAAAGAGCTCGAACTAAGGCTTATTTTGGTAAACAAGTTCATGCTTATTTATGTTACAATTTGCAAAAGAAGGATTGGAACTCAGTCCATTCCATTGAAGGATCAGAATTCATATTATTAATTTATAATGGTTTTAACAGGTATGAGTTTATTTATCTAAACTTTCAACATTAATTTTGAATATCTTTGATTTGGCAATAACATACACATTTTTTAAAATTATGCAAGGTTAAGCCATAATTTAATAGTTTAGGGATCCATACCAACCTCTAACCAAATTGGTTTGGAATTCCATAAATCGGGGAAGTGAACAAAAGTTTAAATTATTAAATAACGTACTTTTGATGTGTTTGACGATGACAAAGTAATTCATCCTAGCAATTATACATCAAT
Source organism: Lumnitzera littorea (assembly GCA_024138015.1). Classification (NCBI taxonomy): domain Eukaryota; kingdom Viridiplantae; phylum Streptophyta; class Magnoliopsida; order Myrtales; family Combretaceae; genus Lumnitzera; species Lumnitzera littorea. Next base: position 12,698,815 of record JAMXBB010000012.1, on the reverse strand, counting down.
TATCAGAATCGGGACATCTAGTCAATACTAATATTAAGTACAATTACAGCCACAACTCGTGATCGGGAAGTATTTAGCTTTCACAGTGACCATTCGCCTTGCAACGGGCTGGAAGAAGTTTTGGCCTGTTACAGAAAGATAGTACCCAATTTGAGACTCGCTGGTAACTTACTTACTTCCACTTCTTGTTCTTTGCATTGCAAATTTGTGCAAAAAAGAAAATGCTTATGATCCAATATTATTATATTTTGGTACCATTCATTGAAATAAAGTAAATGTTGTTAGATATTAATGGATTTACTCAATAATACGAATAGCCATCCATATGAAACGGTAAAATCAAGAATTTTGTAGAATTCTTTACCGAAGACTTTCCTCTTCAAATTTCGGATAACCGTCGTATGTACGAGTAAGTGTGTAATTTTGCTTTTAAGGGCCAACCTCATATGCACCAGTAATTGAAGCCGCAGTAGACATTGTTGAGAAAAGTGGTGGCCAGTTCCATATATTGGTTATCATAGCAGATGGACAGGTAAATACAGAGAGCTCCTTCACTTTAACGGAGAAAGCTGCCGCTTCTTCTTCTTCATTTTTTAATTTTTTTCTCCCTTTTAATGCAAAGTTCACACATTATGTTGCAGGTAACAAGAAGTGTTGATACAAATGACGCAGAATTGAGTCCTCAAGAGAAAAGAACAATCGACTCCATTGTAAGCGCAAGGTATAGTAAACCCAATTATAATAAAATTATAATAGATTTATCGGTTTAAACTTTTCGATAAATTGACTGTGTATTTAGAATTCTATATAGTATTATAAATACAAGAGGCCATGAGTGTGAATTTCTCCTCCATCAGTTCACCCCTAAATTAAATGTTACACTTAATGTTTCTGTCATTTCCTAGTTAGAAAATGCAAATACAATCTATTGCACTTTGCATTGAAAATCTCAGTTTATATCCACTTTCGATCGTCCTGGTTGGAGTTGGTGACGGACCGTGGGAAGATATGAAGAAATTTGATGACAAGATCCCTGCTCGTGATTTTGATAATTTTCAGGTAAAATTGAATAATAGAATAGTAAAGTAGACGATAAAAGGAGTTTATCCAATTACTATACTTTTTACATACACATGGCATGTAATATTCAATGAATCATTTTTTCCTTATCGTGTGATCAGTTTGTTAATTTTACTGACATCATGGCGAAAAACGCAACTCATTCAGCAAAGGAAACTGCATTTGCACTTGCTGCGCTCATGGAGATACCTTTCCAGTATAAAGCAGCTCTCCTACTAGGCTTACTTGGGTATCAATATGACAATAAACAATCTTCTCCTGTTTTTGTTTATAATATCTACTTTAGGGTCATTCTTAGGTGGATTTTCAATCACAAGTAAGGTTTTTCCTTTTTCCTTATGCAACTGAAGACGCTTAACAGGACAAGGGAAGAAGGTAGCTCCGCGTCCTCCTCCAGTGCTTAACTACCCTCATGGTCATGGAGGCCCTCCTATTCCCCCTATACCAAGCGACCAGTCAACGACACCTCCAGCAGACGATCAGAGTCAGGTATCGACTTAACAAACGGGAACTTAATCCAAAACGTAAATCATCACTAGTAGTCTAGATTCGATCCGTGAAACTGACTGGTTTCTTCGCCAATTGAATGTGTAACTAGGTATGTCCAGTATGCCTGACGAATCGAAAAGAGATGGCATTTGGTTGTGGTCACATGGTGAGCAGCTTCTTCTTCTTCTTCTTCGAGTTGTTAGTTCGTTCTTCATCACATTTTTCTATTTTAACCATTAATTAATGATGATTTTTGGGTTGGCAGACTTGTCGAGAATGCGAGCCAAGGTTGTCCAATTGTCCAATTTGCCGGCAGCGAATTATCAGCCGGCTGAGATTATACATGTGAATGCTTAGGCAGTGAAAGTGAAGCTACCTATGTTATGTTCAACATGTAATGTAAAATGTCGGATGGGATATACGATGATGATAATGACATGCGCCTGTACATATGTCATGTCTGATGCATAACTTTCTTCAATATTGATTGGCTTTAACGGGTAGCTTTTTTTTTTTTTAATAAAAGATTCACTTAACATGATATGTCATAAGTTTACCCGTATTATATACAATTTCCAATGACATTTTGAGTATATATATTGTTTATGATTTGATGGTATATTTATGTGTTACAATCCCATTGGAAGTTTCACATTATACAAGTGGACACATGGTATATCATTCTTAGTAAATCTTTTGTTATGTTTTTGAGATTGGTGGTAGTATACCCTTTACAAAGTGATGGGCAAGATTGAAAAGGATGCAAAACTAAAAGAAGGAATAACTAAGGACTTCTTTTAATGCTCTAGATGCATTTACTTACAACATTTTCAAATTGTTACTTATCGCAACGTTGCTTTTAGAGTTTTAGTAGATTGTGAGATGTTTATTCAAATATTTTATTACTAAGAAAAGGAATCCTCACATTTAAAAAACTTTCATAATTGGTTGTTTAACTTCTAAACCTTTCAAATTGCCCACTCAAAATGTTCAAGATTATTGAGTTAGGTCATCTCTACTTAGCTACTTTCCAATAACTTGGCATTTTTATCGATCAAATATACATATGATTAGAGATATCATTGGGTGGGTCATGAGTTGATCATTATAGCATACTTGATTCATCTAACTCGCTAATTACACTATAAAGTAATATCTTATAGGGTTTTCAAAGGGGTTATGAGCCTTATTTCAAAATCCTATGAGGTTTGGATAGCGTTTTGGGATTGTGGTAAAATTCAAGGGGAAAACCTAAACTCAATAAAAAAAAAGTATATAAATAATTAGTGCTACTTGGTATGTTACTATGTGCACAATATAGTACGTACATATACTAAATAGAAATAATAATAAATCTCAAGAGATTCATACTATCATAAGATTACTACTTCTTGTTGAAATGGCTAAGTAGTGCTAGAAGGAACTAAGGTAGTGATTGAGTTCACAAGCTCTTGATGAATTGGTTGGTGGTGGTTTTAAATTTGGAATTATGTTCTTTTTTTTTTTTTCTTTTTCCTTTTTGAATTTGTTATGTTAAGATTTAGCATTTATGTTAGAAAGAATAAAAAATTCCTTCTAATGCGGTTGATGTACTTATCGATATTTGAGTATGCACTAGCTCAATCCTAATTCTAATACTGTAAATCTTTTAGAAAGTTTAGCAATGTTGTTTTATCATTAAAAAAATTATTATCATAGGCATGATAGGTTACATAGGAATACATGTACAAAAATATCCTAAAGGGGCAATGCTGGGTACAAGATAAAACCCATATAAGATTTTGAGGTACTTTTAGGAAGTCTTATCTAGTTGGGATCGGGTTTTGTAAAACTCATCTAAAACTCATCCTAGTGGTGACCATACACACAATAACTTGTACATCGGTCCATGTCTCTCTTTTCTCTCATATCGAAAAGTGATGCAATGTAAGTAGGGAGCATGTAGGAATGGTTAAACTTCATCATGCATCTATGGCCAAAACAAAAAAAAAAAAGAAAAAAGAAAGAAAGAAAGAAAAAAAACTTCATCATGCATCTTTGTTTGATGATAATCATTCTTTATTTCTTTTCTGTATTCTCTATCCCTAGCCAAAATCATCGAGATGTGAGAACTCTACCATATATTTCAAATTCATTTTCCAAACTCTCAAATATAAAATCATATTATACGAAAATGCTAGGCATAGTAAATTCATCAATAGTCCTCTAAAAAAAAAGAAAAATTATTGGATATTAGTAATGGTTCATAATTAGAACTAAGTTTTCTAATCCTCAATGTTATTAAATGTACTATCTTCAAACCAATTCTGCATTACAACTAATAATAAAAATAGTTATTATCATCAACATCCTAAAATTAATTTGGATTTAAAAACATATATTCTAAACTTGGGGGAGTTGCAAAACCTAACATAGAGATATTGAGCACTAAAAGTAGTTATGTGTCAGACCCTATGCATTCCTAAATAAATATACTTAATGTGCAAATAATATCAAATAGCATATATAAAACTAAGTTATTTATCTTACTTGAGTTAGCATTAAGTATACATCCTAGTGTCATAAGGCTAAATACTTAAATATCCTAGGATCAATGAGTCATAAAAGATGGATCCTTGGATCCCTTGTGTGTAGGAGCCAAATTATTTCATCCTAATTTCACTAGTATTAGCTATCAGACAACCAATCCATTGGATTCGTATATAATCGTATTCCATTATATTAGTATGATTGTATATAACTTCCCTTTAGAAGACTTAAGTCATATTATAATAGTTAGCTAAATCCATAGCCCATTCACCTACCTATAGCAATTTAATACCTAGATTTACTAACCATTTCATCAAGAATGTTCAACCTTAATAGGTTATGAACACTAAGTCCACAATCCACCTATCTAAGCAGTTAAGGCCTTAGTGCATACATAAGTAACAAATTTTGATTTGATAGTCAAAATAGTTTCATGTTCATTATCCAATACTACACCTACATACAACATACAACATTAAGTAACATACATAGATACAACTTATCAACTTGCAATTATTTTGAATTGAATATAAATCCTATAATTATGTATAAGATAATAAATCAATAACTTATTTGTGCTTAAAAATCATATTCTTAAATTTGTCATCCTAGATTAACTCAGTTTAGTCAACTGGGGAACAAAGTAAGTCAAACAGATTCCCCAAAAGTAATTACAATTGACCTACTTTATTACTTAGTTGAAATGATTTCTTGATACTCTTATTGGTTTGACTTATTGCCCAACCAAGTTGAGCGAAATCCCTTTTCATCCAACTCAATTGACTTATTTCGTTAATTGGTTGATGTGTTTCATACTTAGTTAACCTAAGTCCAATTGGATCACCTACTTTTTCTTAATTCAAGTCATTTCCAATTTTTTATCTTAAAAATTCATCCTAAAGCATCCTAAATTGAATCACTAAACCTAAAATACTTTCATTGGTCTTTGTAAAACCTACAATCATCAAATTTATCAATAAATGTAATAAATCAATTGTCTCCAATTTACACTTTCCATTATTGTCCAAAAACTCTACAATTCCTCGTAAGTTTTTTGAACATTCATAAGTTTAACAATTTTATCATAAATAAAGTTCAATTAATAACATGATTTAATCTCCTTACTCTTAAGGTTCCAAATACTAATTTTGTGATAACAAAACCAAGATAGTTTTACTTAATTCTTTGATGGGAATCAAAACCCTTAGTATGGGGTGGCATGGAGCTTATTTTATTTATACTTCATTTTGTTAATTAGAGATATTTTATTAATTATTATTATGTTATCATGGGATATTAGGAATTGTTATCTTATTAGGCTTTTATCATTATTTGGTATTATTTTATTACTCAATATTAGCAATTATATGCAATCAACAATATTAGTAATTATAGGCAGTTAGCAATATTAGGTTGTATTAGCAGTTATGAGTAGTTGGTAGTATTAGCTAGTACCGCTAATACTACCCAATTGCATACGGATAGTTTTCCTATTCTTAATTAACAATTGTTTAAGATTGTGACCACGAAATAGGTTGTAACCATAAAAGTCAATTGTTTATAATGTTTATGGAATTGTTGTGCACGAAGATTGTGAGCATGAATTAGGTTTATTGGTTTTGCAACATCATAGAACCTTAGCATAAATTAAATCAATAAAATGCATTAAATAAACAATTCTTTAATGTTTACTACTCACTAACACTTATATCTCCAAAACATAAAGGATAAGTATACTAACTACTCGTTTGCTTTATCTTATGCCGAAAGCAAAACTGCTTAGCTAGACCTTATCCCTATTAAATGACATGGCCTTTAATAAGGTAAAAAGAAAAGTAATCTTGAGTAGTATTGTTAAATTCTAAGTCTACCTATATGATCCAATCCAATTTGATTTGACTCTTCCATAAAGACGGGTCGATCTAACTACAGTTCAACCCTCGATCCAACCTGATTTATCCTACTCTTGACCTTTTCACATGTCCATATCAACTATCCAAGCTAGATCTGACAACTCAAGTTACTACTCTATGCATCATATCTAAGAGAATGAAAGAGCCTTTGTTTTACCATTAATAAGGACTTTTTTTTTTATGTCGCTATATTCTATATTTCTTTCTTCCAACTTTTTTGACTATCTAAAATAAGAGAGGAATTGAATAAAAACACGATGATTATTACCTATTCATTGTGTAATTTAGTTGGCATAAAACAAGTAAAGAATTAAATTGAAATAAAATAAAAAAAATCCATTACACTTGTTCTATTGGAGTGGTGAAATGAGAAAAAATATTCATTAGATATTATATTCTATGTATTATGTACATGTGGCATATAAGTATTAATAAGATATTGAAATGAATAATAATGGAATTGGTAGTTTCAAAATCATTTACGACATATAATTTGCATAAGTCATATATGTCAACATTATATTAGTATGTGTACACCATATGTACTTAACATGTATCACTTATTACCCATTAAATTATTTCTCGTTCAATGATGTTTTTAAGTTAGGCTAGTAATTTATGTTATTGTGTCGTATCTCGTTTCCGTATCTAAACAAGTGTATGTCTAAAAAAACCTAAACTCATAACATAGCCTATTTATTAATCATGTGTGAAAACTTAAATTTATGATCTAATGTGTTTCATATTCGGGTTGAACTTGTTTATATTAGGGCTGTCAACTTGTGTTACCATGTTGTATATCATTTATTTTATGTTTAATATCGTTTATCGATTAAAAAGTTATAATTAAATATATAAAATATTTATAGATATAAAGGGAAAAGAATAATAATAATATTTAAATTTTATAAAAACAAATGATATAAAATTTTCATATTTAATATAAAATTACAATTGAAACATAAGTTTTAATAAAGTAAAATCTTACCAAAATTCGAAAATTTAAGTCATATAACATAAGTAAATTAAATGAAACCACAGATTAAATAGCTATTAATATTACTACTAGTGTTGATTTCAAATTTATCATATTATTTATCGAATTTTCAAGGGAGACAATAAAAAAATCCATACATGTGTTTGCAATTTCTTGCTTATTTAAACTATGATGTAGTAATTAAAGTATATAATATTGTTAAATTTAAGCTACATAATATCATTAAATTAAATAGAATCATGATTTAAATGGATATTAATAGTCAGATTTTCAAGGAGATAGTTAAAGAATCTATGCATCAGTTTGTAATTTTTTATTTATTTAAATTACGATGTAATAAAAAGAGAATATAACATTACAAAATTTAAGTTACATAATATCATTAAATTAAGTAGAATTATGACTTAAATGGATATTAGTATTATTACTAGTGTTAATTTCAAAATTTATCACATTGTTTGTTGTATTTTTAAGGAAGACAATAAAAGAATTTATACACGAGTTTATAATTTTTTACCCATTTAAACTACGATACAATAAAAAGAATATATAGTTAAATGTATCTTATATCTTTAATTGAGATCTCTGACATAGAATGAAATGGTTTATGTAACAAAATACCAATACAGAAGAATAGCAGTAGTTTCGTATCTCGTATCCAGGTCTAGAAGCTCAACTCGAAGTTGGATAGGAATTTGATCGTATTTAAACAGGTATAACCTATTTGTGTTTTGTTAAGCCTCGAAGCGGCAGAATCGTAACAGTTCCGCAATGCAAACAATTCTAAGATAGAAACAGGTCATATAGTTACTATTTTAAACCCGATTTATACAAGGTGTCTACAACTAACCCGCTTTGAAGTAAATAATTCATAAGTAAACATGTTATTTACCTATGAAATTATAAAGAATACATGTTTACTCTAAGATATTCTAAGTATATTACAAGATTTAATAGCCTGAACATAATATACTTGAATAATACATAAATTAATACTAAAAATTGTAAAGATAGAATCCAAACTTGAAAGTATAATTGCTCCTCAAGTTATTATCTTCACTTCCTAAGATCCCGCAGTTCTTAATTTCAAGATAAATGTAAATCGCTTTCTACCTAGCATCTGCAACAAAGTTTATATGGATATGAGCAACTACAACTCAATAAGTTAGGACGGAGACTAAAAACAATACAACAAACACAAACATGGTTATTAACCAAATTATTTGGCGTAATGTATGTTTAAGTAAATGCTATCACACAATGTTGTCCGGTCTGTCATGAGATTAGAGAAATTGCACCCGTTTTAATCCGAGTTGAAGAGTTTTTGTTAATGCAACAGCTTATGACCAAATCTAGGCTTGTGCAATGAAAACACCGCTCCTTCCGCAATTATCTTTGAACCATTGACTTCATCCTTACTGTGACTTCCTCACATGTCATTTAGTTGGACTAAGGATGAAGAAGGGACCAATTATGCTATTCAACGCTATTTCTTTCGAATGGGTTGGTATTTGACTAGAGAGCCCTATGTTTCCCCTAATAGGTTGTTGCTATGTATGTTTGGTTTAGAATTTCAAGTCATATATTTAACTAGATTCAGTTTAAGGTATTCAATCGTTGCAACAATTTATATAAATATAATCCAGAGCAACGAGTCAGAATCATAGCATTAACTTGGAAATAAACACATGTGCATAGTTCACTATCTAACAAGCATAATCAAACATAATTTCAAGCCTCCAAAATACAATACTGTATTAATCCTAACTTACTGTATTAATTCATTTGGTATACCCTTTATCCTAATTTAACTACCAAATTTACTTTTGATATGAAAATTTTTTATATTTTTTATAAACACCTAAGTTTAAGTCTCCTAACAGATTTTACATATATTATTATTATTATTATAATATCAATTTTAACCTAATATTTTTCTACTCATTAATTTTTTATACTTATATATTATACATTATCACTTAATATGTACATAATATACACATCTAATATCCACATCACTTCAAATATCATTTCTTAACTTCAATCAACTTCTTAAAATATCTAAATTCATCCTAAATCAGAATTTATACCTAATTATCATAAATTACCTAATTAACTTAAAATTTACCATTTTTACCTATTACATATTTATTACATAATACCCTAATAATTATATCTAACACCCTAAATGCTATAAATAACATACTCCATCAGATTTCAACATCCTAAAACATATAATTATGCACTAAAGTAATAATTGTTTATTTAATTACCTAATTAGTCAAAAAACCTATTTTATGCATCATTTTAAGGCCTAAAAATTATCTAAAAATTTCAAAAATTAATTTTTTTTAAAAGGGCTTTGTGGTACTGTTTTATATCACCTAAGTAATCTACAAAAAAATTTTGAGTCCAAAACTATACTCTTAAGCCTATTTATTTTTAATTTGAAACATGCTCAATTTTGTATAATTTCTTAAGAATAATATATTTCTAGATGCAAAATCATCAAAATAAAAATTTTCCCTAAATCTACATACTTAAAAACTTCATAATACCAAATTTCATAATTTTTTAAAACTATTTAATATTTTTAATAAAATAAATAAAATCGGATTAACTAGCCTTAGTGGTTCCAGCCTCCGCTGGCCACAGTGGCCTTATCAACCGGTTTAGGTGTTCCTACCCCCATGTGGTAGTGGTGGCTATCCACTCCTAAGTTGTTATTGAGTATTGGTTCCCCTCTAAGGTCTTAATTGTAGAGATTTTTGTAATTTTTATACATAAACCCTAACCTTAATCATTTTGGTTCTCTATAATTTTTTTGCTCTCCAAACAAACCAAATGAGCCTCTAGAAATTTTTGGATATTTATAATGTTGCATAGATATTTTTTCTCATTAATTTGAAGCGACATTGGCCTTATCTTATATTTTTTCTACTTTCTATTTATTGAATTTTAATTGGTTGATTTTATCTCTCTTATTTCCAAGCTGCCACGACTACATTCTGGATATTTACACATTTTTCCATAATTTTCTTATATTTTTTAATTATTCATGCATTTTCTTTAATTAATTAACATTATTTTAGCCTATTTCGTGTATTTTAAGTAATTACGCGTATTTCAACCTACATATAAATTCATATATAGTACAAATAAATACTCCTAAATATTACTTTAGTTATTTTATGATTTTTAATATATATATAATTTATCTCTATCGATTCGTTAGTTATTGAAACTCGTTTTACACGTTTCTAATAAATAACGAGAAATTTATATATATTTCAATATTATAATAATTAATTATTTTATTATTTATTTTCTTAATTTTAGACTCTTGGAATCACTTTTACTAGTAATCATAATTTCATTGTAAAATTTAAGCTAAATCGGACAATTTGTTCGATCGTCCTAAATTCTATGAATTGAATCTCGAGTAGCTAATTGTAGGTTTTATATGTTTCATGCCAAATTTTTTTACATACTAACACATTTAAATTGTATTGTATTGTGTTGTGATTGAATTTATTATGTCTAGATCTTAGGTTACAGGCACTATTTATAAGGATAGGGGTATTTGTTGCAAAAAAAACATTTATGATAAGATAATAAATAGACTATTGATTAGAAATTCATGAGAGTGAGGACATAAATTATTATTCAATATTTTGTATTATAGCAATTCATACTAAATAGCTATTGGATGTCTAACATTCAATTAAACACTATAATAGGAGATTTTATGTGGAATAAGAAAGGAATGAAATGGTTATTTTACGTAAGTAAACATGCAATTTGCTATCTCAAATTCTTTATACGGAATAAGTAAACATGCAATTTATATGTATGTTTATTTTACGTAAGTAAACATACATATACTTAATGTAGTGGAACAAAATTCCATAATTATGTCTTCTTTAACTAGGTGTTTGAATTTGATTGGCAAGGACATGTCGAGATGAGAAGTTCGGAACAATAAATATTTACCTCATATAGCATGACATCATGTAAGTATTGACTCATGATCTATTGGTTGGTTAGTGGGGTTAGTAGGGTCGATAATTTCATATCTAATCTATTAACCATATACAGTAAGACATAATAATAAAATGTTTTATATGAATAATAAATGAGTTAACCCATTTGGACCTACTTTTATATATATATCCAAATTTGAGTCCAACACTCAAAGCCATTTATGAACATGTTTGATATACAAGTCCTCAAATATGTATGGGTTTGACTTTTAGGTTAATATCGCGGCTTATATCTCAACTTTATCAATTTTTATAATTATACATTAGAAATTTCACTTTGTTTATACTCTGGATTAAAGATTTAGTTGTTATTTTTTACACCTCACTTAACTCTAATTCACATTGTTAATCAATTCAATACAATCGGCTAATAAAGTGATCGCCTGCAACCTTTAAGGGGCTACGCTACTCATAATATGTGGTCGTCAACTATACCTTGCAAAACAATAAATCAAATAATAGAATACAATTAGGTATATTTTATTAATATTTATCTAATAATATTTAGATATTATTTCTAATTTATATTAGGGCAATATAAACTCGAACCATAGACCTTCTCGAGCTAATTTCATAATAGATTGGAAAAAAACTCCAAATTGTAGAAGAAGAAACGATCATCAAATTAGGATTACCAAATAGCATGAAAAGAGAAAATATCTATGATTCAAATAATGTTTGGATAAACACTACGACTCACTTAAAAAATGTAGCTTATGAGACTCACTAGCTACCATGGATGGCTACTTATTGTCCTAGCGAGGTCGTATAACCTTCCTAAGATCGTGAGTGGCTACCTTATTAGTTGATTATGTTAATTGGATTAACAATGTGAGTTGGAGTCAATAAAGGTGTAAATAGTTATAATTAAATTTTCAATAGAATATATAATTACATAAATCGAAATTTTAGGTATATAATTATCAAAAGTGGAAAAATTGAGGTGTAACATTGATATTGCCTCTTTGAGTTGTAGTCTAAGATTGGAATTCAATGGTTATATTATAATTTTATATTGTACTTTCTTTCTTACTCTAATCTCCTCTAATATCCCCTCCATAACCCTTTCTTTTACTCTCTCTCTCTCTCCAGCCATTTAATGTCATTTTATTGTTATCATCCACTTTAACTCTGATTCTAATAAAAATAACACTCTTAACTTTGCTTTCTTTCTACAATTTAACTTCTAATATTTTAAAACAAAAACATAATCTCACTCCCCCTTTCTCTCTCTATATATATACATATACGTAGAGGTATAATCGAATCAAGTCAAATTGAACGGTATAAGGCTCGAGTTCAACTCGAAAAATATATACGGCAAGTTTGAGTTCAACTTGATTAAGTTTGAACTTTTTATAAATTTTCTATAATTAATATCAGATTTTCTTATATTTAAATAAATTAAAAAAATATACTAAACTTGAATAGGCTCACGAGCTTAGCGAGCTCAATATTTTAAAATTCGAGCTCGGCTCGATTTACTATTTAAGTAGTTCAAATTCGACTCAACTATCATTGAATTGAATTCCAATAAAACTCAAGTTGAATTCGAATAACTTACAAACGGCTTGGTTCATTTACCCCTACATATACATATACATATAGCGAGCAATTTCAAGTTTTATTCTGTGTATAAACATATTGAGAGACATATATATTATTCAAATCTCAACTTTAATAGTAAAATCACTCAATATAATTGATGAAAACCAAATCTACTGTATATATTGGTTTTTGTTTAAGTAAGTTATGGCATGTAGTGTATTATCTGATGGAACGATTATTAATTCTTATATCATTCAAAATTTGAATCAATGATTAAGTTTTTTATTTATTATATTTTCGTGAGATTTGTCCATGCATTTAACTTAAATATAGAATGATACTTTCACCTAAATTTTTGTAGTTTTACGTTTGGCTTCTGCTTTAAGTACTATATAAATTGTTTTTATAGTAGATAGACTTTTTTTTTCCTTAATACATTTATCAAATGTCTATCCTTCTCTCTTTTTTTTTTTCATCACAAACATAGTTTTTAGATAAAGATTTGATAATTATGATATATTTATTTTAAAACTTTATTTGATAAATACATCCAATATGATATGAAAAACCTTAAACGGAACAAAATACGAATTTTAAATTTTTAAATATGATTAATAAAGAAATCATATTATAAGTTGGGATTTTTCGAGCAGAAATTCATTTAAATTCAGGTATAAAAGACGAGCGAATAAGACGAACTGCGAAAATTAGAAACACAAACTTAATCCTAAAGCAAGAGAATTGGGCCAGTGGGAGCACATTGAATTGAGCCCAACGGGAAGAGAAAGATGCAAGTTGCAAGCAGAGTGACGACTGAAAACGTAGCTGCTGCTCCTCCTCCTGAAATAAAATAATAGAAAAGAGTCGTGGTTAAGTTAAATAATACCGCTTGGCTGCTCAGGAAGAAAGAAGGAGGAGGAGGAGGAGGAGGAGGAGATTGTGTAGCGGTGGGTGTAGGATTAGGAGTAGAGAGTTGGCGTTGTGTTCGTTCAAGGAGGAATCGCAGTATCTCTCTCTCTCTCTCTCTCTCTCTCTCGCCAACCGAAAATGGTTCGTTCCTTCTTCTTCTTTCTCGATTTCTTCTTACGATGAATTCAATTCAATTCCCTGCCGTTAATACCTGGTGCTGTGTTGTGTCTTCTTTTTCTCGATTTATGTGTATCTCTTGCAACTGAATATATCTCCATATCGTTTTTCCTTTTCATGGTCAGGCCACGGCTGAATTAGTGTCAATATTGATAGATTAACTAACTTCGACATCATGCTCATGCACCTCTTTTTGAAATACTTAGCTTTACATGCATATCTCACTACGGAACTCCACGAGCTGCTTTATTTTGCTTTTTTATGTATGTATGTATATCTCTTGTGCTTCGACTGCCTCCGCGATCCACTGATTTGATATATCAACCTCTGTTTCTTAGCACAAACTGGGAAGAGGCCACCGCGACAAAGTCCAGCAGTTCATGGCCATAACTGGAGCCAGGTATCTATAAATCAACATCATTTCTACGAAAAACATTCTATGTAATTTGAAAATTAAACATTGGTTTTGATTTTTTTAATGCCCCTTTGTCTTTTTAACTGCAGTGAAAAAGCTGCCCTTCAGGCTCTGAAAGCAAGTGATTGGCATCTTGAAGGTGCATTTGATATATTCTATAGTCAGCCCCAAATAAGAACTTACACCGATACTAGACACTTGGAGGAGCTTTACAACAGATATAAAGGTATGTACTCTACCTCTATATTGGTGCTTTTTCGTTTCTGTGGTGAAGTGGATGTGGAGTATGTACAATCTTTCAAATATTTCTTATTGAAATTAGAATATAAGCAATCCTTCTTTTTCAATTGCTAGATATCTGGTTCTCTGTAAATGATTTGATTGTTACATAATTTGTCCTGCAGATCCATATGCCGATATGATACTCGTTGATGGCATCACTCTTTTATGCAATGATCTTCAGGTCCCTTACGTGGTTTTACTTTGTAGTTCATATAGCATTCACTTGGATACTTGGATTTACCTGCATTAGTCTGATTGTTTTTCTTACCTAAAATGACAAATGCTACCTCTTTACTTGCAGGTGGATCCCCAAGATATAGTTATGGTGAGTGAACATTTATGCACTCTTGCATTTTTATATCTGCAAACATCATGGCTTGCTTCACAAATGCCTGCAATACTTATTCATTTCTATATATGCATGTTCTTTCATTTTCATAGGGAAATTATTGGTATCATCTGAGGTAAACTTGAAGGAGAAATACATGTTACTTTGGTTTTTTCTGATTCACCACATGGTTAAAAACTTACTATGGATATTCCTCATTTCACATTAGCAGTTTTTAGGGACATTGCAACAAGCTGACGTGTTGTATAATTTGCAAAGTTGTCGATGGGGAAGCTATTTTATGCAGCGTATAATTCAAATAGAAAATAGTATAGAGAGGTTTCTGCTTTCTTTTTTAGTGGCAATCCTTCTACAAGCATGGTTATGAACTGTTTCCGGATTTTATTTCTCCATTTGATCATGATTTATCAGGGTTAAACATCAAACTTCCAATCTTTTCACTTTGTTTTGGTTTTTGTCATGAAATGATTATCCAGGTTTGATATTGTGGAAAAATAGTCTTGTCATTCTCACGCTATGTTTGTAAGGTTTTCATTGAATTTTTATACTTTTGAGGTTCAAATTAAAAAACTGATGGCAGATTTGAGATTTTCATATGAAATGAAACAGGGATGGACTTTAATTCCTGTTCGGTTCAACGTACTTTCTTGAACCAAATAGAACTCTTCTGTTTCAGAATTATCAGATTTAGAAATGATAGGATTGGATTTTGGGCTTTTATGATAGATTCCAATGAATTAGTGAAGAAGTCTATACCTAAGACAAAAACAAAACATTCCAGCCTGGGGGCTGCTTCTAGTGCTATGGGCACTTGAAGAGCAGTGTTATATCCATGCCCTTTATCAAGCAGAATATGTCAGTAACTTGTACTAGTGTTGTTGGAGCTGTTACCTAGTTTTCCTCATTCAGAAAAAGAATAAAAGATAACAAGGAGATATGTCCGGCCCTATAACATCCTGTTTTCTAGGTGTCTACTTAAAACTCTTTTTTTAAATTTTCGGTATCGAAAGATGGTTCATTACGTCATTCCTGAATTAGGAATAAGGTGAAATCTGTAACCAACCTGCTTTTTCACTTAATAAAAATTGAAGTTCCAAATCTCTTTTTATTCAACCTAGTAACATCGGAAGTTTATACAATACTAAGCCGTATACAAAGTATCACAGTTGTACACTTCTATACGATATTGAAATCCTTTACAAGTATATACCTTTAACTACAACTACTACACCAAATCTTTCCTAAGGTAATACCATTGTCTTGCCTTGAAGAATTTCCTTCATGTACTTAAATCATATCTTGTGGCCAATGACTTTTTTGTAAGCAACCTGACTTCAACTAGAATTTTTAGAGTCTTCTCATCCTCTATGATGCAATTCACTACTGGACTCATCCCTAACGTGAGAATAAGACAACTTATTCTATCAACTTATTTTGTGTATTTTTTTCTTTTTTTGTTTAGTGTTGGGTCATTGCCTGTATGTATGCTAAAATATTAGTGTTTTAATTTTTTACATGCTTAGCTATAATTTACAAAACATGACATGCTGAATCGAAATCGAGAAAAACAAAATAATAACATAAAATTTGAGGTTTGATCTTGTTGGTTTAGTCTACTTGGGTTTATGCCTGCCTTATCTCTCAACTTTTGATTGATCAGATAGTAGATGTGTTTTTTTTTGGAAAATGCGCGGTTTAAGTTGATTCCTTTTTGTGAATCTTACACAAGTTAATATGCCCTTCACTATAATTACTTATATTCAATCATGTCAAAAGCCATTTCATTAACATCTCTTCATGATTGTTATTTTCATCAGCTGGTTCTTTCATGGCACATGAAGGCAGCCACAATGTGTGAATTTTCAAAGCAGGAGTTCATGAGTGGGCTACAAGCTCTTGGGTGCGTGATTGCTTTCTTTATGGCTGCTTTCTACCATCAAAGTTTGTGATTGTTAGAATATAAAACATATTTATGTGCACTGATTTCTTTATTGCAGGATAGATTCTTTGGAGAAATTCCGTGAAAGGATCCAATACATGCGCTCTGAGTTGAAAGATGAGCGTATGTGCATTGACCGAAAACTTTCAGTATTCCCTTTCAATCAGAATAATCTACTGCACCTCTCTCAGAGGAATTTGCCATTTCTAATCTTCTTTTTCTCATTTCTTATGGCACTCCAGAAAAATTCCGGGATATCTATAATTTTGCTTTTGGCTGGGCAAAGGAGAAGGTATCATATCTTGCATAATCTTTTCATCTTTTTCCATATATATAATATATAAATACATACATACATACATATACATATATAGTGTAAGGGCATCTCTTAAATTTTTTTGAGAGCTATATATATATATATGTATGTATATATACATACATACATACATACATATACATATATAGTGTAAAGGCAGCTCTCAAATTTTTTTGAGCAATGAATTTATTCTCTGTGTAAGTAGTCCCTGCCACCTCCCAAACACACCACCACCAAAAAAAACTTGATTTTATGGCTTTGCCCCTGATCTAATAGTCTAAGAGAAGTTTCTTTTGTAAATTTTATATACACAGACAGTAACCTGCTATGGGTTGTAAAATAAACTTGCATCTTACCAATGCCTCCTCGAATTAAGTCACTGCTGCTGCTCAGATATTTCTTTATTTTTTATTTTATTTTTTGTGTTGATTTAGGTTAATAACAAGATCTCATCTCATCTATCTTGGTGCTGTTTCAGGGTCAGAAATCTTTAGCGCTGGATACAGCAATTGGAATGTGGCAGTTACTGTTTGCTGAAAAACATTGGGCATTGGTTGATCACTGGTGCCAGTTTTTACAGGTAAGTCTGACGAATTAATTTATCTATACTAACTGGAAGTATTCCTCATTTATATGCAGTACTTATTAAGTTCAGCACACCAACTCCCTCCGCCCTTCTCCTCCACAACCACCCCCCCATCAAAAACAAAGTGGATAATATTGATGGAATACGAAACAAAGTGATAGAAAGCCTAATTTGGGAAATTAAGGCAAGACGGAGCATAATTGCTCCTTAGCATAGAGTGGAGGCTGCTGATGATCTGAGAGAAAACTACTACTAACTTTCTATTTATACTCCTCGTACCTTTAAGTGGCTTGCCACATGCCAACAAGTGACTGCTATTACAAATCTTTATAACTTGACTCTTTACATACTAACTATCCCAAGTACCTACCGATGTCATCCCTCTAAAAGTTTCTTGTTGTCCTCAAGGAAGAAATCTAAGAACCAGCATCACAACTCCATCCCTTACACCTCTGCTGGTTAGTCACCTTTGCTTCTTTGTCCACCAGCATCTCCCCATTATCCCTCCATCTATAGATTCATCCTCTAAGATTGTGACCCTTACTGACTTGTTTGGGTATTGATGTAAAGGATGATGAGGTTGATCATATCTAAAACTCAGCCCTTTTGCTTCCTTTTTCATCAATCTCAATGTGTGAACAATGCCAAACCCATTCCTCCGCTATTTGAAGACAGCAAGGAGCGCAACTTTAATCCACTCTACTCAAATCTTACCATTCACAGGTGGATGTCCTGCTGAGACAACATGCACATCCACCACAGACAAGAATATTTGAAGAGAAAAGGCACGCCCATCAAGATTCATGGTTCGCTAAGAAGATTATAACCTCCCTTATCTCATCACCGAAAAATGATGCAGATAAGCCTGCCAAGGTGATGTCTAGATGTCTTTCCAGTTACATGCTCACTCCTATCTGGAGAAGTAATAGGTTTGTAAAGGAGAAATTTTACTTCAGATTGTGTAAATTCATGGTAAAAATATGTTTGCTAAGGTTTAATATAATTTTCCTAAAAGGATTATCATTTTGCTTATTGAACCAAGTTTAGAAGCAAGGCTGAGCTCCTTAAGGCACACAACAGCATTTGACTAAGCCTTTCATCATTAGTGCCCATGGTATTTCAATCTATGAATTTGATTAATAATTAGTGGTGTGTTAAGGTTGCATTACCATCAATGGATAAGGCCTAAGGTTTGTGTTAAATGCAGAGATTTTGCTGCAGATTAGTCTCATTCCTCTTTCAAAACTAAATATGTAAATAACTTTTTGGAGGGTCATAAGTAGTTCCTTATTTTTGGTCTTTTGGGAACAAATCAGAATAGATATCAATCTCGTGAGACTTCATTCTGTGTTTACTTATCTTTGGTTACACTTAATTTGGGCTCTTTAAGAGAGAATTCAACCATCTCATAGGAACAACAGTTTCAGTCTTTTTATGAGAAAATAGGACTTATTCCCTTCTGCTCTTTCTGCTGTACATGTAATTCCATACAAGCACGAGCGGCTGCTGCTATCCATGTATTTCACTGCTGTCCCCTATTTGCTTGATTATGTTGACACATCAATATCCCTTAATAATTACCCCTATGCTACTGAAAAATAGACATACATAACAGACATAATACTTCACATGGTACGCATTGACACATTAGCATGATACCAACATCTGCTCCTAACATAATATTACATAATTATATTAGAGCTTCTTCTTCTTGAGTCTATAAACGTGTGTAAAAGGAGCTACTCCATATGATTTCTCACTAGAACTTGGCATGACTTGAAGATAACATTTCCTTGATTGTTGACAGTGCTGGCAATGAATGTGATAGTTGAATCGCTAGAGCATGTCAGCATGCCATACACTTGGATTATTTTATTTATTTATTTTTTGGTGGGTGAATCCATATACTTGGATTTTGTGCAATAAGAAATATCAAAACTCATGCCATATCTACAAAATTAAGTTCTCATATATGATGATCATGGTGTTGATTTTAACATAGTGAGTTTGAATTCCTGTATAATCGATTCACCCCTATATTAATAAGTCATCCATTTGATGGGATTTGATTAAAATCTCAACCTGTAAGTAGGGATGTATCAAGTAACAAATGTCATAAGTGACTTCATATCTACAAACTTAAGCTTTTAGTTAAGATGGGGTTGTGTTAAACTTAAACAGATTCTATACCAACTAATTGCATTGCCTCCAATTATGAGACCAAATTGGTGTCATTTTTAATATATGCTTTCTTTACCTTGCTAGGTTTAATGTTTATTATTGAGTGCCCCTGAATTTCAAAAATCCTGTTCAGTCATCCATAGTCATAGGGATGTTAGTGAGATGAACATCATAAGCTTGTTGGGATATCCATTCTTGCCTTAAGAATTCTACTTTAGCTTAATGAAATTACTTTTGTTAGGCTCTATCTTCAATCCGCTTACTGTTGATTTGCTAAAAGAGTGGGACATAGTCATTGAATCTCACTTCCTGTATCGTTGGTCTCGCAAACATGGAAATATTATTCTTATTTGTTCTACTTCCAACCACCCCCTCCCTCTTTTCCTTTCCTCATAAACTCTGATGGAATACTCTTCTCATCATTCTCCATGTGATTCACCGCATTCTCTAGTTAGGTTTCCTTATGATAATCAGAAAGTATTACTTCCTTCGCATACCTTAACCTTTCACTTCTTGGTTTTTGGAAAGGGAGCTTTATTGCCTTCTTCATTGATACTAACTAAAGGATTAACATTAGAAAACTAAAGATTTTTATTGCTATTTTCTAGTGAAAGTTGATTATAAGAACCTTAATTTCTCACAAGTTGAAAGCTATAAGCTAAAGCTCATGCACATGAGTATAAGACTCACTGATTTTTATTGATATTTTCTAGTGAAAGTTGATTATAAGAACCCTAATTTCTCATAAGTTGAAAACCATAAGCTAAAGCTCATGCACATGAGTACAAGACTCACTCATGAGCACAATTACTCACACTAATTAACTCTTAAGTTTCTAGTCAAATATCTGTTTTTCTATTCTAACTCACAACTCCTTTTTATACTCTATTTCTCCTCATTTACAAATATGCAACTCCCCTTACTCTATTTACTAACACTATAATACTAACAAGGATTATATCAATTACCTCCCCCTTTGAATTGGTCCTTGTCCTCGAGGACTGGTTGGAGAACACAATTATCCTACACCACCAACATCAAAGGTAGTTGCATGTGTAAATGTGGTCAAATCTTGCTCAAATGCCCTCAAAGGTACGGCAATTGCTGAATTGGCAAGCAGAAATGGTGCAACGGTCTCCACTGCCTTGTGAAATGGAACAAGTTAACCATTGTCCAGATAAAGAAATCTTTGCGCTTGATCATACTATCACCTAAGATTAGCGAGTTGCTGCCCATTGCAACAGCAACATGCCTAGCACTAGGATTCATCTCAGCACTTTCCAACACCTCAGAAGATTTATCTATGCCATTACCCTCAACATTCACCATAGGAACTTGTTCAATGAAGTGTATGGCTGTTAAATCAGAAGTATAAGGCATTGTGGAAGATGCAGATTTAATCTTAGTCTCATATTCAACAACAATAGAATCAGTGAAAGAGGTGCAAATCCCATTAGAATATTCAACTGCACCAACACAGTGGCCAACATGCTGATCTTCGACTACAACATTACATCGAATACCTGGGATGTAACTAGCAGATCAGTTATGAAAGCAAGGATAAACAAAGCTATCATCTTCATGAATATCACCAAAAAACCGTGAAGAAACACCAAATTTTTTACTGAAAAATTAAGTAGAAAAATTGCCAGAAAATTCATTGGAAAAGTTGCTGGAAAAGTCACTGATGAAATTAACCTGATAGCAATTTAAAATGCAACTAGCTATAATTCCCGAAGTAAACTTTACCTTCTTCTCCAATTTTTCATTCGCAGCCTGATTCTTACTCAAATTTTGTTGTGTCGATTGTATGGATGCCAAGGCAGCCTCAATGCCAGTGATGGACACTTTCAATGAAGAAGCATTGGCTACAAAATTCTTTTCAACAACTGAAATTTGATGTTGAAGTTCCATAACATTTCCTTTCAATTCATCTTTTACAGAATTCACGTTTTGCTCCAAAATTCCTAGGTTTTTCTCCAAATTTTCAACCCTACAATCCAATCTAGTCATTTCTATTCCTTGTGAATATGATTTTTCTTGTAGACAGCACTAATTCGATACGAACTAAATAATTAACAACAGAAACTAAAGATTTTTATTGATATTTTCTAGTGAAAATTGATTACAATAACCCTAGTTTCTGACAAGTTGAGAGCCATAAGCTAAAGCTCACACACGAGTACAAGACTCACTCATGAGCACAATTGCTCACCCTAACCCCCAAATTTCTAACCAAATATCGGCCTTTCCATTCTAACTGGTAACTCCTATTTATAATACTCCACTTCCCCTCATTTACAAATATGCCACTCCCCTTACTCTATTTACTAACACTATAATACTAACAAGGATTGTATCACTCATAGAGATAGTGGGAAAGGACAGTCTCTATTTGCCCAAAGAAAACGACTAGGGCAGAGAAAAAGGAAGAGTCAGTGGACATGATAACGAGATAGGCTGTTTCTGCATTAATCGGATTACCATTGTACTTTTGTCACTCTATATGAGGGTATCACGAGTATTCTGTATTGTGGGATTATATGAATTTTCTCTAGTTTTCTTCAAGTTAGTGGTCATATATGTTAATGCAATTATTACTGGGTTTTAAGTTGCTCTCTGATTTACTTGCTTGTTAATTTTCAATTGAATCAGGCTCGTCATAATAAGGCAATATCTAGGGACACATGGTCTCAACTATTGGAGTTTGCCAGAGTAAGTAGCAGAATATTGAAGCTCCTATCTAAGAAATGTTTCATTTGCATATAAATTAGAGTGGATTTATAGTCAGAGATCTTCTCATTGAAGATTTCTCTCTCTATGTTAACTTCTGATAAAAAGAGATCTTTACATTTTGCGTTTTTCTATTTGTTTTTTCTTTTTTTTTAAATGAATGTCTCCTTACCATATCTCTCCATTTCTTTCTATTTTCCTTCTCTCTCTCTTTTTTTTCTTTTCTCTTTCTTTTCTTTTTTTCTTTTGGCATATGTATGTGCCCACTACTCTGTCAGTTTATCTAGATCTGGAGCAATAAAATATCATGCATTTTAAACCTTTCTTATTTTTTCCCTCACTTGTTTGAAATGACATGTTGTAATATCTTCACTTTGTATATAAACTATAGGTTTCATATAAAGGTTTAGTGTTGTCAAATATTGTCTGAACCATGCACTTATGCTAAAATATGAAGGCCGTTTTGTATGTCTTCACCATATTGTCCAGAGGGTTTCCATCAATGCAGTTCTTCTAATTATGTACCATGCTTGAAGTTACTTTCCATGGCTGCATTAGTGATGCTCAGTTGTGTGGTTTTGATAACTATTCACCTGACCTTGTAACGTTCACAATGAAGTAACGTATAATCAACCAATTCTTCCTTTTTAAGACACACTGAAAATGTTGGTTAGAAGTTAGGCAGTCCCTTTTGTTATTACTTGTGTTGAGTCCTCTCTCTCAAGTTTCTTTCAAAAAGAAAAATTGAAATCTTAAAAGGAAGGTTTTGTTTCTCCATATTGTTGGCTGGGGAAGAATCTCTTCATCATAGCATGATTTTACACCAAACTCTGCTTTACAAGGCATCTATGGTGACTCAACGTCCACATGATTGCTTGTGTACAAAGTGTCCTACAGGGGGTTCTTCATATTCCACTATACATGCATCTAGTATCAAGCACATTCCAGCTGAATTTATTAACTGATCTGCCTTCTTTGTCTGAAATGGAGTAGATATACGTAAATACGCCCACATGATTGATTGTGTACAGAGTGTTCTACAAGTGGCTCTTCATATTTCAGAATACATACTTCTAGTAATGAGCACATTCCAGTTGAATTTATTAACTGATCTGCCCTTCTTTGTCTGAAATGGAGTAGATATACGTAAATACATCCTTGTAGTGCCTTTTTAGTGGAAGTTTTTGCAATTTTTTTCTACTTCAATGCTCACTCGCTGGAAGAATTCATCCTTTTTCTATTCAATGAATAGTAAATTCATCTTGTTTTCCCTAATGGCCTTCAATTGTACCATGTGCTTCTCTGGTGAGGGCTGATAATCATTCTGCAGTCTGATTTCTGGGACCTTGTCTTATATAACCTTCATGGTTAACCTCCGCTCATAGAAATTTTTATTTTCTTTTTCTATCTAAACTTGGCTTTTACTAAAATTTGCAAGTTGGTTTAATTTTTACTGCTATGATAATTCCATGATTTTTTTTTTCTTTGGTAATTTAATTCCATGATGTTAAATATCAAACTTGAGGAAACCTTGGTCTTCTTTGTAAAGAGCAAAGTGATGCTGCATAATATATCGGACATAAATTCAGCAGGCTGTTTGATTATTCATATTTGTCACGTAGAGTTTTTTCTTTTAAGTAATTAGTCTAGTAGAAATGCCTGTACTTTGAGGTTGGACCATTTGTGGTAAAGATGAGGATGTTTGACATTTGCTATATAATGTTGCAGACGGTGGACCCAGCATTGTCAAATTATGATGCTGAGGGTGCTTGGCCATATCTTATTGATGAATTTGTGGAATACTTGAATGAAAATGGCATCGTCAAGACCAATCATTTGGATGACCCCGGCCAGAAAAGATGGATTGCTTAGTGCATTGATGTGGCTGCATCAACTTAGGTATTCTCAGTTGGCATGAATGCAGATCCTCCGCCTCTCTGTCTCTCCCTCTGTGTGGAAAAAGAAAGAGGTAGAAATAGAGGAGAGACTCTTGTTCTCTCAAGACTCAAGTGAAAAAGTCCATTTTCGAAGTGGAAACTAACGTTAATGATTGATGAAGGATTCTGTGCTTGAAAGTAGTATGGGTATACATTTGTTGTAAAATAATGGAAGATAATTGATGTGCTTGTTCAGTGGAACTGCTTTGGAAATATTTAGCTTCTTTACTCTCCTCCCACATTTTACTTCAAAACATCTTGTTAATCCCAAATATAAATTGATTGAACGTCCAGAAGGGAACCACACTTTGGCATAGTCAAGTCCTGTTCCATATTGTGATTTCGACCATGTTATATATATCATCACTTCTCATTTGCTGGATTATGGGAGAAACCTCTACCCAATGTAAAGCTCATCACGCTTCAAGATTAAAGTTTTTCTCAGCAAGCTCATAACTGCAATGCTGCCAGCGGAGTTGCCCTAAGCAAACTTCAAATTGTATAGTATGGGAGGAGGCCATAGTGCTAGCTAATAATGCTGTTATAGAAATTCGTCAATATCTGAAGGGAATGTATTGTTTTCAGATGATTGAGTGCAAGTTTTGTTTTCCTTTCTTGAAACTTAAATGTTTCTATCATGACTTTATATGTATTCCTGTACATGGCACTGTCAAATTAAATAAAAAGCATCAGATCTGAAGAAGTGACGAGGAAAAATAGAGCCACTCCAAGTAGTCATTTTGCATTATGTTGGGCTTCCCACGATTCCATAACTGCGGTGAATTTTTGTTCTTACAGCCTTGACATCGGCTTCCTACAATTCACGGAAGGCGGTGGTTTAGCATTATTCTCACATTGGCGATAGATAGTGTCCTATAGAAGTTGTTTGATTTGTTTTTCATTTTTTTTTAAAAAATTATGATTGATGAAGACATGTTGAAACAGCCAATTTGGTGCAGCAAAGTATTCATTCCTCACTCTATATCTACTTCTCACCATACATTCATGTCTTGAAAGAATGCCAGAAAACTTGTCAGCTGCATACTTGGGAAGTATTTTGATGTGATTTTCAATGACAGAGGGCTGCACCTGTCTTATGTTTGAAGAGTCGGCAACCTTAGATCATATACGTCCAGGTTTTATCGAGGCAAAAGTTATTTTTATTCCTATTTAGTGCCGATTCTTATCAATTGCATGCTACCATGGATAATTAAGGGGAAAAAAAAATAAAAAAAGAACCACTATTGGGTATTCATCATCCTTACCGCCATGCGATTTATCAGAATACGTGAGAATAGGTAGGGTGAAAAATTAGCGATTCATTAGAAAGGATATAGGAGTCATATAGAAGCTGGATGGCTGGATGGCCACATATTCGCAGGCTACCATAGACGCGACGATATGCCCAAGACCACCAATTAAGGAAGTAATTTAGGCACTATACAAGTATATACTTGGAAAAAGGCAGGCGTCCAATGGCTGTCAGTCCAAACAATTTCTGAGCATTCAATCTTGAAGCCAGGCAAGCCAAGATGTTAATATATCAAAAGCAAAAGACATATTGTTACAACATGAACTCATATTTTTGGGACGACTTATTTTGACCTGATTATAAGGAGATTTGAGGGGAAAAAAAAAAAAATTCAACCAGAAAATTAAAGGGGACTGGGGAGCTGAAAAATTGACCTAAAGGTCGTCTTACACAGTGACAGGAGTGGCTTCATCGAGAGCAACAACACCAGGAAGTTCTTTCCCTTCCAACAATTCCAAACTGGCACCACCACCAGTAGATATGTGGCTCATCACATCAGCAACTCCGACTTTCTCCACGGCTGCAACAGAGTCCCCACCTCCAATGATCGTGGTCACTCCCTTCCCACTGAGTTCTGCCAGCTTCTTTGCTATTGCCTGCAGGCAATGATATTGAGTAAACAGTAATGTATACTTCGATGCCAGTAAACCAAATTGATGGATGGAAAACAGCAATGCTCTATATCCTTGCTTCGTTTGAATGAAAATAGAAATCACTTGCAACCTCTCTGTATAACTTTTAACAGCATACCATGCAACTACATTCAAACTTCAGGAAATATTTTTCGGTACAAATATCTAAATTAACATGCTGCACAGGCCCAACAAATCAATGAACAAAAGTATAGATTCTAATAGAAAACATTAAGAGAGCACACGTGTGGATTTATAAGACCATAAATGACAAGGATTCATCTCACCTCAGTCCCAACAGCAAACTTGTCAAACTCAAACACACCCATGGGTCCATTCCAGATGACAGTTTGGGTAGTTCCCAAGGCATCACTGAAAGTTTTTACAGAGTCTGGCCCAACATCCAATCCCATCCATCCATCAGGGATAGCGGATGCTGGCACAACCTGCAGTGACCATCAATAACAGCTTAGGTCTGCTGCTTGTAGAAACTCTTTTCTGTGAAGATAAACAATATTGATTTTAATACATTAAATGATTGAAAACTTCAAAGTTATCACCTTGGAGTTAGCATCAGGGGCGAACTTGTCGGCAATGACAACATCGGTGGGCAAGAGCAGAGACACTCCCTTGGCCTTTGCCTTCTGAAGGAGGGATGTAGCAAGGTCAAGCTTATCATCCTCTACAAGGGATGAACCTACGGGGAGACCTTGTGCCTTGTAAAAGGTGAAGATCATACCTCCACCAAGGAGAAGGATATCACACTTCTCAAGAAGTGATTCAATGACTCCAATCTTAGAGGAGACCTTGGAACCACCAACTATAGCAGCAAAGGGGCGCTTGGGCTTAGACACGGCCCCGACAAGATAGTCAAGTTCCTGGTGCAGGAGTTAGAAGGTAATTATGGCATGAGATTATTGGCGTCGTTCATCAAACACCAAGATATTTGCCAGAATTTGGAATAAGACACAATAGTTAGCACCTTCTGAAGAAGGAAACCAGCAACTGATGGCTTCAGGAATTTGGTGACACCCTCGGTGGAGGCATGAGCTCTGTGGGCAGTTCCGAAAGCATCGTTGACATAGAGATCAGCCAAGGAGGCAAGCTTCTTGGCAAATTCAGGTTCGTTCTTCTCTTCTTCCTTGTAGAACCTAACGTTTTCAAGAAGTAGAACGCTACCTTCCGGGAGAGAAGCAACCAATTTCTCAACCTCAGGACCAATGCAGTCGTCAGCTTTGGTAACCTGGATGCCCAAGAGTTCAGAAAGCCGAGGGACTAGGGGTGCCAAACTGTACTTAGGGGTCACACCTTTGGGCCGTCCCTGCCAAAAGAATGCCAATTCCAATTCAAGATTGTGCATCATTAATACTTGCACAAGTTTGTACTGCGGAAAAGGCTTTTCCTGTCTTTTATGACATTTGTTATAATGAATGCCGCAGAATTATCGAATACATATTTGCAGTAATCTCAAGAATTTCCACTCATTAGTGGCTTTTAGCAACAAGTCACATCAGGAGATAAAGATGGCAGCCATTTCGCGGTGCGGTCAACAATCATGGAGATGTCCATTAAATATGATAAAAAAGATCTCTGTTCTAAAAAGATGAGCACGTTATTTACATTCCATAGGAATCAATTGCTAAAAGTCATTAGCATTTGCAACTGCATGAGATTAATACGATTATATTTGGGAATGGAAAGACTTAACAAAGGCGGGAAAACAAAGTAAGTCTCGGAAACAACAGAACAAACCAACAAACGGTAAAAGTAAGGGAAGTGAAAGAATAGAAGAATACCAAGTGGCTGGATAGGATGACTTTGGCACCGTTCTGAATCAAATGCTTGATGGTGGGAATGGCAGCACGGACTCTGGTATCATCGGTGATGTTCTGGTTATCATCCAAAGGCACATTTAGATCAGCCCTCACGAACACCTTCTTCCCCTTCAATTCCGCACTCCCCAGATCGCCGACGCTCTTCTTTGCCATGGAAACCACTCCTCGGCTTCCTTTACCTCCTCCAACCGATCGGAGGCGGGACGCCACATGGACGGCGAGCAGAGGGTCTGCAGCTGTGAAACCCAGGCGGCGGAGTCCAATTCCTCTGGAGCGGAGTGCGGAGCTAGAACCGGGCAAGTGAATGAATGTGGCGGAGGAAGAGGAGGAGGAGGAGGAGGAGGAGGATGCTCCTGATGCTGATGTTGAGGATGAGAGGAAAGACAGGGTAGTAGGTGCTGCTGCTGCTGCGGCTGCCACCATGGCTGCACTGCTTCGACTCCGGGCAAGCTTTCGAGTAAACGAAGTCTTCAACTTTCTTATTATTAGTGTTGTGGTGGGAAGGACGTGTGAATAAGTAAAAAAGAGGGGTATTATGTGGACACAAGGGATAGAGTGGGAAGATGCGGACGAGAAGATCAAGAGTGGGGATTCTCTTATCGTTAAGGTGAGGTTGAAGATGTTCGATGATAGAGTGAGAAACCGGAGGCCTTCGATATTATGGGCCGGAACATACCAAGTCCCCATGAATGTGACAATTAAGTTTATTTTATTTTATTTTATTTTTCTATTTGAAATTATCGTTTTTCAACTAGGATTTTGAGAGCAATTCTGTTTAAGATTTGTGTCCATTCCTTAAAAATATGTTGGTTTTTGGTTGGCAGTGGAGTGACCTGACCGGTGAGTTGGTGGAGGTTAATTCATGTTTTTTTTTGCAAACCTCTTTTCTTTTTCTTTTTCTTTTTTTCTTCTCTCTTTGTCATCTTTTATTATAGTATGTAAGTAAATGAATTTAGTTTTATTTTTTATTAAATTAATTATTAAGAACCAATCAAAAGCTAAGACATCCAAGAAAAGTAGACAAAAAATTTAATAGAATTAATGAAAGTTGTTTTTTATTTTATTTTATTTTATTTTAAATAATGTTAATTGTGGACTCGAAATGGAATCTCAATTCTACATCCATTTCATTTTCGGTTTTTCTATATTTAAAAGTATTTTTAGAAGGTAGAATTATAATTCCTTAAAATAAGTGATTTCAGCTTTAAGATGGAATTTGGTTAAAAGGTTGAATCATAATTCAATTTCACCAAATTAATTTGAAATTATTTATTTAATTTTCAACCTTATTGTGACATCCACAATTAATTGAATTTGTTATTTTCTATTTCATTCTATTTAATTTGTTATATCCTTTACATCAAATGTGACATAATAATTCATTTAATGGGAAAGGTTAGAGAATTTAAATGAAAAAATAAATAAACATTAATAACTAAATATGTATTCCTATATTAAAATACAACATGCAAATACCAAAATCTCTAGCAATCTTGTCAAGATATTTTCGATACCTAATCCTTGTAGGATTGTTAGAAACCTTAAAAAGGAAAGAATTAGGCTATGAGGGTGCTGAAGTTGGCATTAGCATAACCACTTTAATATCTAAGTTAGTGGAGAGAGAGCGAGTATGTGCAAGCATTTAAAGTTAGATCATTTACTAAGAGATTTCATCTTATATTTATAGAGAGATGGCTGAGCTATTTCGAGCATATGATTAGTATTCGAGAGTCCTCTCTTTGACTACGAATTTTATATAGATGATCTTGGGGATAAGTTGTTGACTAGTCTTATCTAGCCGAGCTATTCTCGCCTATTTTTCATTCAAACTCATGGACGTCTTGACTGACCTGTACTTAAAAACCTAGGTTCTAAGGAGTTCAATGGCTCTTGCTTTGATTAGGTTAGCATTAAGACTAGGAAATTAGCATAACCTTTGACAAGGTTGGTAGAGCTTTAGGGAGGTCGGTTTAGGCTCTAAATAGATCGATTTGACTTGAAATTCTACGTTCAAAATAGTCTAACAATAGAATATTAGTGTTTTAATTAATGTCGAATGATGGAAATCTATAAGACTTAAATTTATTGTTACCAATAAAAATCAATAGTTTTTATTATTAATTTCTAATATTTTCAAGAAAATTGCAACTAAATCGATCGGACCTTCTTTACCTGCGAAGGTTGTCATAATTAGGTTTGGTTAGAGATTACAATCATATGCATAAGTCTATGATTAGGCTTGGGCAGAGTATAATAATACTCACCTAACCATGCTAGGTCTAAGTTTGCTCAAGTGTGCATTAGGGATCACTTCTAATCATTTTGTTCTTGTAATGCAAATAAAATGTTAAATTTTGTAAAGAAACCTCTTAACCTTTAGATTACCTTTAAGTCTATGTTGATGAAATTTAGTAATTGAGGATTTTGTTTGAAAGTTCACCAGTAGCAAACAAATGAAGTCACCTCCAATTTTATACATGTTTTGTTGAATTTCACCTAAATTCTTATAGAACCGTGATCTAAATTAATATTTTATAAACTGGAAAACTTTTATATGTTTAAGAGACCTTAATTGTGTAATTATTTGAGGGTTCATGATTCGATAGAAACTACCAAAGGTTATGGATTTTGTGATAGAAATAGTAGATGAGTCTCCTATTTGCAAATGGAAAAATAAGAATTGTGTCACCGTTGACTTAGTCAATGCTAAGTTAATATAATTTAATATTAATATATCAAAAGAAGAAGTACATGTAATTTGGCTTAAGTTTCTAAACCATAAGTTTAATTATGGATAAAATTATTATGACTACGTATAATATAAGCATCTATGATTCTCTAATTATTAGTGCTAAAAATACTTTTTCTATTTCATCATTTACATTAGACATTTGAGTTATTTGGTTAGAATAATTATTGCTTAAGATGGAATAAGATATTTTCACGAATTGATTTATTAGAATTCCATTAGAATTGTTACCCA
This sequence comes from Lumnitzera littorea, assembly GCA_024138015.1. NCBI lineage: Eukaryota > Viridiplantae > Streptophyta > Magnoliopsida > Myrtales > Combretaceae > Lumnitzera > Lumnitzera littorea. Next base: position 12,667,630 of record JAMXBB010000012.1, on the reverse strand, counting down.
AACCATAACTTAAGCTAACCTAAAGTTAAGTCATTAACCCATTTGTTCTTCAACTTTCCTTTCTTTCTTTCTTTTTTTAGTTAGTTAATTTGTTTATTGAGTAGATCTTTTGGAATAAAATTAAGTATGGTGAGAAGCTAGTGATGTTCTAAACAATTTAATTAAGATATGGAAGGTACTTACCAGATAATAAATATAAAAGAAAAGTACAAGTTAAAGCATAAAGTAAGAGTGAACGAATCTATGATGGATACAGTATAGGGCTCTACTCATACTCTACCTTATAAATACAAGTGTCCAAGTTTTTGTAGAATCACCACATACTTTATAGATTCCACTAAGTACAAAATATTTTATGAAACCTATATTTTTTCCTTTTATCTTCCTTTAAAATTTTGTATTAAATGCATAGTCAAAGTTATAATTATACTATCACTAGACATGCCAATAATAATTTAGATACATTATAACGCATTTTAGATTTAGACTAAATAAGATTTTGGTAGGAAAATAAAAAATATTTTTACAGTTAAAAATATTCAAACCTTTGTTTAGGTTATGCTTAAATTTTTTTGTCTTTTAATTTCAAGTAATCAAAATAAAATTTTTATCAAACTATAAAATTGTTACATACAAAATGCAAAAACTATGTGTAACTAATTCTAAAATAATATATGAGACAATAAGTTAATAACTGGAATATTTTTAAGACTTTATTAGACTAAAGTAGACTTAAGACATAGGTCGAATCAACTCAAGAGAGGTCGATTCCTAGTTTATTCACCTAAACTGTTGATCCAATTGCCTGTGAACCAGTATTTCAATTATTTTTGTTTTTCCTTGATCATATATATATATATATATATATATATATATATGAACCTATACATTATTAATATATATGTATTAACATGTCTTAACATCTTAAATGAATATATATATTGATATATACACACATATCTTGCATATACATATGCATCAACTTCTCAGAATTTGTTGTAAAAAGTGTACAAATACACGAGGGAAAATTATTAATGAAAAAAATATGTTGATAGACATATATTGCATATATATGTATATTTATTTTCATCAATTTTTTTTTAAATAGGGCAAGCTGAATTGGTGAGCTACTAAAATTGAACCGCCTTGAACCACTAAATCTACAGGTCGTTAGGCAATTTAGGCTCAACTAGCATTAAATTGTGCAAATTGATTTTGAGTCGGTTCACAGTTTTGAATTAGCTTTGATCTAAGTTTAAACAACAGTTAAAGAGGGTGTAGTGGTTTTTATTTTATTAAAAAATAAATAAAAAGAAGAAGAAGAAAAGAGAGGGACATGAGTTAGACTTTTATTATTATTTTCTTTCAAATTAAAAAAATAATAGTATTAAATTTTTAATTAATTAATATTATTTAAATATTATTATAAAATATAATAAAAGTATCATAGAACTTATATTTTATATAATTAAAGTACAATGTCCTAGATGGAACTAAGTATCTTGATTTAATTCTTGTTTCCTTCCACTCAACTCTTAACTTGTGACTTGCATTACCAACTTAATATCTTTCGGTAGATGAGGATTTAAGTAAATAGCTATGATAAAGTTTCTCTTTCAACACAAGAATAAGAAAAAACTCGTTAAGGATTATCAAGAAATAATCAATAAAAATATAATAAGTTAATATCAATATTTATTAATATTAACATAAATGCCTAAGTTCCATCGTTGTAAGTAATAATGGATAAATAGTATGATATATTGGTTTTTATATATCCATTATTTTTCTTAATATCAACAAATCCAAAAAAGAAAGTATTTAGATTGGTACAATAAACGAAGCAAACGTGTGACAAACAAATGACTATAGGAGTAATATCATCGAACAGTTAGTAGGCGGGGGCATTCTTTGCTAAACTCCTTAGGTAGTAGGTAGTAGATATAATGGTTTTCGGTGTGTGTGTGATGAGTTCTACTACTTCTATAGCCATTCAGCCGAGAGTAATTGGAGGAAGGCAGAGGCAGAGGCAGAGGCAGAGGCACATAAAGATGATGTCGGCGATTAGTGGTGGTGGTGGTGAATGGCGGGAGTACGAGGAGGCGGTGAAGCGCAAAGACCTCGTCAATGCTCTCTCTTTCTTGAAGAAGAAGGCTTCGTCCTCTTCTTTATTAACGGAGATGGAGAATTTAACAAGTAGGAGAGACTGGGAAGTGCTGGATACGTGTTTGAACGCAGACGACATGAAGCTGGTTGCATCGGCGTACGCTTTTTTGAAGGATCAAAGAGGCTTCTTGCCCAGTTTCGGTAAATTTTCCAGTATTGTCCTCGAAGGTCCTCGAAATGTGACTCCCACTGTACTCAAGTCTTCCACTGGACTTCCTGGTTTGTTATTTGCACTCTTTTACATTTTTTTTATACTATCATTCTTCTTATCTACGTAACTAATTGTGATTTTACGCTTGATAGCTTCTTCCTTCTCCCCAAAGAAATGGGGTCTCTCTGGAAGCTCTGCTGCTGTGATGGTCGCCTTCCTCTCTGGTGTTTCCTTCCTTCTATCCCAAGGGATCGACATTAGACCTAACCTCGCTCTCTTGCTCGCTTTAGCATTCCTTGATTCCACTTTCCTCGGTGGAACCTGTATGGCTCAAATTTCCAGCTATTGGCCTCCGTATCGCCGTCGCATACTCGTTCATGAAGCTGGTCATCTCCTCACAGGCATCTTTCCATTCTCTCCGATCATCATATCCATTACCATTTGGACTGCAACTCATTCCACTCATTTACACATATTAAATAAAAGAGTTTCACAGTATCTATCTAAAGCATGGTTGATGTTTTGAGGACAGAAATTTTCTTAATCTGTTTGATTGTGTTGATCTTGTGAACATGCGTGCAGCATACCTGATGGGCTGCCCGATCCGTGGGGTGATCTTAGACCCTATTGTTGCGATGCAAATGGGGATTCAAGGCCAGGTATTCTTCTTGCTAACGATGCATATTCACCGTGTTCCTGCTTTTGCCGTTTTATCTTGAGCTAGAATATACAAGGACATTCAAGTCACAAATTAGGAAAATCGGTAATCAATATGTTGTTGATAATTTCTTTAATAGAGGCATAGCCGTAATTGGACAAATGACCAAGTAAGTGTAGCTTGCATTATGTAGGTAGCTTTGAAAAGTGTTTATAATGGAATATAAATTGAAAACCTCGTACAAATTGTCATGAGAGCTCTTGTCCTTAATTCCTAATCCAACCTTTGGGCTTAATATGTTGGTGTAATAATTGGTCTTGCATTGCATCTCTCATGAATCCTCAAAGTGGGCTTTTGTTTTGATCCATACTTATGCCTACAGGCAGGAACTCAGTTTTGGGATGAGAAAATGAGTAAAGAACTTGCTGAAGGCTGGCTGAGTGGTAGTGCATTTGATAGGTGATCACACCCTTAAGTTTTGTTTTGCAATTTATGTAGTGCAGTAATATTTCATGCAATGTAAGCAGCCTATTTATCTCCACTGGATCTGTCTCATTTAAGCCTAAACTGAAAACCTCGGCACGCCTTAGTGTTTATTTAGTTGGATTCTCTTAGCATGTGGTCTCCTAACAGATTTCTGATCAATTGTAACAACTCAGGTATTGCATGGTGCTTTTTGCTGGCATTGCAGCAGAGGCTCTTGTTTACGGTGATGCTGAGGGTGGAGAGAATGATGAGAATTTATTTAGGAGCCTCTGTGTTCTTCTGGAACCCCCATTCTCCATAGCGCAGGTTCTTTTTGAATAATCCTAATTTGTTAGAGAAAGATATTGGAAGAACTCAATTCTTTTTCCTTTCGGCTGTAACAGATGTCCAATCAGGCGCGGTGGTCAGTTTTGCAATCCTATAACCTACTCAAGTGGCATAGAGATGCCCACAGGGCTGCAGTCAGAGCTCTGGAAAGTGGTGGCAGTCTCAGTATGGTAATCAGGGAAATTGAGGAAGCCATGTCCTCCCAAAAATGAAATGGAGGGGCAAGCACTACATGCTCAAACAATACTGATGCCATTGCCCGTGTTACTGTTCTTGGCCTTGCCCGGTTGAGTCTGCAAGTGATGAATGGCTACCCTCAATGGCAGCACAGAAGGATGGTCTTTTAGTGCTATCAGCCTTGTATCAACATGTAAAGTCGAAGAATGTATCTTCAGGTGAAATGAAGAGCATCATTCCGTGCATTCTGCATGCCTAGCAGTTATGTTTGAAAATTCGAGCTGGAAGATCAGAATTTGCCAGCCTTATAGAGTTATTAATGCAAATGAACCGGTGACGATTCTCATGATGTGCACTTCCATAGGTTATAGAGATATCTTTCCAGGACTTGCTGTAAATTTAGACGAATACTTTAGCCTCTTCAAGATGTCAGGGTCCATGATCTTCTTTTGAATTGAATGATGAAAATGTATGATTAATTATGGCAAGACTACAGTGATCAAACTCTTACAAAATCATTTTGATGCTTTATGACCTTGGACTTTGCTGTGACTCGCAGCTGTTAAAATATCTCGCAAGCATCCAGCTATCTCTTTGAAGGATGGCCTAGCAGCTGGATTAGGCGCCCAGCGCTTCTCCGTCAGTCTTCTCCAATCAGGATCACAGTAATTTGGAATTGGCGGCCTTAGCGTGTTATTCATTATACCTCCTGCTTGGCGAAAGTGCTCAAGGAGATGGATCGTTTAAATGGATGCATGCTTGAGAATTAAAAAGCTTAGCTTTCAAAGGATATAGCGTAAGCCTGTGTAGGCCAGCAGTGTACATTACTCAGTTCTTACAGTAGGATTCGGCGCTCTAGAATGAGTGTCTGCAAAAGCATAATGTATGTTGGAAACAAGCTAAGGGGCGATTTTCCTTTCTTTTTGCCACCAAGCTAACGGGCAAGTTTAATATGTCTTGGAACCCAGAATCAGTTTACTGGAGGCAACTTAGGAATAGGTTATAAGGTGTGAAATTGCTTTTGTTGTCAAGCATTTTGGGTAGAAACACAAAGTGAAGGAAAAGGAAAGAAAGTCTTTACATAAAGATTTTGAGAGTTTTTGCTTCACACCATGGAGATTAAGAAAATTCTTGGGATTATATTTAAGAATTGGTTCAAACCACTTGCCATGTAGATGACAGATACTGTATATGAACGGCAAAGCTTTCTTAAAAGACATCTACGATCGTCCTCTCTCGAAGTCCTAAAGTTAAAACGCAGTTGTTAAATGCTTGTGAATAAACCGGCAGAAGAAGTCACCTTAGGAATCAAATATTTCTTTGATGCATTCACAACCTCTCAAAAATGTAAATAAGAAAGTTTTCTCAGAATTCTCTGAACACAGGCAAGACAACGGATAAATGATGATGGTGGTTGCAATAGGAAACTACTATCATATAGCCCCACTTTACAGCTCCTCAAAGGAAACGTCAATATTTTACCATCATTCTTCCCGTAAAATGTTAATAAAAGCCTGCTAGCATAAGTGAAACAGTTAAGATAGTAATTTAATTAAATCGTAAAATTCTTTGAACTTATATCATTAAATGTATCTTATAATATAGAAATCTAAATTAAGGTTTCGATTTTATTATTTTAAAACTCTTATTTCACGTACGTATTAAATAAATTATATTTTATCTTACATATAAGAATTAAATATTTTATTAGTATTATATATATTACGATATTTTTATATATAACTTATTTTCCAAAACACTGTATATTTTTATTTTAATTAACTCTTTAATTTTCTATTTCAAATAAAAACTCACCTTATACACTAAAATATTCTAAAATAATTTAAATATTGTTGATAAGCATTTTTTGATAGTTATTATGTGGACTTATATTAGTAGGCTCAACATCTAGATTTGATCCAATGGCCCGATTCATGGATAATCTCCATTAACTTATTATAAATATCAAGCAAAATCCCTAAATAAGGGGACCATCTTCTCTATTCTTTCATTCTAATAACCATTCAACAATGAAGATGACTAATTTAGGCATTGAAATGATTACGTCAGAATATCTTCCAGCACCCCTATAGTCATTTTCTCATATTGTAAGTGTTCGTGTACCAAAACGAGAATCATCCGTTAATAATTGGTACTGTCTGTAGGAACGTGTAATTTACACCACGATTCTCAAATTTTTTTTTTTATGGATTTGCTCCATTCTCTATCTATATATTTTAGTGAATCTCTTTACCACTTCGCAGATTTATCTTGACTTTTCTCCATCCTATGAAAGGTGTTCACGCTTTAAAAGCTAAAAATCGTTGCAAATACCGTTGGTTTTACGTATTTGAAGAGTCTATACAAATCTGCTCGGAGTGTAATCTATTTCGAGGTCTTTGATTTTTCTTTCTCCTCTTGCTATGAATCCAGGCGTTGGTGCTCCTCTAAATTATGTAATTGTTAATGCCTGAGTTTGGGAGTTGGCAGTTTCCTCATTTTTCTAGGCTTGCTCATGTTGAAAGCACAAAAAACTACCATAATAACTGCCGCGCCTCGCTCTCAAAATTTATCGTGAATCCTTTGTGACCAATGTGGCCAATTTGTTTGTTTGTTATATATACATGGCTATTTACAAGAAATGCAGGAAGGCCATAAGACACAAATTTGGGTGCACCGAAAGTAAAAGAAAAATAAGGCCACTGTTGGTTTTTTCTTGTGAAAGTCTCTATCGCAAGAGCCTTATTAGCCTCGCTTCAAGCATTTTGCCCGAGCAGTGGTGAAGTTCGCTCATGAATCTATTAAGCTGACGGGAAAGAGCTCATAAGTGCCTAGATTCATCCAATGATGCCCTAGCTGAGTTGTAAATTGAGATGGACAGCATTGAACAGAACTAGTACCTGATGGCAATACACCCGAGCTACTCCAAGCACGTTCCAGAATTATTCCATGGGCGACAAGAAGTTCGAGTTTCATGGATGCTGGGCTCTAAGCGTGCTAACATTTCCCAAGTCTAAGCCGAGTGCCGAGTGCTGTTTTATCTAAGTTCTACGACAAGTGCCGAGTCGCCGAGTATGTCCAAGCCGTGATGTCCAATGCCGAACAGCATTTAGAGTTGAGTAATTGAACCAACTTCCCTATCGAGTCATCGAGAACTACGATGCTGAGGAACATAGACGCCGAGTATTTTTTTATCGGCTTGCAGACAGTTGATATTCGAACTTGTACAGTTGTCAAGCGGCCGAGAAGTTCCAGCGAGCGCCCAGCCAGTCTTTCATTATAGAGCTAACCTTTTTTCCACTTCGTTCGAGCAACAACCTATTTGGCTTCGACTACAATTAGGTGATGTGGCTGACATTATCTTGTACTCTCCTGTATACTTGCATCAATAGATAACATTTTTCAGTTATACTATAAAAGACAACAATATGCGATTAAGTTCAGGGAGAAAGCATGAGATTAGAAAGACAAAAACATGAAAAACCTTCCCCTAAACCATATTCTAAATTCCTCGCCGCAATTTCTCTCTCTCTTTTTTTTTTTTTTTCTCCTCAGCTCACCTTCTCTCTCTTGGCATATTTTTTTTTTTCTTTTCTTCTCTGCTAGACCCTCCAGTCTTCTCTCTTCCTCTCGTCTCTAATCCCCCTTTCTCTCGTTAGCTCTGTCCCGTCCCGTCCCCTCTTCACAATCCCTCTCTCTCACAATCTGTCATTTCATCGGACCCCACCCCGCCTTGTACATTCTCCCCACCCCCTAATCATTAGTTCCTCTAGTCCCAGAATTTCCCAGACCCTCTCCCCTCTCTTTTTCATTCGTTGGACCCACCCTTTCCCCCCTATCTCTCAATCTCTCTCTTGTCCCCACCCCCTTCTCGATAAATTCCCCATTTTTCACACAAGACCCTGATTTCCCCGGACGCATTAGGCATTCAATTCCCTAATTCCTTTTCCCACTCGTCGCTTTTCTACTCCAAGCTCTCGGTGTTCTTGCTGTGTTTGGTTTTTGTTTCCACTCCCATGCGTTTTGAGTTAATATGGAAAAAATTTTATCAGTTAATTATTTGAGAATATTATTATATAAAATATAATTCCTGTATTTTTGTTTGTAATAAGCTGATATTCAACATTGATTTGAGTCCACTCCATATTTTTATCTTCATTTTGTTTCACAAGCCGACTCAAACGTTTTTCTCAATATGGTGTATGTAGTATATTAATTTTTATTTTTATTTTTTATTTATTTTCCTAAATTATTGTTTAAAGTAATTATATTAATACTCAATTTCTATTATAATTGTTTTATTTGTCATAATCGTAATTCTAGTTTATATGAGAATTTGTTATTATGCTTTATATGATACTATTGAATTATGTGTATATATAAATTTATAGCGTAAGATTTCTATCTTCTGTTATACTTGATACTAGGTCATTATTTTCTAGCTAATTATAGAGGTATATTGATGCTTTTATTTTATACGTAAGTTTCAAATATCAATTTGGATTATGATGATACTATTTCATTATCATCATGCCTTATTATTAATATTAATAGCATTACGATTTAAGTATTTTTATTATGAAAATATTATGATTGTATGGTATATTATATTATTTGTAAAGTATGTTTGTTTTTGCTTCTGTTTATCTTTACATTTTTTTTAATAGACTTAAGTATTATTTACTAATATACATATCATTTTATTACTTTAGCTCGTAAGCCTATATTTTAATATCATCATTGTATGCTTATCTTATAATCTCCTTTTATATTTGATATCCTTACTATATGAATAATTAAGTAATAAATCAACTTTTTTTTTCTCTATCATATTATGTGTATATGTTTGTTTATGAAGTTGGATTTTTATTTCCTTTACATTTTCTCTTATATATATATATATGTCGTACTTGGCGATTTAAAGTAATTAATTAATATTATATAGATATATCAACTTTTTGCTTAGTCGTATTACATATAATTTCTATTCTAGACTTATGATTTAATTTGAATATTTTCTTTTGAAACCTTGATGGGATAATTTATAAGTTCATAGGTAACTTCTAAATAGAACTTAGTTACTGAATGTCTGAATGTTAACATGTATACTTGTTTTTCAAATAGATTTGTGGTGATAGTTAAATTTCCTTATTGAGGTCTAAGCTTTGTTTTGGGTTGTAAGTTTAGAGTTTAGTTAACAATTGTGGAGAAATTCTGGGTACATGGTATTTGTTTGTACGGTTGTACATGTTAGGACTTATAATATGATCGGACTAATTTATATATGGCATAAATGATTTTGACTGTTAGTTGTGTTTAATTCACTTACTTTAGGAGTCTGTAGTGACAGATCTCTAGAGGAGCAACTACCAATTATATGTGGGGATTTCCTAGTGCACTTTCATATGGGACGAAGCAGCTAAAATAGTAGGTTTTTGGACTCTGGACTCTTAGCATAAATGACTTAAAGGAAAACTTATATTATATCCACTTATGTATGTGAACAAAGATCAAGTATAGTAGGGTTATGAATACTCACTTTCTGTTTGTTGGCTTAACGTAAAGATAATCAAACTACTGTTTATTATTATTCTGTTATACCTGCATTTTATGCATATGAATGATTGGACTTGGTATTCGTATGTGTTTTGTGTACCCATGTTAGGTTTCAACTCATTCTTTTTCTTTTTTAAGTACTGGATTAGAGGATTATCCTATATGAGGAGACTTTTGTTGATGACATCTAAAAGGAGGAGGGTGTCGAGTATCATTATTATTATGATGATTAGGACAGAGTTGATTTCTATTTTGCTGGAGGAGTATGTTATGTTGAGAGTCTTGTTTTATTGAGGAGATGGACTCATTTCTTTGATACTTGAGCATTTTAGTTACTTTAACTTATCTTATGTTTTGGTTGTGAATCGATATACTTTTGAACTCTATTGAATAATTTTGGTTTTATGGGGATTATGAGTAGATGTGATTATCTACTCTTTTGTGGTTTATATGTAATAATTGGTGATACGTTTTTATTATGTTATCGATTGATGGACTTAGAAGCCTTAACATATTTTGAGCTAGTCGGAATATGTGGCAAGTTGTAATGCGCATTTAGGGTCCTGAGGTGTTACAACAAGAGATTAATTCAAATGGAAATGGAGAAAGCATGTTCATAACCATACCTATGATTGCACCATAACGCAAATTTGCATATGACTCCTCTTCGATGAGAATTGTCATGCCTTAAATAAAAGAAGTTGTAGCAGTCTTGTTGTGTAAACTAACTTAACATAGAAACTGACCTTACAGCTGCCATCATGAATATAGCCTATATAAGGCGTATAGGACTTAACAAGCTTGAAACATCCAATCTTACATCTGTTGTTAATGGAACCTGTGGTATAACTTTTCAAAGTATCTATTCAAACCATCTCGTAATACATCTTTCCATAGCATAATAGTCTATACATAAGTGTTTACATAACAAAAGTCATAATTTACATGAAAAGTTTACAAAAACCATAAGTTTATAGTCTATAGACAATGAGGTAGGAAACTAGTAGGTATCGTATAGATTTTCAATTAGTTTCCTCAAAACTAAACGAAAGAAAAAAAAAAAAAAGGTCCAAATATAGTAAGTCTTTCCATTCCTTACTTTCCTAACCAAATGTACATTAATCTATAGGTAGTTATATCTTTGTATCCTTAACTCCTATTGGGTACCTGTAAAAGGATCTATAGAGGGATATGAGCATAACTAGCTCAATAAATAGGAGGAAAATAAAAAAAATACGCCAAACACAACATATTCCTCAAACATTTTCCTTAAGTGTCATAGGGATTTCCAGTTAGTTTCCTCAAAACTAAGCGAAATCAAAAAACAAAAAAAAGAAGTCCAGATCTAGTAAGTATTTTCGTTCCTCACTTCCTTAGCCAAATGTACATTAACCTATAAGTGATTATATCTTTACATCCTTAACTCCTGTTAGGTACTTGGAAAAGAGTCGATAAGGATGTGAGTACAACTAGTTCAGTAAATGGGATAGAAACAAAAGAGTATACTAAACAGAATATGGTTGTTAAACATTTTACTTAGATGAAATGCAATGCAAATAAGCAATGCAACATTATACACTATTAATTGGTCTATTGTGAGGTATAATAAATTTCATTCACTTTGATCCAGATTGAAAAGTTTTAATGTAACTCAAATCAAACTAAACCCATGCTTCTATAATGGAAAACACCTTCCTTCCGAGACTTCCTTCGAATCATAGTCTTCAACTTTTTCGTGACCTCCTCCCCTATCACTTAGTTTAATCGAGAATAGGGAAAGGATCATTTCAATTATCATCATTGAAGGGGTTGATATTTAGTCTAACATGCCTAATTGTCCCCTAGTGAGTTATTATGCATGTTCAGTTAGATTAAGAGTTAATCTTAAGTTAAGTCCAGTTAATAGTGAGCAACAATTTCACAATATAAAGCAATTCATACATAAACAAGTAATGCAACACTCCAATATCACAATTTAGGTATACAACCATACACGAAGCATGCACACAAACAACTAAGTTACAAGCACAATCAAATGCACTCCTAGGTCTCTGAGTACTCTAATATGTTGTGACACACGGATCCTAACTTATCTGAACTTTACTAGTATACTACTTTTGACAATTGCCTCCTTAGTCTTCAACAATCCCTATAAGTATACAATAGATTAGTTTTTATTCATATTCAATCCTTGAATTAATAGTAATTAATTCATTCCACATGTTTTTAGTTAGTTCAACATAAGTTTTATAAGTTATACTTACTTACATGTTAGGATTCCCTAAGTAATTCCTTAGTTTTTATAAGCTATTTTTAGGTTGTAGAATCCTCTGTTTTCTACTACCCTTAAAGTGATTAAAATTTATCCTCTGATTTAGCTTTAGTATCCCTTGTATTTATACTCCACTTTTAAAGTTGCTTTTGATTCTACCACTTAGTATAATTTTTAGTATATCACTTATACTAAAATCCTCTAAATTTGCCTATATTTACACCAAATTCACTATAACTAAAAAATTTATGTATTTTTCCTTTAATTCTAGCTAGGCACGGCAACAAATGACACTTTATTCACTAATTTTCAGCTTCATCACTTCTAATTTCTCATGTAACATTTCCTCGTTCACTATTCCATTACATTTCTTTAATCATAATCCACTAGCTACCCATTATAAGGACAAATTCATAGATTTCTATAGCTTCTAACCTTCAAGCTCAATTTCATAGATTTAACTTGATATGAACACTCTTCCAAATGATTGAATATAGAATCCAATTAAAGTTCCTCATGAAAATACATTAATTTTAGCTAAAACAACTATTTTAAGCAAAAAAAAATTCATTAAAAATATAGAAAATATTTTTGTAAAAAGTCTCTTCATAGAAATTTAGTATAAATATAAAGTAGTTTATAGAAAAATTTTGAAATCAAAACTACATCATTAAACTTATTTATTTTAATATAAAAAATTGTTCTATTTCATCAATTTTTTAAGAATGTATACTGTAGATACTAAATTTGTCCAAAATAATAATTTTCCTATATTCTATACATAAAAATATATAGGAATAAATTTTTCTAAAATTTTCTTGACCTTTGTAATAATTTTTGCAAAATCAGATGTGAAAAGGAAACTTACTGGAAAACCCAGCTCCAGCCATTGCAGGTGGCCACTCCCTTGTTGGTAACTTTAGTCACTAACCACTCCTTGTGGTGGTGTGGTTAGTTGATGCCTATCTCCTCATCACACTGGCGAACTACTAAACTTTTAGTATCATACATTGATTTTGTAATTTTTCCCAAATTTAACCTTTTAATCTTCTAATCTCAACTCTATTTTTTCTAAATTCCAAATTACAAGTATGAAATGTTTGAGAGAGTTTCTGGATTTTTACTAAGCTTAGGGAGCATGAAATAGCTTTTGTTTTATCTGTCCTCAATAATCTAAGCTTATATACTAAAGTAATTTGCTTGTTAATCCCATTTAATTGATTACCACTTGTCCAAGAACTCCCACATGCCTAATCTAGATGTAATCCATCTACCCATACTTGATTTAGGATTTTTCTTATTAATTTTTATTGATTTTCCTAACTCATTTGAACTTAAAATGTAAATAACATGGTATTTTGATTAATTATGAGTATATATATATATATATATATATATATATATATATAAATTACACACGACAAAAATATATATGTATTCTATATGTAATAATTTTATTATATATATAATTTATTTCTAAAAGATTATAGACTATCAGAGCCTATTTCATACGACTACGATAAATAATTCATAATATAGTATAGTTATATTATTTTATTATATTTTTAATATTCCAATCCACAAAGTCTTTTCGATTAATGTCTTGAACCCATTCATTAGATCAATCGGATCAATTTCATTTACCCATTCATTAGATCAATCAGGTCAGTTTCATTAATACTCTAAATTTATCCTTTCAGATTTCTATTGGTAAAAGATGGAGCCTACAAGAATCTCCCATAATACAATGCCAAAGGAAAACACATCAACCTGGACGAAGAATGAAAAAGAATCATTCATGTTAACACCAGGGTAAAAACTTTCCAAGGGAAGACATGTAATAGGGAAATTTTTTAAACCATGAGGTATCGAGTTTCTTCATAGTTACTATGGACAGCTGGGTGTCTTTTTTGTGCAAAACACTTTCCATCAGTTATCCAATATAAACTTAACCATTGTCAAATATTCTTATTTATTTATTTAATAGAAAAATTACACGAGAATATGTATATTTAATTTCAAATAGAGAATAAAAGGACTTTAGTGATGTAAAGAGGAGCGGCATTACTAAAAGTGATATAATCAGATATATAATTATATTGTGTAATAACTCTCTTATATGCTAATGTTACATCTTAAATACTAAAAAGAATGTTAACATGGCATACACCTCATCAGCCATGTCTAAAAACAATTATAATAGCACATAGTAACATACCCTATTTCACTATATAAATAGCTTTTTATAATATTTATCACTTCTTTACGTTATTAAAACGGTTCATTATATATATAAAATTAAATCCAAAGTTAAATCTCCAGTGATTTTCTCCATTATAAAATGTGGAAGTTGAATTTGGAGTGAATGATATTGATGTAGATATAAATAGAGTAAAATTCACCGTGTACAATTGTAATTTCATAATACTAACTACTAAATTCTTAATTTAGGAGCTGAGTCTATTAAGACATACTAACTTAGTAGCAACTGATATTTCCTTAAAACGCTATAAGCACTTTAAGGTTAGATTAACAATTAAAAGTTATTCACAGGTTCAATTTTGCTAAATAAACTCAGAAGCTAGGATGGGCGAAAAATGTTTCCAATTGGACTCAAATTGGAACTCCAAGATGCAATGTATTGCTAGAGATTGATCGGTGCTTATATGACTAAAATTGATAGGTATGCGTATGACCATATAGTGCTTGATTAAAGAAATAAGATATATACATACATATATATATATATATATATCTGGTACATTAAATGTAACATATCAATCTTGTGGATTATTTTTAATAAAATTTGAATTGGATAATTAAAACTACTGTTAGTCCTATGTTTTGAATATAAATATTCTATGTGCTAAAAACTCCAATATTGCCACCTCCAATATCTTCACAACCATATGAAAACCAAAAACCTTATGTAACATACACGATATGTCTTTTTGGTAATTGTTTATAGTTCTTTTTTAAGTCTTTACTCTTTTATTTCCTTATTAAATAAACCATGTGAAGTTTTACGCACTTTTCGCATCAACTTGAGAAAATTTAGAGGAGAAACAAAACTTAGGATTCAAGAAAGATGAACTTGAGCATAAAGGCTTCGATGAATGTTTTTAAGAGCTGCTGAATATTTTAGGGAAACTTGCTTTATAATTTAAATTTATTAATTAATTTGGTTCTTTATTTTTAAGGAAATGAAAATAAAGAAACATATTTTTATCCACTTTACATGCTGACACATCCTTTAGAAGAAAAAATTAATTAAAAAAAAAACCGTGTAATGTCTGGATGTCATCGAACTGGAAAGATGTCGCATATGAACAGTAAAATTGATTTTTCAAAAAAGTTATATTGATTTTAATGGTCAAGGCAAAATAGTGGTTGGTATGAATTTTTTTTTTTTCTTTTCAAATAATTACAAGCGACGGAATCTATGCGATATAAATATACAATCGCTTTTATTATTAAGATCAAATTGTTTCCTTAAGAAACCCATTTTATATCCTTATATGTCATATTAATATATATATTTGTTACAAAAGTTCCTCAATATATATATATTTTTTTAAAAAAAAAAAAAGATTCATCAAAATAAAAGAGAAATAAAACCAGTTCTTAACATTCCTCTAGGTAAAAAACATGATGCGACGAACAAGGAGTGGAAGTTTGGTTCCTTATGCCTTGGGAGATGCGAGAAGAAAAGCACAATGAAAAGTTATAACTGAGATGCCATCCCCACCCCCCCCCCCCCCTCACTACTTGTTGGTACATAGATTACATGGTTTACTTGCTTTTCACCATCCGCAATTCGCGTTCCACGGGAAAGTTAATTACATGCCATATGTGCATCTGGATTCCGCACCAAGACGAGAGAATTGGAATTCCTTTGCACGTCCATCATTTCCATTTCGAGGTTGTCTTCCCCCAAATTCATTATTTACAACAAGTGCCCCTGAATAGTTCCCATAGCTACCAGTCAAAAAAACACCATCTGCCTTACCAGATGCACATCAACAGAGAGGAAATGTCGAGACAAGGAGCAAGTTCCTACCGGATTAGTCGGAGATGCGTCATCTTCGTGGTTAAAGACGTTATCCGTTGACTGTTCACAAGTTGCGAGTGTTGCTGTTTTTTTTTTTTCGTGCGATCCTTCCTGTTCACAATCGTTGATTTGGGCGGTGGGAAACAAAACGACCGTTGTGTCTATTCTATTGCAATGTTGCTTTTTCTAATTTATTATACATTTATATGAAGGGTATTTTTGCTATTTTATTTTTTATTCACCTGTTATTTCTTATTTGATTTACTGAAATTAATAAAGTAATATTAATTCACTCATCTAAACCCTATAATATCTATTCATCACTTTGTTACACTTTCATTTCATTCTTAAGTAACAATAATTCCACTCCTCATTTACTCCATTCAACCAACTAAATGTACCCTTAGAATATAGAAAGACAAGTTATCTTGCTTTTATCTTACACACTTTGCCATATCACGTTTTAAGATTAATCAAACCATTTCAAAATGCATGTCTAATTGTAACTCTCATATACAATATCATAGGAAATATTATATGTAGAGACTGAACATAAAAAAGCCATTAGAAGAATATGTATCCACAACGTGTGTCTTTCTAATTTTTTCTTTTTCTAGAAAGAAAAAGAGATATTAATGGAGCTATATTGAATATGAAATGATCATGAAAAAAAAAAAAAATTTTTTCTCTTGTTCAAGTAATATTTACAAGATGCTTTCGTTATATTTATATAGTGGGAAATTGAGATTATAATCATCATCTTTAACAAGTTCAATTATATTTAATTGTATATCAGACACTATATATTCCATTTCGACAGTAGTTTTTATAATCCTTTTCCTTTTGTTAACACAAGTTGGATGGAATGGTATAAAATTTACAAGGAAGACTGAAAGAGGTACTTGAAGCTGCTAGATTCAGACCCTCAAAACGGATACGAAAGTAGAATCGATCGCGATGGGACTCGAACCCACAATCTCCCGCTCCGGAGGCGAGCGCCTTATCCATTAGGCCACGCGATCACGTGATGTTTGCGGAAGCACCTAAAATTTTAATCAAGGTTCACGGAACAAAGCTTCAATGTGATTGAATATCTGATTTGGCTTGATGACCATATAGTTTATGATTAGATGTATAGTGTTTGCTTTATGATTTATCATTTAGAAGTTGATTAGACATTAAAAGTCTAAAGTATGATATGTATTGCATGCTTCGTAATTTCAAGAAGTTTTTTTATTCAATATGGTGAGTAATTAGATAATTTCATAAAGTTTGCTAAAGTGTAAGATGCTAATAAAGAACCTTGTATAATGTATTTTTATAAGGATCTTTTAATTAAGCATAGATCCCAGGGAATGCAAGGACTAGAATTTTTAAGGCTTTAGGTGAAACCTCCTAGTTCCTTTAAGAAGACAATTTAGAGTAAATGTCACATTAGTACATAATTTTTATCCATTTTTATAATTAAGTACTTGAAACTTAGGTATCAATTTACTATTTAAATTTTCTCCATTTTTGTAATTAACTACTTAATCCAAGTATTATAAATGATTTACCAATACTTTTAAACTTCAATTAGTTAATCATAAAAAGAGAATTTTTAAGATCTTGTCGGTTGGACTGTCTAGTTTATGATCTGATCATTCAAATGATTACAGAAGTTAATATAATAAAATATTTAATGGTTAGATCATAGAATAAACCAATTTTATAAAAAAAGTGAATGAGACCATATAATGTTTCTTATCAAAATGAGCAAAATTTAAGTACTAAATATAATATTAACCCGATAATTTATTAAGATTTTACAAGCAAGCAATCCTAATACTTTCCCTCTCAATATATAATATGTTTAACCCATTTGATCTATCCTGTGTTATAGTTAATTCAAATAAGAAATAAGCAATATTAGTTTATAAGATTTTCCTTCAACATATTATAAAAGCAATGCATGCATTTGGGAGAATGAAATCTTCCCTTTAGTAGAGTTCAATATTTCTATTGGAGTAATATCATTATGCTTAATGGGTCAAATATTTTTCTTTTAATTTATCATCCCAAGTTTTGAATACTTGTGATTCAAAATTAGAGATCATCATTGAGCAAACATAGGCCTAAGTTAGTTAGGCTTGCAGCTTTTAGACCCTTATTAAGCTCCTCCAAGCTTAGTTGTTGGGCCTAGAATTTTAACAAGTTTGCAATGGGGCCTAGAGGGCCTAAAGTCTATCTCATGCCTTGACATTGACAATCCTTCATACCAGGATATTAGGTTTAGGCTTGTCAAGCTTTTCCCCTTTTCTTTTCCTTCTTCTTTTAAAGTTTCCAAATTTCAACTATTTAGCATTGACATTGTAATTCCACAACTTAGCAATTCCTTAATGTAATGATTGTCACATTTTGCCTATGAGTACAATAAATCGGGTAAAGGAAGGAAGTTAATCTAATAGTTGGTATCGTTATATGAAATGTTTCTCTTTGTTAATTGGAGAACAAGTTTGTTTTCAGGGTTTTAAATGGTTTGTGTTAAGATTTGAATCGTACATAGGTGTAATACATGTATATTGAATCTAAAAAATATTACATATATACAAATTACATTAAATTAATTATATGAATACAAATGGTAAATCGTATCTATAAAATGCATTATCATAATTTACAAAGATATCACTTTTAAAAGCGATGGTTTGATAAATTGGGCATTATCACTAAATTGCATTTAATTAGATACGATTTTATTAACCTTATTTATCACTCATATCAAATACATGACAAAGACAATACCACCGTCTTTTGGCTAAGGTGCACTATGATGCTTTTTAATTTATACAATCTTATATCACATTTGTGCGATTTTATCATGGTTTTTATGTAATTAATTTAATGTAATTAGTATTTATATAATATTTATATATTTCAGGAGTAAACATGTGAATCCTCCAATTGTACATTTTTGGTAATTTTCGTCATCTTAAAAGTCCAACAAGAGGAACTTTAACTGAGATATCAACTTGATTTTCATTAGTGCCATATGGATGACTTAAGCCTAGTAACATCTACAGAATCTCCAATCCAAGGTTAAGAGGTTCTACTCTAAGCTTAATACTAATTATAGAAGCGTCATGTTAGATATTTGCATTCTATATGATTGTTCATGCATTATTTATGATTGATAACTTGCTTGAAATTGCTTGTATACATAATATAATTCCTATTGGGCTAAAATGTAGTACTTACATAACTTATAAAAAGGTTTTGAATTTTGCAGGTTGTTTTTGTTCACAGCACAAGCAGGAGATTTATCCAATTGAGAGCTGTTGACCTTTGAGGTTTAGGATATGATTCAAAAAGGAAGAGTTAAGAAGATATTTAGTCTTACCTTGATGTGATTGTATTCTCAATACTTATATTATGAGAGTTAGTGTTTCTTTTTCTATTGTATATTGTTCCTTTTTGTTGTTGTAGCTAATGTTTTTAAACTCACAAATTTTCCTACAATTATTAGCGATTTAGGTTGACTTGAAGTTTAAAAATGTAAATTTCTACAATTTATATAAAATAACTTTTAAAAATTATAAATATACTTATAAGGTCATAAAAAAACTTGAAATATATGATTTAAAAAAAACTCAACATGATTTTTTATAGTAAGACAAGTTATAATAAAAGTTAGGGGAAATTGTATAAAATTTTCTTAAATTTTGATTTAAGTGCGGATTACTCTCTTAAACTTTCAAAGTGTAGTTTTTAGTTTTTAAATTTTTATAAATTGACAAACAATTCTCTAAATTGAGAATAACCCCTTAAATTTTGATTTTAATGTATAAACACCCCTAAACTAGGTATTGTTTAGAGGATATTTATATACTAAAATTAAAGTTTAGAGGGTGTTTATATATCAAAATCAAAGTTTAAGGAGATTATTTGCCAATTTATGAAAGTTTAGGGGGGCAAAAAACTATATTTTAAAAATTCATGGGGAAAATTCGTGCTTGAGGTAATGTTTAAAGAAGTTTTATGCATTTTCCCTTAAAAGTAATTAAGTATAAATCATTATGCTATGGCATGAAATTAAAATACATACAACATGAATTGTTATAATAAAATATCAAACTGAAACAAAATACTAGTCATTATCTATCTTGATATAATCGAAACTATTACAAGCTCTTTTAACCACATCATAATCATCATTATTATTATTATCAATCTAAACTTATAATTGGTAATTTACCAATAATATCCAGATTTCTTATTCTAAGCCTCTTGAAGTATTGATTCATACTTCATCTCTAATAATACTGATGTCATGATTCTACGAATCATCTTTAGTCATACCCTAATGGACGGTACTCTCCATATTTATAGGTATAAGTACTTTCTATATAACATTATGTTTATATATATACTTTTACCCCCTCAATCAATCATAATTTAGTCGACTAAAAATATTTTCTTCTTCAATTATTTATTTTTATTTGACGAAAGATCTTCAATAGTAAAACTAGTAATATAATCAATTGAAGTTAAGGTAGCAAATATGGTAATATTTCAATCACTTGCTCTAAACCATAGAAGCTTAGTTTTTTTTTTTTCTTAACTTTGATAGTTCATCGTACCTAAATCATATAGAAGCAATAGTTACAATGGAATTGTATACCTAAATTTACAATTCTAACTATAATTCCAATACTAGTCTATACAAAAACTATTCTATATGCGATTTAACTTAAAAAAAATTTTTCAAATTATAAACTTATAAGATTATATGAATGGAATTGCGATTTTGATTGTAGTCATTAGTTAGATACCTTAGAGTGTTAAATGGGAATTTGGGCATTCATGGAAATATCACATCTCCTAGGAGATACTCATGGCAGGTTGCCACAACTAGAGCATGCGTAGGGTGTGATAAAAAGAGAAATGCAGATAAATCCTTAAAACTTTGACCTCGATGCATGTACCCCTAAGATTTACTATGTTAATATTAACACTTCCTAAACTTTGATAAATTGGCTAAAATCATGATAGCTTAATAGTATGAACATTGATCTTTCAATAGAACAAATTAGGTTCATTTCCACCTCTTACCCAAAGTAGTAATATGTTAGTTGCGGGTGGGGGGTGCTAGTGGTGTGGAAGAAATTTTGATGAATTAATAAATAATCCCTTAAACTTTAACCTTAATGTAGAAATATCCTTAGAACTTATCAAAATGACCTTAGCACCTTCCTAAACTTTGATATTAGTACTTTTTTTTTTTTTTGTATTGAAAAAACAAAGGTCTTTTAATATTGCTAGTTTATAAAAGTTTAGGAATGTTAAATATCACTTTATAAGTTTAGAAGATGTATCCATATTAAGACCAAAGTTTAGAGAATTAATTGCAATTTCCCCTTAATAAATATAAAATATTTTATAATTTTTCTCCATGAAGTGTGTTACAGGATCGTCGTCCTTACAAAAGTATGGTTATCGCACCAATTTATACAATCATAATTATCTATTGATATTTAATTGAACAAAAGTAACTTGGCTAAAGTCTTGCCGATGTAATTATACATACAGATTATAGTACTGGTAGACACATAGCTTTCAAGAGAATTTTAATAGGTACTGTTTCTTCTAAGAAAGGAAAATTATTTTTTATTAACCGAATTATTTCTGTTTGGTTCATTTTATTTGCAACTGGTTTAATAGTATTTGCAATATATATTTTTAATCGATTAGTTATAATCGATGTTTGCTATGCTAAGAAATATTGAAAACTTTTATGCCATTTTGCTGTCTATAATCTTCATCTATATGTAAAAACATTAGTTAGATTATCCATAAATAATATTAAAATATATGCCTTTACTTAAAGATTAAGATTAAATGATTAATTCAACTTTTTCTTAAATTCTCATTATTATTATCTCCTAGAAGTATTTTTCTTACTAAACACTATAATGGCCTGTTTAAGTGGAGGTAATATAGAGGAATATTCTCTCACAACTATTTATTACTTTTACTTAAAAATGAGTAGGAAATTTTAATTTTCACGAGCTTTTCTACTCCCACTTCATTGTGAATAGTTGTTACCTAAGAAGAGGTAGAATTTTTAAATCTCTTTACAAAGGGAATAAAAATTTTAAATATTCTATTTGTTGTATTCTCATTAATACAGTAATTTAATAATCAAATAAGGGCAAATTGATATTTTTAATTGTATTCTCTACTTAATAATACAATTACTGAAGTGAAATAAACATTGGAATAAGTATTCTCTATAGTAAGAAATAACATAAAGTAAACAATGAAATAAAAATATCTAATCTATTCATGGTAATAGTTATTCTAAGGGCATAACTTTTCTATTCCATATTTATTTCATTCTTGAAAGTAAACGAGTTGTATAGGATCATTGAATTTTCTAATTAAAACTTAAGAGAGAACATATATAATAAAGATAAAAGTCGAATATTGTTAAGGGTGAGCAGATATGGGTGCATAGAGTATAAAGGCTTATCTATACCTTATCTTGTGAGTTACAGGTTTCCAAAATTTGGAATTGAAACCTATCCTTAGCACTCTGAAACATCTCAAAATCTACACCTTATAAAATCTTCAAAGTATAATGTATCCCAAGAAACTTGTAAATTTTGCCTTTTTTTATAAATTTTCAAGTTTATATGATATCGAAAGTTTTAATGTATGATATTACAAGTCTTCATGCAAAACCTATGATGTATATAGCAAAATCTATGAAAAAAAAGAGTAATTTGTCTCAAAATTTCAAATTTGTGTAATCTTATTACTTACCAAATGAGAACAAACAAGGATAAAGAATAAAAAATATAAAGTT
This sequence comes from Lumnitzera littorea, assembly GCA_024138015.1. Lineage (NCBI taxonomy): Eukaryota > Viridiplantae > Streptophyta > Magnoliopsida > Myrtales > Combretaceae > Lumnitzera > Lumnitzera littorea. The sequence continues at coordinate 12,644,939 of JAMXBB010000012.1, read as the reverse complement.
AGAGATAGAACAACAGGGAAGAATAAGAGAGATAATGAAAAATGTAAAGTGAAAGAGGTGATATTAAATTTAGCCATTTAGGATTATTATTATACGCTTGGGTACCTTTTTTGGTTTTTAGTAAAATATTTATTTACTGAAAATATAATATTAACATTTACGATTAATTAATTTATATTATTTAATAAGTTTTTATGATTGTATATGATACCGTAAAACATTAACTCTTTATGCTTAGAATACGAGTTTAGGATAGATATAGGGTAAGAAAACCCTGTACCCTTATCTTACTTTGTCGGAGCATGTTTTAGAATCCGATACTTAATCTATGACCCTTGGTACCTAGTTAGAGCCTACTGATCGAGTATGGTACAAATAGATACTCTGTACAATAAGGTTACCTATTTATCTTAAGTGTAGAGATATGAAATTTTTGTATAAAAGTTATTTATTAAGTTGTAAACGAGCAATCCACTTGTGAGCTACTTAAGCTTGACCACTTTAAACTCGATTTAATTCAAGCTCAATTCATAAATGAGTCATAATCAAACTCAGCATAATACTTTTTATCAAAACAAATCCAACTGTAAGCTCTTATTTAGACTATTGAGTTAGCACACAAGCTTTACATTAAGCTATCAACTTATGGGTTATATATATATATATGTATACATATATACACACATATATTATTAAAATCCATAATATTTATGTTATATAATATGAGATAATATATTAATTATATATATATATATATAATCTAATTTTTATTCATTATTAATTCATCTATTTATTATTTATTCATTGTGTATCATAGCTACCAAAGTTTAGCTTTATCTCAAATCTATAGGTTGCAAATGAGTCGACTTACATATTAGCTATTCAAGCTTATTTTACTTACGATTTGGCTTGAACTTGATAATTTTTTAAATAAGTCAAGTTTGAACTTTCAAAAGTTTAGTAAATTTTGACTTATTTGCAATGTTAATTGTTTATAGGGATGGATTTAGGAGGGGCCTACTGGAGCTTTGGCCACTCAAGCTTGAGAAATAGTTAATTTTAAAAATATTTAGAAAAGAAAGAATATATATTTAAAAAAGCAAAATATAATATGATAGTAAGTATAGCTTAATGGCTATATGCTTAACTTTATAAACACGATGTTTTGAGTTCAAATCTCATGTCTATTGTTCTGCTTTTTCTAGATACATTTATTATTTCAATGATATTTTTTCTTTTGTATTTATTAAATATTTTTATTCACAATAACCAATAACATTAATTTTATTAATTATAAATCATATTTAACTAAATAAATTACATGATTTGTTATTTTTTTATTAGTAATACACCACAAATATTCTAGTTATATCATATAAACTATTAAGAAATAGTACCAATAATATGATTTAGTTAAATAATTTTTTTCCTTTTATCTATTATTACGAAAATGAATGTGGGTTATTGAATAACTGATTGCCTAATAATTTATATCTAGAATGATGTTCTTTTTTAGCATTCTTAACGAAACAATTATATGAAGTTATTATGAAAAGAAATAATTAATACTTATATTTATATCAATTTGCTCATTTTGCTTCAATTTTTTCCAATCAAATATTTTTCTTATCTATTTTCACTAAAAAAAACTTACATAAATTTTACATTAATGTAATTTTTTTATAAATTAATAGTTAAATTTTATTTAATATATATGGATAATAAAATGGTAAAAAGTTTATTCTTTTAATTTTTTATTAGGCGTAATGATCACCCTATTATTAAGACCCTTTTACATATATAAAATACAATATATATTTTTCTATGAATGATTTTAATATTAACTTAATTAGTGCATGTTGAGCTTCTCAGTTATAAAATCCTAAGTTTGTTTACGTTCATGGAATGTTCTGAAATGGAAAATTTTCTTGGCTAGCAAGTTAAGCATTGCACGGAAATTTTAGCCCAAGGTTAGGGGTTCAGATTATGGCCAGTTCACTCATAGAGGACGGGGATCCTTGTAATAAACGAAGCCCCTGGTCCACCTATAAATGAGGATTTGGATAACCAGTGGGAGGAAAAACATTTTATCGACATTTTTATCTTATTGGACACAATCTGTGTTGGCTCCATGTCATAAATGTTTCTTTCGGGAAAAGAGGCTGCTGTTTCTGCTGCAAATTGCCTAACTATAGGTAGGTTTCATTTTCAATCCGACACGACATGCCGTGTTATATAGTTAATCAGCTCGAACTCAGGCCTTCCTAGGACATATGGGCGCCTGTCCACCGGTTTTATCACGTCTTTCAACTCCCCCCAATTTACGGATGAATGGTTAGCATTACTTAAAATTTTGAATAGTTGTAACAAATATTTTCCAGGATTGCAGGCCTGTCCTGCCTCTAGATTTGGGATTTACACTTCTGACTCGGCATAAGGAAAATGTAGTGTTATTAAATCTGGTTTGATCTGTGGATTTAATCCGATAATAAAACCAATCTGATGTAACTCTGATTTAATCTTGATTGCAACTGAACTTGATTTACCTTTTTTACATTTGACCTTCTCATCTATTCTAGTTAACTACCCGTAATGGGAATAGGTATTCTATAGTTCAAAATTTAAATAGTTTATTTTCGAAGTTTTATGTTTATCCCATAATTACAGCATTAAAAGGTACGTTTAAAGATAGAAACTATCAGGATCAACTGCACTAACATGCCCGATGTCCGGTTCAACTTTCAAATTTTACAGTAGGAGTCAATTCTAATTTACCACTAATCAAATATCTATTCATCGAATGCCCTAGTCATCATATCTATAGTCAACCATTTACAGAATATGAAATGAGTTTAAAAGGAAAAAAATAATTATGATGATGAAGATGGGTATCATCATGACATATATAATTAAAAGCATGCATATACATGTCTATCTCTCAGATGGATATGTTGAGATCGATCCGAGGTTTCTTGGCAGCAGAAAATGGAACCAGTGCGTTACAGCGCGGGCACTTGGGATCGGTCCTTGAGATCAGTACATAGAGCAAACAGGAGGGGCAACCGGCCGCCACTTGCGATTGTGACTGCCACCGCGACATCTTATCGTCGGTGGCGTCCTCTTCTCTGAGTGACAGGGAAGTCGAAGAGGAGGATGATGATGGGGACGAGGATGATTTCCGTACCCGCGATGGCTTCTTGGCCACGATAGGCTCTCTCTCGGCTCTTTCAAGCGCTGATTTCACTTTCTCAAGCGTGCAGACGCTCTGGTAATAGTAATTATTATTCCCTGAGATTGATGGAGAAGTACTAGAACGTAGCTTCAAGTCCAGGAAAGGAGCATCATCGTCGAAGAAGAGGTTGAGATTGAGCGCGTTGGATTTGGAGAGAGACGGTGGGAAATTCAAGTCCTGAGGTGTTGGAGATGGAGAAGCCGCTTGATTATTGCTTCGATCGGAGGATGAAAGGATTGATGAGGTCGGTTTCGGCGAACTGCATCGTTGCAAGTACACTTTCCCTGACTGCACACCGATACCATTTTAATGTATCAACATAGGATTTCTCGAAAAGAATAAGAGAAAATACAATTACAAAGCAGTATTGGTAATAAAACCTAATTAAACTCATAAACAATCATACATCCATGAAATTGAATTTGCAGTTGATGGATGAAACAAAACGATACATGTATATATCGATATAAACCTTTAAATCGAGTCGCTTCTCCCAGCCTTTAGGAACCTGCAAGTCGAGGTCTAATTCTTGGTTGGAGGCGATGTTGGAGCCGATACCTGTACCTAGTAAGTCCTGAGTGATTAGGGTTGATTTGTCTTCCTCGTATCCATTATTCAAGCACTGAACCAAATTAGAGCTCACTTCTGCAGCCATTTTTAGTATTCTCCTCACAACACTTTTTTTTTTTTTTTTTTTTAAACTCGAAAGAATTTCGAAAACTGCTGTATGAAAGAAAATGACGAGGGAATGTAAGTTGTAACCTCACAGTACAGGCAAAGCCCTGTATATATAATGCTTAAAAAGAAAAAGAAAAAGAAAAAGTATTGCATTGAATGTTCGCACACATCATCGGTCATCAATCATTAATAGAATACTTAATAATGCCTAGTCAGCCGTTATGGCATGGAAAAACTAAAGAAGTAGACCGAATTAATCGCAGATTAACACGGTTGTTAAAATGACAAGTTGATATATAAGATTATATGAATTCAGAATTTTAAAAGGTTTTTTTTTTTCAAATTAAAATGGATATAAAAATCATTTGATTATAGATGCTTACTAAAATCATAAATTTATATACATAACTCTAAAAATTTATAATTCCACCGATTTTATACTTTTCAATTTTAAATAAAATTGTGAGTTTAGTTATTTTGCGAATTACGTTGCTGATAACTTTTTTTTTTTTTTTTTCCACTTTTCCATCTCTTCATTTTTTAACAAAATAAATGGAAGCGGGTGAAGTTATTGACTTCATATTGATTCATTCTAAAATATTAAATGTTTCATTTATGGTTGGGACATTAATTTATGGGGGTAGTGGAAGGGTAGCGAGGAAAGGAGAAATTCAAGGAAGCAAAAGCATGCAAATTAATTGCTGCATTTAATGTTCATTGAAATACCACATCTCCCTAACTCTTATATTTTTCTTCCTCCAAAGCTCCTATTAATTGGAATCCACACATACACAAATACAATTCAATTAAAAAATTTTGCGATGTTAATAACTATACCCTCTTTAATCAACGCCTCGATCGGTACCCTCTTAATAACGCACTTTTAAAGTACTATTAAATATTGTAACTAGTGTAACAACTTAATTACATGCCTTGAAGATACAAAGGCACTCATCAATCCTAGGTATCATGCTGTAATGTCAACCTTTTTCATAAATCTTAATTATATCTTCTTCTTCTTTTTTCCTTTTCAAAGAGTATTTAAGATCAATATACGGGGATGGACTATCAAAACAGAATCTTTAATGGTAAATAAGATCCAATAAAAAACTTGACACTTTGGCCACCATATTGAAATAACTACTTTAAAAGTTTACAGATACTCGCATGTATTAAATTTACCCGTTACCTTGCAATCTATGTTGCATATTATTTGAAACAACAAAATAAATTAGGAAAAGAATTACAATTTGTGAGGAATAAAACAGAGGAGTAGCTAATACTTTATTTAGTTTCACTAAGATAAACACTAACAATAGATATATTGAGAATATAACTGAAAGTATCGCTATGGTCTTGCTCTAGTTTATGGTAACAATAATAGGGTAATATCTTTAGATAGTGTATGGAACTATGTAGCAAAAGGATTAAATCCAGGGAAAAAAAAAATTACAATTCCTTATTTTTATCTTTACAAGTGAAGAATAGTTATTTGGAAAAATTACAGATAAAAGTGTTTAGAATTAAGTTTAAGAAAAGGATTAAACTTTATAATAATTTGAATAGAGAGATGCAAAAATCAATAAATGTTATTAAAGTGGTCGGGAGAAAACATTATATCATGTTCAAAATGATGATAAAATTTTCACATAAGAGAATGAATGTTTAATTTTATTTTTTATTTTTTTTAACATATCATGTCATTAAGATTCGATATTGTTATATTAAAAGCCGTAATATCATGTTCATATAATTTTTATACTCTATTTGATTCATTAAAATTTTTGTACTTCATTCTAATTATTGGACAGTTCATTCCTCCTTTTCAATTTAACCAAAAATGTTTTTATCCTTTATGGACGGTGTTTGCTGACGTCTAAATGACATCGTAAAATTAAATGCATAGAGGGCCGAAAATATAATACGCAGCCGCTTGTGGGATTGGTCAAAAGAAGCATTTTGATTACGGCTAATCGAAGAAAAGGCCTAAGTAAGACTTCATTTTGCGGTCTTTGAGAATTAATTGCTGCTTGCCACTCTTTAATCGATTGGCGTGTAAAGTCATATATCCCCGTCGCCTATGAATTATGATGCGTGCATAACGTGTTTTTGGGCATTTATTATTTTGAGGAATCAATTCTGTGATTTAGTTTATTATTCATTATACATGTTTTAAAAGTTAAATTATTAAATTTAAAATTTATTTAATAATTTAGATTTAAAAGAATATAAATTAAAAGTAAGATAAATAACGGTACCGATTAATAAAAATTAAGAATGGACCGTACAAAAACTCGGGTTTTCAATTCTTTGAAGTTGGCACAATAACGTTGCTGATGAGTAATAATGAAAGCACACCTATTGCTGCTACAAACTTATATTCCAAGGCATCATTTAAAAAACAAAAAATTTATTAGATATTATAAGTTATATATTATACATATATATATATTGATTTGATATATTTAGTACATATAAAATCTACATAATTATTGTTTTAGAAATTATATATTCTACTAATAATGTATATAAAAATTTTATTAGTATTTACGAATTATATATAAATATAGGTAATATGTAATACTAATTAATCATTTTTTTTTTCTCAAGCTCGTCCTTTGAAAATTTGTTGAAAGGCAGGTTCACACGAGAGATTGACCATGTGATAAAGATTTTTTTTTTTTTTTTTCAGTTTATCATGTAACATATTACGGTGCATTGAAAAAACAAGGATAAAATGCTGTTACCCTTAGAAAAGATAAAAGACTAGTAATTAGAAAATGGCTAGGGGATATTTTTTTTTTTTTAAATAACTTGTACGAGTATCATAATCTTTGTCAACAGATATTCATTGACATAAATGTTTCGTAGGAATGCGAAACTTTCTTTATTTACTCCCTAAATCCATAATTGTTTGCTAAGGACTAACGATTTTAATTTTTGTATCGTAAATGTTAGGTGTCGCAAAAAAGAATCGTGTCAACGTGCCTACCTTCTTTATAATTATCTATATAATTTATAATTAAACTCTATAAACGGTTTAAAAAGAAAACACATAACTATAAGTTAATCATTTCCTATGGAATAATTCATAAATTCACAAATTCCTTATGATACTCCACACTTCATATTCATTTGAGTATTACAAAACAAAAATAACTTCCTAATTCACAACAGATTCATAAAATAACAAAAATTTGCATCCAAAAGTATCATGATATTTTATAAGAATAACATTCATGCTGTACATGAACTTTAACTCTCCCTTTGAATATTTAAGAATTAATTATGACATGAATTTGGATATTATAAATACTTGCAGACGCTTTAAATCGTATAATTGTTGTGTCGGTGATAATGAATCATTGCAAAAAAAATTTCCTGCTTCCAGTTAATCAATGAATTTGGCATCCAATTGTTAAGGTCTATCCATCTTTCCACGAACTCCGATTTAACAATCTATCAATTGAACCGGAAATACGCAAAATAATAATAAATAAGTAAATAAATAAAATTCATCATCTCAATTTCATCCTCTCAATTTCCTTTAACCTACAAATCAATTGGTTGAGATTACTTGAAAATTTCAATGACCTTACACTATCATTATAGTATTATCTATTTCCCTATAATTTTGATAATTGATTACACCAACAGCATTTTAAGAAAGTGAATAAATTGGAACGTAATGAAGTGGATTGGAATGGAATTAGAATTGGAATAATTAATAATTATATTGATAGTTAAATAAATAATATCAAATTAATGATGGAGGGATAGAATCTACGGTTTCCCTCGATCCCTTCCAAAGATCTTGAAGTCGAATCGCCGATTTTGAGAAATCAAAATTTTACCTTCTAAATATACTTTCAAAGATGAAAAAGGAAACAAAGGATTAATCCTATATCCTAAACGCCTCAGGATTCTATAGAGGATTAATTTAAATTTAAATCTTAAACCCAATAACCGAAATGGATTTAACTCATTGAGCTAAAGCGATAAGTTCCAAAAGTCAAGCCTATATATATTTAGGATGATTAAGGAAGTCTTGGTATAGTGGGTGTAGAGTAGGGCTTGTTGGATTGATCTGCTCAATTTAACCTTTCTCGGTTTAGGTCATACTAAAAGAAATAAGGTCTTTATTAGACCTAAACTCATGAAAAGAGTCCATTTAAAATCCACAAAATGAAAAGTTTAATCCTAATTATTGATTACCATCACAATTCGACCAGTGGATCAATAATCATCTTCTATAAATGTCCCTTTTCTTCCATCATTTTAATAAGAGAGAAATCCCAAATTAACGCTATTACTATGTTGGATTTCCACACTCAAATGAATCAAACACTCAATCCTTTCAAAAACAGATGCCTTATTCTTCATCAATCATGAAATCTGATATCATCATACTCCTCCACTTATCATTGTACGTATTCGGGTTTTATTAAGACTGCTTACTTCTCCTCCTTATTATATCTTACCTAATCATCCTACACTCGTAATTTAAATCATTTCCTTAATCACATGTGGTGCAATTTTACATTTCAACCCTCACCCGGTAGATCCAAATCCAATACGAGACACTGATTGAAGTCCCTAGATATTATAGGAACGGAGCGCAGGGTGCAACCTGAAAATGGGATAATTAAGCCACATACAGCAGGTGGGTGGACCGCCTTAAAAGACCTGTTGCGACAATAAAAATACTCCATAAATTAATGGGTAGCTGTTAGGTATTTGAGTTTAACTCAATGCAATTATTTTTTGTTGAGGCAATAAATAAGCAGGGTGCTTCCGTCGCTTCATGGACACCCAGCTAACCATCTGCCCTCTCTATTTATAATTGGCTTCGGGACTTGACAGTGAGTGGATCACTACTACAACTTTTCTTGCATTAATGGCTTCATACATAAAATCCAGTTCTACTAAGGTCAGTGTGTCCATGTCACAACGATGTTGTACAGGTGCGGTCTCTGATAGAATTGAAAAAGCTGGATACGGATATGGGTAAAAAGAAAACCACAAACAAAATAAATAAATAATTGGTTCCATTGGCTAAAAATATAATTTAAAAATGGGCATAATATGAGCTGATGAACTTCTTGTTGGTTTATATGGACTTATTTCTATGGTCTGTATCCTCTTTTTTATCTTTTAAGTAATTTTCATGCATGTAGAAGTTTTATTTTGGAATTTTCTCTTTGTGTATATAGACCACTTGTATATATTTTCATCAACTTATGAGCAAATATTAGATAGTGTTGTTTGCCGTTATTTTATATTGTGCATTGCATCGATTTGAGTTCTTTCTTAGTAAACTAAGATCTTTTTTTTTTTTTTTGGAGATTGTACATTTAAGTAAGTAAATGTATATTAGATAATAGAGCTGTAGATGAAAATCGAGATGATACAGTATTGAGTTTAAGTTTAAGCTTAACTCTAGCTCAATTGAGTTTAGTTTGATTTGAAGCGACATTCAATACATTGAAGATCGACTCAATTAAGCATGATTTATCTAAAAATATCTTTTTTCTAATTAGAATAACATTAATAGTGAAACTTGAAGTCGAACTCGACTAATATTTATATTCGACTTAAACTTGATTTAGCATGCAAGTTAGTCGAGTTAAATACTATAAAACTTAAGCTCAACTTGACTAGTCAAACTTGAGTAAAAATCAAACTAAACTCAAATATTTCACAAATAATTTAACTCGTTTATATGCTATTAGATAATAATATTTTTTTCATGATAAAACTATGTATGAATATATTACGTTGATTGTAATAATCTTTCAAGTTAATTTATTATTTTCCTTAATATAGATATATTTTATACCAAAAACTGCATATAGCACGAGGCTCTATCTAGTTTAATAAATCCCACATGAGGGATAATATAATTTAATATAAGAGATGAAAGGGAAAAGAGAAAATATATATATATATAGACAAGGTCGTTTATTCCAGAAAATACCGTCAAACTATGTTAGCTCAATCTTCAAATTAATGATATGTGAAGAAGTGAACTTGAAGTGGTGGAATTTTAATGTTAATGGATCGATGAATACGAGAATGGTGGGGAGAAAACAAGATTTGAGATTAATAGCAGTGAATTTACAGGTGTTAAGATCTACAGTAATGGATATAGTGTTTTAACTGAAGGGAAAGGGGTAATTTTATATTCTTCACATGGTTATATAAAATCGAAATTTTTAGAGAGGTTTCCACCCCTTACAAGAGATTTAAAACAAGAAATGAATGTAATTGTCTTCTTCTCTTCCACGAAACAATTAATATATTTAATAATAGCGAATGTTGAAATGGCTTACGCGAGACTCCGTATCTGAGCGGGATGATATGCACTCTACGTTGTGTTCTAAGTTTCGACACTTACCACATTTAATGTACGAAATAATCATCAAAACAATATAAATTATAAGCACTTGATATACCCTCGTTATTCCCATTACTCCTCAACATTTAAATATTTAAACTACGCTTCACAAATAAATTCTTATTTCACTGTATCAAATTAATTTCAAAAATGAAGGAGCAAATTATAGGTCTAACACTTAGGTCAAGTGTAGATAAGTCCCCAAGATTCTAAAACGTGAGATTGAATCATAGTTAAGAGTAAATGTAAAAGGGTATTTTTGGGGTTTTCATAAAAGATTAATATAACAAATAAAAATTTCTCTTTTTTTTTTAATTTACTTGACAATAAAGTAAAAGGACAAGATTGGATTTTAATAGGAATCACACACTAATAAACAAAACAAGCTTGCTTTTGGTATTCTATCTTAGGATCAATATTATGCATGATCATAAGAAATACACATGGATTAAAGAAGGTTAGTATTGCATACGATGTTGAATTAATTTGGATGCTCGCCATAATCTTATTAAGAATTTGATAAGAGCGCAGTGTAAGAGGATAACCTTAAACAAGAAAATGTATTCGAGTATTGCAAATGGTCTTATGATACTTTATTATATGAGAAAGCCTTTTATATAGGCTATTGAAAACACTATTCATTAAATAGACATAATAGGAAATAAAACAAATAAGCAAAAATGAAAGTAAAACAAACTTACCCTAAAGGGGAATGAGAGCCAGTCGACCTTGGTCTTTTATGGACCAATCGAGCTTGGCTACTTAGGGTCAGTCCACCTTAATCTCTAAAGGATAAGTTGTCCTTGAAATATTGCCTTGAAATTCAATACCCATCATTTATATTTTTCATAACTTTTGAAAATGTATACTTACATGAAATTGTCTTTAAAATTCCAAAACTATAGTAAAAACTCCAAAATTATTGCTATTTACGATCTTTTTAACAATAGTTTTTGGAAATAATTTGGAGATTATTTTATATTTTTAAAAGTTATGGAACATAAAGTCATATGTTATAAGTTTAAAAGGTTCTATTTTCACACTTATAGCTCAAAGGGTTGTATTTGCAATTATTCCCATTGATAGACTATTTTGAAAAGAGGCTCATATGCTCAGAGCAACCTATTCAAGACATAAATTACACTCCCATATTCCAATCCAACCCCTCACATTTGTACTAAGCTACTTGTAAACCACTCTTAGCAAGGCACAAATCAGTTATCTAGAAGCTCCATTGACTTCACCATAGACTGTGTTGAGTTATCAACTACGAGTTTGACATTATAAGAGTGAAGACCTTTGAGCTCCTAAAGACTAAGGCCTTATGGCCCAGGTTAGCTACCCTAACTCTAGCATTCCATGCAAGAGTACATCAGTAAATTAAGGAAAGTCAAAACTATCAAGATGTGAATCTTATCAAATTTAGAGCATAGCTCTAAAATTAATCCCTTTCCTAAAATGGCTCGACCTATTAAAAAAAGGACGAGGCCCCTTAGTAAAGGATCCCACCTTTTACACTTTTTGTGCGTATGCTCTCTCTCTTTTCTCTACCAATACTCTTATACACTGACATAAGCATTTGAATGATTTTGTTAGAGTACCCTCCAGCACTCCTATAGCCTCTACTTTCACCACATGTAGGTGACATTACCACCAATAGAAGTTCTCAATACAATAATCTCCAAAAAAAAAAACAAAGAAAACTATTAAAGCCAACTGATATCATAGAGTAATCCAAATTAACAACTAAATCAAACAAAAATCTATAAACAAATTTGTTTGTTTTTCCTTTTAATATTCCATCACCTTATCTTTAAGTTAGACTAGAAACTAGAGTAATCTCTACATATCTCACTATTCCATGTAATTTGTTTTGAAATGATTACACTTATAATGTTGTAATTTTATTTAATTTTTATTTTTTGCAGCAATTAAAATGGACGAGGGAGGATTTTCAACCCAATTCGTTCAATTAGAAGATAGCGTACAGTAGAGAGCTTATTTGATTTTTAATTGAGGTAAGGGAAACTGATGATGAATGAAGAAGAGGAGCTTTTGTTTAAGCCTTCCCACATGGCAGCTAATGCCGTCCACGTCTTATTACAAATGTCATCATTACGTCATTTTTTGGAATCAAATTGAAGAAAATAACCGTTTCGCGTTGTTAGGTAAAAACCGTGGAGGAAATTGAATTTCCTCATATAAGTTAGGTTAGACGTATTTAATTTAGCAGCAATTCGAAGAGAAATATGGTTATTGTACAATCGCCATAATTAGCTGGAGGCTGGAGCATGCAGAAATAAAGGATTGACGGAATCAATTTGAACAATCTTAGATAAGTGGTGATTTCAAACATTTATGGGACAACCACTTCTGCATTTAATCTTCCATATATATGCTCACAGCTCGCGTGTTCTTAATACTATTCTATGTACACAACCAAAGGCGATATGACTAGGAGTGAGAAAAAGATGGATGAAGTGAATGTTAATTAGATTTTTTGTTTTTTTTTTTTAATTTTCTCTCCGACAACTATTATTATAACGATCAAGTAAAAATAATTCGAGTCTAATTAGTTTTATTAGAATACTGATATCTATATTATTGAATTATAAGAATCTTAAAAAATAATAGTGATGGTTACAATAGAGGAATTAGCTACCCAGGCCATTCATTAATTTAATGCATCTAGAAATTCTCGATTATCCATTCAATCTAATGGATGCCCACAGCATATAGCCAACCAGAAACGGGTCTTTGATCAAATAGAAGATCAATGGCTTTCTACATTCCATCGGTGATATTTATTGGAATGTTTTTTTTTTTTCTAATCTTATGGAGCCTGTTGTTAGTTTTTTTTTTTTTTTCCCTTTCTACCATCGTTAATACAAGCTATAATATTACAATTACATGTTTTTTTCTAATTTTATATCTAAATTTTGATATTATTAAGTGTTGTATTCGTTTACAGTTTTACTTATTAGTGTTGCTACTTTCATTAACTTTTACTATTTTTATATTGCATGTGCATATTTCAGTTAAGGTTCTAACACAACATGATAACACGAATACGAATATATTTATAAAAATAATTATAGAGAAAAATATGATGATTGTGATATAAATAAAAAAGATTCCGCGATGCAATGACTCATAAATTATTATATAGTATAATCACTTTTAAATTATGGTAAATTAATTAAATTATAATAAATAATGCCAATTGTCAGTGAAAATGAAATTACAAACACATTTTTAAGAAAACTTTTAACACCTTTCATTACTATTAATAGGTTTTATTTACTATAATCTAAGTCACTTACTATATAACTCAAAAATAACTACACTATATCGTTTCTTTTGAATCACAACACTAGTAATGACTTATGATCACATTAAAATTTAATTAATTATAATCCCTATTGAATCTCATATATTTTAGTACTGGCGCGAACTCCATACGAAATAAGAACACCTGCACAACCTACTGATGTGGATTGCTACCCCTTGTTTCAACCAATAACACGTGTTACTTACACGGGGAACAAACGGAACGTGCAACGCTGTCTTTCTCGTACTGTCTGCGTCCGAGTGGAAAGTCATTAAATGCAGTGGAATTCAAACGGGGGTGAGTGATCAGAAACGCAAGTTAGGGCGACTTTAATGTCCGAAAAGGGCATTTATCTAAAACAATGTGTGGATGGATGTAATTTTTAATTGCTAATGGCCCCAATATCATTAAAAGGTCAATTCATTAGTGAGACCTAACCTAATAAAGACGCGACCATCAATGCAACACTAGATGCCTCTATAGTCTCCATTCAATAGTCTTCATAAGTTGCTAACCTAACCATAACCATAACCTTCCCGTGTATGACTTCCCGCCTGTATCTCTTACTATTCCTCTGCCTTGACTTCCCCCATAATATGTCTAATGGATCTTTCTCTTTAGAAACAACATGAGTAATAAAAGCCATCTCCCCCTCGGACCAAAATTAGATAAAAGGGATAAGCATGAATCTATTTCTAAATTATTAATCCTGTGTGAATTGATCTTCTAATTTTTAAAGTGTAAATTTACCTTTTATGGTGAATGTGCGTAAATAACCTCCCAATTGTGACTAGAATCGTAGTATCATTGTTATATAAGAATCATAAGTTATGATTATTTTAAAGCATTAGACCTATTCTGATACTTATGTATATTTTTAAAAGTTACGAAGAGGTCTAATTATACTTTAAAAGTTTAAAAAATCTATGCACACGTGAGTAATAAATTATTGGTGTATTTGTAACCTATTAATAAATAAAGCCATCTCTAATTTCATAAGATGCGTATATAGATTTATTTATTGAATATAACACATGTATAGATACAATTAAATTAATAATGATAACCACAGTGTTCACACAATACTAACACTAGAGAAGAAGAAGAAAAATAAGAAGAAGAAGAAGAACAACAATAATAATATTCAACTGAGTATGTTATTTATGTATTGGGATTTCATGTTTAGATATATTGGTTATTGTCATATGCTATTACATTTTGAGAGAGCAAATGGAAGTGAGTGTTTGTTTTTTATTTTTAGGTTGAAAGCCATAGGAGGCTTGATAAAAGGGCTTCCTACTCTAGCCCAAACCCTACTTAGGCCAATACATAGGCTGCCCTAATAGATGAGGCATGTTTGTGTAAACATGTAGGACAGCACGAAATGTATGTTTTTTCATTTTCCAATATGAGATCTAACATCATTGATCTCCAAACGTATGTCGACATGTTGCCAAGCGAAACAACAAGTCAATATTGTATCAATGGTCTCTAACATTCACAAAAATTTGAAAGTTAAGAGGCAACATTCTCATGTTCCATTTACCCGTAAATCGGTTACTTCCACACCATTACTCACCCCCCCAGCTCGGGTCTAGTAATGCGAACGAAATTTCTCTAGTTAAGGTAAAGAACAACCCAAGGCCCATCTGGACTTAATCCCCCTGTTCAGGTCAGACTTTAAGCACTCCAAAGTGTTCTTTGTAGAGGTCCCAAGCCTTTGCCCTCGTGTTGGGAAAGAGAAGTTTGTCTCCCTCTTTTAAGAACCGCTTCAGGGGAACTCGCTGGAGTGCGAACCAAGCACTTTTCCTACTCTTTATCTTTTTTCTCTCTCATTATTAAATGCTGAATGATGCCTACTGCATTACTTATAATCTAGCCACTAAACTAAGGTGGCCACCCACCACCAATGGGATTAACTTATCTCACAAGCATTTACCAACCTATAGAAGGTAGATTGTCTAATCTCATACTAGCAGCGTCGCCCTCTTAAATTTTGCGCTAGCCAATCCTCTCTTGTTACATGTCGAAATAGATCAACATCCTTAAATTATAAAGAGGTAAAGCCTTTTGGTAAATAGGACTCCTTTCATACTCTTGGGAACTCATACTCTCTTTCAACTATCCTCTTACTCGCCTTGCTAACTTTAACGTCAAGGAGCACTCATTGATTATGCCATAGGAGGTTTTTGCATGTCCACCTCCACTTATGGCTAATAGACCACTAAGAGTTCATCTAAGAGTCGTACATATGATATTTACCATCACTACATACTTTCCAAGAGAATCATTTGCTTCTCATCATTTAAAGGGTAAAAAGGCTCATCTCTAGTTAGCAATAATCTTAACTTTTCCCATCTAAGAATATGGACACAATAGTTTGACCATGACTATAATTACACAATTTACAAGAGACCAGTATAGAGTATGAGAACACTATGAAATAGTAACTTTCTACCAATTTAAGAGTTACAGAAAGCCATAAACATGAACCAAGTACGTTTATTATACTCTAATATGATCATTACAGGGTCAACAAAGTAAATGGATAGTTAATAGAGAACACTTGATATTTTTTATATGGCCACTCTATAACTTATTAAAATTCCCATCAATTATCCGAGCAAAGTTGCAATTACGGTCAAGTAGAATATAAATGAAGCTCTTGAGAGGCAAAGTTCCTTAAGTAATGTCCTGTTTATAACCACAAAAATCCTAATGAAGCACATCAAGACCATTGATATGTAATTTCTAGTGTAGTTATTCCATTTGATTATTGGGATGTGAATTACTCTGCATCTAACCTCACTTTCTTTTGCATAGAAAACCTATTCTTGCTAAATGCAATGTTGATAGGAACACAAAACAACATTTAAATGACTTTGATTGATTGTATACTGCAAATGGTGGAAAGTTAACAATCTAAGTTATGGTAAGCTATGCACCATGATATTAAGATCACATTAGGATTAACCTTAATTTGGAGGCTAAGTTCATGTCCATCTCCTTTATGGCCTAATATTGAACCTTAGAGCAATCTCAATAAAGTTGATGATGTGTAGGTAAGGCATGACCACTAGGACATTTCTCTTGACTATACCATGTTCTAAAAAGTAAAACTAGAAGAATTAGAGCTTCATAACCTAAGAGGAGGAAGCTTAATTTTTTATGAGATTATAGCGTTGTGAAAATAAATGAACACAATAGCAATTCCATGACTTATTAGATGGGAGGATATATGTGGAATAAAATTTGGCAACCCAATATTGTTAACATAAGAAAGGAAATGCAAAATTGGTTTCAAGAATCACCATCTCCACAAACTTAAGCTTTTTTGTCTAATTGTCTACCTTTTTCAAATTATCATAACTTACATATGTTGATTTCCTTTAAAGTTGACAATGAGAAATTTAAAATATATCGAAGTTCTTGTTTTTTGTCAACCCGAAATTGTTATCATAAGAAAGGAAATACAAAATTGGTTTCAATGATCACTGTCTATACAAACTTAGGCATCTAAAAATTCTAATATTAGGTATTTTGCAGCAAAATAATAATAATAATAATCATAGAGCATTCTTACAATATCATCATTGACTTTGATATTTGTGAGAATTATTATAATACAAAACGCAGCTGTAAGAAGAATTTCTCGTAAAACTTGTGATGAAAAGAATCAAAGTATCTATTAAGTGAGCTAAGTGCCATAAATAAGTGATCTAATAGATAATTTTAAAGCAATATGGTACACGAGTTTTTAAGAGAAAAAAATATATTAGGTATTATAATATATATGTATGTGTAAGTATTAGTAGAATTTTCATACATATAATAATAGAATGAGTATTTTCTAAAACAATCACCATATATACTTTATGTCCATTATATATATTAAAATTTTTATTAATATTTATGTATTATATATATATAATATATCATGTATTATGTCATCACTCCTCGAAAATGACCTCCACCGAAAGAGTTATATTATGGAGGGGACTTCGAATAACCCACTAGATTATTAGGAAACTGGAGCAACATTACTAGGAACCCCGCTCTTTTCTTCTTCTTTTTTTTCCCGGTTGGAAGATTAGGACCATGTTTTAAATTTTTACTTCTACCCTTTGCCTTAGATAGTTTCGATTTATTAAGGTTCCAACTTTTATTCAAAGAAATCAATTTGGTTGTCCAAACATAGAGATTCTCTGTATTTTATATATCATCGGTCTCGGAGCACCGGTTTTCCGTCAAAATATAAAATCACAATCTTAAACGATGATCATTTAAGACCCTGTGGAACCTTACAAAGTCCAAGAAACACAGTTTTGCCACATTATCCAAGGACTCGTAAAGGGCGTACACGTGGTATATAATTTCGTCAAGATAAAAGGTGAAGGGTTTGAATTTGTTCAACTAATGTATAAATTGTCCATATTTATCAAACATGCATTTAAGAGCTTAAAAGTTATAAAATACTCTTATTCGACGACCTCCATCTATCTGCAGGTATCGCTATCTGATATTACTTCATAAAACATTGAATTTGTTGACGTAGATATGAATGCTCAGCTTAAAGCCCTTGAATACATGTTCAATAAATTAAAGTCATTTTTTTTTCTTTTTTTTTCTTTTTTTGTAAAAACGACATAAATCTAGACCCATAAATGTATGCTCGATAAATTCAAATTATTCTTTGCATAAAAGCACAAATACAAGCCCCTAAACTCATATTCGGCAAATCCAAGTCCTTGTTTGTATAATGATATCAAATTATCTTTTGTAAATTTTGAAATCCAGCTAATTTTGCTCCTATTTTAATGAACTGGTTAATAAATGATTGGTTTTATAAAAAAAAAGGGGAGGGTGGGGCGGCGCGGGGTAAAACATGTGTATGCAACAGTGATATAGGTGTGTTACAAAGATTAAAACTCATTATTTGAATAAGTTGCATATGTCTCCTAAAATTTATTGTCTTGTCTCATCTTAGAAGTTATATTAGACTTTAAATTTAATTTAAAATTGTTATTATGAACCTTTTTAAATCGAATATTTAAAGATGGAAGCTTGACTATTAAACCACTACTTCTTTCACATACACCAGTATAAATCTTATCGGTCTCTTCTCTTTGAAAAGTTCCACCAAACCTCAAATCTAGTTGTTGTGCAATGATTTTATCTTCTTCATCACATGGTCTCTTACTTATCTATTTATAGCTCCTTAGGAACTATAAGCATTTGCAATAATTACTATGGTTAATGCATAAGCAACCAATCTTCCGAAGCACTTAGCTAGTTTGTTTCGTTTTATTTATATGTGAACACTTTTCTAAATATGTAAACTCCAATATCATATATGCTTACACACACAAACATATATATATATATATATATGATCTATTCAATTAATGAGTCTCAATTTTAATTGCAAGTTTCATATCGCTGATATAATCAAGTATGTTTTGATTAGCTGTTTTGAAAAATTGATCACTTTAACCAACTCATCTAAAATAATCAAATGTGCTTGATTCCAAAATATATGCAAGAGAAAGTTTGATTCGGAAGAAGTGTTCAAATTTGTATTATTTGTATAAAGAGTAAGCTTAAATTTGTTGGGTACACGTAGAAAGGTCTGGATTTTCTACTGTCAAGTAGGATCTTAATTTGTTGAGCATGCACCTGAGGCCTGGGCTGAGTTATCATGTCTACATGGCAAATAGATGGAAACATTAACAACTATGTTTAGGAAGAGGAAAAGAATTAGGATGAAAGGAAATCGAGAGATAAAAATTAGAAAAGAAGGAAAAAGGATGGAAAGAAATATTTGCTTTTCTTGTTTGAACTGAAGAAAAGAGGATGAAATGAACACGAGAGAAAAGATTTTCAAGATAATATTTTAAATTATATAATTACTCTATTATCCTCAAAAAGGTGATGAGACGTTAAAAAACAAAGTAAAAATTTCCTTCTAAACATTCTTTTCTAAATCCATCCCCACCCACTTTCCTTACATTTCCAAATAAGAGTCCCCTTCATTTCCTTTTCTTCTTAATTCTTTTTTTCTTCCCAAACCTAGTGTAAAATGAGAGTGGTTCAAAAACTGAAGCCTTTAAATGCAAACTCGACAAATATTATCAAACTTGAGTTAACCTCACAATTTAACCCCAATGTGATTTGGTCGAATCATAAAATCGATCCAATCCAATTCTTTAGTTCAACACTTAGTTGAATCCTAATCAAACTCAATTCCATCCATTTAACCATTAACTCTTTTATATACTAAAATTAATCAATCGGACTGGATTTTACAATATTCACAAACTTGAAAGAAGAGAACAAATCCAAATCTTTCGTATACAATTTTCCCATTTCCTCGATACACATCAAGTTGATAGGAGTGTTTCACCATTAAAATTCGTATAAAATCAAGGGAAGCCCATTACTATTTATAAGATGAATATGTAAATACATACGTAGTCTATAATTATATACAAGAACATAGTCGGTCTCGCCAGCCAGACACTTGCACAAAAAAAGACGCAGACAAACATTATAGTCATCGTGATGCAGAGACTATAAGAAAAATAGTGAGTTAAAAAAAAAAAAAAAAATCTCAAAGAAACATAAAAGGAAAGTATGGACTGACACGGTAACTAGCTATAGCATTAGTAGGACCAAAAAGAGTTGGTGTCGTGGGGCATGATGTCCATATCCATGGAAAAGAAGGATCTGGAGGAGGAAGGTGGAGAAGAAGATGAGGAAGCATTGGATTGGGACTGTGTGATCGTCCTCAAGTGAAGCAGCTCAGCCTGTGCGACTGCTAGTTGCTTCTGAAGGAGGTCAATCTGTTGTTGGAGTGAAGATATGGCTCCTACGCAGCCATACACTGGGTCACGAACTCTTGCATTTGCTTCGTATACCATCGAACTCACTGCATCACTGCGCTGGTGTTCCGGCAGTTCCTGCGATGTTTTCAATATCGATTTTCCACCCACTTTAAATGATCGGATGTCTTATATGTAAAATAAAATATCATAGTAATGTAATAATTAAAATGTAATTTACCATTTGCATAAGTAAAAAGAGAACATATATTTTGATAGTACTGTCAAATTTTGATCAATCTTTATGGTTCAATCTAGTTTGATTTGACCTTACTATAAAACTAATATGGTTTAATCCTTGTCTAATCCTTTTGAATTAGTTCTATCTCTTTAACTTTTTCATAGTCCAAATCAACTACCTAAATCAAGTTTGACAACATTATATTTTAAAATATTTTATTGAAAAATAGAGAGAGTATTTAATATATTATTATTAATGTCTTTTTATAATTTTTTTATATACTCATGGTATAAGCACGATATTTTCTACTGGTCTGCGTGTGTGTATATATATATATATAGTAAAATCATAATCCCAATATATATATATATATATATGTGTGTGTGGTAGAATT
Source organism: Lumnitzera littorea (assembly GCA_024138015.1). Lineage (NCBI taxonomy): Eukaryota > Viridiplantae > Streptophyta > Magnoliopsida > Myrtales > Combretaceae > Lumnitzera > Lumnitzera littorea. Next base: position 12,623,845 of record JAMXBB010000012.1, on the reverse strand, counting down.
AGTACAAATGTGTCTAGAAGAATATTAGATTAATCTATAAAATCTTGGAAATTCACTGCCGTTGCGAATTAATGATGACAACCTGAAGCACATTACATTACTAATTTTGTGGCAAATCTCTTATATATACTGTAATGTCGTAATACTTTATGGGATTCTATATTTAATATTTTTGACTATTTAGCAATTTTTTTTTTCTTTTTAATTTACGGTTATCGTCTGTGAGACATGTCTTTCAACCGAAGCATGATCCATTTTGTACAACATATGTGACGTAATTATTAATGTATATTGCAGTCTAGGAATTTAATAGAATTGTGATTCTATTATTTCGTATAAAATGTCTGAACCAAAATATTTAACAAACATGCGTATATATAATTAAGATATGGTGTGTAAGCCATATTTAAAATTTATTCTCGAAGATTTACATTATTGATGTGTAATATTTATTAAATAAATATACCATATTCTGAAATTTTAACTATCAGAAGTGCATCATCATTTGCTGCTGGCTGCTGTTTCACTTTATCCTTTTAAGTTTGTCTTTCTTTTTTTTAGTACTTTTTTTCTCTTAAAAGAAGAGTTAACTGCCATAACCACTACAACGGTCACAAAGGTGTGTATGGAATAAATTGAAGATGAAGCATTCGCTTTATCTCCTTTGCTTTTTCCCTGGTCAAACTGACGAAAGAAGCATGCATCTCTTTAGCTTTTGGAAAATTCGCTTTATCCCTCTATTATTTCTTTCACGTTCACTCTCTTTAAGATACATAAGCTTAGAGGATCCATTTTTCCTCTTATTAAATCTAGAGGATCTGTTGATTGATATTTTTATTTTCTAACTATATATTACAAGATATGAGAGAGAAAAATGAAACCCTTTTTTTTTTCTTCCTTTTATCATGTGGTTTAAGATTCAAATGTAAGCTTTTTTTTTTTTTTTTTTTTGCAAGAAAAAGTAAATAACCTCTAAACTTTAACTTTAATGTGGATAAATCTCTATATTTTAATAAATTTATAATATAAAAAATGTTTACCCATTGAAATTAAAGTTTAAAGATGTTAAAATATATCAAATTTTTAATTAGTTTGAGTGAATATTCTGTACTAAGTAAAAGTTTAAAAGTATAATAACCTCCCTCTTTCACGGACACATCTGATAGAACGAGCTCCAGCAAGGACAAGGGATGCATGCTCTTAAAAAAATAAAAAAACAAAAAATAATAACACGGGCAGTAGACTTCCATCGTGAACTCTCATTAAGCGGAGAGCATGCTAAATAAATATGGCTAATTTAACGATATTTTACTACGACTTAATTAAGAGGGTAGTCTCTTAAATGGATTCGGTTTGGGAGTGCTGCTAGTAAAGGAGCCAACACGAAAAATGAGACTATCATTCGTTTAGAAGTTTGTATTAATTTATTTTCCCCTAAATTTGTCATGTAATCTAGAATTTAGTATACAAAAACCGTTGTAGTACAATATCAAAATAAATTAAAGTTCAAATCCTCTATCTTTTAATTGTAACAAAGTTGGAAAACAAAAAATTAGTATTCAGTGTCTATTATTACATTTACCGCTAGTAATAATTTGATTTTGAATTGGATCAAGAAACTTGAAAAGATGATCTACAATTTAAAAATGAAATACTAACCTCTGAAAATGGAAACCTTCAAGAAAAAAATATTGACAGATATCTTAAAGTAATTCATGAGAAACTATTTGAATAAATAAAAATTTAATTTTTTAATTGATTTATTTTGTAAGTTGGCATTATAAAAAATTAAGCATTTTTTTTTACTCTTTTTTTAAATAAATGCATTAGGCACTAGCACCATTCCTAAAATGTATTTCTTGAAATTAGAATAAATTGAAGATAGAATTTTTATAAGTATGGTAATGAAATAAATGAATTATAAAGTAATCATCATTATTGTTTCACACAAACTATACATATTAAAATTTTATTAATATTTAATAGTAGGCATACATGATACATGGCTAGTAATACAAAATGAATAGATTTGCTTTGATCCGAGAGGTAATGTATCCAAATATACTAAAGAGAGGAATTAAAAAAAAAGAAGAAGAAGAAGATAAAAGCGTGATAAAAGAGAAAGGGGAATTACCTGAAGCATCTTGTTGACATTACTGGCACCGAAGACTCTGTGTACACTAGCAAACTTATGGGGTTCATCTGCTGGAAAATGAGGTGCAAACACGCATTCCTGACTACATCGTCTCCTGAGCAGCTTGCAAGCAGCACACGGTGATGGTGATGCCATCCCTTGCTTTCTCCCACTAATCTCCTTCATGCCTTTCTTAATTTGTGTTCTTAGCTTATAGCACAGTATTACACACTAAACTTCCGCTGCTTATAAGATTTATGATAATCGAAAGATAATGACGAATGGAGTACAAAATCTCATCTTGTTCTAAAAAGTCAAACGCCGAATGGACGACAAAGTCCAAAAAGGGCAGCAGAACAAACAGGCATCATGCTGATGGAGTCGTGTTCGAGTAAACATGTACAGACATGAAACCAGAAGAGCAATTATGAGATGAGAGGAAAGAGAATAGTGGGTATCCCATGTCTTTGTAGAGAAGGAAGGAACCGACACTAAATCTTTTCTTGGGGTCCTACCACACCCGGCAACAAACTCTGTTGATGATAAACTTTTGGACCAACCCCCTCTAGGAAGAAAAGATTTACTAAGAATGATATGTTATGTGTCTGCCTATGGGGTATGAGTTCTCTTTTTATAAGGGATCAACAAACAAAAGGATAAGAGCATGTAGAGTGTCCAATCTATGGGATGAAACCAAGAGTTTTTGGGCTTTCTGGTATGTGATATCAAATATGCCTTCCTGTGCTTCCTTAGGAACCGGTAAATACTTCTACTATTATAAAAGGGTTGCAACTACTTCTAATGAGATTATGATATATAAATTTATCCATCAAGTTATAAATAGCACATGTTAGAACTCAATTAGAAGTTGCACACTATTTGAGGAGCAGACACATGGCATATCGTGCTCAGTCAATCAATCCCTTTACAATGTCTAAAATGACCCATCATTCACCATCAATCATGGCTTGTCTTGTGTCCCACAATCACAAGATGCAAGATTGATGATTATATGTCTGGTGCCATGACCTTGAGCAAAATTGCTCAGCTCTCAAGTCAACCTTATCAAAAGAGGGAGAGAGAGGTACGGACAAGGTTTAATTTATCGTAAAAGGTGAGTTAAAGTTGGAGACATGGGGATAATTATATTGCACATGTTCTTTATCGTGCTTTCTTGCTTCAAAATCAAGCTATACGTGCCTAGTTAGTCAAACAATATAACTAATTTTTTGACGTTTACTCATGAAACATTATTATTCTATATACTTGATGAATTCTACTCTAAATTTGCGGTTATCGACCACGCCCCCTCCACCTTTCTGGGCCAGTTTCCAAAAGGCATGTCGGCCCCTCAATTTACATCATTTTAACTGCATTTTTTCAAACACTCGATATCAAGCCTCTTCTATGCGGTTCATCTTCTCAAACTCATCAACTCGAAAAACACGGACTACTTTGTCGGTGAACACCAATGTGGTCTAACGGTGGGTCTGTTTCAGAGAGTCGCCGGTGGTTGCAGCAAGTCCAGCTAAGGGGGTGAGCGAGTCAGGTGGGACGCAGATTCCAGTGGTAGCTCATGAAGATGGTGGGTTTGCTGGGGCTAAGGTTTTAAGGATCAGTTTGGGAGTGTGAGAATTAATAGAGGGAAAAGCGATTTCATTGTACGCTCAGCAGCGCTAACAATAAAATTTTAATATATAATAATTAAAAAATATATATATAATATTTTAAAAAATATTAATTATATTTTTACGTATCAAAATTTTATTAAAACTTATTATCATTCATCTATTCACGTGATATAGTAATATAAGAGTAATCTTGGGTTAAGTTCTATAAAACTATTTAACCCTAACATTCAGACTCCTAAATTACCTCGTCATTATTTTAAAAGAAATATTTTATTTAAGGACTTTTTCATTTTATTCTAAAATTGGTAAAATAAGACCTTTAAGATTTGATTATATTTCTTATAACATTCACAATACAAAAATTAGACAAAACAATACTTAAAAGAAAGCAAGAAAATAAGTAATTTCTCAGATCTTTATTAAAGGACCTCATAGAAACGAACCGACGCGGTAATATTGGACAAGGACTCCAAAATGGGGTCTTCACTCAGCGCAATGCTGGTCTAAGATTTAGTAAACGAACGCATAATCCTTATCTGGCATGATCCTTCCGCCCTTCAAAATATCTGTTCATTCCAAGTTCCTAGTAGCTAATAGGAATTTAAAGACAAATAAGGGAATGAATTCTCTGCAAGAATTCGGTATTTCCAATCAATTTATCTACTACTTAAAAGGTGGCTAAATGTATTATTTAGAACTTAAACACTAGATCCTCCTTAGCCCAAAATGAAAAAAGGAAGGCCCTATATCTCTCCATATTTCTAATTCAAGAAAGATTTGACAAAATCAATACAAACCCCAAATTGGCTTGTTTGTGTTTGTCTATTATAAAAAATTACAACGAAGGAGATCAACATTTGTAAGTGCATTTAAATAGAATATCAATATTTCGAAAAATTCAAATAGGGAATTAACATTTCATAAAGTGATTTAGATAAGGGATTCAACTACTATAAAAGTATAACGTAATAATTACTCTATAAAATTGTTTAAATTGTTTTATAAAACATTGATTTATTATTTAAACTTTTCGAAGTGTTAATTATTTATTTGAATTACCTTGTAAAATGTTAATTGTTTAGGATTATATAACTCTCTTAATTATATAATCCATGATATTGTTTGGAGTCGAACTCACGTTGTACTCAACATTAGTTATATAACTGGTCCAAGGGAGTCCCTGACCAAACGTCCAAGTCCAAGGCCAGCCCAAAGCTGGGCCTCCTAAACAATTGTGGAATTCTCATCTGAAAAAGTAAGTATAAGTCTGGTCCTCTTGACATGTCCCAAAAGAATTACTGAGGTATGTGAAACTTGCAAATTTTTCTTGCCTCACAAATTCAACTTTTTATACTTTGATCTTTGTTGTTAAATTAGAAATTGGTTTGGCTTTCCTTCACAAGAGAAAACAAGATAAAAGTAGTACAAGAAAAATGCTCATAGAAAACACACACACACACATACATATATCGATCATGATCCATTGAGAACGAAAAATTCAATCAAACCAAAAGAAAAAAAAAAAAAAACAATTTTCATACTTGAATCCCAAACATCGGACATGATTTTTAACGAAAGCGTTAATGGTTAATACTAAAAATACTACATGAACTTTCGGATACAATTATTCATTGTTCATTACATAAACTTTTCAATTTGTAGTGGCAACATTTGTGTATGTTGTTACCTCCGTTGGACGAGTTTTTTTACCTCTATTGGCCAAACGGCCATATCTATCCAAAAGTCAATCGCTAAAAGAACCATTAGTTAATGCTAATCATCCATATTAATGTTGTTTTATCTGACTAAAGTCCCTAAATTAAATGCCAAATCAAATCCACATTTAGCACATATTATTCGTATAGCATCAATCTCCTTCAATGCCAATAATTTTTTTTTTTTAAATGTGGCAATAACCAACATCCCTTCCAAATTTCATTATAACCTAATATATACAAGAAATTGGGAAAACGAATACTCATTTTGTATATTTCCAATGAAGATTAGCCACAAATTTACACATACAAATGAAGAATAAGGTCATAGTTTGATGCATATTACAAGAATTTATTTAATATACTATATATAGATGCATTAGTGGTGGGTGGTGATTCTTTTATAATAGAGGAATAATAGTATGTGTGTACATAAATAATTTGGAAAGAATTTAAGATTGAGAGTTTCACTTATATGTGTAGACTTAATTACAATGCAATACTCATATGTTCTTAATATAGCTAACAATATCTTCAAGCATTATAATAGCACCATTAAGTGAGTAAAGATAGGTAGCATTTTCCATAACTATTTTTTGGTTTGATAACTAGACCAAACAGGATAAGCCAAGTGATATGGATCGCCAGGAAGGAAGCATACGACTATCGATATCACATGAGCCAAAAAGGGTGAAGGATAAATGGAAGCCGAAGATGAAGCAAGAGTCTTTATATATCGACAATGAATATGACTCACCAATGCCCCACCAATGCCCCATATAAGCTCGAATTATACTTGATATAACATATAAGTATAACACGAAATTGTTAGCCACTAGTCCATGCTCAATGACTTAGATAAGAGTTCTTTAAGGTCTCAATCCTCAATGAGAAAACACAAGCTTAAGAAAAAGGAAAGGCAAAAAATGCCTAAAGTTCAATATTACTATTGTGGTTTTCCTACTATTAAATATTACAAGTATTTATATGGCCTAATTAGAGCAAGTCCTAGATATGTGTAAATTACAAAAAGGATTTCTACCAAAAAAGGAAAAGGAAATAGATTAGAAGGGAAAAGTTGTAAATAAACAAAAGGATATTCAATTACAAAAGGGCAGTACAAATGTCATAAAATGATATGCGTATCAACTATCCAGTCTATGTTTCTAATGATACGACTTGCTAAGTAGAGCTAATTCTGAGTAAAGTGCGCTAAGTCTAATGCTTGATAACTCGGCTATTTAAAGCTTGGGCAGGGTTGGTCCAGTGGACAACCATTCTTCAACTTGGCCTCAGATGTGTATTAGCTCGGTCATATGCAGATTTAGGGCTTGCCCTTGGCTTAGCAATAAGTGATCAACTTAGCAATTGGTCGGGCACCTCAAAAATCTCCTTAATGAGACAGAGTGGTCAAAGCAAAGTACCTCAACAAGTTGGTGTGGATAATGCTTTGTTCTTCAAAGTTTAACACCACCTAGATAGCTCAGCAAACCATTTGGGTAAGTCCTTAAGCTCAAAAACGAGTGATTGGTCCATGATCCCCATCATCAAGAAACTGAATTTTTAGCCCTTTATAGAGAGGTATAGAGGGTATAAGTGTTTTGAAAGTATGGAAGGATCATGGTAGCTAGAATGAGGGTAGAATTGAGTTTCCCATTGATGAAGAGATTGTAACAAAGCTGGGAAATATTGACCCAAGTCTAAGTTTTAGAAGTCTACCTCTTACTAAATCTTTTTCGTACATCATCCTATAAACTGTCTTAATATTCATATTTACTAAATTCTACGAGCCAAACTCCAAGTAGCTAATTGTGGTGCTTACAAGGTATAAATCTGGATGCAATGAGTGTCTTTTATAATTAGGAAGTGGAGACTATGGAGCATGTTTTCTTATTTTGTGGAGAAGTAAAACAAGTATGGAGAAAGATGGGATAGGAAAACTTCCTAATAGGTGAAAAGATGTGCATTCAAAAACTGGATCAAACGAAACACCTTTGTTAACAAAATAAATTGGAAGGTAAGTTGACTACTTAAAAAAGTGAAATGGCATTTTACTCTAAGAGGAATCTAAAGAGAAAGAAACTGCAGAATCTTTAATTGAATTGGTTGTAAGAAGATTGGTTGAAACTCATTAGAGCTATAGTTGAGGAGTGGTGGGCTTATCAGAGGAATAAGAAATTTGTTTCAACTAGATTAGGATTTCGATTAAGTTGGCAAAAATTAGAAGAAGGTTTGCTAAAATTTAATTGCAATGGTGTGATAGACTCTAGTATGAGGGTAGCTAGCATAACGAGTATTTGAAAAAGTAGTGCTGGTTATGTGATGGGGGGTTTTAAGAAGAGGATTGCTAGTGCATCTCTAGTAGAAGCAAAGTTGTAGGCAATTATGATTGCTATGAAGCTAGTAAGAGAGCGAGGATGGGATAATATTATATTTGAATCTCACTTAAGCATGGCCATAGACTGGATAACAAAAGATTTCCTAAATCAAGAAAATTGCTCTTACATCTTATATGTGTGTAAAGAACTTGTCAAAGAATTTAGAAATGTTTGTTCTTACAAGGTACTATGTAAGGAGAATGTGGTTGCTGATTGGTTGGCGAAGAAGGGTTTACATGAAGCTAATAATTTGGTTTTTGGGGCACAATACCCATGTTCTCTTTTGGATGCTATTTGTAAAGACCTGGATAATAATTTAGGCCATTTTGTTTTTGAGGTTCAAACACATGACACCATAGGTTAAGATATTTACTTGATCTATATGTGACCTTTGGTTATGTTGTGTTGACTTAGTGGAATGAAAGTTTGACAATAAAAAAAGAAAAAATTGATTTTTTATATTTCATAAGTTGTTAGAAAAAAGTAAAATCTTTGTCAATGACACAAGATTTTGTTCATCATTTTAGTATCACTATTATTGATAGACATGTCTTTTACATATATATTACATGAGTATTATTAAGTTTACGATGCAATTGGAGCAGACTTAAGACAAGTTTCATAAAACTTAAATCTGTCTCGATATGTTATGAAGTCTTTCCAAAACTTGTCCCAAACCCTATAGAGTTTTTCATCACATGCTTGAAACCTGCCTGATAATATTAATGGAAACTTAGAACCTAACCCAACTCAACTCACTTAATTAGATTATTACAATTTTTCCTAAAAAGATTTTAAAACTCTTACTTAAATGAATCTTAAATCAAACAAAATGAAAAATACAACTGCTAATATATTGTATAACAAAATAAAAAACAATCAATTACATATTTTTAGCAATGTTGTCAAACTCGAATTGGAAGGTTGACTTAGGAATGAGAAGGTGGTAACGATCAAGAGAGCTAGTTAAGGTCGAACCATAATTGAATTATAGTCATAAAAATATTATAAAATAATTTATATTTATATATAAAGTAATAAAAATTCCCTACATCATCAAGAATTGAAAGCTAAGAGTTTTTATAGTTTATTTTTTATTAGTTGATTTACATTTATTTTTTTTAACAAACGGGTATATTTTTTTAATAAATATAAGAGAAGATAATATATTTTAACTTCGAAGAAAACCTAATGGACTCTTATAGGAACTGAATTGAACCGATCTAATCAACAGGTCAAACCAATATTGTTATCAATGAAAGTCAACTAAGTGACTTAAACCAGTTTTATGGAGGGTGAACTAAGTTAAATTGGAAGGGTAAACTCGAGTCTGACAACACTGATTTCTAGTACAAGTTTATGATATATTAAAAATTATAATATAATAAGGCAAATTATATACGAGGGTATGAACTTTTGGGGGTAAGTTCAACTCATTAAGTAACTCAAATAAAGAATTTCATTAACTCATAGTTATAATGCCGTTAAGTTAATTTGATATGACCTTTTAAGTGCTAACTAACACTTACATGGAACTTATGTGATAATTTAAATGAAAAATAAATAAGAAAAATTAAAAATATATATAATTATAAAAAAAGAAGTAAATAAGTAAAAAAAAAAGTGTAAAATATTATAATGAATAACTACATATATATAGTACACAACTACATATTATATATAATATAATTAATAAAAATTTTACAAAAATTTAAAAGAAGAGAAAAAAGTTAAAAATTAAAAAGATAAAAAGCAACAACCTATCACCCAATACTAAGGGGTAGCCAGAACAATCACCAAACATGAAGGTAGGTTGGAGGTCATCATCACCCTTCTTTCAAAAAAAAAAAAAAATTTGCTAAAAACCCTATTAAGTCATAGCCGCCCACCACTTGGGTGGAAGGAAGAGGTTATACGACTCCTCTAAGGGGGGAAAAGGGGTGGTGGGGGTTCAATGATCCGCATTTTCAAGTGGGTTGCGACTAATCTTCATATTGTTGGTCATTCTCAAGGGATGGCTTGTTGTTGCTGTTTTTTTTTTTTTTTTTTTTACATTTTTTTTAAATTTTTGTGAAAATTTTATTAATTATATTATATAATATTAAGTTGTATATAATATATATATGAATTTATTCATATATTATTTTACAATTTTTTGTACTTATTCAAATATTCTTCTTTTTTTAATAATTTATATATTTTTAACTTTTTCTTATTTATTTTTATTTAAGTTGCCATGTAAGTGTCATATATAAGCGCTAACTGACACTTAATGGTTACGTAAGATTGACTTAACAGTATTATAACTGTAAGGTAACAATATCTCTTATTTGAATTATTTAATGAAACACTAATTCCTTATTTGAATTTTTTAAAATGTTTATCCCCTATTTAAACTTACCCTTAAATATTAATTCCCTCTCGTGTGATTTTCCCCAATATAATATCACCACCACTAAAATATAACCATAACCAACATTGTTCCACATTCATTGAAATTCAACATTAAATAAAATTCAACATTCATGATCTCTCCTTACCTCCTCGCTTAATCCGCATAAAGTTTCCGATTCTATAAGTTCTATCATTCCAGTATATTAACAATTTTCTATTAGTTCATATACGCTTTAACAATATGAAACTCTATTTAACAGCCATATGTAAAAACTTATTTCAAAATAAAGTTACTTCATAAAAATTAAGCAAACATATGTAACTTACATTTTTTTTAGTTATTATTCATAGATACTATATTGCTTGTTCATTTTTATTACTATATTTGTAAGTTAATTATTTTATTTGTTTCCAAACATTTCAATTACAATACATTTTGTGTGGAATGGGTATATAGGCCGGGAAGGAGCAAGAAATTTCTTCCAGCAAAGTTTAATATGATTCCAAAAAGGGCATATATACCTTCAATTTATGATTGAATTAAATCCACCTTTAGTTTTTCCATATCTTAATGAAAATTATGTACCTATTTTTTCGAGATTTAGTAAGAGCTTAGACTATCCTCACTCGGGGGATAAAGTAGAGATCAACTAAAGATAAGAATTAAACATGCACTTTTAAGAACAATTTTATCTTATAAGAATCTATTTCGCGTCTTCATATGCCATATCAATATTTTTAAAGACTTTCTTACTCCGAAAACTCACAACTTTATCCTTAATTCCTTTTAAAAAGCTTCTTAACAATTTTTTTAACATTTTTATGAGTCCAAAACAACATATTTCAACCAATAAAAAATTTTTAAGTTATAGAAAGAAAAATTTACCTTTTTTAGTTCCTCTAACAAGAAACTTGGTGAGCATAAAATTGATCTAAGAAAGTCACGTTAATAGAGGAGGAATGCTAGACCTCTTCTTAGCTCTTGGAAAGCTTGTCAAGCTATGAGTGGTAAAGATGCTCTAAGACCATTCATAACCTAAGTAACTTTACAAGTTAAGTTACTTAGAATGTTACGTCAGCTTGTCAAGTAACTTTTATATTTAAATAACTCTATACTTTATTCTTAATTTCTTCATCAAAGTTTCTTCAGACTCTTTAATTTTAATGGGCCCCATACTATTATTATTTTTTTAACCACTATCTTAAATATTTTGTAAAGACAACTTTAATATTAGCAAAATAATATATTTAGATAATGTACTAATTATTATTAATGTTAGTTACATTTAATAAAAATAATATTAAACATAATAAATATCATATTAATCACTACATTAAAAATTTTCATTAATTTAAGCTAAATTCACTCAATCCAATACTGATTTGAAAATGGGTAGTATTACAAAAGAACATTGATATAATTTAAAGTTGTTACCAACTAGAGTACATTAAAATTGGAAAATAAGAAATATTAAAAGCTAACATGTAATTTCATATTACCAACTATTCCGTATTAGCTAGTAGGTCTAAAATACTGCCACACGTGTTCAATTAAGTCCTTCTGAAGTTGACAATACTTTACTCTATTACGAAGCCGAGTATTGTTTTAGATATATGTTGCATAATTTGCAATACAATTGTGTGAAATATGAGGTGACGGATCACTAGTCTCTCCTAACTTATAATTTGGAACCTTGAAATTGAAGTTATAATTATCTCTTTCATCCTTAACAATCATATTATATAGAATTATGTATGCTCTTAATATTTTCCCTACTTCTTCTTAGTCCCAAAAACAAGCTAGTCCATGAATTAATACAACTACTAGTTAAAAAAAGACTATTGATTGCTTTTTATCAATATCTCCTTAGGCATCTCCTCAATGCATTGCCTTTAACTTTCATCCATTGATGATGTATCCATAAACATTATTCCTTTCTCCCACTTAAGCCGGTTCCGACATTCCTTCTATACTTAAATTTCAGTAAATTTACGCAAGACCTTAAGTCTCTCATAAGTTAGGCTATGTAAGTCTTTCACCTTTTGAATTAGTCGTTCTATTGCCTCACTATTTTCTGCCTTACTTTTACTCCTCCTTTTGGCTGTTGCTCTACAAATAGGATGCACAACTTATTCAATCACCTCCTAATTCACCGATGCATCATTATTTGAAGATGAACTAGCATATGCTCCAGCTTTACACACCTTCGTTCGCTTACTTTAGCTTTTCTCGGCCCTTCCAACTTCGGACCTCCATTTAGGTTCATTACGCAAGATCAACCAACAATATTCCACCAAGCATTGCTTTTTCTCATTTTGTTTGAAGAGATTGTATGCATCTTTTACATAATCCTGTTTGTTCTTCCTACTTTGTCCTCTTCGTTTTATTTGGTTGTATTAAGCTCCACATTTTGGGACATACTTTGAGATTTTAAGCTACCGAGCCTTACATTGTTGCCAAATTCGTTTTTGTAGATTCTTATCCTTCTCATAGGCTTGGCCTTCCTTGAAGCTTTCATGGACTCATTGCCAAAAAGTTTGCAACGATTGGTTATGTCCAATAATTTAATCTTTACTAACCCTTAACCATGCATAAATAAGAAGCTTATATCAATCTACTCCCATTTTTTTCCTACGACCATGATCCTCTTCGATGTCGTTATCATCCTCATCCTCCAAATTTATTTGTGTAGAATATTGTAGATATTGTGAACTCGTGCTGCTTAGTGTTTGTGGTGATTAATTATATCGGGGTTAAGAAGGAGTTGCTCCAACTGGAGTGTATTGTTAAATGTTTTTAGGTACATAGTTAGAAGGATATTGAAAATATGAAGGCATCATATTTCTTAGATTTTGATTAACTTTAAATACTAGAGTAAAATTTTAGGCATTTTGGTTCAAAATAGGAAAATTTTGGAGACATTGGAAATTTGGGAGATCCTAAAAATATGCATTGAATGGAAAAGAAGAATTGCCTTGTGAAGTTGGAAGCATTTGAAAATTTTGAGGGTTTTATGAGTATTAAAATGGTAGTAAATTTTGAAAATTATTAGGATCTATATAATCTCTTAATTTTCAAATAAGGAAAGTGTATGCACTAAAGTAAATTATCATAAATTTTTTATGTTTAAAATGGGATATGAATTACCTATTTATATAGTGAAAGAATTATTAAAAAAATTTACGTTACTTTAAATTACTGTAAATTTCAGCAAACGTTGAGATTTTTCCGTTGGAAATTTTCAAACTTTGATTGGTGTAAACGACTATTTAAAAAAAAAAAAAATTAAACTAACAATACTTGTCAGAGTAACGTGCGTGGAGAAGTGATACCAAGCCATCGAACTCCAACACGCAAAGCAACTCACCTTCGTTGCTTCATCTTGGAACGCGCGCCACGCAACATGCGTTGAAGATGCCCTAAGAGCATGAATAACACAAGTAGCTTGATGCTCTTTCCCAAGCTAAGTATTGTCAAGAGAGTGTCTTCTCCAGTAAATGGAAACGAGCTAGATTTTCTTTAAGTTATTAGGTTGCTCTCAAGTAACCAGCAACTTGTGTTTTTTTTTTTTTTCCTTTAAATTTTCATAGGCTAAAATTAGAATAATGGACCACAAGAATTTTAAAAATATGTTAAGAAACTTTATTGAAGTAACTTAGGATAAAGTGAGAAGTTGTTAAAAAAAAAAAAAAAGAAGAAAAGAAAAGAGTTTCTTAATATATTAATGTAGCATTTAGGAACATGGAATGAATTGTTATAGGATATACATACTCTAAGAAAGCAGATTAGCTATACAGCAAATAATGATTTTGAATTGTCAAATAACTTTTATAGCAACCATTTACAATAAAGAAGGGGCATGAAAAGTATTAGATTTTATAACGGGGTTTATGTGGAACTTATAAATTCAAAAAATTCTAAAAAACCCTAAACTATATTATATAGATTATTCCATGACCTAATAGAAAGAATAAATTCTGGAGTACAAAGTCAATAAATTTGGTCAACTACATTATTTTCCCTTTGAGTTAGAAAAAAAAAAATCAAGGGATATTATATAATATATATAAAAGGTGAGTAAGTGTCAATAAGTTTTGAATACATGGCAATATATATAAAACATAAATGATAATATATTAAAAACTAGACATTATAATTATCAATGTATTCTTATTTTTTTAACTCTTACCTTTTATTTATATGTACACATAGCATGTAATATCGAGTAAAAGTTTTTCGAATTGATTAAGAGGAGGTGTAGGGCATGGTTGGGACAACATCGTCCCTAGGATGCACCAAACTTTAAATTTTGATATTCCTAACTTTTCTCCTAACCGACAATAGCATGAAAATTGGTACCTAATGGAATGTATGTAGCGTCATCTTCTAAGTTGACATTGGTTTTCTTTTATCAGAAAGCATGAAAATGGAAGAAAATCCGTTGACTTCTTCTTTTATAGCAGTTAGCATCTCCTTAGACCTTGCCCACAAGTCCTGATGCTTGCCTTCTGGTTACCAAGATTACGCATGTAATTTGTTCGGTTGTATTGTACCAGTGATATCATGATGAATAGACTTAGCTACTATATATATACCCTTTCCGAAGAAGGTACTTGAGCACTGCATCCCAAAGTTTCACTCAAAATATCCACTTTGAACGAGGACAGAATTCATGATCATGGCTCCAACAGCAACAATGCCGAATCTTGAAGATGGTGAATCACTTTTCAATTTCGTGGTAAGAGATGGGAATGGCGTGAAAGGAATGGTGGACCTGGGATTACCCAGGGTGCCACAGCGTTACATTCAGCCACCCGAAGAGCGAATCGATGACGATAACAAACCAGCAAAAGCTTCCTGCAAGCTCCCGCCGATCGACTTGTCGAAATTGGACGATCCCGCGGAGGCGGACGAGTACTGCCGGGTAGTGAAGGAGATAGCCGAAGCGGCAGAGTCTCTTGGGTTCTTCCAGGTGGTGAATCACGGAATGCCCGTGGAACTTCTGGAGTCCCTCAAGGATGCAGCACACAAGTTCTTTGCGCAGCCCCCCGAAAAGAAGGCTGTGTATCTTAAAGGATCAAGCGCCACTCCTCTTGTGAAATATAGTACCAGCTTTGTCCCTGAGAAAGAGAAGGCCTTGGAGTGGAAGGACTATATCTCCATGCTTTATACCAACGACAAGGATGCACTTGAATTTTGGCCACACATTTGCAAGTAATTATATATATATATTTATATTTATATTTATATGCTATTGATCATAACCATGCATGTTTATCAAATTTATTCTTACATTTCTGTTTCCACACCCCCACAAAATCTAATCATTTAACAAGTTATCTTACCATTAACTAATCGACTTTAGTGGTTACATGATTGACTAGATTGTTTAGTTGGTTGGACCATAAACTAATACTATACTTGGATTGATAGATTTCAAAAGAAATTGATAGAATAGAGTGGAAGTATTGTTTTTGGTAATTAAGAAGAGGAGTAGAAATCCAAGGGAAAGAAATGAAATCAGTGGAAAGCTTTTCATTTATGAAGCCAATAACTTTCTCTTCAAATTTGGAAAAAAAGAAGAAAAAAAAAAGGTAAGGGAAATGGATGGAAAACCATTCAAAATTACAAAAATATTTCTGAAAGCTGAGTTTGCTAAATAATCGGAAGGATGACATTTTTTTTCTTTAAACAAATTTTTTCCTTTGATTTTCTTTATGTGACATAAACTAAACAATAAAAATGGAGAAGTTTCCCCCACAATTCATTCCATTTTTTTCTTAAATATCCAAACACAAAAATGAAAACCTCATTTCCTCTCTTTTGCTTACCTTTGTTTTGAACTCTATTCATATCCACTAGTTTCTCTCCATTAAAAATTTACCAAACACAGTGTAACATTCCTCTTATATTTTAAAAAATAAATTGGTCACAACAACAACAACAACAACAACAATAATAATAATAATAATAATAATAATAATAATAATAATATTGCATATATGTAGGGAAGTGGCACTGGAGTACCTAAGAAAGTCAACGGAGATGGCGAAGAAAATTCTCAAGGCCTTGATGGAAAATCTAGGAGTGAGATTGGAGGAGTCAAGGTTGGATGCGTTGGTCGGCCTGAGGACGGTGAACATGAACTTTTATCCGGCATGCCCTGATCCAGGGCTCACCATTGGTGTAGGACGTCACTCGGACTTGGGCACATTGACTGTCTTGTTGCAGGATGGCATTGGTGGTTTGTATGTAAAGGTTGAAGGTCGTGATGAGATAGACGCAACAAAAGTTGAAGAATGGTTAGAGATCCCACCCATCCCTGGTGCCTTAGTCATCAACGTTGGCGATACTTTACAGGTTGTTAACTATACAATCACACATCCATACGTGTCTATGGTGCAATTTAATTCGACTCGCTATCCAAACTAAACCTAACGATAAAAAATAGTTCGGCTTAGTTTGGATTATAAATAATAAAATATATTCTAAATTGAAATAGTACAAAAAAAAAAAAAAAGAACTCATATTTTCAATTCGATTAGATTGTGTTTTATTTTGGAATTGCATTCAATTTAAATATAATATACAACTCATTTTGGTTTTTTCAATGGACCAAAATGTTTTTTTCGGTTTGATTATTTGACATTGTAAAACAAACTACAATTTATACTCCAAATCAAACCATAATTTGTATTGTCGAAAAAGAAAATGAATTTTCAATTTCATTTCTGGTTTGATTTAGTTCAATTGGTTTTTTTGGGACCTCTAATAAACATTTTCTGATCTTCCTCTAGGCATCAAATATACTTTTTTTTTTCAATGATATTATATATAGTTAATGTATTAGCAATTAATTGGTGTGCTATTATATATTTAATCTCGTATATATACAAAGCCAAAAATAATCAAATATCTTGTGGATTATTTAGATATTGAGCAATGGAAGATATCAAAGTGCTGAACATAGAGTGCGCACCACTAGCACCCAGTCACGAGTATCCATCCCAGTATTCACCATTCCAAGACCTACAGAGAAGATTGGTCCCCTAACTGAGATAGTTGAGAGAGATGATGGCGGGGTGGCTCGATATAGAGAAATGCTTTTCCAAGATTATATGAACAATTTCTTTGGTAATGCTCATGATGGCAAAAAATCTCTTGATTTTGCTCGGGCTTGATCAACCCTCTTTTTTTCACTCTTGGCAGCACTTTGTTTCGTACACTCGTGGTGCTTTCATCCCGCAACAAATCCTCCTCTGTGGCCTTCTAAAAAAAAAGAAACATTGGGAAGATAGTTTGATGTTTCTATACAATCCATCTACGTATGGTCGCTCCACTAATTCCTTATCATGTAGGATAACAGGATCCATATGCGATCCGATTTCCGGATTCGTTGAACCCATTATCTTATTTGTTAGAAAGTTGGTGGAACGATCATCGAAAATGGGTGGTTTCACAACCATAAACTTTTGATGAAAGGTTTATGGAAGGTGTTGTTAGAGATTCGTGTGGTCTATGAAACATCCAACTGTTTTCCCAAAATTTTTATTATGTTGTTTTGCACTTCTTATTGCAATTAAATAAAGAATGGCTATTTGGCTTGTCTTCTGTGTTATCCATATGTATTCTATATCTAGTTTTATCTTATCTGTTTTTGCTTGACTTGAAATCGTTTCAGTTTTAAAGTCAGTGTCTGAATAAACCGTCTTATTTGTGCATTTTATTTGTATTTGTTTATATTATGAGGTTTAAGAAACTGTGGTGTTTAGATAATTATCTTATTTATATCTTATCATAATTTTGGTGAAGATGATGATGATGAAGTAATGAGAGTTAAAATATAAAATTTTATGTATCTTTAGGGTAAATAATCAAGGAGCAAAAGTTGATTTGTTTGAAAATTAAAAATTAACAGAAAAAGAGCAACTATAAATAAATTTAACTTTACAATGAAAATGTTAGACACTTTATTTTCCGAAGGGAATATCATAGGTAATTATACTTTCTTTTTTTATCTTATTTTAGCAAACATAATTTGAAACTGATGCCAAAATGACCAAACAATGCCCTTAGTTATCATCATGTGTCCTAGGTATAGATGTCAATTGAGGTTTACTTCTGGTATATACAATTTTATGCACATTCAGGTAAAGGGGAAAAAAATCGTATTATTTGCATCATTAACACCATATATAAATGTCCACATAATTGGATAATATCAAACTTCTACATGTATCAATTGTCTTTACTATGATCGAGACATTGATGAGTACTCTAGGCCCATGCATGGATTATGATGAAGTCATGAACCAAATTAATTACATGATACATTAAAGGTTAAATTCATGTGGATCTTATAACGTTCATTCAACTGTAAAAATACATCCATGTACACGACGTAGTGCGACGGATATGGACAATACATATAGATACAAGACGGACTGCATGGAATGTGGACAAAAACATAAATACGAGTCTTAAATCGCGGTCGTTCTTTCATTTTTGGGAGATTCTCTTGCACAAAATAATACGGGAATTTTTATTCGACCTGTGCAACTGTGAAGCAACATTGATTTATCTATTTTAGCAATATTCTCAATTGATAATGTAACATATAAGAGTATTGCAACTGTCATCTTCAATGAAAGGTGTAGCTACAAGGATAAATTCTCTCGTTTGTGCCTCATAAAAAGAACTCGCAGGTTGATGTATCATTACCCTGATGATATAATAAACAGTTCCTCTATCTCGCATGATGAGTTGAGGAGAGGAGATAAAGAATAATAAATAAATAAAAAGATAGAATTGAATTGAGCAACCGTACAGGCATCCTTTATGCATTGCATACGGCTCTACAATGGAATTTCCTTTTCCCTTCCATCGAAGAAAGATAAAAAAAAAATAGAGATGATATGGGGTTTATCCGATCCGGATCAGCAAATGCTCCAATTACCATCCTTCCTTTCAGAGCAGTTAAAAAATACTATGATGGCTCAGTTGCTTTATCTATATTTATCTCGTCTGTGATTCAGCAATCCCAAAGTTTCTTTTTTTTTTTTTCTATATATGTATGTATATGGGATTTGAAAATAAAAAAGTTTGTGACGCTGAAAAGGCTCCGATAGATAATATCAAATCGGGAATACCCTTTATTTTATACTAATTTCATTTCATACTACTCTTTCGATATATAATCTAATGTTTTGAAAAAAAAAAAATTCTCATATCGAATTCGAAGTGCCGTGCTATTATTACTTATTTCATATGGCGAAGACATGCATCTTAGGATGGCCTGAAGTATATTTAAAGCTAAAGAAGGTAAGCTTTATCTCATAAGCAAAAATAAAAGAGCTTGAGAAGGCTCTTTGAAAAGTATAATCTATGGCACATTTTGTCCTCTTTTATTGGGCTTAGAATCCTAGGCATCTGAGTTGAAAAATTCGCCAGTGCTAGGATTCCAAACCTTTAAAGCGCCCAGGACCTCTTAAAGGCGGGGCCTATAGCTCAGAGGATTAGAGCACGTGGCTAGAATTATTGCAGTAGGATAATGGCTAGGAGGATTTGAAAGGCATTATGGCATTAAGATTCCCAAGGTTTAGCCAAGGCTTAGCTCAGGACCCCACACGTACTCACTCTAACGGCGTACCTTTTGCATGATGGGTCAGCGAGTGCCCGCCTGCTTAGCGACAGAGCCGCCTTCTTTGGGGTCAGCCGTCCTTCGCTTCAGGGCCTGTCCCTCGGTGTGGTCAGTAGGTAATCAAACTACTTTTTTTGCCGCAATTGTGATTATGTTTTAATAATTTCAAATGTAAAATTTTACCCTAATATGTTGAGAACATTGAATATCATTTATCATAGGCTAAATATCTTATCAAAAGAATCAAAGAGGCTAAACGTAAGGATACCCAATTAAGGAATATCTAAACCGAGCTTGAAACTAAACCATCATCTCCTTTGAAGTACATGATGACCGCTTTCTAAGGTTTAATAAGTGATTATGCATAATCCCTCACCTAAAGAAGAAAGGTCCACCACTTCAATTGTAGCAAACATCCAAGAGGGATAAAGATGTACTGGAAACAAGGAGAGATCTCTTGGTAGAATAATGTAAAGAATACCATCTAAGTTTCACAATATTTGATAAGCGAGCAATTAAAATGTAACATATAAGACAAGCAAGGCATTATAGATCCCCCCTAATCTACGGCGAAAATGGGATATGATACTATAGGTTTTGTATTAGCTCTATTGAGGATGACAAGAGATCATGATTGAATCATTGTTAAATGATAAACTAAGTCTATACATTTTTCTAGCAATAAGATTAATAGCGGATTTGGAAAATTAGCAAAAGCCTTTTATGTCTGAGAGATCATAAGGTTGCATAGAATTCCAAAATCCATTCTTTCATATTGGGTACTAGAAGTAGTTTTAGGAAACCTACACAAAGCATTAGAGAGTAAATTAGACTTAGCAAACTTTACATCCCTAGATGAGTTCGTTGGAATTATGTTTTATTTCTTTTATGTAATTATTATTATGTGTATAGCATTGTTACTTAGAACTTTATTTGTATCTTGTTGTAATTCATTTATGAACACTTTTCACTTTTTCCCCATTCTAACACCTTAACTTTACTTAATATTCTGATATATTAAATCAACTCTACTACGTATAGCAAACATCAAATCATCTTACAAACATTTCCCATGTTGATTTTTGAGTCATTGTAGTTCAACTTAGAGTTAGTATTTCTTATCTAATCTAGTTGTCGATATCTTTCTTCTTTTTCTTTTTCTTTTTCTTTTTTTTTTTCCTTCTCTTTATACAAGAGGTTACTATAGTCTATAGCTAATCAATCACGTATAAAAAGTTTTTTGGTTGATTTTGGAGAAGTCTTGATCTAATGACATATTGATGAATGTTGTAGAGAGAGGTGTGGGAGGAAGAAAAAGAATGATCGGATTCTCAGAGCGCACGTGTGATAGCAAATTAAATATTTAGTTCTTCATTCATTCTTGACTTGTTCTTAATGACTTTTGATGTTTAATCTTCTACAAAGCCTGTAAAGTAATGATATTTGTATGAAACTTATGGATACTTCAAATGATGCAAATGAGGAGAAGGCTCATTATCTTGAGCGTTGGATGAAGATGAGATAGACCAAATGAGCCATTAGATCCACTACTAGCTATCAACCATTTCAATTCTCATATAATTCATGAGTTTTGGGTTTAGTTTTAGACTAGGCCTAGGTTCAAGACCTCATAAGGTTTAGAGAAGAATTCAATTTCATTTTATAAGAAAGCCCATCAAGATTAAGCCTTTAAAGGCTTATTAAGATTGAATAAGGCCCAAGTTTACTTAGAAAGATATATTTTTTATACTTTCACATGTGAGATAACTAAGTAAGGTTAAGAGTAAAAAGACTAGTCCATTGATTCCTATTTCAACCTACCAAGTTAGATTTATTTAAGACATCCCATATTAAGCCTACTTTCCTAAACTCTCTCATTAAACTATTAAACCAATTCATGATATTAATTTAGGCCAAAAGCCTAATTACCAAAATAGCAATCTATATTCCTCAACTCATTATTGGTATGCCATCCCTTTTTCTTACCATGAGTGCTTAGGTTGATTTAGCATGGATTTAAGCTAGGCATATGAATGCTTCTTATAGATCCTTCTATAGAGTGTTAATAAAAATTGGTTTATAACATATGACATGGTATTAAAAGATGTCATGTGCATGGGAATTAATATCTGTGCTAATTAGAATAAGTAAAAGCATAAAGTTGGTGGGTTTATCAAAATATTAGTTTATTTGAAGCATGTTTTAGATTTGAAGTACAATCTTTTCCTTTTATTGATGTTGATGCAAGCAGGTATAGGCATACAGCTAGAATAGTGAAGGTGAAGTCTAGAAAATCAACAAAGGTGATTTTCTTGTGATAAACCAATAGTAACAATCTCTAAAGTTGCATGTCTTGCAAGGCTCTATTACTTACAGGTGATGTGTTATCATTACTTCACTTTTTAATAGTGATGTTTATTAAATTATCATGTATGCGTTTTAAACATATAATTAAATCAACAAAGTAACCAAAATAGGATTACTTGAAGATGAAAACATTAGCAAATTAGAGTTCTATGAGCTACGAGAAAAACTTCAATGGTAGTACCATACTATGGGGGTTAATTAATGGCATTCAAGTACCAATAAAATTCTAACACTAAAACATTAATAATAGTTTTTTAAAAACTACTCACTATCAATAATATATATCAAAATACGGTTATGCTTTTTATCATGTGCAATTAGAAAACCACATTTGAAAGATGTAGATGGATTTGAGATAAGTTTTTGGATCTTGTAGAATCTTTGTAAATCGAGAAAATGGTATATGATCACACCTTAATTAATAAAAAAGAAAAACAATTCTATCCATTTATCTTGACTTGCCATAGAAAATATTTCTTGCTAGCTATTGGTATGTAATTCAATTCTAGCTACCCAATATGGTTAAAAGCAGGCAAAATGTTAGTAAGAAAGGGGTTTAAGTACTATAAAAAGCCGTAAACAATAATTAGATGAAAGAAAAGAGCAAGGACAGCTAATATAATAGGTGTTCTTTCTCTCCTGAGCTACTTTCAAACATCCTCTTCTCTATCCTAAATGGAAAAAATGAGCCTTAGATTTTAAAATCTTAAGGATGACTGTCCGTTTGCTAGTTGTCCCTCCAACACCTTTATATTACTCACCTGTCTTAGATTTCCACTTTCTTCTTTTTATTTCTCCTTACTTAATCTTTTTCCTCTCTCCTCCACCTTTGTTAAGGCTAATAACATCTCCTCAATCATCAAAAAGACATTATATGCCATTGACATTGCTTTCTCTATTACGTCCTGAAGTAATAGAATTGTAACAGTCTCACCTTGTAGACCATTTTCGAATAGAAGCTAACTGTACAGTCGCTATCTTAAACTTGATTTACATAAAACATCCACGACTAAACCATTTTGAAAAAGAACAATTTACAAATTAAATATGTTATTTGCATGTGAAAGCATGAAAAATATATACTAGGATTCCAATATTCCAAGTAATGTTACATAATTTAATAACCTAACCTCACTTAAGTAATACATAATTTAATAATAGAAGACTCAAAAATAAAAACTAAAACCTTAAAAATGTAATTGATCATCAGTTTTATATCATTACTCCTTAGGATCCAGCAGTAGGTAACTTTAAGATAGTTATATTGCTACTTCTTAACTAGTACCTGCAATAACATCTATAGGAATGTGAGCAACTAACCACTCAATAAGTTGAGAAGGAGCCATAAGATTATACATCATGCACAAGCAAGGTTATCAACTAGTTATTTTAAATGCAATGTAACAAACTAATATCATTGCATGGCATTATCTAATCCACCATGAGATTAAAGAAATTTCACCCACTTTAATCAAGGTAAAGGAGTTTAATGCATATTCAACAGCCCACGACCAAACCCAAGCTTGTGCAATGAAAACATTGTTCCTCATACGACTACCTTTGAACCATTGCCTTCACCCTTGCCACAACCTTCTCTCATATTATTTAATTTGATTAAGGATGAAGAAGGGATCATTATACTCCAATGCTATCCCTTTTGAAGGCGTTAATATTTGGTCAGAGGATCCTAAATGTTTCCCTTAATGGGTTGCAATACATGCCCAATTTAAATTTACAAGTCGTATATTTAATTAAGTCTAGTTTAAGACATTCAATCATTTCACACAAAACAAATTATTACAATTCAAAGCATCAAACCAGAATCACACAACTAAACCTAAAGACATATACCCACAAGCATGCGCATAATTAAGCTATTTCACAAACACAACTAGATATACTCTTAGACCTCCAAGTACTATAAAATGGCATTCTGAAATACAGTAACGTATTGATTTTAAATTTACCTGAAGTCTCCAATTTGTTCACTTAAGTCTGATGTGGGTCGAATGGTTGCTACTTACTCTTATAATATAAATATCATTTTTGTATTTATACCCTTATTATATATAAGCTTCAAATCATTATTTTTAGTTTAAATTTATAATTTTACTCAATTGTTCTAGTTCTATATTGCTTATAATTAAGGTAATCCTAAACTAGTTTCTAATTCCTGTTACACCTCGAAGTCATAGAGTCGCAATAGTCTTACTGTGTAAACCATTCTAAGATAGTAATTGACCTTATAATACCTACCATAGACATGATTTACACAAAGCGTCAACGACTCCTCGCTTTAAAGTAAACAGTCCAATTAAGAGTTGAGTTAAAGTTATAGTAATTAACAAAAACTTTAAGTCAACATATATATAATTACATGTACATTCCATAGAATTTCCCAGGAAATTCTACATTAATGTAACAGTAAACTAATTTACATATCAACTATCAGTCTTTCATTCTTAAACTATTAAGGAAACTCTAACCATACATCAACTACTAGGCAAATTAATCCTGATACCCTAGGCTTCAAAAGAATTAACCTTTGGATAGTTATAAGGCAGTATAATACTCAAAGTATTTAGAAATCAAGACCTACAAAAGGATCTATACGGGTATGAGCAATTACAACTCAGTAAGTTGAATTGGAGACTCGTGAATGTATACAAACACAAACAAGATTATCAAGAAATTATTTTCATGTAATGCAACAAGTAAATGTCATCACACAACATAGTCCGGTTCGTTGCGAAATTAGAAAAATTTCACCCGCTCTAATTCGAGTTGAAGAGTTTTCATGTTATGCAATAGCTCACAACTAAATCCAGGTTTGTGTAATGGAGACACTACTCCTCCTAAGACAATCCTTCGATCCAATACCCTCATCCTCACTGTAATCTCCTCTCCTATCACTTAGTTCAGCTAAGGATGAGAAAAAAATCAATTTGTTATCCAGTGTTATCTTTATCGAAAGTGTCGGTGTTTGGTTAGAGAATCCTAATAATCCCCTAAAAGGTTGCAATGCATGACAATTTAGGGCATTAGAGTCAAATAAGATTAAATTCCATTTAGGGTGTTCAGACAATTTCACACCAATCAAATCATAATATACAATTAATCATAATTCAAATTTCAACACGAATTCAGATACTCAAATATATGCATAAACTACTTACAATCACAATCATACACAATCATAAGTCTCCAAATACTATAAAATAGTACTCTAATACAGTAAAGTAATAACCCAACTTACTTGGAATTCTCGGTTGCCCAATTATTTAATTGCATGTCGGTTCATCTCCGAATATCTTATAATACAAATATGTCTTTTTAGTAATTATACTTTGATGATACATATTCTAAGTTATAATTTAACTTACTTCTCCATGTATACCTATTATTTACTTATGATTCATTCTGCCTTATTTCGAGGTTCAGTTTCTAAATTAAATTCCAGTTTTGATTCTATATTATATCTAATTACAAGGAATCCTAAATACACTCGAATCCTAATGTGAAATTAATCACATTAAGCTCGAGTATTCTAATATCACATTGAGTCTTAATTTAGTGTTATAACCTATTCAGTACACTCTAACTCAATTGGGATACCGGATTTACTCTTGATGTAAGAAAATCTTACATTTTTTATACAATTACCTAAAATTAATTTTTGTTTCAAATTTATTATGTACTGATTTTTATTATTATATTATTCAAAGAAACCCTATTTTTCATATTTATTAAATTTCCAATTCCACATATTCTTAATTTCCTGCAATTACCACATAATTCCTATATTAATTACACTTAACACTCCAGAGACTAGGATTAAGTTTCCACATCGGAGATTAACATCCTTAAACATCTAATTACCATCTAAATCAATCATTAATTACTTAATTAACCTAAAATTACTCAATTTTTTCATCATTTTAGAGCTAAAAAATTACTTAAAAATTTTGAAAATTAATTTTAAAAAAATGGCTTCATAGCACTATTTTATATCACTTAAGCATTCCATAGAAAAATTTTGGGCTCTAAACTACGCTCCTAAGCCTATTTATTTTTAGTTCTAATCATGCTCGGTTTTGCTTAATTTCTTAAAAACCCTATATTTACAGAAGTGATTAAACTTAATTACTATTTTTCTCTAAATCTACATACAATAAAACCTCAGAATAATAAATTTCATAATTTTTTTGGCAAAATAAATAATTTTTAAAAATTTTACAAAATTAAAGTAGATGTAAGACTCACCCAGTCCAATGGCTTTTGGGCCTCCAACACCGGTTCAAGTGTATCGGCCGGTCCAAGCGGTGGGTTTGGAGTGTGGTGGTGGTAGTGGTTCAGTTCTAGGTGGTTATGGTGTGTGGATTCGATTCACATGCCCTTACTACATAGATTTGCTAAAAAATTTTCTAAACTCTAATTTTTCCTCTTGTTTTCGACTCTTCCCAATTTTTCTAAGCTTCTAACCATCCAAATGAGTTTTGTAATTTTTCTTGCTATTTATAGAACCTAATAGTAATTATTATACATTAATTAGACAAGACATTGCTCAAATCTCTTCAATTTTGCCTTTTGCGTTGCTTATTTTTTATTGGTTAATTTTTCTTCTTTAATTCCTGACTTGCCACGACCAAATCAAAGTCATTCCCTATTCCTTCGATATTTTTTTATTATTTAATAATTTTCTTTTATTATTTAATAAGTTTCTAGCTAATTTCAGGCAATTTAAGTAATTTCGCGTATTTTTATCTATACGTAAATACATGTGGGGTACATGTAAACATTCTTAATTATTATTTAGGTCATTCTATGATTTTTAGTATACATATAATCTATTTCTAGTAATTTATTAGTTATTATATTACACTTTTCGCCTTTTCGATAATTAACAAGTATTATACTTAAAATTTGAAAATTTTATAGTCTATTATTTTATTACTTATTTTCTTAAATTCAAGTTTACGAGATCATTTTTACTAATATTTCTAACTATAGTTTATAATTTATGTTTGATCGAATCCTTTAACCGATCGTCCTAAACTTTGTGTACTAAGTTCGATCCTACGATCACTTGGCTTAACTTTAAGGCTTACAATTCCATTTTTAAATTAAGTTTTAATTTAGCTTCGAGTTATAATGTTTATACATAAACCTTAGGAACTCCTCCTGATCCAAACTATATTTGGGTATCTTGAGTCTCCTGTTTATTTCCTAATTAGTATTATGTTGTTTATCTCCTAATCGGTATTATGGTCTGTGTTATACACTATACTCTTAATTTAACTTTCAAATTTACCCCTTATATGAGATTACTCTGTATTTTTTACATAATTTCCTAAATTTACATTCTAAATCATATTTATATTATATTTCTAATATTATAATATTATCAATTTAACCTAATTCATTCTATCCATTTAACTTCTCACATTCACATATTCCCTCATATCAGATAACTTACACATATTACCCATATCTAACATCCTAAACACTACAAATATCATCTCCCATCATCGATTAATATTTCAAAATGATTTAATACACCTTAAATTAGGATTTTCATTAATTTAATATTAAATCACAAAATAAGCCTAAAAATTGCCTTTTATTTATGATTTTAAGGCCTAAAAATTAAGTAAAAATTAATTTTAAGAAAAACTCTTCATAAGAATGTAATATATATCCTAAAGAGTACACTTAAAAGTTTTGAATTTTGAGTTTAAAACTATATCATTAAGGCTATTTAAAATAAAAGCAAAAGCTAGCTGGAGCTTAGTAATTTCTTAAGAGTCATATATTTCGAGACTTAATTCCATCAAATTCATCTTTTTCCCTAAATCTATATATAAAAATACCCCAAAATATAAACTTTCATAATTTTACAAATTAATTTGATATTTTTAATAAATTAAACAAAATCAGGTAGGAAATTAAACTCATTGAACCACTAACTTACAAGCACTTTTGGCCACCCTAGGGATGTCGGTACAATTAGGCATGGAGTCTATTGTGTAGTGGTGGGTTTGGTTTTGTCCCAAGTGCAAGTCGGCTATAGGTTCTCCTTTAAAACCCTAAATACACTACAATTTGTCTAATTTTTGTAAAATTTCTTTCTCTATCTTCTCAACTCTCCCTAATTTTTTCTAAACTCTCCACTATCTGAAATGAGTTTTGATAGGGGTTTGTTGAATTTATAGGGTGGTTTAGGGTTTTTCTTATAATTTATACTTGACAAGTGTCCTTTTTCTATTTCTTTTCCACTTTTTCTAATTCCTATTTGTCAATTTTCCATCCTTAATACACAACTTGTCATGCCCTAAATCCACACTCTATACTTTTCATATATTTTTCTTAATTATTTTAGTATTATTTTAACTTATATTAGATATTTTAAGTAATTTCAGGTATTTTTACCTACATATAAATATATATAGTACAAATAAATACTCACGAATATTATTTTTAAGTTATTTTTATGATTTTTAGTATACATATAATTTATTTATAGTAATTCGTTAATTATCGGAACTCGTTTTACGTATTTCCGATAAATAATAGATAATATATGTATAACTTAATAATTTAATATTTTATTATTTTATTTTCTCAATTCTAAACTCATAGAGTCATTTCTACTAATATTTTAACTTCGTTGTAAAATTCAAACTTAATCGAATAATTTATGCATTTACCCTAAATTTTATGAGTTATCTCCGAATTGACTAATTATGAGTTAATTACCCATTTTATAGGGTCTCACATTCTCAAGTTTATCTTACCTTTCTTGTCATTAGAAGGTCCCATCCATTGCACCTCTTTACACGTCTATCCTTATCCTTTCTTCAAAGTGCTTTGTCCTAACTTTTCTATTTTTCTATTTGTTTGATTTTCAATTTGTACAGTTTATGTGTCCCTTTTTGTAGGCTATTCTTTGGTCAAAATACTAGATTTTTATTCTCTTAATAAAGCATTTCATTGCCAAAGGTTGTTAATACTCATCTTCCTTTTAAGGGATGTGCTTACTATAGGCTGAATCTAAAACCACTATCTTTTGGTTGGTTTTTTCAATACCTGTTGTACTTTATTTCTCAAATAAGTACTAGGTTCATTACTAATCAAGCAAAACAATAAAATAAAAGAGAAGGCTAGTAGGTAAACATGAAGATTTGATATAGAAACATCCAATAAAAATTAAAGAATACACAAGCAAAGAAAAAACAACAATTATAAATCAAGAGAGTATTTAAAAGAGCAATATACAAAACTATCACTGAAGTCCAATAATCTCGCTTATTAAAATAAGACTTCACAAAAGCTTATAGAGTGCAAATGTGAAGTATCTCTCTTAATGAACTCTTCGAAAGTAATCCCAACTTCACAATGAATTTCACTATGGCAATAATTACACAACTCTCCATCCATCATACTCTTAAGTCCAATTGAATTCACTATTCTCTTGATTAATCAACGTCTCCTTACTCTATTCTCTTCTCTAGTACTATTCAATATCATCATCATTCATCTCAACTTTGATTTTGGTAAGTGTAACACTCTTAATCTTTTGTTTCTTAATAGAATGTAATTTTTGACATTCTAAATTAAGTATGTGTATATGGACATGTGTATCTAATTTCAAATTTTGCTTTTTATATAAACTTATTTAAGAGACATAACTAACCTCAACAGTGAAATCACTTAGTAGTGTTAATTATAAAATGAATTTGTTTAAATTAGTTAGGATATGCTATGTATTAACCTCATAAGACAACCATCTATAATTTGATTAATTAATAGCACATTAAATCAATTCAATACTTAGATTCATAGGCTATTATGTTATTGTCAAGTTTGTCCATATATATATAGCCTAGAAAGTAAAAAGCATCATGCACCAGTGTCATTGTTGTTAACATCTCTATTGATAAGCATTTAGCAAATTAAAGATAGTATTATATATTTGATAAATAGAGTTTTCACAGCTCCAATGTATTTATATTAAAATTTTTCAATTGATACATAGGCTCAATTTAGATATAAAATACGCTTATTAAAGATGCTAAAATGTGGATTTAGGTTTTCAAACAAAAGTATTAATTGAATTGTATTACAAATTGGGATTCTTACACACAAAATTATTTAACTTGATCATGTAGCAAATTAAAGATAATACTATATATTTGACAAATATAGATTTCATAGCTCTAATATATTCATATTAAAACCTTTTAACTAATAAATAAGTTCAATTTAGACACAAAATAAGCTTTATTAAACATGCTAAAAATGTGGATTTAAGTTCTCAAACAAAATTATTAAATGAATTGTATTCGGGGTTAGGATTCTTATATATAGAACTATTTAACTCAATGGTGTACCTATTAAAATGGATTACTTACCATTAATATATACATGCGAGACATTAAATTTGTAAACATAGAAAGACTTTATTTGAGAGGTCAACACTAATTAATAAGCCCTAAAAGGAATTTTATTTTATTTTTCTAATAATGATAACATGTTTTAAAAAAATGCAAATGAATAAAAAAGATAAATATTTATTGTTTCAAATTTCATATTCCTCTAATCATACTCACTTGAGTCAATTGAACAAGCTCTTATAAATATTTTCATATTGAAAAGCTTTTAAACGGAAAATTGAGCGTCCAAAAGAGTTTTAATTTAATTATTACCTATAATAACATGGAGTGG
Source organism: Lumnitzera littorea (assembly GCA_024138015.1). Lineage (NCBI taxonomy): Eukaryota > Viridiplantae > Streptophyta > Magnoliopsida > Myrtales > Combretaceae > Lumnitzera > Lumnitzera littorea. The sequence continues at coordinate 12,592,861 of JAMXBB010000012.1, read as the reverse complement.
CATTATCAATTTACCCTACCGTTCTTAAATTCATAATTAAGAGACCTTAGCACTATGTAAGGCAATTTTCAAGGAACCATAGATGGAATGAAATAAAAATTATTGTCCTTTTCAAAATGAAGTAAAGAGAACGGACTCAGCACTCATTTTATTTTAATAAATATGTTGTAAAAATGATTTTGTAACCATATCTCTTTCCATCAATTTCCTCTCATTAGAGAGAATAAGAAATGAAATGGATTTTAAAATGGAAATATTTCCATTTTCTTTATTTTGCACTCATCTCACTATTTCAATTGTAAAACATTCCATTTCCCTTCTATTTCTCCCATTTTCACCTATCTAAATAAACAAGCATAGAGGAAAAGGAAAAAATTGCACTTTTTGAAAAAAATTCCCAAAATTTGAACATTCAAAATAATTCCAAAGTTATGGTACTTAAAATTATGTCTTGAAGTCACGAATTTTAATTGCAAAGAAATTGTAACTTCGACTCATAAGTTTAGTTGCCAAGTAATGAGATCATGTCTTGATTCATTTAAATGAAATTGTGTGTTAGATACATGATTTCATTGAGTTATATGTCTCAGCTAGTTCTTCTTTTACTTCATTTTGCACTAAATACAGTTAGATTTAAAAAAAAAAAAAAGAGAGAGAGAAGCTAGTAGTAATGCGACTAGTAGTGTCAAATACACACACACCCAACCTAAAATCCACCATATTATTTAACCTAAGCTTGGTTTAGGTGTGGCAAGATCTTGTTTTTTTCTCTAAATGGCCTTTGAAACTTTAATTTTCACCTCAAAAAAGTGTTTTTTTGGTTTTATTTTTCATTATTGTAAGTAATGAATGCTTATTAATTATTGTTGACATGCTTTGTTATGCCTATATTTGTATCAAATAAATTATGTGTTTGTTGAAGATAGTTTAGTTGCTTACCACATGTTCTATGATATGTGCGAATGGCTTCATATCTTCTTCTTCTTCTTCTTTTCCAAAGGTTATTTTTGTTGAAAGTTATGATTACACTTTTGTCTCTTTTACTTATAAGGATTCCAATGTATGTTAATTACCCAATTTGAAATAAAAAATGAACTACAAGATCATGATAGTTTAAACATCATATGTTACGCTCCGAAGTCGCAGAGTCGCAACAGTCCCGCCGTGTAAACCATTCTATGATAGTAACTGGCCTTACAGCGCCTATCATAGACATAATCTACACAAGGTGTCGACGACTCCTCGCTTTGAAGTGAACAGTTTGAATAACAGTTATACTACAATTATGATATATATTACAAATTTCTAATAAACATATATAATTATAAGCAAGTCCACAGAGCTTCCCAGGAAGTTTTATATAAATACAACAGTTCACTAGATTACATAATAACTATTAGTCTTTTATCCTTAACTACAAGGTCATTCTAGTTACACATTATGCTAAGTAACTTGATCCTCACACCCCTGACTTCAAAGGACTAACCTCTGGGTAATTGTAGGGCGGCATAGTACTTGAAGTGTTCAAAAATTAGAACCTGCAAAAGGATCTATAAGGGTATGAGCAACTATAGCTCAATAAGTTGAATTTGAGACTCATGAATGCATACAAGCACAAACAGGGTTATCAAACAATTATTTTCATGCAATGCAACAATTAAGTGTCATCGCACAACGTAGTCCGGTCCGTTGTGAAATCAGAGAAATTTCACCTGCTCCAATCCGGGTTGAGGAGTTTCATGTTATGCAGCAGCTCACAACCAAACCTAGGCTTGTACAATGGAGATCTCGCTCCTCCCACGACTACCTTCGAACCATTGACTTCACCCTCGCCGCGACCTCCTCTCCTGTCACTTAGTTCGACTAAAGATGAAGAAGGGACCATTTTGCAATTCTGCGCTATCCCTTTTGAAGGGGTCGGTATTTGGTTGGAGAATCCTATGATCCCCTAATGGGTTGCAATGCATGACATTTTTAGTTATTAGGGTCGACTAAGATTAAATTCTGTTTAAGGTGTTCAAACAATTTCATACCAATTCATTCAGTCACAAAATCACTCACAATACAAATTTCAGCACGAATTCAGATACATCAAACACATGCGTAAACTACTTACAATCACAATCATATACAAGCCTAAGTCTCTGAATACTACAAAACTAGTACTCTATTACAATAAGCAATAACCCAACTTACTTGAAATCCCTCGATCGCATAAGCTGATTTGTCTCTAGGTGTCCTATAATACAAATAGGTCTCTTTACTACTTATATTTTATGGATTCATATTCTAATTCATAATGTAACTCATTTTTCCCATGTATACCTATAACGTACCAATGATTCGTTGTACTCTATTTCGGAGTTCGAATCCTAAATAAGATTTTAAATTTTGATTCCTAAGCCTTAAATATGCTCGAATCCTAATGTGAAATTAATCACATTAAGCTCGAGTGTCCAAATATCTTATTGGGTCGTAATTTGGTATTCTAAACTATTCGGTACATGCTAACCCTAATTGTGGTATCAGATTTATTCCCGATGTGTGAAAATCTTACATTTTGAGACATTTACTTAAAATTAAATGTTATTTCAGATTTATTATTTTTCTGATTTCTATTATAATATTATCTAAATAACACTATTCTTTTAGATTTATTAATTTACAATTTCACATATTACTAATTTCTTATCTTAATTACCTAATGTCCTAAATTAACCATACTTAATACTCTAAAGGCTAAGATTAGGGTTCCACCTCAGAGATTAACATCCCTAAACATCTAATTAATATCTAAATCAGTAATTAACATCTTAATCACCTAATTAACCCCAAATCACCTAATTTTTCCATCATTTTAGGGCCAAAAAATTAACTTAAAAATTTCAAAATTTAATTTTAAAAAAATGGCTTCATAGCACTGTTCTATATCATATGAGCATCTTATAGAAAAAAATTGAGCTCCAAAATACACTCCTAATCCTATTTATTTCTAGTTCTAATCATGCTCGGTTTTGTGCAATTTGTTAAGGATCCTATATTTTCAGATGTGATTAAACTAAATCATTATTTTTCCCTAAATCTACATACAATAAAACCTCAGAATAACAAGTTTCATAATTTTCTGGGCAAAATAACTAATTTTACAAAATTATTCAAAATCGGGATAAATAAGGGACTAACCGGTTCGAAGCTTTCTGGCCGTCCAAACCCGGTCTAAGGTTGTCGGTCGGCCCAGACGGTGGGTCTAGTGTAGGGTGGTGGTGGTGGCTCGATCCCAGGTGGTGGTGAGAGGTGGGTTTGACTCACTTGCCTAATCTGCACAGTTTTCTTTTGTTTTTTTATTTTCTAAATTTTCTCTCAAATTTTTGGGTCTCATGATTTTTCTCAAATTCCTCACTACCCAAATGAGTTCTGAAAATTTTCCCCTATTTATAGACGATTTTTGTAATTATTATGCATTAATTAGATAAGACTTTACCCATTTTCCTTGATTTTTGGCTTTTATGTTGCCTAATTTTCATTGGTTGATTTTTCTTTTATAGATCTAGACCTGCCATGACCTGATTTGGATCATCTTATCCTCTTCTGATTTTTTAAAGATTTTTCCATAATTAATTTATAATTTTCTTTAATTATTTACTTAGTTTTTGGCTAATTTAGGTAATTTCGCGTATTTTTATCTACACGTAAATACATATGGTGTACACGTAAACATTCCTAATTATTATTTTGGTCATTCTAAAATTTTTAGTATACATATAATCTATTTCTAGTAATTTATTAGTTATTAGATTACACTTTTCGCCTTTTCAGTAATTAGCAATTATTATGCTTAAAATTTAAAAATTTTATAGTCTCCTATTTTACTACTTTATTTTCTAAAATTTAAGTTTATGGAGTCATTTTTATTAATATTTCTCTCAATAGTTTATAATTTGGGTTTGATCGGATCCTTTAACCGATCGCCCTAAACTTTGGGTTCTAAGTTCGATCCTACGGTTACTTGATTTGGCTTTAGGGCTTACATCATATATTATAAGCATTGCTTATTTCTTTAGAACAATATAATCTTCATTATAAATAAATTTGTAGCACTTATACTACTTAGCGGATCATCAATTAACAAAAAGCTTCTAATTTTGCCTTCATTATCAATGACTTAGCAAAAAGAAAAAAAAAAAAAAAAGGAAGAAGAAAAATGGTTCTTTGGCTATTCAAAGTTTAGCACTTCACTAACATCTAATGTGCAAGCTCAAAATATTTTGATTTCCAATTTTTACACATTTTGCGTTTTCCTATTCTCAATAATGAGAAATCTTGTATTGAGCTTTTTTAGCAGAGAACATATATTTAGAAAGATGTATAATACTTGACTAAGATGCAAGTGGTCATTTAGAGAACTACTTAGGAAGATAAGTGAAGATTTTTCATAGTTACAGCATAAAAAACATAGGCTTGATGTTGCCATGTGCTTCTAACTATAATCATTGTTTAGTCAAATGCTTAGCATGTTTAGTAAAAATAGCTCAAGTTAAGGTGATTTTCTGTGGTTATAAGAATATTATGGATGGAGACTTTGAGGTGGGCTATGATAGATGTTCAATGATAATGGTCAGGGTTTCTAACGATGTAAACTATGAGCAGTTTATGGGAATCATCCACAATTGCCTTCGAACTAATAGGATGATCCATTAGATTAAGTTGATCTACAAGTGTCCATTGGATGGAGGAAGCTAAATTTGTTATTGTGCTGTACCTATGGGTGATGACTATTGATACGGATACCGATATTACGTGAACTAAAGGAATGGGTCTGAACCGCAAGATGGCTCAAAGAGTAAATGGAAGTAGATGGTTTAGTAGTCCTACGCATTAACTCTATGAATATGACGTATTGTAGAACCATATACGAACCTAAGCTAGTATCTAATATGATGTACAAACACTAGGCCTAGGGTCGCTCTCTAGAATCCATACTAAAGGGATTGATAAGAGCTATTCAAGGTCTTAACCCTTAATGAGAAAACATAAGCTCTAGAAGAAAAGGGGATTAATGTCTAAAATTCAATGTCATTATTGTTGCATCATGTCACAAGTATTTATATAACCCAATTAGAGCAAGTCCTAGGTTGATATAAATTACAAAAGGATTCCTACTTGAAAAAGAAAAAGGAATACATCACAAGGGTAAAGTTGTAAAGAGACAAAAAGGATATTCAATTACAAAAAGGACAATATAGTGTCAGAAAAGTGAGATATGTTTCTACTGTTCATTCGGTGGTCTAAATGATGTTGTATGCCAAGCAAAGGTTATTTAAAACAAAGTAGATCAGGTCGACTGTAAGACAGCTCATCTGTTTAGGGCTTGGGTAGGGTTAGTCCACTAAGTAGCCATTCCTAAGATCAACCTCAGTTAATCAACTCGGAAGTCGGTAGCTTGGCTTTAAACATGTATCAGTTCAACAATGGGCGGATTCAGTGCTTGGCTTAGGATTAGTTCAACAGTAAGAGGTTGGTTAAGTAGTCAAGTCGACCACCTTGGGGGTCTTTGAAATGAGCTAAAGAGAGATTGGAATGGAGTATTTTAACAGGTTGGGGTAAAGAAGGTATTGTTCTCCAGAGTTTAACTCCCCTTAGACAGCTCAGCAAACCATATAGGTGAGTCCTTAAGCTTGGGAGTACATGATTGGTTCGTAATCCCTATCATCCCTTTCAGGCTATTTCAGATTTGGGATCAAATCTGGTTTTGCTTCTTATTGATCGTCCTCGAGAACATACGGATGAAGGTTGGTAAGGTTGAAGGAGTTTGAGACTCTATAATCTTCGAGCAACTCAATTAAGTAGGCATTGGGGTTGATCTTTTCAAGCACTTTAAACAGTTCATCGACTTTAGGAGATAACTTGCTCTTCTTCAAACTTAGGAATCAATCTTTACTAAAGTAAATCCAGATTATATCACTAGGTTGAAATTCTATACCCTTTCATCCTTTACCTCGCCTCTCAAGCTTAGTGGTAGCTTGGCTTAGATGTTCTACAACCTTTTGGTATATTGCCTTGATGGCCTCGAATCTTTCCATAGTTGATTGATCCTCATCATGCTTTGGAAGGGGCAATTGATCTAGTGGAAGCTTAGAGCTGAATCCATATGCAACCTTAAAGGGTGACATGCTTATGACACTATGGGCGGTCTTGTTGTAAGCAAACTTACTTACAGGAAGGCATAAATCCTAGTCATGTTTCGTCCAATAGCAACTTTGAGCAAGGTTCCCAATGTTCTATTGATAACCTCGGTTTGTCCATCAGTTTGTAGATGGCAAGATATGCTGAATAACAAATTGGTTCGCATCTACTTCCATAAGGTCCTCTAGAAATGGCTCATGAATTTTGGATCCCAATTAGACACAATTGTTTTGAGCACTCTATGAAGCTTAACAATCTCCTGTAAGAAAAGAAAAGAGATAACCGAAACATTGTTAATTTTAAAATAAGGCACAAAGTATGTCATCTTGCTAAATCGGTACACAACCACTATGATGGAGTCCTTCCCTTGGGACGTCCTTGACACTCCTAACATAAAGTTCATACTTAGCTCAGATCATGGTTTAGTCGGGATCAAAAATGGTAAATATTGCCCTTGTTTAGCTTGCCTTTTAGCCTTTCTATAGGTAACACATCTTTCTAATACAGCTTGGATATCTTTCAACATCCTTGGTTAAAAGAATCTAAACACTAGTACCTCATGAGTTTAGCACTTGCTAATGTGTCCAGGCAATTTGCCACCATGTGCCTCGCGCACTAGTAATTCTCACATAGAACAAGTCGGGATATTCAGCCTCCTCTTCCTAAATAAGTATCCATCTTCTTTATGATAGTCATCAAGTATTTAGTCATCTTCACACCTGGCATAAATTGAGCCAAAGTGCAAATCCTTAGCATATAAGTCCTTGATCATAGAAAATCCGAGTTATCTAGTTTGCAGTTCTGTTAAAAGGGAATGCCACTGTGACAAGGCATCAACCACTACATTGTTCTTACCGTTCTTCTACTTGATAACATAGGAAAATCCCTCCATAAACTCAACCCACTTGACTTGTCTTTGAGACAACTTTGGTTGGCTCTTCAGATATCTTAAAGATTCACAATCAATGTAGATCACAAATTCTTTAAGTAATAGGTAATATTGCCAGACAATCAAAGCTCGAATCAAGAAGTAAAACTTCTTATCATATATAGAGTAGTTGAATGTAACTCTTCTAAGCCTTTCACTAAAATAGGCAATAGGTCAACCTTCCTACATTAGCATAGCTCCTATGCCTAGTTAGAATTCATCACACTCCACTTCAAATACTTTGTCAAAACTCGATAGAGCTAAAACTAAGGTAATAGTTAGCTTTTCCTTCACTTTTTCAAAACTCCTTTGTTCCTTCTCTCCCTACCTGAAGTCCACATTTTTCTTCAACGGCTCAATGAGCGGAGTTACAATAGTAATGAAATTTCTTATAAATCGACGATAGAACGATGCTAGGCCATGGAAGCTTCATACATCGGCTGAACTGGTCAATACAAGCCACTCAGTAATCATCTTCACTTTCTCTTCATCCACTTGTATACCTCCTCCACTCATAACAAACCCTAAGAAGACTACTTTAGGTTGGCAAAATTCATATTTCTTTAGATTGGCATAAATCTTCTCAACTTGGAGTTTTGAGAAAACTACTCAGAGATGCTCACAATAAGTCTCCAAATTAGGGCTATAGATAAAAAAATCATTGAAATACACAACAACAAACTTTCTAATGAATTCTCAGAATACATGGTTCATTAATCTCATGAATATGCTTAGGGCATTTGATAGGTCGAATGGCATCACAAGCCATTCATACAATCCATGACGGGTCTTAAATGCAATCTTCCACTCAACTCCCTCTTGCATTCGGATCTTATGGTATCCAGATTTGAGATCAATCTTAGAGAATATATTTGCTCTATTTAATTCGTCAAGCATGTCATCGAGTCTAGTTATAAGATACTTGCACTTGATGGTGATTTAATTGATAGCTCGACTATCTTCATACATCCTTTATGACTCATCTTTCTTTGGCACTAATGGAGCTTGCATGGTACACGGGCATAGGGACTTTGGTACATACCCTCTCTTCAGTAGTTTATCTACCTATCTCTACAGCTCAACAGCCTGTTCAAGATTCAACCTGCAGGTAGGCTTATTCAACAATGCAGCTCCTAGCTGTAAGTCTATTGTATGCTTAATACCTCAAATCGGAGGCAGACCTTCTACCAGTTTACTGGGAAACAAGTCGACAAACTCATTCAATAAGGTTCTCACCTCGGTAGGTAGCAATTCCTCTTCTAATCCTTTAACCTTCTGACCAACAAATAGGTCAGCTCTTCAAGCTTCATCTCTCTCTTTAGCTGAGCTTAGATCATTACCAAAGCTTCTCTCTTCAAAACTTGACTCAATTGAATCTACATGTTTTTAACTTATTCGGTAGTCATAGGGCTTAGCTTTACCTTCTTGCTTTTGTGTTCTAAGGAACATGTATTCTTCTTTCCATCGTATATCACATTCCGATCAAACATCCATAGTCGTCCTAGAAGAATATGAGATGCACTAATGGGTAATACATCATAAAGCACTTCATCTCGATAGTTTTCAATATTGATCGGTACTGTTACTTGCTTATTCGCTGATAGCGCTCCCTTGTCATTGAGCCAATGTAGTTTATAAGGCTTGGGGTGAGGTTTGCTTGATAACTTCAGTTACTGGACCAAAAATGCAAATGTTACATTAGTGCAACTACCATTGTCGACAATTAATGCACACAACAACCCATTCACCTTATAACCAATGTGGAATAAATTTTCTCATTGCTCATCCTCTGGTAGAACCTCTAGCACAAGATTTACACTCATCACTCTCCTTAACACCATGGTTGTAGGCATAAAATTATTCTCTTTACTATAAATGATCTCCTCCTCCTTAAACTGTTCCAAGTGTCCAGATTCTTTAGGATCCTCAATTTACTCATCAATACTATCGACCTTAATGGTCGGCATCTCTCCTTTGATCACCATCACCCGTCTGTTCGGACATTATGTGGTCATATGTCCAAACCCTTGACACTTGAAGCACTTGATCTCACTTGTTTTTCTTCCTAAGCTCTAGCCTTTCTTGAACTTCTTTGGGATCTCCTTCTCCTCTGCTTAAGTAATTTGAGTAAGTCAGACCTCAGTAACTTTACTCGGTTCTAATCATATAGGTTTGCTCAGAACGGGTTGGCTAGGGGTAAACCAACTGATAAGAGCTCGAAGCCTTCCAGATTAGCAACTCTCAATCCTTTAGACAACTCGTGTCACGTCCTAAAGCAGCAAAGTCGTAACGGTCCTACCATGTAAACCATTCTAGAATAGAAGCTAACCTTATAGCCATTGCCTTAGACTTGATTTACACAAGGCGTCCACGACTAATTGGCCTTAAAGTAAATAGTTCACAAATTAAACAAGTTATTTACCTAAGAAAGTATGAAAAAATTATATACTAGGATTCAAATATTGCAATTAATGTTTACAAGATTTCATTGCATTATATTACCTAAATAATACTTTATTTGAAAATAGAAGATTCTAAAGTAAGAACTAAGACTTTAGAAATATATCTATTCTTTAGATTTATTTCCTCACTCTCCAGGATTCAACAATTATTAGCTTTAAGGTAATTATAAGATCACTTTCTAGCTAGCACCTCCAACAACATCTATAGAAATATAAGCAACCAACCGCTCAGTAAGTTGAGATGAAAACTTAAAACTATACATCAAATACAAATAGGGTTAATAACTAAATTAGTTAAATACCATACACATTTAGGTAAATGCCATCGCACGACGTTATTCAGTTCATTGTGAGATTAGAGAAATTTCATCCGTTCTAACCCGGGTTAAGAAGTTTAGTACATATTTCAATAGCTTACGACTAAACTCAAGCTTGTGTTGACTTCGCCCTTGCCGTGATCTCCTCTCCTATCACTTAATTTGACTAAAGATGAAGAAAGGGCCAATTATGATATCAAGTGCTATCCTTTTCAAAGGGTCGGTATTTGACTAAAGAACCCTAAATGTTTCCTCTAATGGGTTGCTGTATAAGTCTTGTTTTAAACTCGCTAGTCATATATTTAATTAGACTTAGATTAAGATATTCAATCATTTCACACAATTACAATCTAGAATATCAAACCAAAATCATATAATCAAACCCCAAAACACACACATACAAGCATATGCAGAGTCAACCATCTAACAAGTACAACCAAGTATAAAATATAATCTCAAACTTTTAAGTACTATAAAACAATACCCCGAAATATAATAACGTATTGATCTTAACTTGCCTAAACTTCTTGCTTGCTCACTTAAGGTGCAACTTATAGCAGACCATTGATGACAATCTCTATAATATGAATATTGTTTTAGTTCTCATATAATTACTATAAATATATTTTACTTTGTAATTTAGATGATTATTATCTTTAATTTAGGGTCTTACTATATTTAGGTCAAATCCTTAGTTATAGTTTAAACTTATATCCTTACTCAATTATTCAAGTCTATATTTCCTATAACAAAATTAATCTTAAACTAGTTTCTAGTACAATCTCTGTTTTAGCTTCTATTTACCATTTTTATTTGTAAATCCTAAGAATTCCTTCTGAATCGATATGTGAAATTTATCTAACTATAATCGGGTATCCTAAATCTTCATTTTAGCCCCTAACTAGTATTTTAGTTAGTACGGTATACTATATTCCTGATTTAACTACCGAATTAGCCTCCAATGTGAGAATAACTTACATTTTTCATATAAATTCATAATCCAAATCAGATTTGTATAATATTCATAATATAATAATTTTATAAATTTTAACCTACTATTTCTTACTTATTTAATTTTCTATATACTCATATTATATATTATTACATAATTTACCCTTAAACACTTATCTAACATTTCTACACTACAAATATCATCCTTCATCATCCAATATCAAGATGTCTAATCATATCTTAAATCATAATTTATACCTAATTAACCTTAAATCACAAAAACTTAATTTAAATATTCCCTTTTACTTACATATTTACTACACAATATGCATATTATATACAACTAACACCTCAAACTCTACAAATACTATCTTACATCAGAAACCAACATCTAAGGGTACCTAATCACATAATAAATAAGAATTTCCACCAAATTAACATTAAGTTACAAAATTAAGCCCACAAATTGCCTTTTATGCTTGATTTTAGGGCTTAAAAATTAAATAAAATTTTAAAAAATAAATTTTCAAAAAACTTTTTCATAGCATTGTTATAAATATCCTAAATAGTTTACACAAAAATTTTAAGGTCAAAACTACATTATTAAGATTATTTAAATTGAAATAAAAAACTAATACAGGTTTAGTGATTTCTTAAAATTAGTATACCTTGATACCTAATTTTATCAAATTGATATTTTTTTTCTTAAATCTACATACAAAAATATTTTAGAATACTAAATTTTATAATTTTCCATATATATTAGATATTTTTACTAAATTAAACAAATTCAGAAGGAAAATCAAAACTCACCAATTGAAGGGCTTCCAGTCACCAGCGGTGGTTCCACCCTTGTTGGTACCGCCAGGCGGTGGATTTGTTCTCAAGTGGTAGTAGTTGTTCCTCTCTAAGTGGTTATCAAGTATGAATTCTCCTCTAAGTCTTTAATTGCATATTATTTTGTCTAATTTTTTTAAAATTGGTTTTTCCTCTCTTCTCTTCTCTCCTCTTCCTATTTTTTTTTTTTTTTATGTTAAACTAACCAAATGAATTGCAGATGGTCATCTTTTAATTTATAGAGCTAGTTAGATGCGATTATGAATTAAATTGTACCATTTATCCCTTATCTCTTCTTCTTTTTGTTTTTTATTTAGCTAATTTTGATTGGTTAAATTTTCATCTTTCATTTCCAAGTTGTCACGCCTCATTTCTAGTCCATTCCTCATTTTTCCATCATTTTTGTTTATTTTTTATAATTTTTTATTAATTTTATTTAATTATTTAGTATTATTTTAACTTAATTTAGGTATTTTAAGTAATTTTGTATATTTTTACTTACACGTAAATACATATAAGTATAAGTAAATACTCCTAAATATTATTATTGTTATTTTATGATTTTTAGTATATATATAATTTATTCCTATCGATTTGTTAATTATCAGAACTGGTTTTACGTGTGTCCGATAAATAACAGGTAACATACATATAACTTTATATGATAATATTTATTTATTTTATTATTCATTTTCTTAAATCCAAACTCATTGGATCACTTTTACTAATATTCCTAACTTCATCGTAAAATTTGGGCTCAATCGAACAATTTACCTAATCATCCTAAATTTTATGAACCGAACCTTGAATACCTAATTGTGGAGCTTATAACTTAGATAGCTTCATTAAGTGTATCGATGTCCATAGTCTAGAGAATATCTCCAATTTCATACTTTAACCCACTAATGAATCAGGATACAATTCAGTCCTCGAGTTTGATTACTTTACAACGGATCATTAACATTTAGAATTCCTTCATGTAAGTATCAACACTTAATTCTCCTTACCTCAACTCTTGTAAATGCTTAAGCTTGTCCTGGAAATAATAGTTCGGGACAAATCTTCTTTTCATGTGTAAACATATTATTTTTGCCATTCTTTTATTTTACGTTTTCTTCTTCTTTTTAGGCTAGGGTTACAAAAAAATAAAATTGAAAAATGCCAAAAAAAGAAAAAAATACAAAAAAAGTGAAAAATTAAAAATATATAAATAAAAAGTATCAAAATAGTTCGAGTCAAGTTAATGAGTATTTTATGGTTAGATCAAGTAATAATGAAGTATACATGCAATTTAATATATTTTAAGTTTTTTAATAAATTAGGATTCATTAGAAAAATATTTGAAGTCCAGTGAAATTTAAGCTCATGAAGTAGATTTTATCCAATTTAAAATTTTGAATTTGACTAGACCAATTAAAATTAAGACTCGGGATTTGTTAAATTAAAATCATATTTAAAATCCTTTAGGATGTATATATTTTTTTTATAAAGTGGATGTGGGTCAATTTTAAAAGGTCAGATTGAACTAAGCTTAGGCTTAAGGGCCATCTAAGTTTAGCCCAGATAAAAAAGGTCAAATATTTATTAAATGTACCATAAGTTGAGAACAAATGCTAGTACAACTGGTTTAGGTACGGCACGTATGCTTTAGGTCAAATATTATTCACGAATGATTCAACTCAATTGGAAATGGACCAAAGATTTAATCTTTGATCTTATAAAAATAGTTCATCACACAAGAGTAGGAGAGAAGTTCATCCTTGTTGACCATCATATTCATTCACGCATAGTTGCAACAAACATCAACAACCCATCTTCACCCTTCACTATCAAACAAACCCCTACGTGCTATACTTAGTCATGCTTGTAACCAGTTAAAATCCACCATCCTCACACTCAATAGCAAATAGCAGCTAAGCTCAACCCTTTCTCTCACAAACCAAACCTAAACATCAACAGACCCCATTCTCATCCAATCCCTTAATACCCAACACGACAGCAACTGTCACGCCCCAAACCAAGGAGCTGTAATAACCCCGTATATAAACCAACTTATACTAGAAGCTAGCCGCCTTAGTTGCTAACATAGGTATAGCTTACGTAAGGTGTTTACCACTATATTGCTTGAAAGCGCCCCATTCAATACTTAGTAGGAATCAACTTATAGCGTAACTTTTAAAAATAGATTCTAAAAATAAATTTTATAACTTAAATTTTGAGTGAAAATCAAGTTAAAAGTTATATGAAAGATAAAACCCTATATTTAATAAAATTTCCAAAAACTGCATTGTTTCAAAAAAATATAGTATTTACTAAAATTTATAAGCTTGTATAGTATGGAATAAATTTCATTAACTAAAAACTAGGGGTCACTTAACTAGGGGTCACTTAACTAGGGGTCACTTGAGGAGACCTTATTAGTTTTTTTAGAAGTTAGTATAGTCGATAAATCGAATAAAAATCCAATAAGGTAATCTTAAATCTCACTCCCTAATCTCGTTCTCTAACCTTTTGGAACTTGAAATACTACTGGGGAATCTATTGGAAACCTGTAAAAACAATTATAGAAGAATGAGCGACAACTTAATCAGTAAGTGGAACGGAGACAATAGCACATATCTAACACCAAGCAACCAGAGTTTTCAAGTAATTTAATTAGATGTAATGCATAATCAAGCAAATACTATTATACGATGTTGATTGATCATCATGAGATTAAAGAAATTGTGTCAGCTTTAATCCGGGTTTCAAGAAGTTTAACACCTTGCACTCGCAAATTTGATCACCAAACCGGCGCTTATACAATGGAGAATATGCTCCGTCCGAGACTACCTTCAAACCATGAACCCCAACTTGGCTATAACCTCATTTCCTGTCAATTAGTTCAACTTAAGGTGAGGAGATGACCATTTCTACTATCCTTAACAAAAGGGTTTAAGTTTAGCCCACACCCAATGCAGGTCCGGTTTGTAGTTAGGTTGAGTATGTATTAAATTGCTTTTAGGGTGATCAAGTAAATTTAAACAGTCTAAAGCATGTAATATCATAAAGCAATCAACACATCAATTCAACACTCAAATAATACAACAGTACTTAAGCGCACATGTTACGTGCGCACAAGCAACTAACTTACGACCGTAAACAAGACATATACTAAAGTCTTCTAGTATTCTTAAATAATACTTTAAAGTGCAATGAAACACTAATCCCACTTACCTAGATATTGATGCTCATTCTCCTTGTGTGTCGCTCTTGTCTTCCTTTATTATCCCTAAAATTAATATAACATCTTTAGTTTCTACAATATATATAGTATATGAGTTCAGTTTGACATTTAAATATATTTCTTAATTGTGTTAGGTGAGTTTTCTAAGGTGTTTATTAGATATTAGTTAAGTAAAATACACTCTAACTAAGGTTCTGACCTAGTACAGATTACTGCCCAGCTGTTTCTGATCCAAGTTCTCACTTTAATAAATTCTTAAAAGGTATAATCAAGTAATTTTCTAATCTATTCTTTGACTCCCAATGATCTAAATATTCAATACCAACCTTTTTCAAACTTCCAATTACTCTTATATTTTGCATCTTCCATCGAATTACTTTTTTACTAAGGTTTTGACTTGGGTTTTAACCTAGTCTTGTTGTATGGGCTATTACCTAAGTGGCTTTTGACTCTGATAAAGGAATGAAATTCATATACAAATTGCTAGCTGATCTACTATCAAACTCTTGGTATGGTCAAGGATATCCAATACCCAACAACATTCTAATCCTTGGTTCAAAGTTAGATTCTTATTTAGAATGTTCGTAACTTATAGCTTGTCTCAAGAAATAAGGTAGAGTCTAAATATAAGCCACTTTTTGATAGAAATTTCATTTTCCTAGTGTATTCAATGTATGCATACTAGATCACATGCTGACACAGTTTTTTGACCTTACTGCTATTAATACATCTAACTACTTCATATAAAATTCAACTCACTATAAGTTCTAAAGTCTTAATAAACCTGCAAATGCAGAAAATAGCAATTTAGTACTATCATCATATATACACTTTACTCTTTTACCTTCACTTAATACAACTCATCGAAACTTTTACAATTGAACTCCTAAACCACCAAATACACACCTAAAATTGAAAATCAACATCTTAAAGCTCCTATTCACTTACTTATAGTAATTACATGTTGGTTAATATAAGTTGAAACATGTTTTTACAAAAACCCAACTTAGCTCTTTTACAAAAACCTACTTTTAATGTACTATCTTGTGAAAAACAAAATTTCCCCATAATTCGACTATCAAACTTTGAAAATCTAATCGCATAGTATCAAAGTTCGACATCTTAGGAGTATAACCAGAAAATCTTAAGTCAAAATTATATGAATTAATGTTTCAAAAACCTGATTGAAAATTGTTGCATGAGACTTTTTCTTAGGAACCCCATACTTACACTCAAAATTTTGAAGATCTGATTGAAAATTTGAATTCCTTGTGCAAAAATACATGGGGAAACCAAATTTCAAAATTTTTGGAGTTCATTTACTATTGTTCCTAAATTTTTGTTAAAATCGAGGAAACCAAGCATTTACTGAGAATGCAAAGCTCCAACCACTACTAGGGAAATCCCTTCCTTTATTGACCAGTCTAGTTGCCAGCCACTTCTTTAAGCCGCTATCTTGTTTTATTTCCAGTTAGTCATCTTCCTTAGGATCTTGCAACTCCCTTCCTTTGCATACTTTTTTTTTTCTAATTTTGTTTCCTCATTTTCTCTCTCTCTATTTTCTCACTCTAAAAATGTTTTCGACCTTGCAATTGATTAAGCTTTATCCAGAATGATGGTCTCATTTTTTTATAGGCTTCTTTGATTTATCTTTGATTTTTCCTACCTAAGGACATGTAGAAAAGTGGAGATTAAGGTATCCAAAATATAGTGTCCCTCCTCATGCATATTAGATTGTTGGCACACCTAAAATGAAGTCTTTTGGTTGTCTAATAATTTTTTAACCATTTTTCCCTTTTTTTATTAATTTATTTAGTGAATTTTACTTAATTTCAGGTATTTACGACAATTACGCGTATATATATTTGTGTAATAATTGTTCCTAAAGTATATACATGTATTTTATATATTATTTATATCTAATATTAATCATATTATTCTGATAATTTATCTCCAAGTATTTGTTACTTTCTTAGACATAATTCGTGCATTACTAATAATATAATAATATATTAAATTGTTACTATTTTAGCTATATTTTTAATATTTTATTATATTATCAAATTCTGAGCCTATGAAAACTCCTCAACTAATCTCATGAAGCCTCTCGTAAGTTTCTAGACTAATCGAATTATCTTCCTAAGCATCTTAAATTAGCTACCAAATTTAGTCACGTCAATACGAGTCTCACAGCAGTGACAAGAGCTACACTTGCCCGACTTGATGACACAAAAACCAACACCTAACTAACTACTCCTTCGCATGACTTAACTCCCTACCAACCTTCTCCTTTAACCCCTCACTATCTAGCACACTCCATGCTTCACTATTACATCGCAACACCAAGCACCTAACTACAATCTAAGCGCAATGTCTACACTCAAACATACACTTACAGCAGCAATCCAATAATAATATGACAATACCCAGTAGTTACCCAACGACATGCGATCCCCCCTACGCGAGTAACGTGTATGCATGACATCAACTAACCAACTCGATGATAGTGCTTCGCTATAGCACACAACATACGACCCTAACCTTCTCTTATAATCACCCAACACCATTCACAATACCCACGTATGCGGCAACAGCCATTGCAATCCAAACCTCAACTGCGCTGGATAATCTACAAATAACCCAAAAGCATCATTATCGTCTACAAAAAATAGCACCACGATGTCAGTCACATCTAAAAACCTCAAGAACATACCACCTCTTCATGTCAAATACCCCAGACTGCATTACCCATAATTTACCATCGCCACCGATTTTCGAACACCACCGAAACTAACATAATAACTTGAGGTATTGACCTTAACATGACTTTTATCAATAAATTTGACATAGAAGTTCAATCACCAGTAAGATTTGCTGCTTAAATCGTGCCATGCCAAATTGTTCGAGTTACTGCTATTCGAGTTCAACCTATGACCTAGTTGGATACCAAATCCAACTAGATCTACTTAGAGCCTTCCCTTCCTTTCCTTTTGATCTGACCAATATTTATGTGTTGGTTTCATTATTATCATTAGTTATAGTTATAGTTTGTTTTTTTACATTGTTCATTTTTGTTATATTAGTTTTCGCTAATTATTATTTTAGTTTATTATATTTTCTCTTTTGTTTTATTTCTATATTTTGGTTTAAGTAGTTAATCCTATTATTAGATCCCACATTAAACTTAGTTGTTTTTATGCGGGTCTTTAAGCATTGATCATTTGGTTTTCATGTTTTTTTTTTATATCTTTCATTATTATCAAATTTAAGAATACTAACTTTTTTTTATTATTTTATGTAGGTCCTTATATTAATAATATTTTGCATGTTCATCATTAAAAATCACTTTTTTTTTTTTAGAAAATTGCATCTTTAGGGTTATCGCATTCTTTAAAAATTACATATTTTTATAGAAAGTTGCATTTTTAACGTATAGTTGCATACTTTCTTAAGATTCATATCTTTAGGATAAGATTTATATCTAGGTTGCATATCTTAGAGTATTTGAGTAGGATCGCATATTTTTCATTAAATTTGCATTTTTCAATAAATTAAGCATTTTATGGACTTTTAGGGAAAATTGTTTTTTTAGTCACTCAGTTAGTTTTCATCAAATAAAAATCTTTAATAGGTATCTTTTTTTATAATTTAGACATTTTTTCTATAATTTAAGCATATTTTCCATAGTTAGGTATCTTTTCCATGATTTAAGTATATTTTTTATGATTTAAACATGTTTTCTATGTTAGGCATCTTTTCTATAATTTAGATATTTTTCCATAGTTAAACATCTTATGCAAGTTTTCCACATTAATTGCATATTTTATGGAAAATTGCATTTAGGCACTTTAGGGTTTTTCTAAAAATTTTTATCATATAGAAAAGTTTTTTCTTTAAATAAAAATCTAAACTTTTTTATAAGTTAGAGTTTTGCAAAATTGCATAATAAAAATTATGGTTTCTTTTTTAAGATTTTTTTTAATAAAAATAAATTAGTTAAAAAACGTAAACCTAACCTATTTTCATAAATAAAATTTGTTAACCCACTAAATCTTTTCTAGGAAAATGAGAACTGCAATCTATTTGATTCCTATTAGTGGGTATGTAAGTATCTATAGGCAATCATAAAATTTGTAAAATATTTTATTTTGTTTTCTTTTCATTTTTTAGGGAAAATCCATAATAAAAAATAATAATAATTCATTTTATGCATTTTTATATTTCTACATATTTTCACATTTTTTAGAAAAATTATAAAATAAAAGCCCATTAGTTAGTTTCTTTTAATTTTTACATAGTGACTTTTGTTTTAATAGGTTAGCCTCTAAGCCTAGTTTTCTAGTTAAAAGTTTTCTAAAAATTATCGTTTAGAAAATTCATGGACTAGTAGCTTAATTATGGTTTTTGGGGATTAAGGTTTTTCTACCCAAAATCATAATTTTACTTTTTTTTATCAATTTTACTAGTTGGCGACTCTGAATTATTTTTTAAGAAAAAATATTTTTCCTTAATTTAATATCGAGTAATCTATATTAAGTGGGCTAGGCTTAGTATAAGTTAAATTAAGGAAAATCGAAATAGGGCTTCACATCATGACTCTCTTCATTTCATCTAAATTCCTAACTTCACTTTCTCCTTCTCTTCTTCAGGTAGCTTGTAGATTCTTCTACTATAGGACAGCATAGCAAGTAAACTCTAACACAACAAGTCTAATCTAAGCATTTGTTGAGCATTTCATGGCACTCAAACTGCTTCTCAATTTTATCTACCCAGTCCAGATAGTCTTCAGCATACTATTCCCAGAAAAACTACGGATATGCATCATCAATCCTTCTACTCGAGGAACTAAGACATTTCTCTCCTCAGGTTCATAATACTCTTTCTCCTCATCACCTATTTCCTGATCTTCTTCTTCATTCTCGTCTAACGCTAATCTGCATCGAGTACTCTATCCACTCCTCCAGGTTAGGATGGTCGAATTGGGGCATTATCTCGGCTGTATTGGCCATTACTTCTCTTGGGTAGCTCATTCAATCAACCTTTGTAAGAGTCATTTCGAGCTCATTGCCTATCTTTATTTATGGCAATCACCAGACTAATCACCAGATCAGTAAGTCTATCTAGTCATTCATCCGCAGATTAGGGCGTAAAACTTCCTTAATGACCATAGTTATTACGAGCACCACTCTCTTAGTTACTCAAGATTCCTTGGATAGTAGAGTCGAACATTATTGTCTATTGCAATAGATTAACAGTTGAAACACAACTCAAAATTCTTTCTATAAAGAACAACAACAAAACAACACTTAACACACCAACAACTATTATAACCAATATGCGATAAATTAAGCAAACACTCACACTTTGTTTTGCGTATAAGAAATAGGAGAAGACAGAGCACTAGACTTCTTTAACATAAAACACTATTCAAACACTCATAATAACCATAGACAATTTCTAAAATACACTTACAGCAGTAGTAAGTCACCTAAAGCACCAAGTAATAGAAACTTACTTGGACATAGCCAAACTCTGATACTGAGATGATACGGATCACCAAAAAAGGAATGACATACAGCTACCAATATCATGTGAATAAAGGGAATGGGTCTGGACCACAAGATGGTCTAAAGAGTAAATGAAAGTTGATGGTTTTGTAGTCACTCTCACTAACTCTATGGATATGATGCACTATAAAACCACATTCGGATCTAAACTAGTATCTGATATGGCGTACAAACAGGAGGCCTAGGGTTACTTGTCATAATCCTTGCTAAAAAGATTAATAAGAGCTCTTCAAGGTCTCAATCCTCAACAAGAAAACATAAGCTCTAAAAGAAAAGGGGAATAATGTATGAAATTCAATGTCACTAACATTGCGACTATTACATGTTACAAGTATTTATACGACTCAATTAGGGCAAATCTTAGGTTGACATAAATTACAAAAAGATTCCTACTCGAAAGGGAAAAAGGAATACATTACAAGGGTAAATTTGTAAAAAAAAAAAGGATACTTTGTTACAAAAAGGACAATACAAATATTAAAAAAGTGGGACACATGTCTATTATCCATTCTGTAGTCCAAATGATGTTATATGCTAAGCAAAACTGATTCGGAATTGAATGGGTCAGGTCGGCTGTACGACAACTCGACTGTTCAAGGCTTAGGTAGGGTTAGTCCACTAAGCAACCATTCTTCGGATCAGCCTTACCCAGTCGGCTCGAAAGTCGGTAACTTAGCCTTTAACATGTATCAGCTCAACAATGGGCAAATTCAACGCTTGGCTTAGGACTAGTGTGGTAGTAAGAGGTCTACTGGATAGTTAGGTCGGCCAACTTAGGGGTTTTCGAAATGAGACCAAGAGAAATTGGAATAGAGTACTTTGGCAAGTTGGAGTAGATAAGGTATTGTTCTCTAGAGTTTAGCTTCCCTTGGACAACTCGACTAACCATATAGGTGAGTCTGCAAGCTCGGAAGCAAATGATTAGTTCGTAATTCCTATCACCTATAATGTGTAGTTGATGCTATCTTCAAAAGTAAGGGTAGGTGTAGTAGTTTGGTGGAGTTATTTATGGAAATACATGAAATGGTTGTTGGCCAAAAGAACGACTATAAGAAAGACACTTATAATGGTGATGCAATTGAGACACAAGTTTATGAATTGCAATAGATTGCTATGACATAAGAAGCAAGCAACGGTTACCTCTTACTCCTATTACATCTCAATATGTAAGGTATCAGGTTCCTCTACATTGTTATTGTGCCATTCTAGACGCCTTTAAGGAAAAGCTTTAGTGCCTACATTCAAACTCTTCAAACTCCATAGAAGAGGCGACATGGACCTTATGCAGAAGACATAAGCAAGGGGCTTATGCAGGTTGAGCTCGATCCTATTTTGATGTATGTTTCTCCTCCCTATGGCTCAACCATTATGGGTTAAGATGGTACTCAAGTTACTTAGTTAGACATTTAACTAGGTACAAAGAGCTACAAACCTTTAGGAGACAACATAGACGTAAACCGTAGATTTCTTTTTTCTTTATTCATTCCTTTATTTTCTTTTTTACTTTATAGATTTGTATTTACATTTGTATCTAAACATATTGTATGATTTATCAACAAAAAACTTCTTATTCTTCTACAATTATCTTATTGACTCCTTTTAAATTATTGTTGTTTACTTTTATAAATTATTTGTCATGGCTGAGGAGTTCTACATTGATAAGTAGTTGTGGAATTATAGTACGTATAGATGGGTTGATGATGAATTGTTATGTAATGGTGTCGATAAGTGTATTACTCATGCTATGGATGTGAAGTTTGGTTTATGAGGAGCATCTATATTGAGAAGTTTATTGGTTATATTGTTCTCTATAGTTTATTATTCCGTGCCATTGATATTATGTGCCTTTGAAAAGGTAGGTATCATAAGTATTATAAAAATTCGGGCGAAAAGTTCTTATAGTTATGCTACAATAAGTATTAGCTCAAACTTAACTCCTAAAGACACGATTATTTATGGGTTGAAATCATGTCTTCAAGACATGAGTTTTCTCATTGCAATGAAAAATTGTAACTTTAAAACACGATTTCAACTATTGTAATTTTTTAACTATTTTGAGCATAGTCATATTTTAATAAATTTTTTGAAAAGCCTAATTTCTTTTCCTTTTCCCCTTTATTTGTACTCTATGTTTGGAATGGAGAAAATATGAAGGAAAGAATTAGAGGAGATGGAATTAGGAAGATTTGCTTTCTTAATGTTTGTTTGATTAGAAGAACAATAGGGATGGCATAGGATTAGGTGGAAATATTTCCACGACCCACTAATATTTGCTCTATCATAAAAGGAATTAAAAAATTTTTCATTTTCCCATTTTATCCTTTACAATTGATTAGATTATTAACTCCTATGGATATTTTAATAATTTGATATTATACCACTTTTTTTAAGTTATCTATATTATTAAAACCACATAGCTTTAATAACTACCTATAACTATAAAATTTGGTGACTTTGACCTTTTAACTTATTTAATTAATTATCTTAATATCTTATAAACCCATTGTACATATGAAAGTTATCAAATATATTTAGTTATTATTTATATTATCAATTAAATATCTTTTAAAAAAATTATTTTACTTTTAATTTTTATTAATTTAACTTCATAAAAATACATGTTTTTATTTTTATATTATAAATACCATTATATTCTTATTATATTATTTTTATTTTATTTTTTCAAATATACGCATTGTGATAGTTGATAATTAATTTTCTTTCTTTTTTTTTCCTTGCACTAAAATTCCAAATATTTCCTTTTGTACTCTCCTCCACTTTAATTCCTTCTTCTTTCCAAACATAATGTTATTGCGGCGATAAATAAGCACGTGGACAGGGCAGAAACTGGACACATAAGACACGCGGATCGGTGTTGCCGTTTGTCGTGTCAAAGGTCTTCGTCACTCCTTGGGGCCAGCAGCGGCACTTGAGACACAAAGACGACTTCCACTTGCTTATGTGCATAGACTAGTATGATTTCGGATTAGGATGCACTTCGTAACCAAATGGGAAACGTGCTTTCTTCTTATAATATTCTTACTTTACGAATTGAAAGCAAGAATTGATCGAGAAAAGCCAATGGAGAAGGAGAAGGAAGAATTCCTCAAAGAATTCGGAGAAGACTATGGATATCCCAACGCTCCCAAATCCATCGACCAGATTCGCTCCGTGGAGTTCCGCCGCCTGGATCAACAAGGTTCGGATAGGCATGTTCCTGTATCTTCATTTCTTTATTTTTTTTTTTTTTAAATTAGGGATAATCAAATTGTGATTCTTGGTGTTTAAATTGATTAGGGATGGTTTGCCTGGATCATGCTGGGGCAACCTTGTACTCTGAATCGCAAATGGAATCTATTTTCAAGCATCTTACCTCTTCTGTCTACGGAAATCCTCGTATCCTTGTCACGACCGTTGATTCTTTTTCATTTTTCATTTTTCATTTTATTTGGGAAGGAAAAGATGCTTCTTTCTTAATGAATAACAGATAGTCAAAGTGAATCGAGTAGTGCAACTTCTGAAGTGATAAGGGAAGCCAGGCAAATGGTGCTTGAATTCTGCAATGCATCCCCCAAAGACTACAAGTGTATATTCACTTCAGGGGCTACTGCTGGCTTGAAGCTCGTCGGTGAAGCTTTTCCCTGGACTCCTTCTAGCTGTTTCATGTACTCCTTGGAGAATCACAACAGTGTCCTTGGAATCCGAGAGTATTCTTCTCTTTCTGTGTCTCTTTCTTCCTCTCCTTTTTTTCCTCCCCTCAATCATTGATCTCTCCTAATTTTTATTAGGTAGTAATGAGTTCCATATCATCGTGATGGGGTAGTGCACGTAGCAAATGGAAAATGCACATTAATTTATAAGAACTAATCGCCATCTTTCATATGCCAACAAAAGCGTAATGTTTGCAAAAAATTATCAACTAAATGCGATATGTTAATTAGAAGCTTGATGTACGTATACTATGTAATGTTGGCATGGCATTCCAGGACTATAAATAAGAACTATTGTATCTCATTCAGTCTCTAAGCCTTGCTGAATGATCTTTTCTGGAGGGCCTGAAAGGTTTCTCATCCCAGGAGTTTCCATTTATTTTGAGAAGCATACGATAGTTTTGCTCTACAAATTTCTTCTCTGGATGTTCGAACTAACTCAAGAAGCCTATATCCTCGTTAAAAAGGGAAAAAGATATCCACTTTATGCTAGTACAAGAAATTGAGTCATTATGCTGCCTTATATCTGTTTCAATTCTGGACCTCTTTCTTTGGGTGACAATTGGCACTTGAACATCCCCGTGTCCTTGTATACATTCCTTAATTCCAATGACATTCTCTATGATCTTTCTTATTCTCAGGTATGCTTTGAGCCTAGGAGCTTCAGCACAGGCATTAGATATTGAAGACACCATAGAAAATGGAAATTTCACGACAAAAGTTTCACAACGTCCACTGCAGAGGAGATCTCAACTTTGTGATGATGAAATCACAGGTAACTGTTGGGTGATCATCCAAATAAAAATGAAAACTGGACTTGGATTTTGAGTATGCTTTTGCTCTCCTCGCTGAAAAATAGAGTATCTTGTCGGTACAAAGCTTGCAAGTAAAACTATATGATGCAAAATTTCTACC
Organism: Lumnitzera littorea; assembly: GCA_024138015.1. Classification (NCBI taxonomy): domain Eukaryota; kingdom Viridiplantae; phylum Streptophyta; class Magnoliopsida; order Myrtales; family Combretaceae; genus Lumnitzera; species Lumnitzera littorea. The sequence goes on along the minus strand of JAMXBB010000012.1, from coordinate 12,567,765 downwards.
TGGCTTAGATGATTGAAGAAAAGAATAAAATAACCCAAATTGAGTCTAGGTTATAGATGTAAGTAAACACTAGCCTCTCTTGTGAGTTTTCTGTGCTGGTGAACACTTGCTGCAGCAATATGGTCTTTGCACACATTGCCTGCTTGACATCTGAGCTGTATCCTGCAATAGGTGAATTAACATGAAGATGAACATTTAAGCTTTTCTTTGTGATAATTATTGGACATTGAGAAGTTATTACTTTCTAGAAAATTCTGGATACAGCTTACTGTTGAAATCTGCACAAGGGCATTGATGAGATTATACCATCGTAGTTGATATTCGTTATTCCTAGTAGAAGATGCATTTTCAGTTGCAATACTTTGCTGTTTCCCCATGTATCATTTAAATTTGGTACATTTTTGTTCCTAAAATTGTCGAAGTTTCATATTTGCATAAATATGGTCTAATCTGACCAAAGGTAGGGGTAGCTTGCCTTCCAGTTTACTATGTCCTTGCTTCTGATCCAGAAGCTGTAAAATGTCGAAGAGATTCATTATAAATTTTTTGGGGTTGTGGAATACAGATTTGAGACCTCTTGGCATATGGAGAGTGTGCGAGTTCCTTTGCTTGGTTGGAATTCGCCATTGTATTGATGAAATATTATTACAGAAATGATGATGCGGTGCAAGAATTGTGAATTGCGAGTTTACTATGCCATGTAATTTAGGTGAAATATGGGTTTCTTTCTGAAAAGTGATGGGAAGGATGGACTGGGATTGTAAAAGGTGAATTTTGGTAAAGGATCATTAAAGGTGCTCTGTTAGAGGTTTATGCGAATGCATCATAGCAAGTATTGATTGAGTATCTTGTCTACTTGAGTGATTCAGGAGTTGTACAACATTAATCCAAACTTACCAAACCTAATATTCATCTATATCATTTAAGTCAAAACATGTTATTTGACTCCATCTTACATAAAATATGAACTTGTAAGGCAAAATATAAGCTTTGTGGATGAATTATTGAGGATAGTAGTAGTTTCTTTATAATCATACTTGCCTATAAAGCAAACACCAGGACTTCTTGCAAATATAACTTACATGAAAAGAAAAAAATTGAGGCTACATTTTTGTGATGATACTATGTTAGTTAAAAATTATGTGATCTCATATATGCATATATATTAATCCAAGTGGAATGCTAAAGATTAAAGAGTTGGCGAGTGTTTCTATCTTCTATAATTGCATTACATGACAAAGAGTAACCGAAGAGTGAAAACAATTTGTGTTGGTATAGTCATCGGCTCTTATGTTTTTCTTTTTTGATGTTTCTTTATATTCTAATAATGAATCTGCAGGCAATGCAGTTTTCTGTGGTTGTTGGCATTTGAAATTATAAACTACTTTGTCTTTCATCTTTTATGTGGGGTGTCACAACAAGGATTTTGAATTGTGGATCATAGGAAACTGGGTTTCAGTAGCGCAGGGAAAGAGCACAGGGAAAGGTTGCATGTATAGAGGAAGGATTAACAGAGATATACCTTCTACTACTCTCTGTAAACTTCTCAAAAAAATTAGCAAGTTGAGCTGTGAGTTATTTCTTGAGAATAGATAGGACGGGTTATAGATGAGACATGAGGCAAAAGGTAAGAGTTGCTTTAACTTCCAGAGTAGAAGTTTATCCACAGTAGAGTCTTTGTAATGCTACCAGCCGAACAATGAATGCATGTCTGGGAGTACAACCTTTATACCAAACAAAAGAATCCCAGGGGTTTTATCAAGAGAAGTGTGCCATAGAGTATATGCTTCTTTGATGGTTGTAATGCTACCAACCTGTTTATTATAACTCTCATATCCTTTTTTTTTCTGATAAACTCGCAGTTTTTTGTCTTTCTCTACTTGTTGAATTTTGTATTTATCTAAAACTTTTCTTTGCAGGAGATGCTTACAACTTATTCGCTATACCTTCCGAATGCAACTTCTCTGGGGTGAGGTTCAACCTTGATTTGGTTAATACAATTAAGGAAGGTTCTGAAAGGGTATTGGAAGGCTCTCCATTTTGCAGGTCTATCATGTAAAACATTTGCATCTAATTCTCCTTAGGTTGACTTTGGTCATTAGTAGACCGAAAAAACCCATATAACCTGAAATACACAGGTTTACTTTATAACATGCATTTTACTCCTCGCTAAGCTTCAATCAGCAGTGTCATAATCTACGTTTTGGAGCTCCTATGGAGACTATATTTAAGTAATTTTCCTATGTTTTCATTATCATTTACTAACCCTTATGTTGCTCAGAAACAAATGGATGTTTTTGATAGATGCTGCAAAAGGTTGTGCAACAGAAAAGCTAGATTTATCTAACCATCCTGCTGATTTTGTGGTTCTATCATTCTATAAGGTATGTATGCATAAGTCATTGGGGTATTGAGGAGGAAAATTACAATTTTTTCCATAGCTGAGGCTTTGTCTTCTGTGGTTTTCAGTTATTTGGATACCCAACAGGACTCGGTGCACTTCTGGTTAGTACTGGTGAGCCTTTATACTACTGAGATTCATTTTGCTTCATTTTTATGAATGCAAGGCCTCTAATCCCTCCCTCCTTTCCTCTGCTTCCCCTCTTCCCTTCCCCCACCCCCCACACATGCACATGCACACTTGGATATGCATACTTCTGAACTAAATGTTTCAAAGTAAGAGATTCTGTTGTACTTTAGATTTGGTTTAGTTTATAAGCTGAAAAAAATATCAATGTTCAACCTTTTGTATAAAAGGAGGAAGTGTACTTGCAGACTGTTTCCTTTACACTGATTAAATTTAGATCAGCAATACTGCAATCCACTACCTTTTAGTAATCTTTTTTTGTGCTTTATGCTGCAGATGCTGCAAAGCTACTGTGCAAGAACTACTTCAGTGGAGGTATTTGGCTTTACCTTCATATTGCTTCCCATGCTTGTAACTGTAGTATTTGACTGCAAGCATTTTACAGGAACAGTTGCTGCTTCAATTTCTGATGTGGACTTCGTAAAAAGAAGGGAGGCTGTTGAGGAGTTGTTTGAGGATGGAACCAGTTCATTTCTAAGCATTGCAGCGATCCGCTATGGGTTTAAAGTACTTAATGCACTAACAATAACAGCAATATCTAGGTGGGTGAATACATAATTTTAGCATTAATGTCTGCAAAAGAAAAGGATATCTGCTAACTATGGCTAACCTTGTGTTTAATAATCCTATCATGTCATTATGCATTATGTTGTGGTCCACAGCATCATTCATAGTAATTTGTAGAGGTTCTGTGACAAAAGGTAATGTCATGGTATGAATCCATTGCAAGTTTCTAAAATTGTTAGCTAATTAATTAATCGTAGATCTCCTCATCAGGCCATGAAGCATTAGATTTCAGGATTTTTCTCTTTTTTTTTTTTTTCTTTTTTACTTATTATATGGGTTTAAGGATGCCAACATGTGATGTTATGTTGCAGGTATGTTATCCTTTGATAATAAAGTCCTTCCATGCTTCAGATCCCATTCTTTTTTAGTAGAATTTCAGTAGTTATATTGAATACAAGGAAAATAGGTGCAAGAAAGAAGAAACAATGTATGGGGAAATGTGTAGAATTCAGTGCTTCATTTCCATTCTGCCACAGAAAGAAGCAACAATGAAAAATATTTTTTTCCACGGCTCATGCTGGAATATATGGACCTATTTTTCCCTGTTTTTCCTGATGATTTCAAATGTTCACCTTTTCTTGATTTCCTACAAATTCAGTTTCCTTTTTGCCCCATGGCTTATAATATTGCCCTTTAGGCACACAACATCTCTTGCCACATACTTGAGGAGGACACTTCAGGAATTGAGGCATGAAAATGGAGCTCATGTGTGTATTCTTTATGGAGATCACATAAAGGTGGGTTGTCTCTTAATTAGTTTGACTTCTTTTAGAAATAAATTGTGTCACTTCAGCAAAAAGATGCATTGAATTTCCTGGAGTTGTTCAAGCAACGTTGTGATGAGATTGCTTGAGTCTATAAAGGGACTTCAAAAGAACAGAGGTAAGGCGTTTGAACCTCACTTGAGGGGATTGCTTGAGTCCACAAAGGGACTTCTTTAGCTTACATACATTAAATGGAATTTCAAATCCTTATGGTAGCTTCAAATAAATCTTCTCCTTTAGATTCCCATTCAAAAAAGCATTATATAAATCTAATTAACGTAAAGACTAATCTAAATTGGCTGCTAATGGTGGCAAGAATCTTACTGTGTCTAATGTTACAATTGGAGCGAATGTTTCTTCATAATCAATCTCATTTGTTTGTGTATATCCTTGAGTTGCCAATGTAGTTGAAATTTATAATATGGCCATCTTTTTATGCTTCATAGCTAATACCACTTGCTCCGTACAGGCTCCTTTCCTATTGCTAACTAAACCAAATCTCAAGCGTTATTCTTTATAAGGCATTTATTTCCTTTGCAATGGTTTTCTTCCATTTTGGGTCTTTTAAAGCCCCTTGAGCTTCTAATCTAGCTTAAATCTTTTAATGTTGCCATTTTCCTTATGCTTCATAGAGAATACCTACTTGCTACCTAATGGTTTCTTTCCTGTTGGTAACTCCAGCAAATGTCAAGTGTTATTCTTCATTAAGGTAGTCATTTTTCCTATATTAGGTAATAAATGTTATATCATACACCAGATCTATAAGCTTAAACTTTTAGATTAGCTAGTTGAGGTATAATTCTTAACATGGTATTAAAGGAAGAAGTCTTGGGTTCAAAGCTTTGTACTTTCATTTTGTGCCATATTTTGTCATTACTTCCTTTTGATTCGGTGTTCCACTTGGTGAGCTTTAGTTAAAGTTTTGGCATACAAGTGAGATGGAGTGTTAGATAATAAATATCATAGCACACACTAGATCTATAAGTTTAAATTTTTAGAATAGCCAGTTGTGGTGCTATTCTTAACACCCTGCAATAGCCTCCTTCCATTTTGTGACATCTAAAGCTTTGCTAATATTTTGAGGTACGTGACCTTATCCACTTAGGTTGTAAAGACAGCAAATTGATGGATGGATCCTAATATGCCATATAATTAGAGATCAGATATTATAGATTCCTTTACCTTTTCTTAGTGCAATCAATAATCCTATTTCATCTACCTCCTCCTTTGCATCACGCAGTTCTCTACTAGCTGAAAGGATGTAACACTTTTCCAGCCAATATCCGTGCCTTTATTTTGTGATTTCTAGTATACACAAGTATCTTTAGAGATGAGCCGAATTCCTCAATTTTTAAGATGTTTCTGACGAACATTGTATGCGAGATAGTAGGATCACAAACCAAGAGAGGAATAGCAAGATCCTGAGATTCAGCAACTATTTCTCTCTAGACAGATTTATCTTAGAAAAGGAACTAACTTTCCATGAAAAAAACATGTAATGGATGCTAATAATTTCTTTAAGGATGGATGTTTCATATCCATTTTGATTTGGAGAATTGATCACAAATACATAGTTGAGTGCTCAAGTATCAAGTTTGCTCTGTCTTGGAGAGTTATTCTTCACATAAACAACACACCCAAAAACCTTAGGGGAAAGAGAACTAAACAACTTAACATAAGGAAAAGACTCAGATAAAAGATTGAGGAGGTATGGAAATTTAAAAGTTTAAAAGAAAGTTTATTTAATAAGATAAGCGACTGTTAAAACAACCCTTCCAAAAAGAGTTTGGAATAGAATTGTTAATCGTTAGTGATCTCGGAATGTCTAGTAAATGTCAATTCTTTCCATCAATTTCACCGTTTGTTGGGGTGTATAAGCACAAGTGTTCTAATGAACAATTCCATGCTCGGCTAAGTAGATTTTAAACTTATTCGAAAAATATTTACTCCAAAATATTGGTTCTCAAGATGTAAACTAATGCTTGAAAAACATTATTTATCTATTTAAGGAAGTCCTTGAATGTTTTAGAAGCTTCAGATTTTTCTTTATGAAGGTATATGCAAATGACATAGGTATGGTTGTCAATAAATGATATAAACCATTTAGCTCTAGAGATATTTATGGTTTTAGTGTGTCATCATATATCACTGTGGTTTAAATGGAATGGTTATGAAGGTAAGTATAAACATGATATGTGTTTCTTAAACAATTTGCTAGAGTGCAAGATTCACGATGGAAAGAAGTTGACTCCTCATTATTCGTCAAATTTTAGTATAAGTAATTCAATATTGGTGGCTAGGATGACTTACTCTATTATGCAATAAGAATCTGAAGTGACAAAAAAGGGATGAAATTACATTATAATAGAGCAAGGAAGACTGAGGACTTGATTTTCGTTAAGGAATATTTACCTTCCCAAAGATGTAATAAAGCCCATTTTTCAGCTTAGCATTGCTAATCGTCTTCTCCAAAGCAAAGTCTTAAAATTTACACTAATGGAGAGAGTGTATCACTCCATGATCATATCCTTAGTTATTTTACTAACTCGTAATAGATTGTATTTTAACCAGAGATAAAAAGTAGACCTTTTTTTTTTTTTTTTTTGGATAAGGTCAGTATTGTATTAATAATAAAAGAGATGTACAAGAGAGGCCAAGTTTGTTTTCCACATTAACAAAACAACTGAATGTGGTTGACGAACTTAGAAGGTATTAGGACCTCATAACTATATATCTAAGTATGACAAAATGGACCTAACTAGAATATTTGCTGAAGTAGCAGCACTAACTAGTTGCCTAGAATTCCTTTCCTTCTATATACTATAGAATACTATTGATGGAGCCCTCCTTCCTTTTTAGGATCCAATCTGAGTGAAAAGGCCTATAAGAGCTTATATAGAGACAATCCGAGGATGAAAGTTCCATGGATAGGGGAGATGATGTTTGAGTCCCACCCATACTTGTTTAGTGAACTCACATGAGATGAAGAGATGATGGTGGTTCTCTTCCTCTGATGCACATAAGAATTTGGGATAGAATGTCCCATTGTAATAGTTTGTCTTGTGTAAGGAGTCTTTCTTTGGTGGCAAGCCACAAAATAAAGGATTGTTGTGGAAGGTTGGATTTGTTCCAGACTACGGGATGCCAAGAAGTGGACTAATGTTTCCTCGGAGTGTTATAGGCTGACTTAATCGAAAAACCTTCTCTTGAGTCAGCTCTCCAAATGAAGACATTTTTAACCCCTTCCCTTGGCTTTATAGTATAGGGTAAGCTAGATTTAATAGTGTCTCAAGTGTTCCCTTTTGGCCAACGACAATTTGGTCCTTCTACAATATCACTTAACCTTGCTTCTTTGCTCCAATTCATGGCATAAATGCTCCTCTCTCCAATCCAATCTACAAGAGGGTCATTCGGATGCCATGAGTCATACTAAAGGGAGATATTTCTTCCATTTCCGATGCCCTAAGAGAAAAGTGGCCGTACCTATCTTCTAGTTTGGAGGATCTTTCTCCATGACCAAGAACTTTGGGAAGGGTTAGGAATGGACCAAAAGTTTCGTCCTCTTAACAATTCCTCTCTTGTCCATCTTGGCTATAAGCCATTTGGGTCGCTCATTAAGAACTAGATATGCTTTTGTTGGGCTACTTTGTTTCAAAAGGTGATACCCTTTACACCTAATCCCCCTTCACTCTTTGGAAAGCAAATATCCTCTCATGAAACTTGGGCTCTAGCTTTTGTTTTATCTGTGCTATTCCATAGATATCTCATCATCTTAGTTTGTAACTCTCTTAATATGCTTTTTGGAAAGACGAGCATGGATGCCCAATAGACTTGTAGCGAGAAAAGGATACTTCTAATTAATTAGACCCTATCTGCATAAGATAAGGATTTGGTAGACCAACAATTAATCCGAGAAGTGAACCTTTCTACCAGGATTTGACAGTGGCTTTTGTTGATTCTAGCAGAAGTAAGAGGGATCCCTAAGTATTTTATTAATAGGTGCCCTTCCTGGAAACCAGTCATCGATAAAATTTGGTGTTTAACATCTTGAGAAACTCTGCCGAAGAGGATATTGCTCTTGTACAAGCTAGCATGGAGACTCGAGAGTTGTGTGAAAGATTGTAATCCTTGGTTAATAAGCTTGACTAAGTTGACATCACCCTTAAAGAAGATGAGAATGTCATCCGCGAAGCAAAGGTGGTTTAATTTTCCTTTCTTACAGTACCAGTGGTGACTAAATCCTTGAAGATCACTAACTTTGCATAGGATGCATGAGAGGATTTCCATAACAAGGACGAAGAGGTAGGGAGAGATAGGGTCCCCTTGTCTTAGTCCTCAGTTGCTGGCAAAGAAACCCAATAGTTCACCATTGAAGCAACTAGAAAATCTAGATGAAGATATGCAAGTCATAATCCACTTTACAAAGATAGGTGGAAAGTTAAGAGCGTGTAAAAGGTGCTCCAGGAAGGCCCAATTGACGTAGTCATAGGCCTTCTTAATGTCTACTTTCATTGCACATCTCGCATTGTGATCATCCTTATGGTAACCTGTCATTAATTCTTGTGCTATTAGGACGTTGTCCACAATTCTTCTTCCTTTAATGAACGCAGATTGCTCTTTACCTACTGGCCTTGGGAAAACACTTTTTAAGCAGTTAGCAAGGATCTTGGAAATGCATTTGTAGAGCACATTACAGCATGAGATAAGGTAGAAATCCATGAAGGATTTTGGGGTATTCACCTTAGGAATCAGTGCAAAATAGGTAGAGTTTATAGACTTCAATAACTTCCCTAATGCAAAAAAATCTTTGATTGCCACGCTAACCTCTTCACCAATGATATGCTAGATGGCTTTGTTTGTGGGTATAGACCATAAAGCCTCTTTAATTTTTGCGTTGTCCACTAGTCTAGTGAGTAAATGCTAATCCCCTATTGTAATCCTTCTTTCCACAAGCGAAGAGACCATGTCTAAGTTTGTTGGCATAATCCCTGGTTGGTTTGATAGGCTTTGGAAGAAGGAGATAGCCCCTTCCTTGATGTCGCTCTTGTTGGTTAGCCATGAGCTGTTCTCTATCACAATAGATTAGATACTATCTCTAGCCTGTTTCAACTTCAATAAGCAGAAGAAGAAAGACAAATTTCTATCTTGCAGCTTCAACCAAGATATTCTTGATTTTTGTTTAAGGAAGGATTCCTCAGCAGCATCTAATAGGTAGCGTTCTTTGTACTTCATTTTCTCCAGTTCCCAGTTCGCATTTAGAAGATTAGCTCGGTTGGAAAGTCGAATGCTTTGTAGAACAAATAGGCTTTGGAAAGCTCTCCTAGACATATCCGAATAGTGTTCCTTATTTAGTTTCCTCAACTCTTTCTTTAGCAACTTCAACTTGAAGATCACTCTAAATATGAGGGTTCCTTCTATACTCTTATTCTATATCCTTTCCACCAAGGGAAGGAATCTCGGGTCGTTGCTCCAGAAATCAAAGAACTTGAAGGGGGTTTTCCTTTTTGGCATCGAATGGCCAAGGTAGGTTATGATCGGGCTATGATAAAAAATGCTTAGGCACACATCCTTGTATCATAGTTTGGGAAGGTTAAAAGCCACTCCCGATTGACTAGAAAGCGGTCCAGCCATCTTAAGAGGAGGTTAGAAGGGCTCTTGTTTGACTACGTATAGAGGAGACCACTGGTTTTAGCATCAACTAGTTTCGCCTCCTTGCAAAACTTGTTGAAGTGCTCCATGCCTAGTGTGATGGTTTCAGTTCCCCCATTTTTCTCTTCTACCTTTCGACATTTGTTGAAGTTACCCCCTAGAATCTAAGGTTCCTAAATCGAGGTTTTAATGCGAAGAAGGTTTGACCACAGTGCTTGCCTTTCCATAGTTAAGTTTGCTCCTTAAACACATGTGAACCAAAAAGATGTATCCTCCCTTATGAGCTGCCAGCGACAATGTAAGAACTATCTATTCGAGACAATGACTCTTATATTCTAGATGGAGGGGTTCTATGCAACCTAAATGCAACCGCTTGGGTGGTGCTCTACATTCTAATACCTTGAGATTCTAAACCATACCAAAGGTGTTTTATTAGGTTTCATTTTTGTTTTTACCAACCTCAGCAAGGAGATATGATTCAAAACACAAAATCTCTTCACCGCTTTCGTTTTGGGGGTCATTAAGCCCTCTTATATTCCACTTTGCTAACATTTATTTATAAATATAAAAAAGGAGAGTCAAGGACACATGAAACCGATCGGGATGGGGATTCACTGGCGTTCCCTCCAGAAGCGGCCCTTTTTTTCTTCCTCGTTTTCTTCTCCTTGAAAGAGTTCCAAGATGAGTCTTCATTGATAGGTTCGATCACCTCATTAAGTTGAGTCTCTGGGATGATCAAAAGGGAGGGATCAATGGGGCTTTCTCTCTTTGTACGCTTGTCAGCTTATGTTTGACTATGCATTCCTTCATCCGTAGTAGCTACGCTTTCCGTGCTTGGGTTGGTGTGAGAGCAATCACCTAACAATCTTGGACAATCTGATGATAAGCTATCGGAGGACAATGTATCCACAATAATGTGTTTGTCCCTTTTTCTACTAGGAGTTGTTGGGTTATGAGTTTTTATGTGGTTTCCCTCTTTAATGACCACTCCCTTAGCATGGGTATTTCCCTCCTCAATAATATGGTCTTTGTTCTTTCCCGTATCAGTGATAGGATTACCCTTGGATCCTTCGTTACTGTTGTTGGGTATCTCATGGTTATTACTCTAGTTTTCAATGCAACGGTTAGAGTCATGACCAAACACGTTACAATGGGTGCATCATTGGGGGACATTTTGGTATTTAATGTCTACCATGGCAATCTTACCATTTGCCCTCTTGACAGCAAAGGAGAAGGGGAAGTTGGAATCAGCTTCTACCTCTACCGACATCTAAGCGAACTTAATTCGTTCGATCCTTGCTGTGACTAAGTCCACCTATAAGAGCTTACCTATTGCACTTGCGATGTACCCAATGCCTTCTCTATGATGAAACTCTATTGGTACTCCCTACAGTTTAACCTAAATAGGAATTTTCTTAGGCAATACCTGACATAATTTGCCTTAAGGGACTGGTGCTCGATGATGATGACTTGGTTGGCGAACGACCTTTGTTGGTTCAAAATCTTGAAGAGAGAGGCTTCGTCCTTGAACTTAAAGAAGAAAAATCTACATCCGTTTGCTAGAACTTCCACTAATCCTTCGTCTTTCCATATATTCCGAGCAATTTTTTGAACTGAAAGGGAAGATAAGCCACAGCTAAGGAAATATCCCACTAAAGTGTTCCTCTACATTTTTTCTCCAAGCATGGATACAGATGAGGGGGGCTTCACACAAATTAAATCTCCTAACTTGGATGGGGCATAGTAGTCTAAAGAAACATCTACCAACGGTCCAAGCGAAGCTAAGGTGTTTTGAGAAACCACTTAGGCAAAAAAGATGGTGGTTTTTGAGGTGCTTGTTTGCTTCCCGTTTCTTGGTTTGCCTGTCCTCGGAGAGTTGAGCTTTCTATGTGAACTACGATTTTTGTCATTTCCCTAAGAGTTGACTCGCTTGTGGAGCTTTGACCGCCAGCCAAAAAGGGAAGCAGCCTGGCCTATCTTGCATTTGTTCCTCGAGCATTGGACCCGAGCTTGATTTGGTAGCTGGATTACTTTTCCCTTCCACCTCCTACATAGACTTTTCAATCCTAGTAGCAGACTCTTCATGCAAAAGCTGACTAGTCACGATCATCGCCTTGGACTTCAAGCTGGAACCTATCTTGGTTTTCGTAGTCCTAATACCAGAAACTGCAATACTACTCTTTTCAGGGGAGCCACCATGGTTTGTTGGTGGAGACGCTTTTTTGACTTTTCGCTTCCTCAACTTGCTCGGGCCATCCACCGGATTAGGTGGCGCCAGAGCTACTCCAAAAGATACCTTCCTATTCCTACGGACGAAGGTCCTCATGATAAAACCAGATGACTGCCAAGCTAAGAAACTAGGCTACCAACTTAGGAGGACTAGAAGACACAGGATGACTCAGCACTCTGTGGAGGAGTAGGTGGGTAGGGGAAAGCAGGGAGAGGAAAGAAAAGTGGGGTAGAATAGGTGAAACAGAACTGAGGGGGTTAAGGGGAGGAGATGAGAGGAGGTGGTGGGGTTGACAGAGGGAAAATCAGAAAAGTTGAGAGAATTTTCTCTCTCTACATCTTGAAGAGATAGAAACCTATTGACATATAAAAAGTAGACTTCAATTTCAGACTTAACAAATCCATGATTCCTCCCGTACAGCACAAGTCACATTACCATCGGTCATCCATATTGTTGGTTCCTTATATTTATGACAATTCTCAAAATTGTCTATGGAAATTGGCATGTGGTCAGAGGTTCCAGTAACCACTATCCACTCACCTTTGCCACTTATATTTGTAAGACTTTAGCTTTATGAGCAACAGTTATGCCTATTCCTGGATTGGGTTCTCCAAATGTCTGGTGTGTCAGACCCACAGTTTGGGTCGTTTGTTGTTGTTGCTTTCGAAAATTCATGGATCCAAGTACTAGTCTACCACCACTTGATCTATTTAGAGAGTTTGTTTCTAATAGATTGCTCATATTTTTGTCAGTATTTTTCCAAAGTTATGTGATCAAGCCAAAACTCTTATACTGTGTTATAAAACCATGAACTCTGCAATGGTCTTATTCTTCTCACAACAAGGATTTAATAGAGGGATTACATGCAATCCCACTAAAAGGGAATAGAATAAATATAAGGCCAGTTGTAAGGCTGATTGTAGGGGCTCGTTTGCTAGATGGATCTTGAGTCTTTTCTTTTCTTTTCTTTCCTTGTTATTTTTTGGGTGGCTGGCATAGGGCATAGTCATGACCCTGTGTTCCTATTGTTTTTCAGGACATGGGTCCTATCGTTTCATTCAACTTGAAAAGGCCAGATGGATCTTGGTTTGGCTACCGTGAGGTCGAAAAGTTAGCTTCTTTGTCTGGAATTCAGTTACGGGTAAAATTTTAGAGCATTGATATATGATATTCCTTTACTGAATTTCACTTTGAAGTTTTATCATGAATATATTCAGGTAAATCTCATTTGAGAGGAACCCTCATAAGTTCCATCTCACTCCTCGATGTTGTAGGTGGTCATTGATATGTAGCTTGCATTTCACTGTTTTCTTGTATGATGTATCTTGCAAAAAAGAGCAAACTGAGGGACCCTATAAGTTCTCTCTCACCCAAGAATGTTATATTAACCTTTCCAAGTGGTCATTTTTTTGTTGTTTGAGATATCACTAATTCTTCTGTATGATGTCTCTTGCAAACAAACGGATTTAAATAGATTGATTCCAGCAGCTACTTTGCAATCCACAATAAATGTAAAATTGTGTTATCCGTTTTCTTTCATTAAATATAATTGCCACCTTTTTGCCTTTTCAACCATGTATATTGGTCTCAAAATTTTTTATCTCCTTTATATTATTGTTTTTCTCCCTTCCTGGAAGTTGCTTCTGCTTGTAGTGCCTTTTTAGTTTTTACCACACCTTCTACTAGTCCTAAATTGTTCAAAAGACATCTTCAATGCTGCTAGACCATCTTGACTTCCTTTGATCTATTATATCTAGTAAGTGTACTAATCAGAGGTAATTTCTGCAATATAGAAAAAGATCTCCCTATTCCAAGTCCTAAGAGGTCTGCAAATTGTTTAAGTTTCCTTTTAGGGATCCTATATACTGTCTTCACTATTTATAATAAAAACATGAGATTCTGCATTTTGTATTAATACCCATATTTTCAATGTGCTAGTTGTACATTTGATGATTTGCGAAGGGTTGAATAATAGAATTGTGATTTCTTCTTTTTTTGGTAATCATTACACCATAAATTTTTTTCTTGTTAAACTCGTTAAGAAGTAAAAAAGATTGAATCTCTTTGGAGATTGTCATGCTCGATGGATTCTACTCACACTTCTCCATAACACAAGAACTTCTGTAGACAGGGTGTTTTTGCAATCCTGGCGCATGTGCAAAGTATCTTGGTTTATCTCACCAGGATCTCCTTTCTAATATTGAGGTGTGTCCAGTTATATATTTCTGCTTTAGTTGTTTAAGTGGTTACTCCAAGATATGCTGAAATTTCATTTTAAAATTTAGGCGGGCCATGTTTGTTGGGATGATCATGATGTTCTTCATGGGAAGCCAACGGGAGCTGTGAGAGTATCCTTTGGTTACATGTCGACATATGAAGACATGAAGGTGCAACTTCATTTTCTTTTTTCTGCTGTTTATTACTAAATTCTTTCTTGTTCCTTGATAGTATCATTGGTCATCCCCAACTCTGACTTTGGCTTTCCTTATGCAGAAGTTTATTGATTTTGTCAAGGAGCATTTTGTGAAGCTCCAGAATCTCTCTCTAAGCTGTCTTAAGTTGGAACCACAGCCCATCTTGTGTAGAAGCCAAGGTTGTTTTCCTCCTCTCTGCAACTTGTAAATAAAATGGAAGGGCCTAAAAAAACAAAAGGAAGAAAAAAAAGAGGAAGAAGAAAAAGCAAAACATTAATTGTGTATGAGATGAAAAGTAAAATCAGGTGTTGAAATAACAGTACAATCAACTCTATTTCATTTTTTCTAATAATCATTCTTGCAGAAGCTTCAGGAGTTGAAAGAGAACCCAGTGTGGGGATTCGTGTTAAATCAATACATGTCTACCCTATAAAATCATGTGGTGGATTTAGTGTGAAACATTGGCCTCTTAGTAGTGCAGGTAATCTATTCATTCGCCGTGTTCCCTGTATTAAATCTATTGATCAGACCACCCGTATTCTTTTTCCAAATACTTGGCTAAGTGTCAAGATGACCTCCCATTTTGACTACTTCTTGCACTAGTACTTGAGGTAGATTAGTAGGCTTGCTTCTTTTGCTAAGTAAAAATGTTTTTTCTTTCCATGAATTTCCTCATGAAAAGTCTATTTTTTTTTTTTTTCAAGGAATGATTTTTCAATTTCAATTGAATGCTGAATCATTATTATTATTATTATTTTGGAAATAATGGCAAAAATTTGATAGGAATTTTTTTTTTTTTTTTGGGGCCAACAATTTGATAACACATTTAAAGCTGATTTAACGTGCTGCTTTTGCTTTTGCAACTTTGATCAAACAAATGTTAACCTCGGATTCATGCTTTTCTTCAGAAAAATTAATGATGGTTGTTATGAAGAATCTTGAATCATGATTCTATATGGGAAGTGTTGGCCATTCATCTGCTGTTATTTATTGGTTAAACACAGTGGCATTTATGTTGTTGGCTTTCTTCTTCGTGTTCAACTGTTATTGCACAATGGAAGAAACAGCAGATGAAAGTTACTTACTTGTTACAGTGATGAAGCCACTGAATGGATATGATGTGATTTTTCACATATGTTAAAGTTCAAAGTTAAATAGTATATTTTTATGAAACTTACCGTCATGATTTTGCAAAAATTTGTCAGGCCTTTTACATGATAGAGAGTGGCTTTTAGAGAGTCTGACTGGAGAAACTCTTTCACTGAAGAAGGTAGTCTACTTAGACCTGCCGTGTCTTTCTCTAGAAGGCAATCTCTGCTATTTCAGTGTTGTACTTGTGGCTTAAAATTCGGGTGGATGGATCAACTAGTCATTGGCTATTTAACCTAAATGATGCAGCCTCTGAACTCCAAAAGTTTGGTTGAATTGGTACCTTTAATGATGACCAAGAGTTGCTTTGACTCATATCCATCAGCATCACATATTTGCAAGTATTCTTATTCTTCATATTGGTGAACAATTCATTAGAATACTAGCTCTACAGAATAAGATTATTACTTCTGTTCTCTTAACTTTGTTATACATGACTGTCAAATCAGATTAATTTAGATGCAAGCAAAATAATTCAGATAACAAACAATGAAATTTCTGGCTCATCAGAAGTCATTAAATAGAGTAAACATGAAGAGGATGAGGTATTGTTATATGGTTTGTCTTATAAGCATACAGTTGTCATCTCATGGACTTCAGCATTCACTCCTGCTGCAACAACCTGCATAGGCAATGGATTTATCTATCTCCAGTAATATATTTCATGTCATATCAAGTGTAAAAAGTTTCTTATTGACATCTCTTGACTGTGTTATGCTCAATTGGTTCCTGCTGACATATTTTCATTTGGAGGAAAAAGATGGTGAAACTAATCTGTCAAACTAACAAGATTATATAATTCATTACTTTTGCAATTTGAAGTAGTTATTCCCACAAGATGAGCTCTCTCTCCAAGATCATGCTCGGCTTGAGGGGAGTATTAGAAGTAGATATGTCAAAGTTGTAAGGTCATTTATCGTCTATCTAAATCTAATTAGAGTCATTGGTTCTCTCTGAAACTTATCTTTCCAGTTTGAAATCTATTACATCTATGTCCTGTTAGTTTAATTTTTTAATCCACTTTTGATTGCCTAATAATGTCTTCTGATGCTTGAATTAGGCTGCTCAGAGGAGTTGCTATGTGATATTATGGATATTTTTTTTTCTTCCTCCTAGGGGAGAACATCATTATTTGCAAGCGTCAAGTTAATTTTTTCTTTCACTGTGTAGGTACCTGAAATGTGCTTTGTGACTACTTATATTGACCTTGATCAGGGAAAATTGATAGTACAGTCACCGCATTTTGAGGAGAATCTGGAAATCAAAATCAAATCAGAGTTGCATGATTGTTCAGAGGAAGAGACAGGGTTGTGTACTCCAAGGTGCTATACTATAACTGATTGACAGCTTATAATCACTTATATAAGTTTTCCAAGTTGTGAATGAAACTTTTTGCTTCAAAACTTGATTTTTCAGCTTGAAACCGTCTAAAATCCTACGATATTTTGATTGGACCACAATGAGGTCATTAAAAAACTGAACTTATTGATGCGTGACTTTATTTCTATTTCTAAATACCCATAACAATTCACCTGTTGGAATGACACATTGATTATGATGCATCACATAGATTTAATTAATGGGGATTGGAGCAACAATACAAGGCCTTGAATTTATGACCTTCCACTCTAATATCACATGTATTGGATAATTATATTAGAAGTCCTCTATATTTGTACAAATATTTGACCTAATCCTCTATAATTAGTGAACACATAACTCATCTATATTAATACCAATATTCAATCATGTCTCATATTCTTTAAGGAGTTATGAAGTCCTTGAAGTCTGTATTTTCAACTAGGTAATTCCCTCCATTAGTATTTTCATGATTTATGGCCATAAACACAATCATCTCTTATGGAGCAACAAGACAAATATAGACAACTAAGGCAAACCACTTAAAATAAAGGAGACTTGATTAAAAATTAATACAAACAAAGAAGATTTCTAATGCATATATCCAAATACAACCAACTTAATTGAAACAAATCAAACTTGTAGCTGCGGATGAGATTTTTCATCTATATATTGACAAATCCACATTACGATGCCTAGGTTTTCTCCAGTTCCAACCTAAGTGATGAGTAATTGCATCTATTAACATGGAGGTGTATCTAATCATTTCTGTGTACTTGTGAGATTAGCACATAGTGGGAGACATTACCTGTTTCCATTCATCACGGTCTATAGTGCTTAGAGATGCATTAGTAAAGCAGGTAAATTGCAAACATGGATTACATTGTTATAGCCTTCTATCTATGATTACAAGTACCAAATGCCTGCGTCAAAGTTTGTTTCGGTTGAATCCGTTCTTTCTATAAATTTGTTGCTCTAAGAGCTGGCCTATTGAGGTTGCGCTTTATTTTCTTATCTTTCTTGGGGAGAAAGGCATGGGATCCAGCACTATGATGATGATGTCAACAAGTGGTTTAGCAAAGCCATTGGTCGACCTTGCATTTTGGTACGGTGTTCTACTTCTGCTAATCGCAGATTTTTGAAGAGGCATGGAGGTGTGGGCAGATGTAGAGATGCAGACATTCGATCAAATTTTGCCAATGAAGCTGAGTTCTTGTTGATATCTGAAGAGAGCATTTCCGATCTCAACAACAGAGTAAACTCAAGTATGATATGCTAATTTGTAATAATTTTTGGAATTTCTAATGTTTTTATGCTGTTTTTCAGGTATATTTGGTCATTAATATAGACCTACTTTTCTATTTGAATACTTAATGTTTTTTTCCCCCTTTTTATGTCCTCTTTAGACTTGTCGATTTTTTATAGGCTCATAATAATTAATTTATTGATAAATATATTTAATTAAACAATGAAATTTAAAAATTAAAAAAAAAAAGAAAAAAGTGGAAATCTTTGAAACCCTCTGTGGGAGTAGATGGTATGCCAGTCCACAACCTTGGGGTGGCCAAACCATCACCAATTGGAGTCGTGTTGCAACCTACCAATTTAGTTGGGTCAAGAGAGTGCAACTTAAGTACGATCCAATTGGGGAAAAGTTTTCTTTCTTTTTTTTCTTTTTCTCTCTTTTGGTTTTTAGGTGAGTTGTGCCAATCACCAACAAAGGTCCTTCCCACTTGTAGTGGTGGCCTAGCCACCCCAAGGCAAGGGGCGGTGGCCATGCCCAAGGGATTGGTGAATGTCTTTAGATCTTCTTTTTGTGTTTTTTTTTTTTTTTTTTTTTTTCATTTTTTGTAATTTTTTATTATATTATATAATTTGGCATATCTAAAAATATTATAGTAAATTAATTATTATAGGCCTATTAGGAGTTGGCATGGGTCAACTTCGTCTGATTTTTCTATGTCCTTGATGGAAGTCCTCATTTGGATAACTTGGAAATTGTTGAGGACCCAAATAGAAGAGGGAAAAAGTTAGGAAATCAAATAGAAAAGGAATAAATTTGCAACTTTCTTTTTTTTTTTTTCAATTGTCTTCCTACCAGAGTGACACTTGCGAGTTTCTGTCTCCATTTTATGCCAAAAGGAAAAGAAAAGAAATAGTAACTGATTCCTTTAGTTGCCTTCTGAAAGAATTTTCTGATGAACAATCGCTGGACATCAAAATAATAATTCATGACTGTTATTGTATATGAAAAATATTTTGACAATATGCAAACATTATTGTCTAGCAGAAAGGATGATCTTGAGGTTTCTTATTGTGAGTTGTATTTTTCAGTTTATCAAGAAATGTTCCTGGAGTCTTTATGTTCTTAGAAGCTAACTGCTATTATAATGTCTAGAAATTAGAATCCATTTGTGCTTTTATAGTTGATTAATTCGTGCCATAATTTAACAGATATGGAAAGAGGTCCAAGGGGTGGATCTGTCCGAGTGACTGCAAATAGATTCAGGCCTAACATTGTCATTTCTGGAGGAGAGCCATATGTGGAAGATAATTGGCAGAATCTCAGAATTGGGCAAAAGTTATTTACCGTAAGTTCTGCACTCGATCATTGGAGTTGAAGTTTTTGTACTGTGGCTTCCAGAAATCTTTTTTCCTTTTTTGTTTTTCAGTGAGTAGAGCCAGCCTTGATACTACAAAGAACCTTCTGTCAACAATGGAGCTCTAGAAAAATTTTTCTAATGTTAGTTGTTTCTCAGATTTGTACGTTGAAAATATGATGGGTTAGATTAGAGCTTGCCAATGCAAACATAGATCATAAGTGGTCCATAAACACCGATGGAAATGAAGATGCTACTTGCAGTGAGTAGAGAAGTGAGTTGAATACTCTCACCTGCCTAGCCATGTAAACAATTGAAGAAGTGGGTAATGCATAATCGAGATAGAACAGAGTTCTGATATCCATTCCCTTTATGGAAGGATTTGAAATAGAAAAAAGTACAAGCAGAGATAAATCAATGCCAGTGCAATAAATGTCATTTATTTATTTATTTATTTTGTTTTACAGTCGGTGGGTGGGTGCAATAGGTGCCAAGTGATCAATTTTGCTGTGGAAGGAGGAAGAATCCGTAAGTCGAATGAACCATTGGCGACATTAGCATCATACAGGAGACTGAAGGTTAACTTTCTACTCTATGATCTTTTAATTTATGATATAGCTGTTATTGCAACTTCTTGAAGGTATGAATTTTTTTGCCCCAGGGAAGGATATTGTTTGGTGTACTGCTGAAATACGGTCCTTATAATGAAATAGAGGAAAAAGACTCGTGGATTAAAGTTGGGGATGAGGTATTTCCTAATGTAACTTAAGCAAGTGGTAAGATCTGATGGTGCATCATGACCTTGAAGAGGCATTTATCGATCGAGGCGAAGCAGTATCTCAACCTCAGCATATACAACGGGCGCATCCTAGGGGAACCTGCAAAGCCGTGAGCCCCGAAATGATCGCTTGGGAGGTGCTATTTTCTTGCATGCCGATGAGTGCAAAATCAAGAACAGCTGCAAAGTGAATGCAGGAACAAGCATGTAGATGCAGATGCAGGTTTATCTGCATGTCGATTCAGTTCTGATACCATATATCTTATAAAATATAGTGCAGTAATTAACAATGCAGTTTCTTTCTCTCTTTTTTTTTTTTTAATTTTACCAATTTAGTTAATCTATTGTTTGTGCTTTTCCTTTCCATATCCGCCTCCCTTGTTCTCAATTACTCATCAAATGGTTCCCAATTCATATCTTTATGTTCGATCGTTACCAAGGTTGAAAGAAAAGGTGGGCCATAATAAAGAAACGATACTAAAGAACAATGCTAGCAGATGGCTGGTGATGGAATAAGAACCTTCATGTAAGCATATTGAAAGATCGTTTCTCAGCTTCATTGCATTCCAGGAATTGGTAAATTTATTTATTTATTTATTTATTTTTATTGTCTTAAGCAAAGATACATAACCAGTCATGTGAAGGTAGGTAGACCAACAATATTCTCTATTCAAGGTATAACATATAGGATAAGTAAGATGGCATGAGGGATTATATGATTTCATCTATTGTATGTATTACATCCACTATGGAGAGTATTGTTTGTTAAAAGTGAATAAATGGGAGACCTAACTACTTTTATTCTATTAAGGGTAAAACAACACTCTCTATTAAGAGTAACTATTAGCTATGTAAAAGTAAGTAAACCAATGCTACTTTCTATTAAAGGTGTAACATATAGATAAATGGAGCCGTATGAGTAATTGCATGGTCTTATTTAATCTAGATTTTACACTCTCTCTATGGAGAGAGTCGTTAAAAATGGATGGAACCTTTTTTTTTTTTTTTTTTTTGGCCCATTGGGAGGTAGGCGCTGGGCTGGTAGCAGAATTTCAGGGTGAAGGGGCAAAAAGAGGAGTCGCATGGTATGGTTATCAGGAAATAGAATTCCTTGACATGGAAAAAGCATATTTCATTGTGAATTACTGTTCCATCTTTCAGCGTAACGATTCAAGCACATAGCACATTCCAGTCAAAAGTATTCTGAAAATGATTGATTGTATTTTAAAAGCTTATTCTGGGGATGAATGACAAGGATTTGACGTCCGTATGACGTCATTAAATTAATAACAAATAACGAAATCTTGTACTCCTGTTCTCTTCTCTAGAGTCAAATTCGGGTTCTTTTTTGTATTAATTACTATTCGTGTTATAATCATTGTGAAAGGAACCCAATTGAAAGATCAATACTCTTTTCTTACCATAAATAATATCCTATTTTTTTTATTGAACAGTTATGATCTTTACAATTATATTTAGCAGAAATTTCGTGATAGATCGTGGAAACCAAAAAGGCCTTTCATATAACGGGAGTGGATGGAGGCTATAACCGTCGGGGTCGCAAGCGAAAAAAGGGAGATTCTCATATTAGGATTGACCCTCATCAGATTGTACTACATTTTACTTTCGTTAAACTTCCCTTATTAAACGTCAGTGTACGGTCATTCCCCCCCATTTCCGTCGCTCATTTCCCCAGTGTATTGGGTAAGTCAATTTTTTTTTTTAATTTTTATTGATTAGATTTATTGATAATAATAAAAAAAATTATTAATATATTTGGTATAATTTTCATTATTTCTTTTTATTTAACTTCTTATTATTAATATCAATAAAACAATGTCAAAAAAATATTGAGAGTATTAATTTAGAAGTAATACTAACAAGGGATTTATCATAACTTTGAAAAGATGATAAGGAACCCCAATAAAGTGGAGAAGTACCTAAAAAAAAAAAAAAAAAAAGCGTTTTATAAGATATTAACGTGGCACTTTAGCAATTCATGGAAGTGTTTAAATCTAACAATCGTTTGGTGAGCGTTGATAGTTGAAAGTTTTGATGAGTCTTGACCATGTCCAAGACAATTAAAATTAAATAATAATCAATCCCTAACCCTCTATGGAAGCTATCAACAACTTCCGTGAACAACATTTGATAGTTTTATTTTTCTATCAACAATTTCATTTTTATTATTAGTGGATCTTATTTACTATAGTTTTAGGCTATTTTTAGAAAATCAAAAGTTATTATACTGTAGAGTCACTTTTAAGTGACTACATTGTAATATTAGTAAAATCTATCTTAATCCAATTTCTTATTATGCTAGAAACAACTTTACAGTTGTACTTGATAAGAATTTCATGAAAGAAGGGGGCACGAAACAAAATATAGCTTTCCTTGTGGTACAGGTGGAAGAAGGTTTTCCATTGAGAATAAAAAGATTACCACGTGGAGATCCTAAGTGATAAATGGGAGATCTTATGTTAAAAACCGATCTTATTACGAGGCATCAAAAGCAACAATAATTTTTTTATTTTACTAATTATCTTTGTTAAAAATAATAAACTAAAAATTATTAATATCTCAAATAATTTTCATTATTTATTTTATTAAATTTATTATTATTATTATTATTAAAATAAATTTAAAAAAATATTAAAACTATTGGTTTTAATGTAATAATAACATGATATCTATTGTTGAGGTGATTAGTATTATGTAGTTTGTCTAGTAGAGTAGTCTTTTGTATAAAAGTATAGTAGCTATATATTTATTATCACTTAGTTAAGTGTAAGCTAGTAAATACGTGAGTTCAATTCATTTATATGCAAACTTCTTCACTATTACATTAGCTCTCAACATCAAATGGACAAACACTAATCTCCAATTTGACTATTTCTTCAAAAATTCAAGTTTTATTTCCTTCGCATGATATTAGAGCAAGTACTTCATGAATTCATCACTGTTTGTTCCTATCATGTTCCAAGTATAGTTGAAATTAGGTTTTTTATTTCAATTAATTGGATCATGAACAATTAACCAATGAACTTGAATCAAGACTTAAGCTATAACAATCCAGTTTATCTTTTTGGATTAAATAATCGAAGATTTGTCCTTGTTAGTTTAGTTCTTAATGGACCTAAATTTCTTAAAGAACTAAATTTCTTAGATGGAGTAAATCCATTAAATTGCACTAAGAGCTAAATCAAAATTAGGTTTCATTGATGGTAGTTGTGTGAAATTAGGGAACAATATGATTGGTTTGCAAAAGTTGATGAGGTTTGATTATATGAATCATTGTTGGATTTTGAATTGATGTCAAAAGAATTATTTGATGGATTTATGTATGCAAAATCAACCATAAAACTATGACATAAACTCCTCAATAATGTGGAGTTATTGAGAGAAAGCATCTACATTTTTTACATATTGTATGGGTACATAAGATTCATGCAAAATTGCTAAAACAG
This sequence comes from Lumnitzera littorea, assembly GCA_024138015.1. Classification (NCBI taxonomy): domain Eukaryota; kingdom Viridiplantae; phylum Streptophyta; class Magnoliopsida; order Myrtales; family Combretaceae; genus Lumnitzera; species Lumnitzera littorea. The sequence continues at coordinate 12,544,201 of JAMXBB010000012.1, read as the reverse complement.
TATTTAGACGAGTATATTTTGGTTGTTAGTTGCTTGATCAATAAGATGCATATGCAACAATTTCAATGGAAGACACCAGATGAATTTTTTTCTCCCACCAATAAAACCCCATCTCATTTTGATCTCAAAATTTTTTGCTGCTTCTATTATACTCTATTACAGATCATTGTAATTATAAATTTAACACCAAAGGACATTGTTGAATATTTTTGGATCATCCATCTAGTCAAAAAGGGTACAATCTTTATATTCTTCACTTACATCAAATGTTTGTTAATCAAGAAGTTATTTCATGAAAACATTTTTCCATTCCATTCATCTTCTATTTTTTACCCTTCATTAACAGGTTCTAGTCCATTGTTTCCCATACAGTCATCTAATGATCATTCTAATTCTATCCTTATTTTCTATTGGTAATTATGATTCTCTTGTACCTTCATCTATTCCATTTGTTCTTCCTTGTAAGCTTATCGTTCATACAAAGAAATAAAAAACGAGTTAAGAAAGTTCCCGTTTGGCTTAATGATTTGCCTATAATGTCCATTTAAACTCATTAGTGCATGCTTCCATCTCTCATACTTCTTCCCCTTATACCCTTTATTTTCTCACAAATCATTTGATAAACTTTCAAAAGATTGTTTTGTTTCCTTTAACTAATGTGTTAACTATTCATAAACCACATAATTACTATGAGGCTTCAAAAGATCCTTAGTGGCTAGAGGTAATGAATAAAGACCTTCTCATACTAGAATCTAACAAAACTTGGGAACTTACTTCCTTGCCTTTAAAAAAAAAAAAAAAAGGCCATTGGATCTAAGTGAGATTATAAAATAAAATATAAGCCTAATGATTCTATTAAAAGGTTTAAGATGAGGTTCCTTACAAAAGAGTATAATTAAGTTGAGGGAATTGATTATATCCATACTTTATTTCTATCTACAAAGCTTACTATTGTTAGGGTGTAATCAATTGTCACTGTTGTTAATAACTGGGTTGTCCACCAATTAGATATTGATAATACGTTTTTACATGGAACTTCGAATAAGGAAATATATAGCAACTAATAGAGAGTTACTCTTCAACCCATTCAGGATAAGTTTGTAAGTCTGTTAAGTCCCTTTATAGACTTAAGCTAGCTTCTCAACAAAGGGATCAAGAATTTACCTAATTAATCATTTCTATGGGGTTTGAACGGTCCAAGAATGACTACGCTTTTCATGCAAAGTTATGGTGATGAGTTTTTATGATGTTTTAGTTGTTGGAAACTGTCTACCTGCTATTAACATGGTAAGAGCAACACTTAATCAACTTTTACTATAAAAGACTTAGATGAAGTGAGATTCCTTTTGGGAACTTAGGTGCGTTGCACATATCACGACTCAAACAATATCATTGTCATAGTAAATTGTTATGCATTGTATAAAGGTCTATGATCAACCCTTTTGTTGATCATAAGCATTTCATATAACACACAAGACTTTCTCCACTTTAAGTTACTGTCAGTCATGTAGACAAATAATATCAAAACACCATATTTATCTTTATTAAGTTACTGAATATACTATTAATTTAAAAGTGTAGAACATAGCGCTCCAAAACAAAAGTATATATATACATATATACTTAATTAACCACAGATAGTTCAACTATCGAATAATAACAAAAGATATCATAAATCTTATCCAATACTAAAAATTCCCTTTTTCACTCCACATATCGCAATGTCTCATCCCAGTGTGAGACTAATCTCAAGCATTTCGTGGCTCAGCTCAGCAAGAAGTTATCTCTGCATCAAAAGAAATCTATAGAAATGTAAGCTTATATTTAGTGAGCTAATCTCTTTGTCATGTCACACAACAATTTATATTTATGTACAAACATATGAATGCATAAGATAATTAGAATGCCAAATAATACATATAGTGACTTAGGAATTGCATGTAACTCAGAATTATGCCTCTTATAGTTGGGGTTAAAGATTATTAATCGACATAAACCAACAATCAGGTTCTAGCACCTAGGTTTTTATACAACTTATACTTATGTGCTCAAATCAGTTTATATATATATACTCGTATATATATATAAATAATTACACTTTACTTTAATAAAGAACATCATTTTCTCAAAATTCTTAGGTCTAGCGGTATAGTGACCCTCGCAATCCACATCACACTTCTTAAGCGGAAGTCATAAGATATAACCTTTAGCTAAACGGTTAACGTCCCTTGACATTTAGTAAGCCCATAAGTTTAGATAAGAACTCAACAACAATATGACATAACCTTTTGCATGAACTAATCCTTTCAGCAGTCCTTTCTCACCTATTGCGTGAGGTGGCAGTTAGTATAATTATGATGCCAAAATGTGTTATGCATAACTCATTTAAATTCTTAGTCGAATCGGTATTTATGCCAAATTATTCAATGATCAAGTAACTTCACTCCATAACAACAGTACATAAGCTAATCTCAAAAGTAATTCCAATTATTATCTTTTTATCATATTGTGAAAATCAATCATAAATCTATACATATGCATTTCTCATATCCTACATGAATTCAAGATCAAAATAATAATTTAGTGTAAGTATACTATAAACAAAATCAAGTATAAAGTCATCAAGAATTATTTACTCGGCAATAGCTACTCAATTGTAGTAGTCCAGGGTAGGTCGTCTCCAAAAGTAACATCCCCTGAACATCATAAAGAAGATATTATGAGAATTAGCATGTAATAAAATGTTAACTTAAAGCTCTTTAAGTTATACTCCTAACTTAGTCTTAAACTTCTCCTAGTTATATTAAATTTTCAATAGCATATAACTTTTTTGTTTTAAAACCAATTTTTATGATCTTATAGTCTATTTCCATTGTTTTCGAGTGTACTTGCACATGGTATGGTCAAATTTGAGAGATGGGACCCACAATTTTATCTACTGGTTAGAACAATAGTGCCCCTTAGGTTTTAGTCTTCTTTTGGGCTTGAAATTGTTATTAGGCTTTTTATTACTAAAATATTTTAGGCTTAGTCTTAGGCTTGAAACTTTGTTTTAAGGCTTAATACTTCTTTTAAGGTTAGATTTTCATCCATTGTTTATGGCCTTATTACTAACTTACTTTTCTTGAATTTCTAAGTGGGCTGTATGGTCAAAATGGGCTTGTTTCATGTATTAGTCAATACCCATCACTTTGTTAGGCTTTAGGGGTCTAATGTAGACTTCTTATGGATCTTATAACATCTTTTTCTTGAGCTTGAAGTGCTGGTTAGAAGTTTTCATGAGGCCCAATCAAGAGTTTTGGGCCTGATTATGAGTTTTAGGCTATTAATACTTATCTTACTAGTCGTAGTGAGTCTTTTTACTTTATTTTTAAGTATGTTTAAGTAGATTAAACATATTTTATAGATCTAGTCGATTGTCTTTCTTGGGTTCCTAAACTCATTTTTCCATGTTATCGCTTGTTTCCTTATGCTTATGTGCTAACTAAGGCTTTATACTTACATATATTCTAACTCCTACTTATTTTAATCCTTGTAAGTGGATCATTTTATCATTATATCAAGTGGAAAATATAGAAATCCACATCCTCTTCGATGCAAGTCTTTGGTTAAGCTTCTAAGTAGTTCTTTTTTCTTATTAACACTTTATATGTTGGTTTTTTTCCTTTACAAAAGGCTACTCTAAGATATGTGAAACTTAAGATGAGTAAAATAACACTTAGATATGCTTCAAATGTGCCACGTCCAACATGTTCTAGGAGCTTACAAGAGTTTAAATTCCATGATTTTCTCAAATACAAGGATATACTACAAATGGTATACAACATACTAAAAGTAAAGAATGACTATACTGCTTATATCTTATTACTTGTGAAGAATTTTTAAGAGATAACATTTGACCTAAGTAAAAGAGCTTTTAAGGTACATGATATTTCTATATAGGCATGAAATGGAACTCTACATATATTGTTTTAAAGATATCTAAAAGTAAGATGCACTTTACTAGATGTTTAAGTAGTGATTTGGACTCCTTAAGCTTTCCTTACTTCTTGCCTTTCACCTTCCTTTTCCTTAGTGTTCCTTACTCCTTTTTGCTCCTATGAACTTAGTCATTTTTGGACTTCTAACTGTCTCCTTAGCTAGTTAAGTAGAGAGTGGACTTGTAGGGTTTCCTGAAGTGACTTGATGGGGCAAAAAAAAAAAAAAAAAAGTAGAATGGCATGTAGTATGTATGGAAGTGGACGGTTTGCTTATGTATGTATGAAGTGAACAGTTTGCTTTTCTATTTTTGCCTACTTTATATCGTATTTCTAATACTCACCCACCAAGCGACATGTGTCTTTTGACATAAAATTCTAGAATGATTCTTACTTTTCCATACTAAATATTTTTTATTTCTTTTACCCTTTTTAGCATATTTTATGTAACCTAATTATAAGAATACCTTTTTGTCTTTTTATACATGTAAAGTATCCCTAGTAAATGGGTGTATAAGACCTTACTTACTTGTATGCAAACATTCAATCATTAATATAGAAATTATTCATGCTTCCTTTGAGTGACCTTAATGTTCTCATTATTCATCAACTCTTATTTATTTCCTTTAACAAGGCGTAGTGGCATCGACCCTTTAGTTCAAATTGATGAGTTACATCCGATAGATTGTAGGTCAAGTAGAATCGAGTGGTGCATTACTTCCATTCAGTAGCTGCCCGAACTTTGCTAACTTTTCTTTTGTTTCTTTTGGTTTACTTCGTCGTTGTGTTTCTTTATATGTCCTATAAGCCCTAAATATAAACCAAGTAACCGTAAGATCGAACTTAGTATATAAAATTTAAGGTGATCGGTTAAATAATTTGATTAAGCCTAAATTATAAATTAAAGCTAGAAATATTAGTAAAAATGATCCCGTAAGTTTGAATTTAAGAAAATAAGTAATAAAATAAGAGAATATAAAATTTTTAAATTCTAAGTATATTACTCATTATTTATCAGAAATATGTAAAATACATTCCGATAACTAACAAATCGCTAGAAATAAATTATATATATACCAAAAATCATAGAATGACCTAAATAATATTTAAGAGTATTTACTTGTACTCCATATGTATTTATATGTAAGTAGAAATACGCAAAATTACTTAAATTGCTTGAAATTAGCTAAAAATTGATAAATAATAAAAAAATTATAAAAAAATTAAGAAAGAATAATTAAAAAATCAGAGAGATAGTGAATCATCTAGATCATGTCGTGGCAGTAAGGGGAAAAGAAAGAAAATTTTGTCTACTAAAAAACAAACACTTAAGAGGTAAAAATAGAAGAGGATAAGCCAAAAATTATGTCTAATTAATGTTAAAAAATCTTTTTACAAATCTATAAATAGTAAGAGAATTCTATGAGCTCATTTGGTTAGTTGGGAGCTGAAAAAAATTAGGAGAATCGAAAATTAAGAGAGAAATTAGGGTTTAGCAAAGATCTTCACAAAATTATGTATTTAGTACATTTAGACCAAACTCACGAGTCACCACCACTTAGAATCGAACCACCACCACCACCACCACCACCACCACCACCACCACCACCACCACCACCACCATCCCACTCCAAACCTAGCGTTTGGACTGATTGACCACCCCTAAGCCGTCGCTAGTGGCCAGAAACCCAAGAGTCCGATGAGTTTGATTTTTCAATTGATTTTGCAAAATTTAGTAAAATTATTAATTCTATCTAGAAAATTATGAAATTTATTATTATGATATTTTATTGTATCTAGAATTAGGAAAAAATAATTATTAAGTTTAATCATGTTTGTAAATATAGGGTTCTTAAGAAATTGGACAAAACCAAGCATATTTGGAATTATAAATAAATAGACTTAAGAGTATAGTTTGAAGTTCAAAATTTTTCTATAGAATATTTAAATGATATAGAACGGTGCTATGAAAACAATTTTTTTAAATTAATTTTTGAAATTTTTAAGTAAATTTTTAACCCTAAAATGATAAGAAAAATGAGTAATTTTGGACTAATTAAGTAATTAAATGATTAATTACTAATTAGAGGGTAATTAGATGTTTAAGGATGTTAATATCTGATATGGAAACATAATCTTAGCATTTAGAGTGTTAATTGCAATTAATATAGGAATTATGTAGTAAATGTAAGTAATTTAGAAAAATATGAAATTAGAATTTTAATAAATATAAAATAATAGGTTAAATTGGATAATATAATAATAATATCAGTATATATTAAATTTGGTACAAAAATTAATTTTTGGTATTTATACAAAAATTGTAAAATTTTCTTATATCGGGAGTAAATCCGGTATACTAATCATTGAGTGGGTTAGAATATTGAATTAAGACCTAGTATGATATTAGGATACTTAGGCTTAATGTGATTAATTTCACATTAGGGTTCGAAACATATTTTAGGATTACTCGTAGTTGAAATTGAATTAGAACTTGAATTGGAATCGAATTCGAAAATCGAACCCTGAACTAACGTAAGATGAATCGTTAGTAAACAATAGGTATATAAGGAGAATTGAGTTAAATCTTAACTTAGAATATGTATCATCTAAGTATAAATACTAAAAAGCGTATTTATATTATAGAACACACAAAGACAAGTTAACTTGTGACAAGTGATTGAGCGACTCAGGATTCTAAGTAAATTGGGTTTAATGCTTCATTGTATTTTAGAGTGCTCGGAGACAGGTTTGTGTATGATTGCAATTATAAGTAGTCTTATGCATGTGCTTGTGTATCTGATTTCGTGTTGAAATCTGTATTATGTTTGATGACTACTGTAATTGGAGTGGTGTAGAATTGTCTGATCATCCTAAACTGAATATAATCTTAATCAACCTAAATACCTTAAAAAGACATGCATTGCAATCTTGTAGGGGATCATTAAGATTCTCTAATCAAACACCGACACTTTCGAAAAAGATAGCGTTAGATAGCAAATTGGTCTTTTCCTCATCCTTAGCCGAACTAAGTGACAGGAGAGGAAGTCGTGGTAAGGATGAGGGCATTGGTTTGAAAGATAGTCTTAGGAAGAGTAATGTCTCCATTACACAAACCTAGGTTTGATTGTGAGCTGTTGCATAACATGAAAACTCCTTAACCCGAATTAAAGCGGGTGAAATTACTCTGATTTTATAATAGATCGGACTACGTTGTGTGATGGCTTTTGTTTGTTGCATTTCATGAAAATAATTGCTTGATAACCTTGATTGTGGTTGTATACATTCATAAGTCTCAAATTCAACTTACTGAGCTGTAATTGCTCATACTCGCCTGGATTCTTTTGCAGGTCTCGATTTCTGATTTGTGATGCTGCGATACAATTACCCAGAGATTAGATTTCTTTTGAAACTATGGGGAATGAGCATCCATTGGCAAAAGATCAAGTCTTATTTAGAGTTTTGTTAATATCCTTAGGATAAAGAACTGATATATGATATGTATATTAGTTAACTGCTGTATTATGTAGGATCTCCTAGGAATTTTACGATAATGTGAATGTAATTATATATATATATATATGACTTAAGATTTTACTTTTACTGTAAATTTTAACTAAAAATCTTAGTTGAACCATTTACTTCAAGCGAGGAGTCGTCGACGCCTTATGTAAATCGTCTCTATGATAGGCTCTGTAAGGTCAGTTCTTATTATAGGTTAGTTTATATGGTGGTACTGTTACGACTCTATGACTTCAGGGCGTAATGTGTCTGACCTCAGAGATGCATCATTTTCACTGGTATTAAAGTACGATTCCAAGAGGGAGTGTGTAAAGTTGTAATGAAGTTTTGGTTTGCTTTACTGTTAGTGGCTGCTATGTTTCTTTCGTAGTTGCTAGTGGCTGCTACAGTGTGTTCGTATAGAGTAAGTTTGGAATTATGAGCTATATAGTGAAGATTTGTATATTGATAAGTATGATTTCGTTTTTACCCTGTTTTTCACTACGAAAGCACAGTAAGTTCATTCCTATTTTGTTCAAGTTGTTATTGGGTATTAAAATTGTTAATATGTTAATTGAAGTTTTGGGTAGTAAGGAAGTATTTTTTTTGTTTGGTGTTTTGTTGAACTGTTCGAGAAGTCTTGTACCATGTTAGATTCTAATGTTCAGGGTATTATTAGTGACTAGAATAGTGGTGCTCAAGCAAGTTGTGGTTATAATGGTAGTAAGGGTAGGCAAAAAAACTGTCTGAATCGAACCAAACTGTTAATTGAACTAATCCGAACCGAAATAACGGTTTTTTTTTTTAACGGTTTGGATTGTGGTTCAGATTAACACCTTCCAAACGATTTAGGGTTTGGTTTAGGTACGCAATCTGAATCGCACGTGTTAATCCGAACCAAACCATTTATTTTTTAATAATAAGGGACCAGTTACATGTTATTACATATTAATGTTACATTTACCCCACGAGCCAAACCCATTCAATATCCATTACTCACTTTGCCTTTTGCCAAAGCACAAATAAACCCTAACCTCTCGCCACTCCAATCCTCCTCCTCCATCACAATTTCATTCACGCACAAACGGCAAATGCAAACCCTACTTTCGTCTCTTCTAACTTATAGTTCCTTCCGCTTCCGCTTCCACTTCTTAACCTCTTCATTCTTCCTATCAATTTAACAATCACTAAGGTTTGTTGCTTGAACTTCTTTCTAGATTCTTGTTTTTTTTTTTTAGTTTCTTTTTTGTTTTTACATATATCTATTAGGTATTAACAATGAATAAGTTTGGTTAAAGTTAAATGGACCACGATCTTCTAAGTATATAAATTTTCAAGAACCCTTTTACAGATTTGGTTGTTGGATTATTATGTTCACTTATTGTTGATCAGGATCCTTTTACTTTTAGAATTATAGTTGGGATGGTTTTGTTGTTCAATAGTCAAATTAATTTGTCAAGGAAGGTGGAATGTGGTGAAAGAAGAGCATGACTAGTGAGTTATTTTATTTTATTTTATTTTATTTTGGTGATTAAGCATGGTGGTATCATATTGTTTTTCTAGAACTTTGCAGGGTACTATAATTCGATTGGTACCATAATTATATTTATAATTGTAAAAAAGCCAAATGATATTGCCTTTCTCTCCTTCCTTTTTGTTTATTTATGTTGGTAAACAAGGAGTTACGATTGAATTTGTTTATGATACCTTAACTTATTTATGTAGGTAAACGACTAAATGATAATTTAGGTTGAAAAAGAAAAAAGAGATAATTTTAGTTTAATCCATAATTTGAACCAAACCAAACTATTATTTAATGGTTTGAAAAATTTCCCCATCCAAACCGTATGGTTTGGTTTAGGAAAAAGAAAAACCAAACCATAAATTATGGTTTGGCTTAGATTTTGGCCAAAATCGAACCAATCCGATCCATGCCCACCCCTAAATGGTAGTAAAACCCTTGGGTCGACTAACAACAAACACGATAGACTTATTAACCTTATCAAGAGTTTAGTCATGGCCATGCAAGTTAATAGGCCACAATCTCAGGGTATGCCACCGTATAACCTACTTGAAAATATTTAAGAGAGAAGTTATGGCCAAGGTAGTCGAGCCTATTGCCTAGTTTGACTCCCTAGAGTTAAAGGAGTTGCAGACTGAGTTGTTAGATGAAGATTGGAGTTAGAGGAAATTGATGAAGATGATGAGGAGGTTGATGCTGAGTATGGAGAGGAGGAAGAAGAGACTGCTTATTACCAAGCATAAGATCGAGGACCCCAAGCTCCTTAAGGACTAAACAATGTTAAGGTCTAAATCTTACCCTTCAGTGGAAGTGGAGATGAAGTGATGTGAATCCACGTAGCGAGTCTCGAACTAAGAATGGGTATTCAGGGTTTAAGAGGAGTATGTAGAACAGGGAATGAGAAGGGGGTTTTGACAGTGAATGTATATGAATATCACACACCAAAACATTAATACAATCAGGGATTTAAGCTCGAAATAGAGTTTAATACAATTTAGAACACTAAATGTTACTCAAGATTTCAAATTAAAGGTTAGATGTAACTCACTAACTCGCTCAAAAGAAAGGGTTAGCTACAATCTTAAGGGCAAGATTGATAAGAATGCAAGAAAGATTAAAGAGTTATTTGATACTCAATAATTCAAAATGCCAACTCAAAAGGGCTCAAGAATGTCCTTATTTCTAGAAGGAATATTCAAGTGTAAATTCTCTGTATGAATATTGTTCACTTATCTGATCATTGATAATTATAAATATTGCTATTGATAATTATAAATAGCAAGTCCTAAAATCTTAGTGGTAAAATTGTAAATAATATACAAGACCTTAAACCCTAAAGAAGGGCCTGCAATTGAAACAAGGAAAATATTTACAAAGTATACAAAACTGTGCACTTAACAAAGTGTTTAGCATACAGTCATTTGAGCTGTTTGTAGGCCCAAGCAAGGGCCGGTTGGCAGTTGGATGTCCGAGCAAGGGTGGGATGTTTAGAAGTCTTATTGTGCTTGGCGAAGCTCCCAGTAAGGTTGCCCCACAGTTGCTACACTCATAGATTGCTAGGTACTAGCTTTCTCATACTGTGTTGAGTTGTTCTTTAGCCTTAAGGCCCTAGTCGCTTGGTCTCTTGACGTATTAGTAGACAACAAACCTAATGTCAAATGGTTCCTTTCCTTCCTTTAGTCCTTCGATTATCAGTCCGGCTTCGACAAGAGCAAGTTGGTCTTAGGTTAGGACAGGTTAGCTTTAGCTTCTTGTAGGTCTACATTGGCTTCTAATGGGTTGGCCTTAACCTAAGGATTTTCGTGGACTAATTTCTATTATGAAGATGAATATTTGGAGTGGCAAGAGAAGGTGGAAAAAGTGTTTGACTATTATGGATACATAGAAGTTGTGAAAGTCTGACTTGCTACACTTAAGTTCTCTAGGTATGCCACTACTTGGTAGAAAAATCTGAATGCAACCAGAGTGAGGGATGGAAGATGAGGTGTAAGGACCTAGGATAAGATGAAAAGGTTGTTAAGAGGTAGATTTGTGATCAAAATCTACTTACACGATACATTTGTAAAGCTATAAGAACTTAGCCAAGGAGGTCAAACAATTGATGACTATGTGAGGGAGTTCCAAATGCTTATGATCTGGGTCGACATGGACGAACTCGAGGCTTGTATAGTGTCGAGGTTCATTTCTAGACTCAGATATGAAATTTATAACATTATGGAGGTGAAGAGGTTTTATACCTTGGAAGAGACTATTAAGATAGCACAAAGAGTCGAAAAGTAGAGGAAAAGTATTCTGAATCGACCTAGGTAAACATTCTCCTGAACCTCGTTCTGCGCTAACATGTTCAAGTTGAATTGAGGAGGCCACACTGATTTGAAGACAAGAATGATTGACCTAATGATAATCGAGCAAGCCAGCAAGGTTGAGTAGTTTAGCTAAGCCGAACCGAAGTTAGGCTGACCTTGAGAACATATGAAAGAGGACGGACCTCCAGACAAAAGATTAGTGGGGTGGAGTGCTTTAAATGCTTAGGCTTCGGATACATGGTTGTTGAGTATCTGAACTAATGTGTCATGGTGCTCTGAGAAGATGTAGTGAATAACGCCAATGAAAGGGAGCCTAAAGAGGAAAAGGATGTTGGAAAAGCTAAAGTCGAAGCCAAAGAGGAAGAGGAGACTTGTATCTATGCCGACTAAGGAGAAGTAATGACCCTAATCTTAAGACGAGTACTGAGTTCCTAGTCGAACTTTGAGAAAGATTAGAGAGAAAATTTATTCTATACAAAGTATACCATTAAGGGGCAGTTGTACACCATTATAGTGGATAAAGAAAGTTGTACTAACGTAGTTGCATAGTCCTTTGTGCAGAGGTTATGTCTGTCAACCTCTAAGCATTTTCGACCTTACAAGCTACATTGGCTTCACAATAAGGGTGTTTTGCACATAACTAAATAAGTAACTGTATCGTTCAGCATTGGGAAGGTGTATAGAGACGAATTATTTTGCGATGTTGTCCCTATGGGGGCTTCACATCTATTGCTTAGACGAACTTGGTTATTTAATGGACGTGTTACTTACAATAGGTATAAGAACACACATGCCTTTGTTAAGGATGGAAAGAAGATTATGTTGCAGTTATGACCCCATCCTAATAAATGAGACCCATAATTAGCTTACTAGAACCAATAAGAAGAAAACCTTAGTGATGAGCCGAACAGAATTCTGAGCTATTGAGAAAGCTGATGAGCCTATGTTCCTGTTGATTAGAAGATTATTGGAGGTGAGAGATTTAAAGGGTGCTCCTAATGAGATCCGAAGCTTGCTAAATGAGCTCTTCAATCTGTTCCCTGAGGAGTTACCTAAAGGACTACTTCCAATTCAAGGCATAAAGTACTGTATTGATCTACAGCCAAGTGTTACCCTATCGAACTGACTTACATACAAAATGAACCTTAAGCAAATTGTCAAGTTAAAGAGATAAGTGGATGAATGCATGGAGTGGGGATATGTAAGGGAGAGCAGGAGCCCTTGCACAGTACCAGCTTTATTTGTCCCAAAGAAGGATAGTTCATGGTGTATGTATATCGACAGCTGAACAATCAATCAAATTACTATGAAATACAAATATCCAATACTGAGGCTTGATGGTATGCTAGATTAACTCCATGGTGGTAAAATGTTTTTGAAGATTGATCTGTGAAGTGGTTATCACCAAATTTGTATGAGACTAAGTGATGAGTGAAAGATTGCCTTCAGGACTAAGCATGGACTTTACGAATGATTGGTTATGCTGTTTAGACTTACTAATGTGTCGAGCACATTCATGAGGTTAATGAACCACATGATGCACCCCTTAATTGGAAGATGTGTAGTTGTGTACTTTAATGATATATTGGTATACAGTGCCGACTTGAACAACCATTTTCAACATCTCTGTGAAGTATTTGACATTTTCCAGACTAAGAAGTTATATGGGAAATTGAAGAAGTGTACATTCTGCCTAAATAAAGTGATTTTTCTTAGGTTTGTAGTATCAACCGAAGGAATTCGAGCAGATGAAGAGAAAATCCAAGCTATCTTGGAATGGTCGACACCAAAAAATGTCATTAAAGTTCACAATTTCCATGACTTAGTTTCTTTCTATAGGCGATTCATTAAAAACTTTAGTACCATAGTTATCCCCTCGATCAAGCTGATAAAGAAGAGTGATGAGTTCAGGTGGAACAACCGAGTTGAATAGAGCTTCGAGAAGATCAAGTAAAAGCTCACCTCCACTCTTGTCCTATCACTACCAAACTTTAACAAGCCCTTTAAGTTAGAATGTGATGCATCGAGAGTTGGAATTGGCATTGTCTTAATACAGGAGCAACGACCCATTGCTTACCATAGTGAGAAGCTTAGTGGTGCAACCCTGAACTATTCTGTATACGAGAAAAATCTATACTCTCTTTACCGAGCTCTTACTATTTGGTAACATTATTTACTACAACAAGAGTTTGTTATTTACACAAACTATGAGTCTCTAAAGCATCTTGGGAGTTAAAACAAACTTTTGAAAAGATAAGCCAAATGGTTAGAGTTTATGAAAGGGTTCTTATACATCATCCGGTACAAAAAGGGAAGTGCAAATGTGGTAGCCGATACTTTGTGCGATTGCAAACCTTGTTGACCACTTTGTAAATAAAATTATTGAGATTCTCACTCATTACTAAGCAGTACACTTATGATCCTCATTTCAACCCTATCATAAAGTAGTGCAAGGATGGAATTGCTATTAAGGGATATTTTTTTAAGGAAGGATATCTATTCAAGGATAAAAGGCTGTATATACTAAACCGTTTCATACGTGAGCTATTAGTCAAGGAAACTCATAGTGATGGATTATTTGGTCATTTTGGAGAGATCAAAATAGCTAATTTGTTAAAAGAAAACTTTTATTGGCCCGATTTAGCTAAGGATGTCTATAAGGTAATTGGTAGTTGTGAAGTGTGTAAGCGAACTAAAGGGAAGAGGGAACCACATAGAGAATAAATACCCTTGTCGACGCCAACCTCACCTTAGGCTAACCTCAGCATAAACTTTATCCTAAGGTTGTCCTAGACACCTCGAGGGAAAGACTCTATCTTCGTTGTAGTAGACCGTTTCAATAAGATGACACACTTCATTCCATGCCATCGAACTAGTGATGCACTATATAATGTTGATCTATTTTTGGAGGAAGTTATCTGACTGCATAGAGTGTCGAAGACTATTGTTTCAAATTCGGATACAAAATTCTTGAGCTATTTTTTGAAAACTCTTTTGAGAAGACTTGGAACTAAACTTATGTTCAACTTTAGTAGCCTCCCTCAGATTAATAGCCAAACTGAAGTGGTAAACATGATGCTAAGCAACCTACTCAAAATTGTTGTGGGAAATAACTTGAGGGAATAAGATCTATGCTTACTAGTTATGGAGTTCACATACAACTAGACTATCTATAGCATTATTAGAAAGACCCCATTCGAGGTCATTTATGACCTTAATCATACTATTCCCATGGATATGATCGGCGCCTTAGCAACTGTTGAAGAGAGTTAATTCAGAGTTGACTAAGCCCAAGAATTACAAGCACTATACCAGTCTATAACTAGGAAGATCACCAAGTTTAATTATAAACAACATGAGATTAGTAACTAAGGCAGCTAAACTATTACTTTCAAACTAGGAGACTTAGTATAGATTCATCTCAGTCGAGAACGATTCCTGCAATTGAGACAGAGCAAATTATCTTCTCGAGCTGATGGTCCATTCAAGATCCTAAAGATAGTCAATCATAATGCCTACTAAATTTAGTTAGCTGATGACTATGGTGTCTCTCCTACTTTTAATGTGTCTAATCTCATCCCTCACTAACCAACAGAAGAAGAGCCTATGAGCACCTCAAAAGAAGGAGTAAAGACCATTCTACATTTGAGGATAAATCTTTTTTACCCTTAGGTAGATGATAAGAATCAGCCCCCTGAACCAATTACCCGCAGTTAAGCTAGAGGACTCCAAGGATTTACTCTAAGGATATTAGCTCAAAGCCATATTTAAGATGGAGATTCTTATCTCGACTTGATCCCCTACTGACCTAATTGTTGGACCCTCATGTATGTCAAACCTGCTCCTACCAAGTAGCTGTACTTTATCATGATAGCCGAGAAGATAGTCCCAAGACCATCTGAGCTAAATTTTAGAGCCCACCATAAGCATCCGACCTCAACTCAAGCTGATTGCTCTGTAGCGGGATCGACTGGCCCCCAACATGATGTAGATTAAGATAGCCCCTAACTGTAAACGTTTTTTTATTTTCACCTACTTTGTATCATATTTCTAATGTCTAGCCACTAAACAATATGTGTCTTTTGACAAAATATTCCAAAATGATTTTTACTTTTTCAAACTAAATATTCTTCATCTTTTTTATCCCTTTTAGTATGTTTTATGTAACCTAATTGTAAGAATATCCTTTTGTATTTTCATAAATGTAAAGTAACCCTAGTGTTTGGATATATAAATCCTCACTTACTTGTACGCTGACATTCAATCGTTAATATAAAAATTATTCACATTTCCATTGAGTGACCTTAGTGTTCTCATTATCATGTAATTCTTATTTATTCCCTTTAATAAGGAGCAGTAACGAATGACTCTTCAGTTTGGACTAGTGAGTCACATTCAGTGAATTGTTGGCCGAGTATGATCGAATGGTTCATTACATCTATTCGATAGCTCCTTAGACTTTGTTAGCTTTTCTTTTGTTTCTTTTAGTTCGCTTCATTGTGGTGTTTTTCCGTATGTTTGACCCCAGAGATATATTAATAGTCTTAAGTGTTTCTAGTTCATCTTAAGGTTTAGAGTTTTGGTGATTTAGGATTTATTATTTTTATGTTAGGGTTTTTAATTGTTAGAGTCACAATTTCACTTTACTTAGGGTTTAAGATGATTTCTAGGCTTGTTATTGACTTTAAAACTTTTGAATTGAATTATAGTTATGAGGTGATCAGATACAACTTTTAAATTAAACTTGATTTTTAGTTTAGTTAATCCTTGAAAATGATAGAATGGTGCTCTCGACTACTTGGATGTCGTCTAAAATTGTAGGGTTTACAATACATTAGTTGGTTTTCTACTTAATCAACATAAGTTTTTTATGGATATTCTTTTAGATGTTGGCTTAATAGGAGCTAAGCCTATGAAAGTTCTCTTTCCTCAACATATTCTAATTGATAATGGTTTGAGTACACTTTTATTCGATCCATCTTGTTATAGATGTGTGATTGATTGTCTACTATATCTCACTATCATATGTCTAGATATCATCTTTGTTGTACAATCATTGAGTCAATTTGTAGACACTCCTCATGCTATTCATTTCTTAGTAGCTATTCATGTTCTTAAGTACTTGAAAAACATTATCAATACCACTAGTTCTTTATCATTTCTTGGGTATAATGATGTTAACTAAGGATCATCTTGTCTTGATTACAAGTCATTTTTGGGTTATTGTGTCTTTTTTTTTTTTGGAAAACAAAGAACGATTAGTAGTTTGTACTTCATTTATTGAAGCAAATAATTGCAGCATAGCATCCAGCTCTAACAAAATTTTATGGATTTCTTATCTTCTTCAAGAATTACATGTTCCTTTTCAGTTGCCTCTTCCTTTATTTTCTGATAATCATTGCTCCCAATTAATTGCACGAAATCCTTGCTTACACAGGTGCAAGAAACATATTGAGATGGCCATACACTTTACCAAGAATCATGTTTCTAATGGTTTTCTCCAAACTTTTCATGTTTTGTCAACGTAACAACTTACTGACCTTATGACTAAACCAGATGGAGAACAGTAATCAACATATCTTTGTTCAATTTAGACTTTTACCAAGTCTAACTTCAATCGGGAGAATAGTAATCGGCATAATGTGTAGTTTGTATGGTAGGTTAGTCTTTTGTGTAATAGTATAGTAGTTGTACTCTTATTATCACTTAGTCATATATGAGTCTAGTAAATATGTAAGTTCACTCATGTACATATAAACCTTTGATGCATCAATAACTAATCTAACGACCTTGTTCTTCAAATTCTTCACCATTACATTTGCTCTCTACATCAAACTGACAAACACCGATCTCCGATTCAATTATTTCTTCAAAATTTCAAATTTCATTTTCTTCGCATCCATAAAAATTCAAAAGAGAAATATTGAGGAACTTTTCTTAAGAATAAGAAATACTTAAAGAAGAGAGTTTATGAGATATTATCGTGGCACGGTTCTATAAAGGTGCTTAAATTTAACAATGATTTGGTGGAAGTTGAAACTTGAAAGTTCTATTGAGCCTTGACCATGTCTAGGATATTTAAGAGGTCATAATAATCAACTTCCACCACCCTCGTTAGAGGTAGTTGAATGGGGTTAGCTTCCTCTTTTCAGTATACTTACTAACTGATTTAACAAATTAACCTGAAATAATTTAATAATAATGCAGTTATCTATGAATCACAATTTGAATTAAAAAAAGTGTAGTTACCATTTTATATTTTTGAGACATTCAACAACGCTATCACTAAATAAATAGAATATAAGCACGACATTTTCCTTATCAAATTGGAATATAAGCTGGTAGGATGTCTAACCATATTATAAACAAAGATAATCTGTTAATAACTTCCAAGGTTTGGAATGCATGTCGGACTAAATCCTAGACCGTGTACTAGTGTATTATACTAGGTTAAAAATGGAGAAAACTAGAATTTATTTGGGAGTGGGAGTGGGATCTGTTAGGGGATGTTGGGTTTGAGCTTGTCAAGTCAATATGCTTTCCTGTGCCGGCAGAGAGAAGGTCTGTTGAATCAGTCCATTTTACTTTTCAAGCTGAGGGGTCTATGTTAACTAAATTCGTCATCTTCAATGCCTATTTATTTGTTATTTTAATTCTAAGTGAGGTTATTGTGTTGCTGTTGCCAACATGACCTTGAATATTTGAATCAATTCGTTTGCTTATTGACCAACTGGTGTACTTTGAGATAATTCATGTTTGAAATTCAATTTTACATCCATTTACCGTTGTACAGTATACATCCAAATTTGTCGCCTTTTAAATTTAATACATAACATGGTTTAGAACTCCGAAATCATTATAAAGAAATGAAATCATAGAATATAGTGTTCGAGAATCTGTCCCTATCTGATTAATACTTCATAGAACCATTTGCAATTTGACAAATATACTTTCGGTGCACCTTGACTAAAATGCATTGTTGTCCCTAACTTGTTGCTCTATTTGTCTAATTGAATATTCATTAAGATATGTATTGTAGTAGATCGGATTCGGTTTTATGAATTTTTTAAGCCAAGAGGAAAGGGGAAAGTGAAAATGAAACAATAGTAAAATACGTAATCACACTTTGAAAAAGAAACTAAACTGGACAATCAACAATTCAAATGAAAGACTTCAACAATACGTGGATGGTGGTCTATGGAGTCTTATAATGTTCTGGCGCTTATCTAGTCTATTTTCAATTAAAGCGAGGAATTTGTCTTCTGCTTCATTTCATAGCTTTTAAAAGCTAGCATTCCAGAAACACAACAAGTTATAAAAAAAATAGCATGGTAGGATCGCGGGTTGTTTCTTTTTAGGGTAGATTTCACTCCAGAATGTTGTGTTTTTATCCATCATCACTTTACCTATCTCTATTTTTGCTATGAAGATTTTGCAAGCTTGTCTTCCATATCTCCGTTTGTCGGGTTAGCTTCTAATTAATCCATAATAATTAGTTCAATAAAATAACATTAGTTATTATATTTAATTAAAAAAGCTTTTAAACAATAACAATTACAGACTTAAGGGAGATAACTTGCCACCCTTACCCTAAGGATAAGGGTCTAGCCATGGCTAGAAGTATTTGTTATGTTGTGACCTACACATAATAGTGGCTGACATAATCTACCTAGGGTGATGGGTGACAATCAAGCACTCTTAAAAATTAAAATAAAGAAAGAATAGTTGCAATTCACATAATCCATCGAGTTTGTACTCAAAAATCCTTTCTTTTTTTTTTTTTAATTAATTTTCAAGAGTCTAGTTTGTCTGTGGAATGCTATAGTGGGATTGGAGGGGAATTTAGAGTCATGCAACTTCCTAAGGTAGTAGCTCGGCTGGTTGCATGTCTTTGGGATGGACTAAGCTTTCTAGGGTTTTGATTTTCTTTCAAAAGTTATTTTCTTTTCTTATTACTATTTTTTAGTAAATTATTTAGTTAAATATACTTAATAAACTAACATTTTAAAGTTAATTATTATGGATAATAGGAAGCATACCATATACTCAATGATTAGCGTTAATAAATGGTGATGAAATAAAAATATATGAAGACATCCCTATTTTAACTAATACTCTCTCATAAATTAACCATTATAAATAAGCCTTCTATATTTGTTACTCGATTACAATAACAAAAATAATGATTGAGTTGAGCTTTAATGATTCCCGAGCACACTTGACTTTGCTAATATGCTAAAAGGTCCAATTTTCTCAGACCCCACTAATGTATATATATATAGATGTGTGTATGTGTGTGCGGAAGAAAAATTATTGCAATACATGACATCAACAACAAGAAATAACAGTTGGTATGATCGTACGTTACGCACAGTCCCGGCCAAAGATTACGGTACTTAAACAAGACTTATGCACAGGATGTCACGATGCATTAGGCGCGGGAACAGGAAACGAATGTTTCATGGTCGTACTTAGAAGCAAATGGGTGATTTTGAATAAGTAGTCATTGCGCCGGTGTTTTCCTTTTCGGCGGCACGACTATGGTTTCGTTCGGAATTTCGTAGAAGGTACCAAGGGCAGTATGAAGTGTCTCTAGGGGATCATCTAGATATAAATACATATACTATTTTCTTTGCAATTTCAATTCTTCACATTTCTCAATGCTCCATTATTTCACAAGTTACATGCCAAAGTCAACAATATACGAGTATTATATAATTGACAAGAATCATTCAAGCACTTGAATATAATTTATTATTATTTTTTCTCACATATATTTGCTTAATTTATTATTCGTTTATCAAAACTTCAATCCACATTGTATGGCACCTATGAAATTTAACTTCAATCAGATTTATTTTTGAAATGATAATAGACCGAATGCTATTATTAAAACATGCTCCGAGTTGTGTTTGTACCAATAGAATAATCTATACCCATTCTCTATTATTCCTAAAAAAAAAAAAAAAACTCAACGGTTTGTATAGAAAGTAAACGTACTTTTACTTTTTCCTCACAATTTTATAGCGTGGTTGGTATGAACGTTGTCCATATTTAAAGATAACATAAGTTCTATTTCCCTCTTTTCATTATAATTACCTGAAATATATATATATATATATATAGAGAGAGAGAGAGAGAGAGACATATGGGAATAAAATGGAGAGACGAGGCCTTGGTCAAAGCTATACATGGTCACTAGACACGATAAACGACCACTAGCTTATGTCCGCACAAAATTTTGTTGAAGGACCAAGTCTTCCTCCTATGACAATAAGTGGGGGCGCGGTGATGAAAGCGCCTTTTTCAAAGATATGGATCCATACTATTCTTAAAGTATGAAAATGAAAATTCAAGAGTTGGCACCAACTTGATAAATTTACAGGAAAAGTATAATTTCTTTTTTTTTTCTATTTTAATCTTTAACATTTTTTTTTAATTCTATTTAAATACTTAATACTTATATAACCTTATAAAAATGGGACTTTCATTAAATTTATAAATTTTTCGAACATCTTGGGTATGCATTAGCTTCCCATTGGCTTGCAAAGTGGCTTAGATTCTTACAAATTTTTTTTAACCCGTTTTTCTTATTTTGAACTATTTTTATGTAATATTTTGTTTGTAATATTATGTAATTAAATATATTTAATATTATTCTTTATTATATATTGATATTATCATTTTTTAACAGTAATAATTGTAGACTAATTAAAGCTAATATATTTTATGGATTAATGTATAATTCAACAAATTCAATGAAAATCCAATTTTTGTAATATTGTGAAACTATTAAGAACTCAAGTAGAAAAAAAAAAGGTGGATGACTCTAGTTAGTAAAAGTTAAAGATAAAAAATATACTTTTCCTATATTTATTAACCTTCATACACTTTGAAATGTTAATCAATAAACTAAAAAAACGAGGATTTAACTAAAGGAGTTAAAGCTTAATCTTGATTGATCTCAACATATGGGTATCTCCTACTAAGACCCTCTTTTTTCCACCATTTCCACCGTTGTCATTTCCATCAATAGGTCATCCTTGAAAGTCACCACATATATAATCATTTTCACTTCTTCTTTAGCAGATACGTGGGTGTAGACTTGGGCAAGGGCCGATTCCAAACTATGAATCAGCCCAACTCGAAAGTAGGCGGGTCAAATTGCTTTGGCGAATCGTTGGATTTTAATAGCCTAGGTGGTTTAAGAGGACGAAACCAACCAACCTAATCAGTTCACCCTTTAAAAAAAAAAAGAGAGAATAAAGAGGTCATTAAGTTGAAAAAAATAAATTTGATAATATCCAATAAGCCATTATATATCAAAATTACTTTATTTGCAATAGTGAAGAACAATTTTTTTAAAAATAATATCATCAAACTAATGATAGATGATTAATTATAAATTAATTATGTGTTTAGGATAGATAAAAATTCAATTTCAATTAATATAAGTTATTTTTGTAAAACTTATCAAATATTAAGAATTTGAACATGAGAAAAAATAAAATTTAAGAGAAAAAAAATAAAAAAGTTGGAATCGCATTAAGTCGAAAATTAATAAAAAATTAGAAATTATTAATTATTAATAAACTTTAAAAAAAAAAGAGAAAGATGATCATATTATTAAAAATTATTAATGTATTAAAAAATTAATAAAAAATTAAATATTTAAAATTTAAAAAAAAAAAAAAACGATTCAAAAGCATCGAACTGGTTTAAAACCACCAACTTACAGGCTGATTACGGTCCACTGTGTTATTAATCCGTGAACTAATGAGTCAAGGTCGGTTTGGCCTGATGCATACCACTACATGTGTGAAATCAATTTTTTTCGTTTCTTTCATTCATTTTTCAGTTTTAACCCCTTATACGGGTATTTTCTCTGATAAAAAAACCAGTTATTTGTTCTCCTGGTAGAATCATTTTTATCAAAGGGTGTTAATACCTAACTTTGTTATAAGAGATATAATATCATAGTTTGGGTTTATGATACCCATCACTTTAGTAATTGTCACATGTTATTAATGAACCGGTTTATATTTACAAAAAATATATATGGAGTGTGCATGATATGTATTTTGATTACAAATTTCCTTCTCTTTTTGGAAATGATGTAAGAGTGGAACTCATAGATCAAAACTGAGATACGTAATTACTTGAAGAAATTAAAGGGGAAATGTTTAATTACTGTTATATATTTTTCATAAAACGTCAAATTAATACTCTTTTACAGAACTCCTAGAAGATCAACAAGTTGATCCAGTACAATTATTATTTCCTTTATTTGAAATTTCGTCTGTCGCGTGTCGTTGAAAAATTTCGAGACATTATTTCTTAAATTGACTTGTTAATAGGTACATAGCTGATAATTTTGAAAAAGTCCCCTCACTAATGCTACTGCTTTTAATTATAATAAAATATTCCGAGGGATTAAAAATTTTCAAAAAGAAAAGAAAAGAAAACGGATATACGCTAGAACATATGATCGAGAATCATCAACTTCATAAGCAAGAACGACGAAAGTCAGAAAGGTTGACTTTGACCTTGAACAATAAATAACTCACTCTCTCTCTCTCTCTTAGTTTCTTGAAAAAAAATTTAATAAATATTATAAATAATGTGATATATAAATATTAATAAAATTTAAATAGATGATCTTAATAGTTTTTAAAATAAAAATTTATTTCTGTAAAGTTTTTGTTTTCTAAAATAAAAGTAATATTTGATTTTATTTAGATTTTTAAAATATTATTGTAATATCAACCATTATTTTTATAATTTTAAAAACTTTAAAAAATATGAATTTTATAGGATTTGGATCTAAATTATTTATTACCTCTATTACTTATCACGTGTCTGTACACTTAGCTTATCACAACAATAAAGTTTTTTTTTTTTTTTCATTCATATGTGTGGGCATGGTTTTTTATTTATTTATTTTTCCTACCTTTTATCCTTTGATATGTTTTTTCCGCCACCTATGAAAGAAGCTTCTAACATCCCCATTTTTCTTCCTATCTAGACAAGAAGTACTTCTAAATATAGAAAATAATAATAATAATTTAGAGAGAGATAGAGAAAGAGAAGATATAATAAGTTCTGCTGCACTTGAAATCATCACCACATACACACACTGTTATACGTGAATATGCAGAAGATAAACTTGACCTCCTCCTCCTCCTCCTCCTCCTCATCATCAGCAACAGGTTCTGGCCACACTCACACCACAAATGAAGGTAGTGATCAACAACAACAGCAACAACAACAAGAGCTTCCAGGATTTCGATTTCATCCGACCGATGAAGAACTCGTAGGTTTTTATCTCCGTCGAAAAGTCGATAGGAAGTTGCCTGTCGCCAGGATCCTTGATAATCTCATCCAACACGCTGATATCTATAAATTTGATCCCTGGGATCTCCCAAGTATGCCCTCTTACTTTTCTTTGTGCACCATATTTACACTTCAACATCACCTTTCTTTCTAGTGTTCATGTTGTATTTGCTAATCTGCTAAAGCTTAAAATTCGGAATATGTAATTTCTGGCTACATTAGTTGAAGAGAATAACCACAGCCAGATCCAGGAATATCTGATCAAAAGGAAAAAGAAGGAAAAGAGAAAGCTAGGGTTTTTGGAGTTCTTTCTAGATTGGTGATCATGACTTGGTACATATGTATTCGCAGCATTTAACTTGAGAAACCCGGTTGTTAGGGTTTTCGGTACACCTCAAAAAGTTGAAGGTAGTATTAATTGATAAATGATTGCTGATGCTAAAACTACGGAGGAAAAAGACAATCGAAGCGAGTGGGGAAATGATGGACACAAATTATGCTTTTCTTATACTAGTTTTTTCATTTCTTCGATGATATATATATACTTCTAATATATATATTGCTCATGTACATGACAATTCACATACTAGAAATATGTAAATGCAGATCAGCAAATCAAATTCACCGGTAATTATTCACTGGTTTTGCTGAAATCAGCACATTCTAAATTATATCGTAATTCTAATTCTTATCTAACTACGTGGTTCACTAATATTATTGAATTTTTTTTTCTATAATTGTTGGATACATAAATTAAGGCAAAATTAAATATATATATATATATATATATGTATATACATGTATCATATATTTCTAGAGATTCACATGCTATGTGTCATTAACTCTACAACTTTCATCTAGTTACATATAGGAGGACAACTTGGAAATGATAGTCTCGAAAATGAAAATCTGACATGAATCACCTTTTAAGTAGGTTTCCTCAATCTTTACATTTTCATATTATACAGATTATAATGTGTCATATGTAGTTGTAAGAGCCAACTATATAATTGGGAAAATAGAAACAACTTATATATGTACATATAGTTGATCACTAGGTAAAATGGCTTGATTTTTTTCTACCTATGTAAGCTATCTCCAATATGTACAGTGTGGGAAAACACTCTTAATCAGTTGAGCACACTCATCATATAAAACAAATTATATAGATAGTTTACTACGATATTTTATTATTTCACAAACTTATAATCAGTTTACTTAAAAAAAAAACATATAGATGGATTAGAACAATTAATCATGAAATCACATCTATTGCTCTATTTACTTGAAACTTAACTAAAAACAACAATTTCATGAAGCTTTTGTACTCCTTTTCCGTAAAAAATAACTACTATCTTCCATTATTAAGTGGTATTAGTTGTTTTTTATGGACTACAAACATGTTTTAGAATTATATGATGGTACTTCTCTCATCAAAATTATTCCATCATCACACCATCTATAAAAACCACTCATAATAGCATTATTACTGTCACTACCACTATCCTTAACACCACCATTATCTTCTCACTATCATCACTGTCATTATCATAAACCTTACAATACACCATTATTACCATCACCAACACCATACCACTAATATAGGTTTTACACCTACAACACCACTAATCATTGTTACTACCATAACATTACCAACATCAATATCTCCATTATACCATTACA
Source organism: Lumnitzera littorea (assembly GCA_024138015.1). Lineage (NCBI taxonomy): Eukaryota > Viridiplantae > Streptophyta > Magnoliopsida > Myrtales > Combretaceae > Lumnitzera > Lumnitzera littorea. The sequence continues at coordinate 12,518,879 of JAMXBB010000012.1, read as the reverse complement.
TCATTATAAACCCTATAGTCATTAATACCAATAGTTAGCATTGTCGTTATCTTTACACTGCCACCACCAAACCACTACTCTTTTATCACTACCATTGGCATTGGTACTACTATCATTTTCGCATCACCACTAACCTACTAACATGACTACCATGCCCATGTGACAATCATCAATGCTACCATCACCTCCATCACCCTTGCTTCACCATTACCATCACTACCCCTATAATATTACCACCAGCATATCACCACCATTAATGCAATACTAAATTAGCTACCACTATCATCACCAACATCATCCCTAATCTTATTATCATCATCATTACAACCTCATTGCTAGCACCATTACTATTATATGCCATTGCCATTAGTACCATCATGCATTACCACATTATATCAATACCACTGTCACCACTACCAACACTAGTATAATATATTGTTGGTAATGGAAATTGCTTAGTGATGATGGTGGTGGTGGTGGTGGTGGTGGTGGTGATGGTAACAATAAAGATAATGATGGTGGTAGTTTAGTATTGATAGTGATGGTAATAGTACAATGATGGCAATTGTGATGATGATGTAATGAGCACGGTGGTGGTGTTAAGTAAGGTTGTAGTTGCGATGCTAGTATTAGTGATAGTGAGATGAGGGAAGTGACACAATGATGATGGTACGAGGTCGTGATCATGGTAGTAGTGGCAATGAAGGTGCATTTTTACCAAATAGGATCATATTTTCAATGTAATAATGCAATATAATAATATGATGTAAGAGTCAATTTGTTATTAGAGAGTTGCATCAATAGAATATACATTATTTGCCTATTTCAAACAATAGTTTTTTGAGGAACTAAATCTTTTCTATTTATTTTCCTTAATTTTTCTTGATTTATATATTTAAAATGTTGTTACGTATAATTAATGGTTAAGATTTTAAGGAATATAATAATGATATCATATGATATTTAAAAAATCTAAATAATTTCAATTATTGATTTATAAAGAATAATAAATGGAGACAATACATTTCTAAAAGTAAATTGGCCATTATGTTTTTAATTTTGTTGTGCACTCTCTAAACTGATCATCACATTTTTACGTTCCCGATACTTGCTTGGCTTTGACTTTCAACATTCAAAATATGTGGCTTCACCAACTTTATATAGCCCTGGACTTTTTCCAACAATCTAATGAAAGCAGGATCAAATGACAAAAAGGAACTTATGGTGAATGATTGTCTGTAAATACTTGTACGGAAAAGTATGAAATCGATCCCTGAGATCTAGAAATGATGGGCTTTTAGCGGAGTAAATGAAGGCCACCAATTATATTGTATTCAAACTGGTAATTTTCAACGAGTTGGAGGAGCTATTTATCCATTCAAGGACCTAATTGATTAATAAAGTTTAGTAACCTAATTGGTCGAAATTGATATTTAGAAACTGAATTTGAATCCTTTAAAGTTAGTTTCTTAAAATTATCCCCTAAAATACAATTATGTATAATCAATGGTTAATATCATAATTCTAATTTTTATCTAAATACATGATTTATTAGTATTATTGAATTTTTTTTTTCTATAATTGTTAGACACATAAATCAAGGTAAAATTATATATATATATATATGTGTGTATGTGTACATATATCATATATTTCCAGAGATTCACATGGTATGTGTCATTAACTCTACAACTTTCATCTAGTTACATATAAGATGTCAACTTAAAAATGATGGTCTCGAAAATGAAAGTCTGACATGGATTACCTTTTAGGTAGGTTTCCTCAATCTTTACATTTTCATATCATACAGATTATAATGTGTCATATGTAGTTGTAAGAGCCAACTATATAATTGAGAATATAGAAACCATATATTTATGTGCACATAGTTGATAAATAGACACAATGGCTTGATTTTTTTCTACCTATATAACCTATCTCCAATATGTATAATATGGGAAAACACTCTTAATTAGTTGGGCACAGTCATCATATAACGCAAATTATATAGATAGTTTAGTGCAATATTTTATTATTTCACAAACTTATGATCATATTACTCAAAAAAAAAAACATACAGATGAATTAGAATAATTAATCATGAAATAGCATCTATTACTCTATTTACTTGAAGCTTAACTAGAAATGATAATTTCATGAAGCTTTTATACTCCTTTTCCATAAAAAATAACTAATATCTTCCATTATTAAGTGGTATTAGTTGTTTTTTATGGACTACAAACATGTTTTAGAATTATATGATGGTACTTCTCTCATCAAAATTATTCCATCATCACACCATTTACAAAACCATTGATATCAACATTATCATCACTATTGCCACTACCCCTAGTGCATCATCTCATCATCATCATCATCATCATCATAAACCTTATCATACACCATTATCACTATCACCAACATCATACCATTGGCATAGGTTTTATACCTACAACACCATTAATCACTGTTACTACCACAACATTAAAACCATTAATATCACCATCATACCATTACATCATTATAAACCCTATAGTCATTAATACCAATAGTTAGCATTGTTGTTATCTTTACATTGTCACCATCAAACCACTACCCTTTTACCTTTACCATTGCCATTGGTAGCATTATCATTTTCGCATCACCACCAATTACCACTAACCTACTAACATGAATGTTACCATCACCCTTACTCCGCCACTACCACCACTGCCCCCATAATATTACTACCAGCATATCACCACAATAACACTAGCATTGTTGCAATACTAAATTAGCTACTACTATCATTATCATCACCTTCCCCAATCTTATTATCATCATCACTATTGCCATTACAGCCTCATTGCTAGCACCACCATAGCTATATGCCACCACGTCGTTAGTGCTATCATGCATTACCACATTATATCATTACTATCATCACTACTACCAACACTAACATACTATAATGTTGGTAATGGAAATGGCTTGGTGGTGATACCAAAAATAGTGGTGATGGTAATTTGGCACTAATACAATAATGATAATAGTACAATTATGGCAGTTGTAATGATGATGTGATGAGCACTGTAGTGGTGTTAAGCAAGGTTGTAGTTACGATGCTAATATTAGTGATAGTGAGACAAGAGAGGTGAAATAATGGTGGTGTTATAAGGTGAAGGTAGTGATAATGGTGATAGTGGTAATAGTGGCAGTGAAGGTGTATTTTCACCAAACGGGATCATATTTTCAATGCAATAATGCAATATAATAATATGATGTAAGAATCAATTTGTTATTAGAGAGTTGCATAAGTAGAATATACATTTTTTACCTATTTCAAATAATAGTTTTTTGAGGAAATGAATTCTCTCTATTTACTTTCCTTAATTTCTCTCAATTTATCTCTTTAAGATGTTATCATATGTAATCTACGGTTGAGACTATAAAGAATATAATAAATATTATGATGATATCACATGGTATTTAAAAAATTTAGATAATCTTAATTATTAATTTGTAAATTGAAAAAAAAAATTGAAGAAATAGTAAATAGAGAGGATCCAAATTCATTTTTTGATCCATTGTCTTTTCCATTTTTAAAAATAAATTGGCCTTTGATAATTTTTATGTTTTTAATTTTGTTGTGCATTCTCTAAACCGATCATCACAATTTTACGTTCCCGATACTTGCTTGACTTTCAACATTCAAAATATGTGGCTTCACCAACTTTATATGTCCTTGGACTTTTTCCAACAATCTAATGAAAGCAGGATCAAATGAAAAAATAGGAACTTATGGTGAATGATTGTTTGCAAATACTTGTACGGAAAAGTACGAAATTGATCCCTGAACCATAATATAATGGACCAATTAGTCCTCCTACTTGTCGAATGGATCACAGAACCCTCCAAGCTTACTGAAAGTTGCAAATTAGAACCTTGAGATCTAGAAATGATGGGCTTTTAGCGGAGTAAATGAAGGCCACCAATTATATTGTATTCAAACTGATAATTTTCAACGAGTTCAAGGAGTTATTTATCCATTCAAGGACCTGATTGATTGATAAAGTTTAGTAACCTAATTGGTTGAAAATGATATTTACAGACTGGACTTAAATTCTTTAAAGTTATTTTCTTAAAATTATCCTTTTAAGATACAGTTATGTATAATCAATAATTAATATTATAAAAACAAAGATAATATTACCTAATATTTAAGTAATCTCGACAATTGAATTTGAAAATTTACTTAACATACTAGGAGCCATATCACTTTTCGCTAAAAGGACCAATTTTATACCTTCCCTACACATATATTGCTTGGTTTTGTGACGAAATGTCCAAATTATCTTTAATCAGTTATTATAGAACCTAATCAATACATGCATGAGAATGTGAGGACCAGGTCGCTATGCCTGTATTCATTTGAGATCACGGATTTGGAATTGCTTAATTATATATACACATGCATGTGATTGCAGAAGCAAAAAATGCTGGAGACAAGGAATGTTGCTACTTCTTTTGCAAGAGGGGAAGAAAGTATAGGAACAGTATAAGACCCAATAGAGTCACGGGATCCGGTTTCTGGAAAGCTACTGGCATTGATAAACCCGTATATCCCCTTGATGGAGAAGGTCATGACTGCCTTGGCCTCAAAAAAACTTTAGTATACTATCGTGGGTGTGCAGGCAAAGGCACCAAAACTGATTGGATGATGCACGAGTTTCGCCTTCCTCCGGATGACAACACGACGGTGGAAAAATCCTACAGCACTCCAGAAGCCGTAAGATTTTTGCCTGAATTTGCTGTAATTTTTCCATTCCCCTTTGGAATTAAACTCCTTATTTAACATTGTTTGATAATGCGAAAATAATACGAGTCCTATTAATGGTTTGATTTAGCGAGTTTAAAAGGGAAGTTATTTTTCATGAAATTGCAGGAAGTGTGGACGGTATGCAAGATTTTCAAGCGCAATGCTTCATACAAGAAGTATATACCAGTTGGTGGTTGGAGATCATCAGAGCATCAGGCGGCAGGATCGAGTAAACAAGTTTGCATGGACACGAGCTCTAAAATATGCAGCAATATCATGGAGTCCAATAACCTAAATTTAAGAGAAGAAGAAGAAGCTGCCAGTAATTATATCAACTTTGGCACCCCGCCGCCTCCATGTTGTGCTTTTCCTAATTACAATGAAATGAAGCCCTCGCCCTCGATCATGCCCATGTCAACCATGCCTATGTCGATTCAAAATATTGGTAATCATCAGTACTATGTTGAAGAGACAAGGAACAACAATAATAATCTGCTTAGCCCGTTTCAAGCACCTAATAATAATATTGTGGTCAGCTCAGTGGCAGTGGCAGATCCATCGGTGGCATCTTCTTCGAGTTGTTGCATTAGTGGTTCAGATAATGCGATGGTGATGGAGCAGTTTAGGCATGAGAATTGGGATGAGCTAAGATCAGTGGTTGAGTTTGCTTTCGATCATCAGTCTTCTCTTCCTAATCATCACCATCATCATGGTCCCTTGTGAACAATATATATATATATATATATATACACATATTAGGCTAGTATTGTATAGTTCTTACTTTATTTCAGCTGTATGAACATAGTTTTTTTATTGATTAGGAAACCACCGAGTTGATCTATAACTCAGGTAGTCACGACAGCTTCAATAATACTCATACTACACGGAAGGATGAGTGAAATGCAAGACATTAATATATAAATATCTTTTTTAAAGATTAAATATTATCATTGATACTTGCATACCATTCATCAAGATATGTAATATATCAGTATTATTGAATTTTTTTGGATACGAGCCTATTGGTTTTTAGGGTAGTGTTTTGTTGTTTGGACTCCTATAGTTTAACTATAATAAGATATGTAGTATTTATAGTGAGTACATATGGATAGTAATTTACTAATTGATGACATACTACATAAGTCATTTTTTATGCTTTAAGGTAACGTTTGGTTATAAAAATTAAATTAGATAAAAAGAACTAGATATGACAAGTATAGGAAATAATCCTTCCTAAGCAAATAATTCTGTTATATAAGGTACTCATCTGGACCTTATTTATGGGATAGGTTTTGGATAGTAATTTTTTATAACCTACTCTTATAAGGTAGGGTATGGGTATGGGTATAGGTATGAATACAGGGTACCTGGTCCTACTTAGGAACTTGTTCTTCAAAACTTATAAGATATATGTCCTATGATATCTTTACTCACTTTATACTAATAATTAAATAATATTAATAAATACAAGAACTAATATTTGTTTGTTTTAGTCATAAATAAAATAATAATAAAAACCCAGTTTATAATAAATCACTATGTACTCCTTATATCTATTATCTAGTTTGCTTCTATTCTTTTTCTTCTTCTTCTTCTAGTGAAAACCTTTCTCTTCTTTTATAATTTCTTTTTCTTCTTTTTTCTCTCTCTATTATTCTTCTTTTACTACCTCTAATTTAGTAAAATTTTAAAAATATCTCAATTCTTAATTTATTATTTAATTTATCATATTGAAATTACTCACTTATGATTTTTATATTCTATATATAACAATTTTATAGTTTGATAAAAATTTTATTTTATGATTTGAAAATAAAAGACAAAAAGAAATTTCAATATGACCCAACTAAAAGTTTAAACATTTTTCAGCCATAGAAATATTCTTCATTTTTCCTACCAAAGTTTTATATTATCTTAATTTAAAATACGTAACAATTTATACAAAATATTATCTATGGTTTAGTGATAGCATAGTTATTATTTGATATTAAATATATATCCAACAAAAGGTTTTAAAAGAAGATAAAAGGAAAAAAGATATAGGTTCCATAGGATACTCTATATCCTGAAGAATTTGTAGAGTATAAGGTACAAATGGTTCTAAGGTGCCATAAGATAGGTTTCAAGTATAAAAAACTTGGAAGTTATACCTGTAGGTTAAGGTAATGGTAAAGTCTCATACCCTACTCACCTTATACTTGTTCACTCTTAGGAATGACTGGACAATACAATATAGGCTTATTGTACCATGTTTGGTTTGTATAATACTTGACATAAAATTTATATTAAAAAATTAATTATTTATATTATAAAATAAATAATTTCTTGTAATATTTAATAAAAATAATATCAATTAACTTAATATTATAGCATAAAAGGGTAATTTTGAGAATACAAATATTTTTCATTTTATCTAATGAATTTCATTTTTGTATTATGGTATAGATATGACAAAATTTGGGCTTTTTGTTTAATTCATTAACCTAATTTTTGTCCACTCACCGATCAAAGTTACAAGCCTAACATGGGATAAATTTTTTTGCCCAATCCAGTACTACAATAACTGAGCAACCAAACACTATATGTTAACAGCTTTTTTCTTTTCCTTTGTGCCTTATGCGTTAAATGTTAAGATTCGGTAGTATGTATGTATATGTATATATATATATACATATATAAAATGTAAAGGAATTGTTTTAAATATTTTTTGTGAAATCTTTCTTGTATAACATGTATAATATTAATAAAAAGAAAACTAATTGTAAGAAAAAGTACCTTTTCTTATAATGTAAATCTAAGATAGAGTTTATGCAAAATTTAAAACTCACATATTCTCTGTAAGAGAATATAATTATATTCACCATAATGACACCAAATATTATTCCTCTAATAGTATCTATAAACACATGATGATAGAAACAAATACAAATCACTATACTACTAAATAACTTATTTTAGAATTTATAAACTTGAAAAATAATTATTATTTTCTTCTTTTCTCAGTTTATATAGAAGAAATATGCGTCTATCATATTTTCTCTTCTTAGAGAGAGAGAGAGAGAGGTTATTCTTATTAAGAATGAAATAAGATCTATCTTAACATTCATTTCTTATCAAAAGATGAGATGTGGATTATATGAACATCCACTTGACAATTAAATTTTCTTTAAATTATTCTATTGTTAAAAAAAATAACAATAATTACCCAATTGATTCTAATCTTGAAATAAGTAATGACATAATTTAGTATCCACTTTCTCGTAAAGCTTGCTCTTATTAACCATGCCATTGTATACTATCTTCTAGGTTTCCATAAACAAAGGCAATGTCTTTTAGACATAAACTAAAGTAACCATTTAATAATAATTATTGCTTGTCCAATACATAGAAAAAGGTCATGAATCTTAATCACTATGGAAAGATTTGATTATATTTAATCTCTTCATTAAATGATATCCAAATTGAATCGTTGCATGCTTTATCAACAATGTTAATTCATTTAACTTTGGTTTTGGAAATAATTTAGGCTCAATAGATTATGTTGCAGATAGCAACTTACGAGTAACTCTTAATATGTGGAGTGTTACATTATCAACTATTCTAGTATCCTTTTTTTAGCATAATAGTGATTGATTATGGAATACTCTTAATATGTAGAGTAGAAATAATGATTGTTCATATTATGGTTGTATGTATGCATGTGATATGACTATAAGAATTTCATAGATGCTAAGACATGACATATTGTTTTAGGCTATCCACAATGCGCATTATTTTATGTGCATCCCAAAGGCGAAGCAATGAGGCAAAATTTCTTGCCGTATTAATGTTTAATTATGTGACGTCAATTCTCTAAGTCGTGACTTTGGATTTTTTTTTTTTTTTCAAAATTAGCCATTTGCAAATATAAGTAACTTTTCTAAAAAAGTATGAAGAAACTTTGATGAAGAAATTTGGGATAAAGTGTAAAATTGCTTAAAAGTGAGAGTTACTTGACAAGTTAACAAGCTAATCTAAGTAACTTTTAAAGTTATTGTGGGTAATGGATGATCTTATACAAGCATTGACTTAAGTGGTAAGTATAAACTTAGAGTACAAGTTGACTTAAGATCAGGGTATGATAACGGTAACCATGATTGCATGATAGATGCTAGAAACACATGTGCATGTTGTAAATAAAGTTGAGCTTGAATTTAAGCTTGCGAAATAAACAAGATATGTGCCTGCAAGGTAGATATAATGTGCCCCCACATTGTAGATGTAGTACATGCCTGCATAATAGATGTAGCACATACATGAGTGGTAGACTACTATGTGCATGAATGGTAGATACTTTTATGGTAAACAAAATTTGTAAAAAGACTACTTTTAGACTGATAATACTTTAGGATAAGTACATATTGAATATTAGTAAGCGAGGATTTCCTTAGTGACCACTGTAAGCCCTACAATCAGTTACTCAAGTTTTCAATCGGCTGAAAGATCCGATCAAGTTTAAATTATAAGTAAAGTTAGAAATATTAGTAAAAATGACCTCGTAAGTTTGAATTTAAGAAAATAAGTAATAAAATGAAAGACTATAAAAATTCTAAATTTTAAGTATATAACTCGTCATTTATTGAAAATGCGTAAAATGTATTTCAATAATTAATGAATCGCTAGAGATAAATTATATGTATACTAAAAATCATAAAATGACCTAAATAATATTTAGAAATATTTATTTGTACTATATATGAATTTACATGTAGGTATAAATACGCGTAATTACTTAAAATACGCGAGATGTGATAAAATAATACTAAATATTTAAAGAAAATTCATAATTAATTAAGGAAAAATCAAGAAAAATCAGGAAAAATAAGAAATGATCCAGAATTGGGTCGTGGCAGTTGGAGAAAATAAGAAAAAAATCAGCTAATTAAATTAGAACTATACAAAAGCCAAAAATTAAGGGATAAAGTAATTGTCTTGTTCAATTTAATGAACAATAATTATCCTAAAGCTCTATAAATAGCAAAAAAAATTCAGAAACTCATTTGGACAGTTAGAAATCAGAAAAAATTAGGGAGAGGTGAAAATTGACAAAAAAATTCAAGTTAAAAAAAAAAAGGAAAAACTGTGCAATTAGAGCATTTAAAGGGAACCCACACGAGACGAGCAGCTGAGAGTGGACGATTACCATCACCACATGGTGGTGGCAGCGCCCAGACCGGCCGACAAGGCCAGGCGGCCGGCGATGGCTGGAATCACTCAGATCGGTGAGTCCGATATCCAGCCCGATTCTTGTGTAATTTTGTTAAAAATAGTAAATATTCTTAGAAAATTATGAATTTTGTTATTCTGGAATATTTTTGTATGTAGTTTTAAGAAAAAATGTTATTTTGATGAAAATATGTCTCGTAATATATGGTCCTTAAGAAATCGTGCAAAACCGAGCATGTTTCAGTTTAGAAATAAATGACCTTAGGAGTGTAGTTTTGAACCCAAAATTTTTGTATAGACTACTTAGATGATATAGAACAGTACAATGAAGCCCTTTTTCAAAAATTAATTTTTGAAAATTTTAGATAATTTTTAGGTCCTAAAATGAGGCATAAAATGGGTAATTTAGAGTTAATTAAGTAATTAAATAATTAATTACTAATTTAGTGAATAATTATATGTTTTAGGATGTTGAAATCTGATGGAGTATGATACTTGTAGCATTTAAGGTGTTAGATGTAGTTATTAGGTTAATTATGTAGTAAATGAGTAATAGGGAAAAATAGTAAATTGTAAGTTAATTTTGTAACTTAGGATAATTAGATGTAAAATCTGATTTAGGATGAATTTAGACATTTTGAAATGATAATTGATGTTTAGAGATGGTAATTAGAGTGACAGAAATATTATAAGTGTATTATATACATAATAGATGATAATACATAATATATAATTATTGAAAATATAATAAATAGAAAATATTAGAATAAAAATTTATATTATGATAATAATAAAAATATACAATAAATCTGATAGAAAACTTAAATTTATGTAATTACATGAAAGATGTAAAAATTTCTCACATCAGGAGTAAATTCGGTACACTAATAAGGATTTAAGTATACCGGGTAAAATAAAATACTTACTAAGGGTAATGATTGTATTTAGGAGATTGGAAAGTAATGTGATTAATTTCACATTATGAGTTGAAACGAATTTCTAAAATTCGAATATAAAACAATACTTAAAAATCGAACTAGAACCTAATTCAGAAATCGATGCGAAAACCGAACCCGAACCTAACCTTAAACCTAGAATAATTGTAAAAGACTTAAGACCTAAATAATTAGGTATATTAAACCCTAAACAAAACATAACAATAAGCATTATAGGATAAAACGAACCTATAATAGTTATATGAAAAACTGAAACCACGTTTGTGTTATAGGGATGATCGGCGATGGCCTGAACAAGTCGGACCTCGAGTGAGTGAGCGAGGAGTCGAGGTAAGTTGGAATTAATACGATGCTGTATTTTAGAGACTTAAGATTATGCTTGGTTGTGCCTATTAGATAATTGGATGTGTGCATGTATGCATGTGCTTGATTATGAGTGATGCTATGATTCTGTTTATTGTTCTGGTATGTAATGTATGATTTGTATGAAATGATTGATCACCCTAAACTGGACTTAATCAAATATACGACTAGTAATCATAATTGGACATGAATGGCAACCCATTAGGGGAACTTAGGACTCTCCGGCCAAATACCAACCCCTTCAAAAAAGATAGCACAGGATTGCATAATGGTCCCTTCTTCATCCTCAGTCGAACTAAGTGACAGGAGAGGAGGTTGCAGCGAGGGTGAAGTCAGTGGTTCAAAGGTAGTCGTGGGAAGAGCGAGGTCTGCATTGCACAAACTTGGGTTTGGTCGTGAGCTGTTGCATTAATGGTAACTCCTCAACCCGGATTAGAGCGGGCGCAATTTCTCTAATCTCACGACGGGCCGAACAATATCGTGCGATGGCATTTACTTGCACATGTATTGCACCTAATAAGTTGACTGAAAACCTTATTGTGTTTTTGGTATAGTTTTAAATCCTCTATCCTAACTTACTGAGCTGTGGTTGCTCACATCCCTATAGACGTCGTGCAGGTACTGGCTAAGAAGCGGCAAACAACTACTCTGAAGCTAGCAACTGCTGGATCTTGGGGAGTGAGGAAAAACATTGAAAAATAAATACATATTTTTAAGGTTTAAGTTTTTATTTTAGAATTATTTTTCATTTTTGAATGATGTAATAACTAGGAAATATATTACAGAGAAATATTGTAAATTTTAATTGCAATAACTGAATTATAATATATATATAATTCCTCACTTTCTTAGGTAAATGATTTATTTAAATTACAAACTATTTACTTCAAAGCAGGCTAGTCGTGGACGCCTTGTGCAAATCAGGTCTAAGATAGCGGTTGTAAGACCAACTTTTATTTTAGGATGATTTACATAGTGGGGCTGTTACGATTCTGCCGTTTCGGGGCGTGACAACCACTACATGATATGTTGCATAACATGACTTATATTACTCTGTTTGTTATGACATGTGTTTTGCTTCTATATAGTTTTTACTCACTTAGGTTGATTATGAGTTTAAGGATTAATTATCTAATCTTAAGTACAAAAAATTGGAGCTTCTTAAGGTATTGAAGTTAGGTTAGGCATTGGGTGTAAATAGTACTAGTTTTTGAATTAAAAGTTTGGATATATGGCTCTACGAAAGATTATCATAAAGTGTACTCGTAAACATAAAAGAAGAATGATCCTTTAAGTACGTTTTCGTAGTTTGAGAAAGTACTATTGACATTTTGTGAATTTTAGTTATATGTTCACTTATTGGTAAGTCTTTTCCTCAACTTGGGAATGATATAAAGAGTCCTCTCTTAAAACACCAAGATATCAAGAGACATCATGTTATATTCACCTCTACCAAAATCTTTAAGTCCACCACAACATTGCATATATTTTGGTATGCAATAATATTTTATGTTTTATAATTTTAAAAGCTTTCCTTAGTTATACTCTTTCAATAATATTACCATTTCACAGTTGATAATTCTTTTGATTTTGTTACATATAGCTTTTCAATACTATTGGTTTTTCAATTATTAGCAATAACTATCACTTAATCATGTTTTAGATACATAATTTTTTTTAATGCAAATCATAGTATTTATAGAAGAGTTGTAACATTTGCATAACTTAATATAAGATGACAAAACTTATTATATATAATATTGTACTCCTACAATTTAAAATATTGCTAGTAGATTATGCAATCATAATATAGATGTTAACAAATTATAAAAATCTTACATAAACATATGCTATTGGAAAAAAAAAAAACACACACACACTCACACGCGTATACACATGTACAAGTTGTAGCTACATACTTATTTGTTTAACATTATCATATTATAAACTGGCCTAACCACAAAGGGCACATTATTTTAAACGTAGATGATTTTTCTTTGATTACCAAATGCTTGATATTTTACATGGTCATAAGTTTTTCAATTAAGTGTTTGCAATTAAGAGAAAAAATTTTAATATATATAAGTTAAATTGTAGATAAGACTAAAACCAACACCAACCTTTTATATTCTATGCATAATACCTTTTCATAAAGGTGCCACAAATCCTATTTCCTTTAATGCAATAAATAATTGTTTCTACCAATGTTGTTAGGTCTAAATTTGAAAATTGACTTGAGAATGAAAAAGAGCTAAGAGATAACGGGTTTGAATTGGAATCAAAATGTAGTTAATAAATATATTAAAATATAATTTATATTCATTTATAAAATAATAAAATTATCCTATCTTTTTAATAGCTTTATAACTCACTTTTTTATCTAAATTTATTTTTTAATAAATTGAAGTATTCCCAAAAAAAAAAAATAGTACATATGGATCTAACTAAGTTATAAAATAACCGAACCATATGGGTTCACTGAATCTTTCCAGATCATTAGCATACAAGTTAAATGAGTGATTGAAACTAGCTTTATATTTGGTCAAGATGAATTGGATTAGTTGAGTCAAGTCGGGCCTAACACCTCTAGTTCCTATTAGGCATTTTGTTTTTTATAATTATAGAAGTAATATCAATAGTTATAAAAGAGTTATGAGATATAATACATATACTTATATAATTAAATAATAATATTAACACCCTGATTAGAGCAATATATAAATATGCATTATCAATACATCAATTGTATTGTGATTGTTTTTCTATATGAATAATATATATTTGAATCTTCTTCTTCTACCATTTTTAGCTATCATATTTCATAAACAAATAAAGGAGACATTGGACGGGCCAAAAATTTAGCATCTTCTCGAAAGAAGGCTAAATTAATCGGTGGGTCTTACAAGGGCAACCCATGGCCCAAACCGATCGTGTTCGTTTCGTTGCCGCTTGCAAGATTCCAAATTGGGGCTGGTTACAGAGTGATTTGCATGTGGAGGGATTGTTCCTGGTGGTTGATTCAGAACATGGAATCTCTTCAAGGTACTCTGTTTTTTCTTGAAACCTAATTCTTAATCTTAACCGGTGTTGTATAGATTATAGGATAGAACAGTTCAGCTTTTTCTTTTCTGCGGTATTGTTGTAATGAAACAAACTAACCTGAGCAGAAGAAACAAGTCGAATGTTAGTGGAGTTCTTAGAGGTTGCCATCTCCTGTATCATCCATCTCAAGGGACTTTATCCTTCAGGTCATCCGAATTTTTATAATAGATTTTTTCTAATTTTCTTTTTTGTTTTTTTACTAGTTTTGTGTAACTTTATTTTGAATGAATTGACGTTGTAGCAATGGTTTAGGTGCGTTTGAGAGGACGAAGTATTTGAAATTGGTGGTTCACAGAGCTAGACATCCTCAACTTAGAGACTATATCCGTTCCGCGGTGTCCAGCCTTCACCCTTTCCTCCAAAAGGTTTGGTTTTTGCTTTCTTTTAGTCTAACACCAAACTGATGAGCACTTGTTGATGCTTCTTGGCTTTGTCTTGATGAAGTGTCCACTGCGTTGAAAGACTTGATTGATATGGAGTCACTACCGATGATGCTCCAATTATGAAAAAGCTGTCTATACTAGTACAAAAAGTGCTTCTTAAGGAAGTTCCAGAGTCTGGGATTTCGCCGGAGTCTTGCTTAGATGGACGTTTTCTGTCTTATCTTGTCTATATAGATTTTCCATGGATGTCTGGGATAGTTTGTTTCATTTGTATGCTATATTGGTCAAGTTCAATACGATAAAAGTATTGAAAGATTTCATCTTTTCTTTTAGGTGTTTATCGGAAGAGCTTAATTCAGGTGATCAGGTGGAGGATAAAAATGTGAGCTGTCGGATCCTAACAGTCGTGGTCCAATTTTACGAGGTCTTTGCCCTGTCTTGATTGCAAAATGCCATTGTATCGATGGACAGCATAATGACTTAGCTTGATTGTGTGTTATGGAGGATCAATTGGATGAAATAATCTATAGATTTCATTTTGGGTCAATCAAGCAAGTCTTATCTTGCTCTGCTAAAATTGTAGCTACTCAAGATAATAATCTATTAATCATCAAATGAATGGTGGATTGGTCCAGTCACCTATTTCTCAAGAATTATGAAACAGCATCATTACAAATAGAACTTATGAGTGTATGCTTCAATTTATGTATGACGTTTGATGCTTTGGCGATGGTTTTCCACTTTTTAGACAAGCTGGATGCTTGATATTCAACATGCTCTGCATCCGATTATTGCTAACCATTGTTGTCCGTAAACTTCATATGTAAACAAGCTCTTTTGATTACTCCAGGGACAAGTGGACAGAGTAGCTGTTGTTTTTTTGAATGGCAACAATATTCCTGTGGAGAAATTCATATTCAAGCTCACAATAAACCATTCTAATGGCTCTTTAGTAGGAGAAAGTGAGCTTGAGAATTCTCTTCGATCATTCTTAATCAAGCTGCCTGCATCTGAACTGCTGACTAAGGTTCTTTCCCGAGGTATGGCCATTGTATTTGAGCTATATAGAATATTTGTCAATTCTTGCCTCCATTTCCATTGCATCATATCTTGACAAAATTGATCCCTAACTTATATTTGCCAGAGCAATTCATTCTTTTCTTTCTTATCGTGTGTTTATACAAGACCATTAAATACATCTTCCTTAGTGTGGTGTTCTTGCTTTTTATCCACTCATTTCAGCATGTAGTATTAAAGACATGAGCCAACACCCTCTCATTGGTTTCTTAATCATTCCCCTTTTCAGTGAAATAGATCAAAGTGTTGTCATGCAAAATCTTTCCCAAACTGCTTTCTGTAAAAAGGAAATGTTAAAAAAAAAACGAAAAAGAATTACTCTAGTTGTTATTTTTAAGATTTCCCTGAAAGACTATCTTAGATTTTGTTTTAATGGATTCTGTGCAAAAGTTTGCTCGTCCACTTTCTTGCATTGGTAATCCACGAATATCAAAATGACATACACCTTTTCTTTATGATCAGATTGTAGGTGGGAGATAACTGCTTACTGTCGTAGCTTACCTCAAGGTGGCACAAACAAAGAGACGGCATTGTGGATCCCAACCAACATGAATCAGTGGCACCAACCTCCACTTATAACCCCTATTAAATCAATGAATAGCGACCCTTTGTGTGTACAATTGTACTTGGAGCATCCCAATTTGTCTGAACCAGTAGATCACAACATTGCACAGCAGCTCAGTTAACACTATACAGCATCGAAAATTTCACTAACTATATATTGCAGTTTTGTTTACTTTGTAGTAGATTGTTTTCTATGTCTGCCCTGTATTCCAAATCCAAAACTTGGTTTCACTTATTATCTATTAGATTAACTGTGTACAATCTTAATTTAGATTATCTATGGCTTTGACGTACTTACTGAGTCTCAGAGGAGTGCAAATTGTGTTTGAGATCTTAGGTTTTGGAGAGCAATAAGACTACTATGTAACTTCAACCACCTACATTATTTATTGATTTTGAAGTACTTATTAGTTTGTTGGAAACAGATGGCTTTTGCACTGTGTTAGGATAGGATGGAGTGACTGACTCGAAGCAAAATGAAAATTTTAAAGTACTTATCAGTCAGATGTGGACATGGGATGAGTAGAAAATTTTTAAGCCTGTTTTTCTTTCCTTCCAAATTGAAGAGATATTGATAGAAATAAGTGGAATCAACCTCTACTACTTTTTATGAAAACATCTTCGATCAATTTCATTTTATGTTTTACTTTCGCAATCAAGTTGTATTCTCTTACTTCCTTTTCATCGGTTCAACAGAGCAAGAAAAGGTACAATCTTTCACATTCCTAATCAAACTAAATTGGATCAAACCATAAAAAGCAGTATTTTTTAATATTTTAGATCAATTCAAAGATAAATAATTTGTAAACTAGTTTCAAGAGAGCCGAATTGAACCGAAATATTTGAATAGAAATCAAACCATTTTTTATAAAAGAAAAAGTAAAAAATAAAAAATAGGCAATAATTTTAAACATTTCTGTATCTTATATACTTTTTCTTTTTTGTTATCTTTTATCTTATTCTCAATATTTATAGTTCGCTTCTTTTCTTTGATCATTGTCTCTCGTCTTTTAAGTAAAATTGCATGCTTTTACTATCACCTAATCAACAATTTCAAAGAAATGATTCAATGGAAGATATACGTCACATATTATTTATATATAGTATGTAAATATCAATAAATTGTTAATATATATGATATCTACAAATCACATATAATAATTGATTCGAAAACTATTTATTCTATTATAATTTATTTCATTACTTTATTGATATTTACAAATTACATATATATAACTCATGACTTATAATACTTATTAAATGTTTTTCACAATTTCATTATGATATAATAAAATGGAGTTTGAATTCTCACATAATGTTCTTCCACTTGAAATCAATGTTTAGTTGAAAATCTCAATAACTAGTATTATGTACTAGAATACTTTTAAAAGTAGTTCAAATTAAATCAAACTAAATCAAATCTCATTTATAGCAACTCAGTTCATTAAAGATTTGATCCTTAAATCAAATCGAACTTAATAATAAACACCAGTAAATGAAATGGTAGAGTCTACCTGTTTATGGCGACTTGTCTCTAAATGTGGAGAATAGTTGCATGAGGGCACTCCATCAGCAACTGTATTCACATTAACATCTGCTATTTTCAGTTAGTAGTTTTTTCTTTTCTTGGTAAGGATATTATTAGTAGTCATTACTATTAATTTTACTATTGCAACAATTATATTTTTTCTATCAATTATATTACAAATTACAATTTTAGAGAAGTTTCAAATTTCATTGCCACTAAGTTACAACTTTTTTGCTGCTATCTGTTCAAATCTTCGGCATGACATGTGTCCCGGAAAGTGAGATAATGCCCAGCGCAAATAAAGAAAACATATTGGCCCAAACGAGTCATTGGGGAAGTTCAATCCAGTCCAAAATCCAGAAGACCGTGGGTTTTTCTTATCCCTTCCGAGGAAAATGGGTTTTGAAATTACAACTCCGCCAAATCAGTACCAAAACGAAAACCCTAACCCTAATTTATTTGTCCTCTCTCTCTCTTACCCCACTCCTTAAGATGGCAAAGAAGCGAAAGCAAGAAATTGGCAGGTCCAGTGCCGTTGCAACAATTAGGCCTTCAAAGCCTACCAAGCTAAAGCGAAAGCATGGACATGCCAGTGCAATTTCCTCTTATTACGATGATGAGGATGACCTCCGCCTCAAGAAGCCCCGCCAAGTTGCCGTTTACTCATATGAAGACGACGAAGACGAGGAGGAGGAGGAAGAAGAAGAAGATGAAGATGAGGACAACGAAGACGAGGAGGAGGAAGAAGAAGAAGATGATGACGAAGAAGAATCGGTACGGAAGCTTTTAGAACCATTGAGCAAGGAGCAACTCATCACACTCCTGACGGAAGCAGCCTCCAGGCACCACGACGTAGCGAATCGCCTACGTAACATTGCCGAAGTGGAACCCGCACACCGTAAGATCTTTGTGCACGGACTTGCCTGGGATTCTACCACCCAAACCCTAATCAACGCCTTCAGCCAGTACGGGGAAATCGAAGAATGCAAGGCCGTCACAGATAAGCTCTCCGGGAAATGCAAAGGTTATGGTTTTGTCCTCTTTAAGACCCGGCCAGGGGCCCTTAATGCCCTAAAGGAGCCCCAGAAATTGATCGGGAACCGCATGACCGCCTGCCAGCTTGCCTCCATTGGCCCGGTACCCCAGGCCCATGGTACTACTACTAGTAGTAATAGTAATAATGGTAGTCAGACTCCACCTTCGGAGTATACGCAGAGGAAGATATTTGTGAGCAATGTGGGGCCAGAGTTGGACCCGAAGAAACTAACGGAGTTCTTCTCCAGGTATGGTGAGATAGAGGAAGGGCCGTTAGGGCTTGATAAGTTGACCGGGAAGCCCAAAGGTTTTTGCTTGTTTGTATACAAGAATATCGAGAGTGCCAAGAAGGCTTTGCAAGACCCCCATAAGAATTTCCAGGGCCACGTTCTCCATTGTCAGAAAGCCGTTGATGGTCCCAAACCCAAATCACTCACTCAAACTCAAAACAATCAGCAACATAATGTACATACTGCTCAAGTTAAGATCAGTGAGAATGCCGCGGCGGTCTCAAGTGTTGGGCAACCAGATGAAGCCGGATTGATTGGATATAACCAGGCTCAGGCTGCTGCTGCTGCTGCTCAGGCGCTGAACCCTGCATTTGGTCAAGCACTTGCGTCTCTGCTTGTAATGCCTGGTGCTGGCTTGGGTTTAACTAATCTGCTCGGGGCTCTTGGAACAGCTGCTGCTGCTAATGGAAATCCAGGAGCATCAGCTTTGGGGACTGGATTGCCGGTTGCTTATGGTGATGGCCAGGTGACTGTGAACCCTGCAGTGGGTGGGGGTTATGGAAATCAAGGGGGCTATCAGAATCAGAACCAGCAGGCACAGACAGGTCAAGCTGCTCAAGGAAGAGACCAGATTGGTGCGCAGTTTAGTGGGGTTGGCCCTTTTTTCAGTCTTTAGAAAGATTTCACATCAGGTATGCAAGAACCAACTTTGCTTTTATGTGTTAATATGTACTGTCTCAGAGCTCTAGGGAGCTTGGACGTAACTTTGGCATCTATCAAGTAGATGTGAATTGGCGGAGAAGTTTAGTTTGAAATTCCTAGGAGGAAAATGGCATTGAATTGAAATTGTGCATGGTTTATCCTCATTGTTTTGTTCATATATCATCTTGGTGCGATAGCTATCCTCAAATTACTGAAATGGGAGCTGTCTTTAGCAGATTGGATTGAAGTTGCGGTTTTGGAATATCTATAGAAGGGTGGTAATAACAAAATTAGGGTGAATCCCTGTTGTTTTCTACATATATCATCTTGGTCTTAGAGTTTTTCCCTGTATGGATGTGGGGGGAATGTCATGATCAGTTTCAACTTTGAATTTTACCGTGGCTAATGTGTTCTTTTTGCATATCTTATTTCTGCTTGAATTTTCACAAAATCTGGGAAATTATAGCATAACATTCTGACTTTTGCCTCCCCCTGCCATATTAATTTTGTAACATCCCCAATTTCCAAATTATAAAGACTCTGGATTTATGTTAGTAAATAAAATATCTTACACTTAATGCTTATTAGTCTGAACTGCTATTTTGTCTTATTTATCAAATTATGTTTTTGCTTGAGCCATCCAACTCTGATTAGTGAGTTTGATAGACCGCTCATCTAATTTCCTTTTTAATTTATCATCTTAGTGGAAAGTACCCATGATGTTGTCTTACATCATCATTTGACAGTTTTCTTATTATCAACTGCATTTGGATTTCCTTTATTGTTTTTTTTCCCCTTTGGGATTCAAAGATGGCATATGTTATATGCACTCATTTCAATTGTGCAACAAAATGAATAGTTGCCCCCCCAGCCAGTGGGGTTTTGTTTTTTTTGGTCACAGTTTACTTTTGTCTCTTATATCAAACTTTTTTATTTTACATGCAAAAAGAAAAAGGGTTTCACTTCTCTCAAAAAGGTGTGTTTTCACATGTTTTCTTATGCGAAACTTTGATTGGCCCAAAAATGTACCCTTAAGAGCTTTGTCTTTACTTATTTTTTATGATATTACTCATTTAACAGTGTGTAAAGATTTGTTTAATTAGTCTATGGAGCTTTTAAGTTTTTATACTTATCTTATAAAGATATACTTCTAGTGTTGTATATTTTCCTTGTTTTTTATGATTTAATTATGTTTTTTGAAAATTTACTAAAGTTGTTTGTGGAGCTTTTTGGTTTGTATTTTAATACTTACCTGATTTAAAAGTTTGTTGAAAACACAGTAACATTGTAACTGGGGAATCTTGGACTGTTGTCTATTCAGCTTTAATTGTTATCAATTTGATAAAGACAGCTTTTAAATGATTTCTACTATGGGATTTTGACTGAGATTTTTGACCTTTTAGAAATCTTTGTGTCTTGCTTATTCATTTTGCAGATCTACACAAAGGTGCACCAATCTTTTAGAACAGCATTGTTGGTAATTGTGAAGTTTCAGGAGCTGATGTGAAAGTTGTGTTTGTGAACATGAGGCAACATTAAGAATGGTCTCTTTAAGCTATTGACTGTGGTTCAGATTTTTCGTCTTTCTTTTTTTTGTTTTACTTGTGCTGGTTTCCAATGTAGGTTTTTCAATGTATATGGTTTTACATGCAGACTCTTTTTTTATAATGGTTATCACAGAATTTTGTTCTGTGTTTATTTTGTGTACCAAAGGAAAGAATATCTTTAAACTATATTTCCTGTCTATTAAGTAGTTCATTTCTGAAATCGATTTCCTTTATCGCAACTTCAGCATTTATTGTCCTGACTACTAAGAGACGGAGCACTTGATTCCGCTTCTTTCTAAGTTTTACACTTTGACTTTGAAGTATTTACTTATTTTTTGCATTTTTCTTTTGGCTACCATGATGAAGAGTGCTGCTCAAAGTTACTCATGTGCATATGTTGCTTTGATGGATGTGGGTCGATGTTCATCCCATTACAAACCTCCTGAATAAAGCCTCTCATACCTTTCCATTGTTTTCTCATAAACATTGTTAGATCATTAATGCTTTGTTTCCCAATGCAATTTATGATATACTGTTGGGAGAATGAGACAAAGGTTTGTTTGAGGTCTTCTGACTTTAAGAAGCTTTAAAATGGAAATATCATGGCCTCCTGTGCTTAAATTTTTTAGTAAGTCTTATATTTGGATCTCCTATAGTCCTATGTAATGGGCAGGTAAGGATGTTAAAAAAGCATATTTTTTTCCTAAATTATCCCAAATAACAGCTGTTAAAAGCATTTTGGAGGTGCAAAAAGAATCAAATCGGATTAGTGTCCTATTGGTGTCATATCACTTATATGTTGATTCCTTCCCCCTCTGATGAGCTGTTGAACAACAGTATCGGGTATGTTGATTTTACTTCAGTTGTAACTAAAGAAAATTCAGATCTGTATCTATATAGTAACTATTCATATTTCCTTGTATGGACATGATTGAGCAATTGGTTCTAAATGAACCATCCACATCAAGGAGCTGTTAGGCATAAACAATGACAATTTGCTGAGGAAATCCTCTTTGGTTTGGATGATCAATCAAGTGTCATATTATCATCTCCTTGTATGAGAACTGTATATTCTGTGGGACAGTATGTCTCACTGGTAAGTAAGTGCCTTAAACAAAGAATGAAAATTTTGTGCTGATGGAACTAAAATGGAGTGTGTTCTAAAGTAGAATCAGAATTAAACATTGAAATTGATGGTGTGTGTCTAAATGCTTTAGATCAGGCTTGAGCCTGTTCTTTGGGATTTTTCGTGGACTATTGCTCATGGCAGAAGACTATTGAGAGATTTGGAAGTTTTACTATCACTCACTACCTTAAAACATGTTTTGGTTTATATCAAAATAGCTATTCCTCTGACTGTTACATACCCTTACGTAATATTGATTCCAAACATACTTATGCCTTGGTTTATTAGTAACTATATCTCAAGTGATTATGAAAAATGTTTTGAAAAAATAAGTTATTGCTTTGACTCATTTTTCAAAACGTGGATCATATTCCTGTTGCTCCAAATAAGTTGAATGGATGCATTAAGATATGAAGGTTTCTTATTCCACAACAATTGGAGCATTTTTTTACCCTTTTTATATACTTGGGTATCTCACGTAGAAAAGAAAATGTTTCATTTTAATGACCATGGGCTCAAATTTCTTGAGATACTGTAGGACTTACTATTGAGGTCTAATTGATACTAAAGAAATCAATTCTAGAATCTACTATGGCATGTTTCCTACATGGGAATAAACTAAGAATAAAATCGTGATTTTGGGTTCTAGTCTTTTTCTCGTGTTTGAAAGCATTTATAGAAGTTGATATTGCAATTCCAGCTACAAGAGGAAATTCTATTCTACCTTTCAAGGGATGGGATTGATTCCATTCAACTCCCATTAATAGAAAATAACAAAAATAGGCTTTTAATATGTAATATATGTTTGTTTTATCTACGGATTATGGGTACTTTTGACAAATATTGCTATAATATATGAATAGAATCGACATTTTTGTGGATTGGCCCAAAAAAGGGAAAAGATAAAGAAAAAAAAGACATTTTCATGGACATCTCCTAACATGGGAATGGATTAGTTATTGTATTTCATATTTGATTCTATTCCATTCCAATCTAATTTATTACATTCTAGATTATTCCTGTAAATTGAATGTGGCATTACTGTATTCAGTGTATGGAACACTTATTTATAGAATTTCTATAAAATTAGGAATTGCAATTCCATTTTTGAGGAAGAAAAAAGAGTTCTTCCATGGTTTCTTTTGCATATTTCCGTACTCTATGCATGTAATCCTAGCTCAGTAGTCAAAACATAGATTAGGTAAGAGTATGCTGGTTTTTTTCGATAAATTTTCAATCTGTTACTAATGTTATTTTAACTACGATCAGATAAAGTAATAGATACCATTTTTTAATTTTATACCTTAGGAATTAGATCTACCTTATTTCATTTTGCTATGTAAAGGGGCTATCGTACACTACCTGCAAAGAATGAGTCTTCATTCGCACAGTCAGGTCTTGGATTCAATTTCTAGGGTAATTTTTCAGGGATTTCCAAAGGAATGTAGGATTTTGGGTATGATCAATCAAGGGAAGACAAGATGCTCTTAATTCAGTGAAAGAGTTCGAAACTCAGATTTAAATAGGAGTTAAAAAGAATATTGCTTTCTCTGTGTAGTTTGAATATTTCGTCAAAAGGCTATTACATTACACATCAATAAGTATGGGAACCATTTTTACTGCTAAAGTACATACCGAATTTGATAACCGGACATTACTGATTCATAAAACTGTATAGAAATAGTTATGAGGCCGATAACTGGTGTCTTTTCTTTACTTGATGGCTGGTGCAATTGAAGCATGCAAGCAGCATGAAGACATGACCAAGCAGGTCTGGTAGTACCTTTTTATTTTTTCCTTCTTCCTTTTAAGCTAGAGAATTTGGTATCTTCTCTGTAATGGTTTCTCTTTATGTTGTTTTGAGATTGTGCTTGCTGCTACTTAAGATTTTTATCAACTGGCTCAAGGTTTAATATGATCCTCCATAAGTTTAAAAGGTCATATTTGTTTGGTGTGCAAACATCCAGTGTCGACAATTTTCACCCTAGCTGTTGATTTCAGTTTCATGTGCTACTTGAGCATCGATTAGGGCTTTTTACTGATTTAGTAATAACCTGTGAGTGATGTATGCATGTATACGGGAAAAGTGGATATTTGAATGTCATTATGATTAAGACATGGTTGGTGAGTGATGTTGATTTAGGCCATTCTGAAAAGATTCGTTGAGGAACATGGTAGTCGGTAGAGTTCATTGAAGACTGATTACTTGTTGAAAAAATGGTGCCTTGGACAGCGAAAAGAGAGTGTCCTCAGTCAGAAAGGAAGTAAATAGATAAGGTCTCTTCACAAAGAATGAGTGGGTCTATTCAGCTAGAGATGCTGACATGGCATTGAAATTGCTCATTAAGGGGGATCAGCGGATGCAAAAAGAAAATAAAGATGAACCTGCAGTTGTTGATGTGTTGGGAGATTATTTTTGTATCATCTCAAATTCCGAAACTTTTATTAGGAAATAATCACAAGTCACAGTAGTTGGAGAGTCGGAGCACATAGAATGTGTTAGTTGGAACTTGGAATACCTAATGTCAACGCACAGATAAGAAATTCTTTCTAAACCTCAAATTAGTTCCTATTTGCCCTTTTCTGTTTCTTATATATTCTTCTTTTTGGAGGAACATGCAATGTGGGGCTCATTTAGTTCGAAATGGTCATAGATAATGTTCATATCCTTGACCTTTTCTACCGTCAATCATGCTACAACCACCCATCTAAGGGTTTTCTGTTGGCGAGTCATCAGAATTTCCTGATGTTTCTGTTTTCGCATGATTTCTGGATTCAATAATTCTTGTACGTTCTCATCTTATGTCTTCATGAACTCTAGGAAAAGCAAGTTCAGGTTACGTCTTGGCCGACCCTTGTCATCATTATAACATTTCATTAGACGTGTAGCTTAGCCGATTGAGGTATATCCTCATTGTATCCATATGCCAATGCTTGTGTTTTTCTTCGAAACCTGTAACGACTCCTACGACGCTCTTAAGCTATTTAGAATTACAATTTCACTTTTGTTTATTGTAATAAAATTCTAAATATTGAATCTAGTGATTTAATGGTTACCCACCCTTGTTATCACCTATCCGCTATAAAAGCATTAACCATCAATAGCCAATAGGTCATACCTTTGGCCCAGAAGATACCCTACCCTGCTGCTGCTGTTGCTGCTTTAGCCACGAACATTTATATCGTCTATGTCCAGTGGCTAGTGAGATGGGCCTCGGAATTATCCTATTGTCCCCACCATTTAGCGCCGGATGGGAAACTTATGTATGAAAGTTACATATTAGAATTTTGAAAAAAGATATTTAAAAATTTATGACTTGTTCAATTCAATTCGTTCGTTCCTTCCCATGTATGACTTGTTCTCGTTCGAATTGAATTCCCCTTTGTAGGATTATTATAAGCAATGGTTAACAAGGATAATGCCCTATAACCTGGTTGGCATGAATGTGTTTTTTTATTCGGAATAGAGTAAGTTTGAATCTCTCATCCTTGTTGAAAAAAAAAAAAAAAAGAGAGAATGTTTAGCAGGAGGGATATAGCCAAGTACAAGACTTTCTCCCTCATGTTGGATGGTGGTTTACTCGAGTGGATATTATGTGGTTCAACTTGGATAACAATCGTTTAAAGGCTTATTGCGTAGGAGGCTTGGTAATAAAATCAACAAGCGTCAAGTTGGAGTTAATCCTGAGTAGGGATAAAATTGGTGGGTCTATAGGATACCTGACCCTAAGGTCGGGTTTTAAGACATGGAATAAAGCCAGTTAATATTTAGGTCGGATCATGAGATTTAGAAAGAGCTTATTGGAAAATCCAATCCAATAAAAATAACAAATTAATATATTAATTCTTTTGCCATATCAAATTAGTAATGATGGAAGTTCTGAATCTTGCTTTGATGTGTTCTATTTTTTTCCAATAAATTCTTTTCCTTTCTAAATATGATTATGTCTTTGATATGATTTTTTTCATTCAATGGAAGTTTCTCTTGTTCTTCACATTGTGTGGCCTTTTTATCTTTCCTTGTTATACAATTAGGTCTATATGTTCTATTTTTTGTCAAACTGCCAAAACTGAAGATTGAGATTGATTGTTTTTAGTCAAATACAATATGTACTCTTATTTGCAAGAGAAAAACAAAAAAATAAATAGAACAGCCAAAACATTAATGGGTCAGGGTGGTTGGGTTTTGGGTATTGCAATATCATATTGGAGCAAGTCACGGGTATATGTATATATATATATATAAAATTTTATAGGGTTTTTCATAAGTTCTAAAAACCTTTTTAAGGAATCAGGGTGAGTTCCAATTTTATGGTATCCATTCTGAACTTGTTCCCACTACATAGCAATATTGAATGCCACGACTATCACAATATAAGGAAACCAAAAATTAACGTAAATGACCCAAATCGTGCTACAGATTTAATTAATTGTAAGTATATTAATTATCTTAGATCCATATAGGAAAATCTCCTAGAAATTCGTGATAGACACTTAAAGATACTAGATTTGGAGAACATACAATCCAATCAATACCACAAGATGCCCAAGGAAAGTTTGAAGGTTTTGTTTCTCACTCTTTTTTTTTTTTCTTTTTTTTATAAAGAAAAATATTTAAAGTCCATTAGCCTGTTGGTTAGAACTTTTAAAACTTTTACCATATGTAAAGATTTAGATAAATAGATGCTAAGATTAAACTTTGATGAATATATTGAATAATCCAAAATATTAGTGGGTTCATTTATTTGTTTATCTTTGAATATGTTGGTGCCGAATCTTTGGAATGTTGCAGAGATACAATGGCGATACGCGACATAAAACGCCATATTAATTGGGGCTGGTTCCTCCGATCTTGGTTGCTGATGGTATATAACCAGATCGATGCCGCCTTAGATCACGTCAGCCATGAAATTTGAAAGTTGGTCTTCAACTTATTCATGAATCTATTATTGCTTAAGAAAACTAAAATTAGTAATTTAATTCTGTAAATAGATCATAATGATACATATATATTTCATAATTCGAGATCTTATAATTAATTTGTATTGATTTCTTATAATTCAGTCAATTTTTAGGACAAACGAAGAATCATTCATATCCTTATGATCCAATGATATAAAATATCAGTGAGCTAATAGATCGAATTCGGATTCTCTTTTCTGAGTGGTAATATTAATACAATTATGTATTGATTGTCCCGAAAAATAGGGCGGTTTCTTTGTTCGATGTAAGAGAAGAATGCTGACATCACAGGCATTTAAAAGGATAGATGGGGTTGGAATTGAAGAGAAAGCAACAAGGGCTATACCCCAAAACACCTTTCCCGAAAAATCAATTGGAAGTGTCCACATCCATTGCCGATACCGGCCAAATCTTAAATGCTTTCGATTCTGTGTCATGTGAAAACTTTATAACAAAAGCTTGCTCCATACATTGATCATTATTTGTGTCTGTCCCACTCCCATTTCACGAAAAGGTGTACGAAGCCACACAACTAACACTGAATTCAGTCGTTATTGTGTTAATTCATGAAAACCAAGCCTAAAATGGCAACACGTCAATGCTGGAGTCTGGACAGTTGGCTTCCTTTGCCTTTCTGCTACGTGTATTGATGATATACTATGCCTATACTATACTATGTGTTTATTTATATTTTTTCCTTTTTTTTTTTGGGGTCAATATATTATTTATTTTGGCCTTGATCGATCTGCATTTGAAGCTCAATAGGAAGGACGGGTCAATTTATCCTTATGATCCTATTAAGGTGGTCCATCCTTGTTTCTTGGAGAAATAATCCTTTCAAATCCTATATACAAAATCATAATTATATTTATCAAAAAAAAAAATTTCTTATAAGATATATTATATGGACATGTCTGAATAAATATGAACTGAAACATTACATTTTACACTATTGTATGAGCAGATTCCAAAAATTTGAAATTGGAGCTTGTATATATCTTAACATTTAATATTATCATTCTAAAACCTATTCGATAAACACATAAGTTTTGAGAGTTTTGTTGCTAAAACTGTATCGATGTACATTACCTAGACTCGATTCTTGTTGCAACACCATGAATTCTAAAAAGGATGGAATGACTCTCGAGACAAAATAAGCGATCCACTTTTTATCGTTGAAAATATTTAGAGAATCGCTGATTCGACTTCAGTATTATATTTTTGGTTATAACTTAAATCCTTAATGGATTAGCAAATTATATGATAATATGGTTCATCGGAGCAGTTAGCAGATATTTTTTATGAGTCCACCTGCACACTCATCTTATCTTCATATTAAACTTGGCCATCCCTCCTTTTCCAACCTTACATCATGTCATGTATTCTTCTTTCTTCATATTCATCACCAACCAACTTTGTACCGCATCTAATGTTCATCACCTCAACATCAAAGCCTAGCAAGTGGTAAAATATATGGAGAGAGAGAGGAAGAGGATCAGTGTAGCGCAAACTGTCTCCTCGCGTCGCGTCAACTCAACAACAGGAGAACGTGCACGGGACGAGACATCTATGGGTCCACCTTATTTAGGAACCTCAACCCAACTTTTTAATTCTCATTTTGTCATGTCCCCAACTTTCACACAACCAATGGCCCTACTTCTTAGACTTGAAGCTCATGACTATTGAAATAGAAGCTTAGATTAGACGACTAGACGTAATTCATACATCTAGTTCTCTTTTTTTTTATTATTATTATTATAATAATGCTTCCTTTTGTTTCTTCTCTTATTCTATTTCTAATAGTTTGTATATCTTTTGCCACTATACACACGGGCACACAGCCATCAACAAAAAGAAGATTTAATGGTTTAATATTCCACATATAAATGCATAGTTTTTTAAAAAAATTACTATATATGTTTTAACTTGATAAAATTGTATTAGTATTTACGTGATGAATAAAATGTATAGTTTTTTTAAAAAACTATTATATATATTTTAATATGTTAAAATTTTATTGATATTTACATATTAGATTTATTATTAAAGCTTTCTTAGATTTGGTTTTCTTAAATAACATATGTTTCTTTCAATAAGAATATGGAAAAAAGAAAAGAAAAAAAAAAACATATGATACCATTATCAATATAAATTACGTATAAATCGAACATTAAGATTTCGTTCATCTAATTAGTGAATGGGAAGGAATAGCCTTACCAATACCAATAATTAAAGTACAAGGGAACAACGAGCATATTCAAGTAATGAATAAAATCATGAAATTAACATATGCTAGAAGGGAAGTGATGGAACGTATATAGAAAAACTGGATTCAAGAGGTGGACATATTGACATGGAAAATGGCAGTTTTAGGAGAATTACAAACGGGACAACAGTTAAGAGATGAAGAAGAAGCACAACCAGTACAGAGGCAAAGATGCCTGCACGGTAACAATAGAGCGCTCGCTGCTTCTTTTCGGCAGCGTCTACACACCCAATTACTACGATTATTACTATTACTGCTATTACTACTATCATTATTATCGTCAAACTCAAAATTACTGCCATAACAGGATTGGACCTCGTTGTCGTCGATGTTGATGTTATTATTATGATGGTGATTCGTGAGCTGGTGGAGGCTGGTTCGAAGTGCATTGGAGGTGGCCTCGTTGGCTTGTGCTAGGTCCCTCCATATCTCCTTCTCCACCCATAAGGACTTGATCCTCTCTTGCAGCGCCATATTCGCCTTCCCTATCTTCTCCACCTCCTCTTCTTTCGCACGCAGTCTCTTCACCATCTCTATTCCCTCTTCCTCCATCGCCTGCAATATTTTCTTCGTCTCCCTTTTTCTTCTCTCTTCTATCTCCATCCTCACCTTTCCCATCTATGCGTAATACATATATTTGAATAATTATTAAAAAAAATCTATATCTATATATATAGATGATGTAAGAAAAAAAGATATATAAATTGAAGGGAAGGTATATGAATCTCTTTAATATGGTTATATGCACGTTTTCGAAAGTTATGTCTTCTTCAGGTTATATTTGCAATTTTCCCAGAATCCAATGCAGGGAACAAACTGAACTGGCATATGAGATATAGGTAGTTGCCAACTTACATGTTGAGAAATTAGACGATCGACCTCAATTTGTTGCTGATGTATCTGGAAGGAAAGGTCCTCCCCGAGAAAAGAAAAAGAAGAATAATCAGT
Organism: Lumnitzera littorea; assembly: GCA_024138015.1. NCBI lineage: Eukaryota > Viridiplantae > Streptophyta > Magnoliopsida > Myrtales > Combretaceae > Lumnitzera > Lumnitzera littorea. The sequence goes on along the minus strand of JAMXBB010000012.1, from coordinate 12,488,087 downwards.
TCGATCGTTGTTGAACACAGTAGCTGCACTTGGCAATGGAAGGACCGGTGGGTTGTTCATGGAATATTTCCTACGCCGCTTTCTAGACATGATCATGGGAAGAATGTTGCAGTTGTTGGTGATGATGAGCCCACTTTCTGATTCTACGGGTGCTTGTAACAAAGGAGGTGGATGTGGTGAGTCATTGATGACGACGGAGCTGTACATATCTGGCTGAGGAAGAGGAGGAGGAGGAGGAGGAGGAAGAGGAAGAAGAATGTGGCTGTCGTCAGCGGCAATATTGGCGGTAGCTGTTACCGCAGATAAGGGTGGTATTCCAAGTCCATATCCCAACTGTGCACCCTCGTACAGCATGTTTGTGGTGCTAGTACCTAAGAAACCCACTTTCACGGGATTCATCGTTTCTCTGTTGGAAATTAAGGAAGAAGATAGAAAACACATTAGTTTTTGTTCAGTAAACAATATAACGTTGACAGCAGGCACAAATGATCAAATTTTATCAAGAAAAACGATGAGCGCTGATGTATAAACACATATAATACACAAACACACACACACACATACATATATATATATATATATATATACCTGTTGCAGTAGGGACTGAAATTATGGCGAGCTTCGACACGCCATGAAAACACGCAGTCCGGTTTCTGGTATCTATATGATTGTATGTTAATAGTAATAATCAGTAAGGCCAAACTGGCTAAGAATAATAATGGCAGCTATACAGCAATAATAATGCATCGATATTGACGAGATGGAGATGGAAATTGATTGATCGGGATCTTCTTATAATTTTGGTTGTTGTCAGTAATGTCCACTCTCAATATGTTTATAGGATGGATTTGGAAGATTTTTTCCTATTTATATATTATCCCAATCTTCCTCAAATTACCTCGATGCCATACAATTCGGTTTGACAGAAGAGAAGGGGCTATACTATATGATGCATTAGTTATGGGGGAAGGGAAGGGGTCTTCCAGGTAGTTGGGCTCTGACTTGGACCGGATTTACAGCCTCCTAATTAGCACGAATATGATCCCCACATCTGTATTCATAATTCACGTGTCTGTTTGTTTGTTCTATTCTTTTGGAGTAGAATCATATTCATGGAAACTTATATGAAAACCGATTCCTTTTTTTGACCGTTCTGAAAATTTTCTTTTACTATGACGTTGATGTTGATGTTGTTGTTGTTGTTGTTGTTATATATATACACACATGCACCTAAATCAGCGCGTAATTTTAGATACCATACCAACCGGATGTTTTTCACGTATAATTTTTAAGAAGCTCAAGAAAATATCTACATCAGAATCTCTCGATTTGTATATATGTACTTGTTTTTACGTAACGTTTTCTCAAGGATTGATTGCTGTATCCCCGATTTTTCTCCGACAGATTATCTTCTTTAACACTTTTTCAAATCTGGATAATTGTGTTTCATATCAATGCTGAACGTATTTCCCTATATTATACATATAATATATATATATATCCTTATATATAAAAATTATATATTATACTTTAATTAGACTATGATTCTATTTGTTGGTTTCCTCACACGCGATCACTACTCTGTTTTTGAAGATTCTTAATTTTAACTATTCGGTTTTGTTAAAATTATTGTAATTGAATAATATTGATATTAATTTTTTAATGAGATAAATCAATTTGGAGTCAATTTTTTTACATGATTTTTACTATTAAAAAATTAAACCACAAGGTCCACATTAAAATATTATCTAGGTGGGTTTCATATATGGATATATCCGAAGATAAGCTTGGAAATTATCAAAACTAGAGCCTGTAGCTATCCGCAATATGTAAAAATTATTGCCGCATGAATGACAGGTCTCGTTACGTGGTTTTCATTATCTAAAACATAAACGGTGTGTTTTGGATTAGGAAATGGAAGGAAAGGAAAGGAAAGTAAATATTATATTCGGTAAATTAAATAAAGAGTTAAAAAGGAAAGAAACGAATAAAAAACGTACTTATATTGAAATTGTTTTTTTTTTCTTTAATTTTAGGAATAAATGAGTGGAAATGGGTAGAAATTAATAGGGGATTATAAAATTAATTTTTATAATAATTTTCATCAAAATAATAACTACTTTATTTCTCTTCACTTTCTTCGTATAAATCCAACCGAACAAAATAAGTGAATATATTTCGCTATGTTTATTTCCTATATTCTTTTTTATTATTATTATTATTTTTTTCACTCATTGTGGTCCATTTCTTTTCTATAAGAATGCAAAACATAGTGTGAAATTTCCTGGAAATTTATGGCTTGTTTGGTTGTCTGTAGCATCGATTGCACGTGAATTCATTAATGGAATCAGCTCACTTCTTCATCAATCCAAACGAACATTAACATTAAGGATTTCTCTTTTTCTTGGAAAATTTTATAGTTGTCCCTTGCTGCACGCTTCAGCTAATTCTCATGTAACATAAATTAGGTCTTCCACCAACTTTAAACGAAAAGCTTAGGTAGCCCACGCATGATATGACACGACATCACTTGCAAATTGGCGTTGCATGTTAATTCCTTAGTTCTTATTCCTAGAAAATAGAAAAAGAACACTGACCAGAAATGGCAGTGAGAGCTGGCTTTTGCATTGCTCCTAGGGTTTTTCAAATATATATATATATATTTTAAAGTATGGCATGCATATGCATATATGCATAGCAGAAATGGCAATATCGGCTGAGTTGTTGTGTTGTGTACGCATTTTGAGTAACAGGATGCTAATAGTAATAGTAACAGCAAGAGGAATATAAGCCCTAGTTGGATGTGATAATTTTAGTTTGGTTCAAAGTCCATGTCAATGTGAACTCTATTCAACTTCCTTTTCCTTCTTCTATGTGTACCCGTGAATGTATAGAAAATAAAAATTAATCGAATAATAAGTTTCTCATTATCTAGGAAAGGTAATAATTCTATTTTTTTAAAAATTTAAACTATGAAATTTTGTATAAATTTTTTCAAAGTTCACAGTATGATTATGCATAAGCGCTTCAAAATAAATTTATTTCTTTTAGAGGGAGGGGATTAAATCTGTTATTTTTACATGTTAACTAATACACCAAGAACCCCTTAAATACTAAAATTTTAATAATAATATAAAAAAGACATATTTTAAAGGGAAAAATGAGAGAAATCATATAAAGAAATGGATAGTTATCTAAAAAGTTATTTTAATGGATGTTACACCGGATGCTCCCACTTCATTAGTACATATATAAATACGTATGTAGATGTATATAGGTATAACACATATCTATCGATCTTTAAAAGAAAAAATACAACATAAATATAAATAATATGAAAAAATTACATAAACACCATTGCAAAATCATATCTAAGAAATGTGATATTATAATTTATAAAGATATTATATTTATAAATTACAATTTAATGAATTGAATATTATCTCTAAATTGCATTTAATAGATGCAATTTTATTAAGTTATTTATTGTTTGTGTTAGATACATAATAAAAACAATGTGTGATTGTTTAGTAGCTAAGGTGCATGTTTGGATTAAATAGGCTACGGGTTCAAAACTTAAAGAGAGTGTTGTTGTACTTTTTATTTTTGCAAAAGCTTAAATAAACTTGTAATCTATAGAACTTATAACGTATAGGAACATATGGAACCTATAAAAAAACTTTTGTTCTTATAAATTTCAACTTCATACATTTTTTTTATAACATATTATAGTTATATTTTCTTTTTTTTTTTCCATGCTAAAAAGTTACCTTTCTCATATTACATGCAACTTGAATATTAAACAATCCTCTTTATTAGTGAAACAATCAAATATCAAACGTATGAGAGTACATACACAAAATTAAAGAAGATATATGGTTCTTTAGGACTAATAATAAAATATTGTCTCTTAAAGTTTCAAGTTAGTATTTTTAGGTTGGTTATTGGTTTTAGGTTTATGGTTTGTCATGGTTTTGAGTCGTTTTTTTTTAACACTGATATGATATTGTTTTTATTTTTTTAATTTTATTGATCAAAGAAAATACAAGATTTTTTTTTTAATCATCATTAATATATATATGTATCATATTATTGAATAAATTCTAAAAGATAAATACGTAATATCTTGAAACTTATATTTTATACATCGTAACCTTCACTATCCATCCAAAAGTTATCCATTAAAAAAAGTATTAGTAAATACCCTATTATTCCCTATAATAGAATTACTCAGCTCACCCCTACTACCTCCACTCTCTCTTAGAAAGCATATCACTTCTGCTAGCATTAGCATCGGTGGTGTACAATCATACTAGCGGTGATATAAAAAGCAAAGGTTTATCATCTATGGTACCTATCTATTAGGGAACGGTAGGAGCATCGGCAACGCTGGTGCCTTCGCTCCAATTTCAAGAGGGATGGGGTCCTTCAGCATTGGAGAATATTCTTCACGAAGACCGAATCCTCTAAGGATTCGATTTTAATTTTACTTCTTTTTTTTTTTCAGTTTCTTACAATTTATTAAAGAAAAATTTTAGCTGTTTTTTCACTTTGCCCAATAACTTCAAAGTAATTAGAGATGTAAATGAAAACGGATTATAAAAATTTAGAATTTGTTTTACTATCTTAATAGGTTTCTAAATCCTCCTAAACTCCTATTAGGTTTTTTATTTTATACCTAGAACTTATTCCGTTACCCTAATAAGATATCCATTCCTTGATTGTGAGATCAACTTTTTTTTATAATTTTTTTCTAAAGAAATATTTTTCCCAAGGAAATAGGACTAGGGATTTAGGGTAGATATTACTTTACCTTTTTTTTTTTTTTTATTTGGCCAAAGCACTTGCTCTTTATTTTTTAATTTAATATGAGTAATTGTTAATTTTCTATTTATATGGTTGAAGTAATTTTCTATTTAGTATTTGTATGCAAGATACTAACCTCTAATTGATATTTTAGTTAATATCATATTATTAATATATTATTTTTGTCAAATAACAAAATTTTTAATTGAATTTTCTTAAATCCCAAAACCCATTCTACAACTCTAATAAGTTTTTAGCTATATCTCAAAACCTGTCTTAAAACCTTAACGGATTTAATACCCTATAACGACGTGTCCATTTATATCCCTAAAAATAATCTTTTATCAATATACTAACATATATATATATATATATATATATACACAATGTGATCCACATAAATGATATAATATAAAAAATCCTAAACACTTTTCTAAAGTAACTAAGAAATAAAGTGTAAAGATTGTTAAAGGACAGGGCCCTTAAATTATTGTTATATCTCTTTTTTAATATTGTTTTACTAAGTCTTTATACTCAAAAGCCCATAACTTTAGTATTATTTTATTACTTAAATGAAGGGTAAAATGCCTACTTTACTCCTAGTCTCCTTTCTCCTTTCCGACAGTCTGAAAGTCCCTCCATATTCTCTCTCTCCCACCACTTTTTGAAGCCACTTCCTTCTGGTTATAAGACCATAAATAATACTAAGATCTTAATGGAATTCTTAAATTACAACATGAGCATTTTGAAGAATTTATTCTATTTAAAAATCTGTCTATTTTATCTTTTAAGTTATTAAAAATGTTTCTTAATTTTTTTATATTATTTATGGAATCTACATTGCAAAACTCATACAAAAGTAACCAACAAAAAAATAAAAAAGAAAGTATAAACCTTTTGGTCCTCTAGTAAGGGGACAGAAAGTTATATAAATAAATTTTAAGAACTTTGTTAAAAAAACGCTTAAAAATAAGTTGTCAAGATTTTTAAAGAAGAGAGTTTTGGAGATGTTTATATGACAATTAGGGACCTTTTAGGTCCTTAGCATTAGGGATGCTCTTATGAAAGGGGTCCTTCACAATGAATATCAAGACAAGAACCTAGCATTGTACATAGTCAACCAAATTATTTTCTCATTTTTTATTTATATAAGAATCATTTTCATAATCTTAGTTTTCACCGTATAATTAAGGAAAAGAAAAAATAGAAAGAGATTACAAATGATGAAAACTTATTAAATTAATTTTGCTATTTGCATCTTAGAAAGAATATAATTGTGCACTCTCATGTAAGTTAAATTAAACGAACCTACTCGCAAACAATTTAAGTTTAACTTGATAATAATCAAGCCATACTCAAGCTTAAATTATTCGAGTAGGTTATCTAATTGAGATCAAATTTTGTGATATTTAACTCAATTAACTCAAGAGCCTATTTAACCTTAATTAAGTTTAAATATCCGTAACAACCACATTAAATTTAAATCTCAATATTACTTTAACTAGAATAACATTATTTCATTTACCAATGAAGCCAAAACAAGCTAATAATGTTGAGTTTGCTCTTATTATTATAGTCTAGCTTAAACTTAGTTATAAACTCGGTTAAATTCAAACTTTAAAGATAAAAAATATTACTATATTGTTTACCCAGTTATACACTAAGTTGAGTTCGAACTTTAAAGGTAAAACTTATTTTGACTCCTAGCTTTACTCTTACAAAGGAGAGCATTGCTCTTGGGCCTTCTTTCAAGTATGCCATAGCCATGGGCCTACTTACACTTTAACCCGTTATGGGCAACCGGATGGGATAACTTTTTGTGGATCCATCCATACCTTCCTTCGACAAATGTGGAAAAAAATTTTAAAAAAAAAAAAACTTAAAGATAAAGAATCAAATTCCATTCCAGCAATCCGTTAATGTTGTTTTGAAATGGCGGCACTAGCAGCAACAACAACACTCTTATCTCTTCCACGAGGAATCCAATATAGTCAGAGCGAACACCCTGCCAGTTTCAATCTTGCTCTCAGGAACAATATATGTTTGATGCAAAGAGGCCGACGTCTCCACCACTGCCACCACCGTCTGTTTATGACTCTTGCGCTCCGTAGAGAGGCTGAGGTTTTGCTTTCCTTTCCTTTCTTTCCTCTTCTGTTTTGGCCTCTTTAACTTTATTTGAGACGAGACAGAAGATGGGTCATTCCTTCTCATGGCTACCCAGAAATTATGAAGTCATAAGTTGACGTTGCATCAGAGATTGAATAGTGTTTCCTTCTAATCATATCGCACTTACTTGCTTGTGCCCCCAATCTGTTTGCGTTTATTCCCAGTTTTGAATTAATTCTCCTCTGATTGCTCGGCCCGATTAAATTGAAGTATTCGGTTCGTGTTAGATAATGTAAGGATTAGCTACACGAATTCCGCACCAGGTTAGGCATATTGCCATAGTCCTTATCATCACAGACCTGTACATTAGGTAACTTATATGGTCCCGTAACGGCCCACGTATAGATGATCCTTCCATTGGCTTTCCGACACACTATAAACGACAATCCTATGTATCACAAGCAATGGAAGGAGCACTTTTAGATGGTTGGTCTGCTCCATAATCGTGTGGAGATACTCAGAACTTTCTTTTAAAGAAGCTACTGATGTTTCCATCATTTTTCTTCATGGTCTATTAGAAAGCTGCTTGCAGAGTGTTGTTATACTGTTTGTTTGCCTTTCTCTGCTGATTTTTAAAAGACGGTTGTGTTGGTGATATGATGAAGTACAAGTAGCAATAGAGCTTTTTCTTATTGCCACAACTGAAATTTCGTTATGTTCTTCCTCTGCAGGGCATAAACGAGGACTCTGATGACATGTTTGATGAACTGTTCAAAAAGTACGGGAAGGTTGTTTATAGCCGGAATGACAAGAAGCCTCCTAGTGCTGAAATTGATGATGATGCAGAGAGTTTATCCTGTAAGTTCATTTGGGTGATTTTCGTTACTTTTCCTTTTTTTCTGTTTTCATTTCAAGTAAGAACACATGCACTTATAAGAAGGAAAATACTATATTTGGGCTCTGATGTAATATTCATTTTATCTAGATCTTTTACTTCAAATTGTTTTTGACAACTTAGGGTCAATATATTTCATTCAATATGTTTGTATTCTCTATATCATCTCATTGTATATGATCATGTTACTTGCTGTCTTTTTATATATTGTCTCATCTCATGCCATTAGATATTATGCGCCCTTGAAGCAGTAAAATGTATTCTAGTTGGAGGGAGAAGTCAGGTTCTTGAAACTTGAAAGTGAAATGCCCTATGTTGTAGTGAGACTATGAGAACGGCATTATGAAATATTGCATTCCATCTTATATGTTGCCTACCGATGAATGTTAACACAAAACCCATAACTGTAATACGAACTTTCCTTCTGGCATAGATGCTTTGTATTTTTCTTTTATTTTATTTTTCTATATATTTTTTACTCCTTCCCTCAGTCTCCTTTTGAGGTTTGGGTAAACTTTTGTGAGGATGAGGTATGACGTTGGAACAAAAATCATAGTATTGCTTACAAATAGTTTGGATCGATTTAGTTACATGAGAGCCTTTGTCTTTAGCTCCATTCTGTTCTGCCTTTCTCACTGAAACTGACATGAGTGGCTCTGCTTTATGACTATTAACAATTCTGCTTTTGAATATGGCAAAGGAATAATGTTGGTTAGCAGATATCAGTAAGGAATAAACACCCACAGATGGCCTGTTAGCACCTGTTGTGTATACTTAATGAGAAGATATACAATTTTATAAGCACTTCTTATACCATTCATGAGAAAGAGCTGGTACATTGTTGCGTGAAATTTCTTTAAGTCTCTTGGCAAATGCCTTAGGCACTTGTTAACAAAATCTATAGAGAAACTCTACCTGATTGAACTTCTAATGCAAGAAATTAGGCTGGCCAGTGTTCTATAGTTCTCTTATTGTTATATTATTTCCCACAATCTCGAGAGCTGGCTTCCATTCGGGTCTCTTTTGGTTGTGAACCAGGACGTTCATTTGATGACTTATATCATTATGGGCCTTGTCCGTTCATCTTGCATAACATATGTTAATTTAACAAACTGCCTTATATCAGTATTCCTGGGTAGATGCATGAGGTCGTATATAAACATCTTCAGCTTCAAAATTTTTTTGTATGCCGTACTGCCTATAGAGATGATTGTTCGCCATTTTTGCAGTTGCTGTAGCAATGGCCAAGGTTGCTAGTGAGGTAAAGGCTGGAGATATCAAAGTCCTCTTTGTGAAACCTCTAGTGTACTGGACCCGCTTCTTTATCATTGTGACAGCATTTTCTCGCCCTCAAATTGATGCCATTGGGTATTGGCTTTAACTAAGTAGATTAGGAATCAATTGGCATAGATGACTGGGAAATAAAACCCACTGGTCTCGTTGCTGACTCCTGCATCATTTATCGAGTTCAGGTCCAGAATAAGAGATCTTGCAGAGAAGAAGTACGGGAAGGTTCCATCTGGGGATTCAAAACCGAACTCATGGACTCTCTTGGATTTTGGTATGCATTTACGGACCACTCAAATTTTAGATTCCATTTCCAACGGACTACTTTTCATCTGATATATCTTATTGGGACCATCTGTCCTATCTCTTCCATTTGTAAATTTCATGCGGTCTATGGATCAAATTGGAAGATGCAAGTGGTGTTTTATTTATTTATTTTTTAAGAATTTTATTGCAGATAAAATAGTTGGTCTTTGTTGCAGGTGATGTCGTTGTTCACATATTTCTTCCTCAGCAGAGAGCTTTCTACAACTTGGAAGAATTTTATGGCAATGCCACTCCCATTGAGTTGCCTTTTGAAAACCAACCACCATTCCGCCCTTGAAGGAAGAATTTTTTGTTTATTGGAGAATCCAGATCCTGTGCTTCACCAGATGAAGACCACTCCACAGTATCCTCTCCGACATCAATGAGTTTTGCTCCATGCCAAGCTTATGGCTGTAGAAGCTGATCTGGAATTTCCGTGGTCAATTAATTTGCTTGGACTTGGTCGGCTTTCTGGTCATGAAGCTGTGAGGGTAATGCTATCCGATCGACAGGTTTCTCAGCAAGTGCCATTATTTACCTGTTGTAAATTCTATTAGGTTTGTCAATATTCTGAGGTCACAAAGCTTAAGTAACTTCCTCTACATGAGGCCATCTCTTTCTCTCGCTTCTCCAAAAGCACTCTAGACCTTCTGCATTCAACTATGTGATTAGCTGATGGTAAATTGATTGGTGTTCCTATTATTTCAAATGTTATTAAAGCATGAAAAAGCCAATTCTCTCTCCCATTTATTTTCTCCCCTGCTTTTTCCTTCCATGGATGGCGCTTCTGCTTCGTCATTCAAACTTCAAATCTACATTGCAATTATATGATAAGCCACATAGATATGAGAATACAGTTGCCATATTAGAGAGAACATCGCTGACAGCTACAACTTCAATGAGGAGACTTGCTCCATGTTGCTCTTTTTGTACTCGCTTTTTTCACTTTCCTGGTCCTAGCGGCATTGCATTCTCCATAAAAAAACGTAAAATCAATACTCTATTGCACAAGCAAATAACGAAAGCACTGGCCCACCTAGTGAAATTGCAAGCACTGGCCTACCTAGCGATGCGAGACTTTGTTCTTTGATGGAAGGCCAAGAATGGAGTCTCGCTGTGGTCATTTTCTGGACCAACTTTCGAATCCCCGCCTCTATTAGGCCTAAAGCTCGCCAGCCCGATGTCTGGCGCTGGTTTCCTTCACAGTCCGGTGATTATCCTATCAAAAGTGGCTATCGGTTTTTAGCCCCTTCACCACGTTGTATCCCTTGGTATAAGAGGTATGATTAGCATGGCTGGGCAAACTTCATACGTTGGATAGGCTAATGGCATGGGTTTTAGCGAGCGCTACAAAACCTGGTGTCCATGCTCACAGGGTCTTGCGGACCCTTCTCACCTATTTTTTGATTGCCTACTCTTTTTGGGTCGTTCACTTGGGAGGGAATGTAAATTCATTTTTTTGCTCCAAAACGAGGATTCAGTGGAATTGCCATTGATTAACATCTCATAATCTGTATTCCTTGCTTTTACTTCAGAGTGGTGATTCCAATCCCTTCTTTTTCTTTGATTCCAAAACTTACCTTTAACTAAACCAAATTAAATAAAAGGAAAAAATAAAAAAACCCTCTTCCATGTAAATAGAAAATATGATGAACTTCATCAATCTCTCCATCCTTCTCTCTCTCTCTCCCTCTCTATCTCTTATATCTATCTCCCTCAATCTCTATGTCCATCAAAGTTGGATTAAGATGCTCGTGATTCCATCATCCAACTGTGATTTCTTAGACTATTGCTCATCTGGCGGCTAATGCTCTCTCTCTCTCTCTTTATGATGACTCACCAGCTTTAAAGCTGTCAGATGAGTATCTGTAGTATATAAAACATGTGGAGTAATACCTTACAACATATATTCTTTTATACTAATAGATAGATCAATTCATTACTTAACCTTATATACATCAAAAGTTTCGGGTTCTCAAAAGAAACTTTACATCTCTATAATCGAACGACATTATATATGTATAATAGTAAGCCAGCGAAGACCATAAGACCTCCTAGAAAAACCTTATAATTCTCCTACAAAAGAAAAAAAAAGTAACATAAGTTCATTCTATTCTGTAGACTTCACCATCACGCTTCCTAACTTGTTAGAACTAACCTACAGATAATTATATTGAAGTATCTTTTAGTGTTGCTCTGTACCTACAAAACCATTTATTAGGATGTAAGCTTAATTAGCTCAGTAACAAGGAACAAAGTTATAAGAGTACATTAACAAGCATGGTTATTTAATCATTAATTTAAATGCAAATGCAACAGAAAAATAATATAGTATTTGACAATGTTTAACCAATCCATTATAAAGTCAAAGCAATTCCGATTACTTTAACTTAGACTTCGAAGAGTTTCAATGCGACGCTATCATACTAAATTCGGTCTTGTGTAATGGAAACACTTCTCCTCCTTAGACAACATTCAAGCTACGATTCCTAATCTTGCCGTGACCTTCTCCCTTACCACTTTGTTTGACTAAGGGTAAGAAAAGGATCATTTATGTTATCCTCATCGAAGTATCAATATTTAGTCTAACAACTTAATTGTTATCCCTATTGGGTTATCGTGAATATCAGGTTAGTCTTTAATCAATTCAAGATTAGTCTGGTTAATCAAGTGAGCAACCTAATTCATACACACAAGACTTAATATATCAAACAAAAAGCAACATTCGGAGTTGAATTTCCTATCACCACTTAGTATCATAAGCACACACATGGTATATGCACACATACACGCACACGCACACGCACATGTACATACAATTTAATTACAATCACAAACAAGCATTTTTACTCTCCAAGTATCCTAATATGATACTTCAATATGCCATTAAATATAGATCTCAACTTACCTAATATCAATATGAGTTAATCTTACTTCTCATGTTTGATTCCTTCGAAAGTCCCTAAACAATTAATATAAATATTTTAGACAGAGAATATGTGACTACTTGTTAATGTCTTACATATAGTTTAAATAGATTTATTAAGTCTTGAATTAAGTGTTAACTTGTAACTGAAGTTTCTAAATAAGGTTTTAAACGTTAATCTTAGTATAGTTTTTTTTTACCTCAAAACCTTTTGAAGAAATATTTGATCAATAATGTTATTATAATTTTTTTTATTTTAGAACTTTTTGTGAAAGTATCTGGAAATAGTTTCGTTAATTAAGGACTTTTTAAAGAATTATATGAAAATATCCTCATTAATTAGGAACTTTTTGAAGAAGTATCCAAAAACAATCTTACTAAAAAAATCTTCGATTAACTTGTGGATATTATGTTAACTAAGTATCTCATATTACATAATTTTCTGATTAAGTCTTGAGACCAGAAATTATAAGCTCTACAATCAGTTGCTCAAGATTTGGTTGGTAAAATTTAGAGAGATTAAGCAAATTGTCCTATTCAGCCTAAATTTTACGATGAAACTATGATTATTAGTAAAAGTAATTCTGTCAATTGGATTTAAGAAAATAAGTAATAAAATGATTAATTAATATAATATTGAATTTTATGAAAATTGTCTGTTATTTATCGGAAACGCTTAAAACAAATTTTGATAATTAATAAATTGATAGAAATAAATTATATGCACACTAAAAATCATAAAATAACTTAAATAATATTTATGAGTATTTATTTATACCATATATGTATTTACATGTAAGTAAAAATATGCGAAGTTACTTAAAATATGTGAAATAGGCCAAAATAATGTTAATTAATTAAAGAAAATGAATGAATAATTAAAAAAAATTAGGAAAAATGAGGAATGATTCAAATAAAGGTCGTGGAAGTCGAGGAAAGAAAGAAAAAAATTAGTCAATCAAATTAACACAACAAAAAAGGCAATTTGGAAGAAGATAAAGCAAATGTCTAATCTAATTAATACACCAAAAATTCACAAGAGCCCTATAAATAGCCAAATTTTTACAGAAGCTCATTTGGTCTATTTGGAGTTGTAGAAAATTGAAGACCATCAAAATTAAGAGGGAATTAGGCTTTTATAAAAATTACAAAAAAATTTGTACAATTGAAGCCTTAAAGGGGAACCAACATCCTACGGCAACCTAGAAGTGGATTGCCACTACCATCACACGATGGTAGCAGTGCCCAGATCGGCCGACAAAGCCATGGCGGCCAGAGGTAGTTAGAGCCACCAAATCTGGTAAGTCTGATCTTCCTTCCGAATTTTCTTATTTTACTAAAAATACTAAACATTCTTAGAAAATTATAAAATTTGGTATTATGATGTTTTTAAGTATGTAGATTTAGGGAAAAATATTATTTTTATTTAATTATATTTGAAAATATATGATGCTTAAGAAACCGTGCAAAACCAAACACGTTTTAATTTAAAAATAAATGACATTAGGAGTATAGTTTTAAACTCAAAATTTTTGTATAGACTACTCAGGAAATAAAGATAAGTTACGTTAAGCCTTTTTTCAAAAATTAATTTTCAAAATTTTTAGATAATTTTTAGGTCTTAAAATAATACATAAAATGAGTAATTTTGAGCTAATTAAGTAATTAAAAGGATAATTACTAATTTATGACATAATTATATGTTTTAGGATATTGAAATCTAATGAAGTATGATATTTGTAGTATTTAGGGTGCTAGATGTAATTATTAAAGTATTTTGTAGTAAATATGTAATAGGTAAAAATGGTAAATTTTATGTTAATTTTGTAATTTAGGATAATTAGGTGTAAATTCTGATTTAAGAGGAATTTAGATATTTTTAGATGTTATTTGATACTAAGAGATGATATTTGAAGTGATAGAAATATTAGATGTGTACACTATGAGCATATTAGGCGATAATATATAATATGTAAGTAAAAGAAATTAATGAGTAGGAAAATATTAGGTTAAAATTGATATTATAATAACAATAATAGAAATATGTACAAAATTTGGTAAGAGACTCAAATTTAGGTGTTTATATGAAATATGTAAAATTTTATTATATCAGAAGTAAATTCAATAGTTAAATTAAGATTAGAATGTATCACATGGACTAGAATATTGGTTAAAGACTAAAAGTGATATTTAGGATATTTGAAAATAATGTGATTAATTTCACATTATGGCATTATGGGTTGGAATGATTTCCTAAGATTTACGTATAAAATCCCTAATCGAAAACTGAGTTAAAAACCTAATTTTAAAATCGACTTCAAAACTAAATCGAAATTTAACCTAAATTAGGAATAATTATAAAAGACTTAAAAACCTAGATAATTAGGTATATTAAACTCTAAACTAAAGACAACATAAAAGTACTACGGAATAAATTTTATATAAAATAGCTATATATGTACTGAAACAACATGTACAAGCTGTATATTGAGTAAGCAAGCGAGAAGTCTAAATAAGTTGGGATTAATACGTTGTTATCTTTTGGAGTACTAATTTGTAGTACTCGTAAGCTTGAAATTATACTTAATTATGCTTGTTAAATAGTCGACTATGTGCATGTGTTTGTTTATGAGTTAATGATATGATTTGGTTACTGCTTTAACTTGTATCGTGTAATTTATATCAAATGATTGATCACCCTAAACTGAACCTAATCTAATATATGGTTTGTAAACATAAATCGAACCTGCATAGTAACTCATTAGAGAAAACATAGGGTTCTCTAGCTAAATATCGACCCCTTTGAAAGAGATAGCACTGGATAGCATAATTGGTCCGTTCTTCATCCTTAGTCGAACTAAGTGACATGTAAGGAGGTCGCAGTAAAGGTGAAAGCAATGGTTTAAAGGTAATCGTGGGAGGAGCAGTGTCTTCATTGTATAAGCTTGGGTTTGGTCGTGAGCTGTTGTAATAATGGAAACTCAACCCAAATTAGAGTAGAGACAATTTCTTTAATCTTACGACGGGCCAGACAATGTAGTGATATGGTATTTGCTTGAATATGCATTATACCTAATAATTTGGTTGATAACCCTGTTTGTGCTTGTTGTACGGTTACAAGTTTACACCTCAATTTACTGAACTATGGTTACTCATATTCCTATAGACGTTGTTGCAAATACTAGCTAAAAAGCAGCTTACATTTACCCTAAAGCTAGCAATTATTGGATCTTGGAGAGTGAAAAAATACATCTGAAGACCAAATATATCTTTAAAATCTTAGCTTTTATTTAGAATTTTTCATTTTCAAATAATGTATTAATTAAGAAGTATAGTGATATGAACTTGTGGATGAACACATAAACCCAATATCACTCTTAACCAAGGGATAGGTCTAGACAGTGAGATGGCCTGAAAAGTAAATGAAAATCGATGGTTTAATAATCCCGTACACTAACTCTATGGATATGATACACCATAAAACTACATACAAACCTAAGCTAGTACTCGAAATGACGCACGAACACTAAACCTAGGGTTGCTCGCTATAATCCTTACTAAAGAGATTGACAAGAGCAAGTAAAAAAGAGCTTTCTAAGAAAAAAGACTCAAGGATTTTTCATTAATGTTGTAAAATCTACTTAAAACTCTACACAAGTGTTCCATTTATACAAAAGGGGTAAAGTTGTAAATAAATGAATAAAAGGACGCCCTAGTGGTATTCTGATAGTTACAAATGAAATAAGAACGACAACTAAAGAAGATATAAGAAAAAGGAAATCCAAATATCATAAGTAAAATGGGTAACTGCACAAGATTTTCGAGTGAAGGGTTGATACTAGATTCTAAGGAGCTATTGGAGACTTTGGAGCCCTGTTCTAGGTAGATTTGAGCCTCTGGATGTTCTGTCTTATCTGGGGCTAATCTGATATGTCCGTGGCCGACCCTAAATGGCCAAACTGACCTGGTATGGTAGTGATTGCCCTTAAGGCTGACCTGACATGATAGTAGTTAGCCTGATGTAGCAATAACCGAGCTCACATGGCTGGGCTGATCTAAAGTATACAGGGTTAATCTGTTTAATATGACCCGGTACGGCTGAGCTAGTATGGAATAGTCTGGCAGCCTCGTCATGATCAATCAGATCTTGGTCAAGCAGACTTTGTTGAACAAGTCGATCTCAGTAGTAAAGCAGGTAAGCAGGATAAGGCAATCCTGCATAGCAACTCAAAATAGACCCGGCAAAATAGGATATAGCTGACCTCAGTAAAGCATAATAGACTAAGTATAATAAGGAAGACTTGGCAAGGTAGGGCACAAATAATAGGACAGGACAGGATAAAACTAGCAGGGTACTTCAGGTCTCCTAATATTCCCATAGTTCATAACATGGCTGGGCCGATCTAGAGTAGACAGGGCTGATTTGTTTAATATGACCCGGTACGGCTGAGCTAATATGGAGTAACCGAGCAGCCTCATCATGATCAATCGGATCTTAATCAAGCAGACTTTGTCGAGCAAGTTGATCTCAGTAGTAAAACGGGTGGGTAGGACAAGACAGTCCTGCATAACAGCTTAGAATAAACCCGACAGAATAGGATAGAGCCGACCTTAGTAAGGTAGAATGGACTAAGTATAACGGGGAAGACTTGGCAAGGTAAGGCACAAATAGTAGGATAAGATAAGACAAGACAAAACTAACAGGGTACTTCAGGTCTCTCAATATTCCCATAGTTCATAGATAGGTCTGTAAGAGGGCTCGATCAAAGTAGAGCGGGCATAGTTAGCATAACAGGGTAGGCCTAATAAAGTAGGGCAAGCTATCTAACGTTAACATAGCTTATAAAGAGGTCGCTCACTCGCGTAGAGCTTGCAAGTAAGCCTCTCATGTGGTCTAAAATGTAGCGTAACATTAGGTCAATAGCGGGAATCCTATCATCCCTTCCCTCTTAAAAGAGTTTCAACCCAAAACTTGGCAATTGGTGGCTCTAGATCCCTCTTAGGTTAAATACCAATCGATAAAGTTGAAATTTAAACGTAGAAAAATACTCCAGCTCTTACAATATGGTCATAAATAACTTATGCTCCCTCCACTCATCATGAGCTCTATCAATTAAACCTTCTATCAAGGATCTTTCCTTCCATGCATCATGGACTCGATCAATTATACCTGGGTAATCCCAGTAACTATTAATTACCGGAAGTAACATGATCTCTAGGTCATACAAAAGATCACGGGTTCGTGACTCTTGTGCCAGTAGGATGTAAGATGGCTTGTCAATCATAAGTATTTCCACCTCTTTAAGCTCAACTAGCTCAGGTCTCACAATCTTTGCTTTTGTTGTAATCAGTATTCTCTCTGCTTCCTCACAAATCAATTCTTCCTCTTTCCATCTACATACCTCAAATCTTTCCATCACGAGAGTACCTAAAGTCAACATGCTATATCCCCAATATATGTATCCATCACCTCAACCCTGATAAACTCCAATCAATAGTCAATAATAGCTTACAAACACGATGTTGTAATTGCTCATGTCAATTCCACGTAAACTTGTCAAATGACTAGATCGAAAGATTCCGATATGAGGTAAGAAAACATAGTAATTCCTAGAGCTACCATATGTGGCATTCATAGCGGATAATGGAACCACTTTTGGAACATAGGGGTTTATCCGCAATTCAGCCCGGTCTTTCTCGCCTTTATTGCTTATCTTTCCAACAACCTTCACCTCTCTTTCTTCTAATTCCTCTCCTCTATCTTCTATCTCATGGGCTGGCTCTATTTGAGTATCCTTCTGTTGTCTCTTGTCTCATTTCCTCTCTAAGCTTCTCAAGCTAATCAAGTATAACTTCTAGCTATTCTTGTACATCATAATGATTGGCATCAAGGTTGGACTCTACTCTTAAGGCTAGTTGGATAACTTCATTTAAGCTTATTACTCCCAAGGAGTTAACACGTCAAGCGATGTCTGGTCTCAGCCCTCTCATGAATCGCAAGATAATACATGAGGGAGACTCATATAATTCACATCACCACAGGAGTGCCTTGTACTCTTGGGCAAATTCTTAGACACACATTTGTCCTTGTCTCAAGGTAAATAGTTCTTCATACAACTCGTCTTGATATGATGGGGGTACAAACTTTTCTCTCATTGCAGGTTTCATTGAGCTCTATGTAGTACTTACTCCTCTGAGGATCCTTTGCCTTAATTCATTCTTCTACTAAGTACTGGCAAGGCCTTGAAGTTGATCTTCTATGATATATTCCTTATCACGTTTAAGGCATGGATACTTATCAAAGACTTCATTGGCTCAGAATTCCCAATCTAAGTATTCATCTAAGGGTCCATAACCATCAAACATTGGTATTTTCAATCTTATATCTTTGTAGCCATAATCATAAATATATCTTCCTCAATTGTCATAAGCCATGTTAAATAGAGGTATCACTTTAGCAGATTAGCTTGGCTCACAAAAAGTCTCATTCAGCAATGAAAAACTATCCAACACTTGGTGATTCAAGAACACAGCAGCTCAAATGCTTGCATAGCTTAGATCTTCCACTTCACTTCGATACTTCAACTTAGCACAAATACAAGAATCAACTTGGCTATTTGGCTGAAACAGCTCGATATGGTAAAGTATAATAGCTCAGAGATTGCGACAGTTCGGAACTCGAGTTTCTACTTTAGTTTAGATTGGAAAGGTACACTCAGCTCGGATGCAGAGTTTAGTTCAGCAGTTTGTAGAGTAAAATAGCTCGGCACGTACTAGCACAATTGTAATCACCACTAGCACCAAATTGTCTAGTGCAACACCAAAGAAAATCTATCACCTGTTACTGCTGTAACAACAAAGCTTCCGTAGCTAACAACTGCTAAACACTACAAATTAATGTTGAAAACTTTGATTTCAACACGAGTAGCCACAAGATGTTCCACTAATCGTTGTTGTGATAACATGAAAGAATCCTATTGAATGACCCTCCATCCAAATTTAATGACCTAAATCACAGAGCTTAAGCATGTTTGCTAAAAAATCGGACACCCACTTCTCAATTTAAGGCATCCAATTTGAATCCCTTGTAATTCTTGTAGCTATGGTCTCTTGACTCTAAACCCTACAACAGTCACTTTCCCAACACTCATGAATCGGTCGCACATTTCACTACACCAACCCACAATTTATATGACTTAATCTTACTAGCCCACTTCTAACTTAACGTTAATAACCAATGCGCTCAAAAGCATAGGTGTACACAAAATTGACCCTTCTCTATTTTCACAATAAAGAACGGAGTATAACAAAGCACACTAAAAACCAGACTTATTGACAAACAAATCTCCACCTCGTAGCTCAAGACTTTCAAAACTTACTCAAATCGAACTAATTCCAGTACGTACAAATGGAACACGACAACCACTATTCAGCAAACATGAATAATTCCTTACAACAACTTCACACACTCCCTTTTGGAATTGTATGCTCAAATACCAAGATGATACGAACTCATAGATGAACATACGAACCCAATATCACGCGTAACCAAGGGATGGGTCTAGATCGCGAAATAGCAGGAAAAGTAAATTAAAGTCGATGGTTTAGCAATCTTATGCACTAACTCTACGGATATGACACTCCGTAAAACCACACATGAGCCTAAGTTAGTACTTAATATGACACACAAACATTAGACCTAGGGTTGCTTGCCACAATCCTTGTTAAAGGGATTGATAAGAGTAGAAAAGAGCTTTCCAAGAGAAAAGACTTAAGAGTTTTTCATTAATGTTGTAAAATCTACTTAAAACCCTACACAAGTATTCTATTTATGCAAAAGGGGTAAAGTTGTAAATAAATGAATAAAAGGACACCCTAGTGGCATTCCGATAATTACAAATGAAACAAGAATGATAACTAAGGAAGATGCAAAAAAAAGGAAATCCAAATAACATAAGTACAATGGGTAGCTACACAAAATTTTCAGGTGAAAAGCTGATGCTGGATTTTGAGGAGCTATTGGAGACCTTAGAGCCTTATTCTGGGTGGACTTGAGCCTCTAGATGTTCTGTCTTGTTCAGGGTCGATCTGATATGTTCGTAGCCAACCTGATGTTGCCAAGGCTGACCCTGAATGGCCAAACCGACTTAGTATGGCAGTGACCACCCCTGAGGTCAACCTGACATGATAGTAGCCGACCTGATGTGGCAGTGGTCGAGCTCACATGGCTAGGTCGATCTGGAGTAGACGGGACCGATCTATTTAATATGACCCAATATGGTTGAGCTAATATGGAATAGCTGGGCAACCTCTTCATGGCTGATCAGATTTTGGCTGAGCAAACTTTGTCAAGCAAGTCGATCTCGAGTAAAGTAAAGCAGACGGGTAGGACAAGATAGTCCCACATAGCAACTTAGAGTAAACCCGGCAGAATGAAATAGAGCTAACCTCAATAAGGCAGAATGGACCAACTATAGCAAAGAAGACCTAAAAAGGCAAGGCACAAGTAATAGGACAAGACAAAACTAGCATAGCACATCAGGTCTCCCAATATTGTCATAGTTCATAGATAGATCTATGAGAGGTTTCGGTTAGAGTAAAGTGGGGCATACTCAGCATAACAGGGCAGGCTGTCCAACGCTAACATAGCTTATAAAGAGGTCACTCACTCGTACGGAGCTCGTGAGTAAGCCTCTCATATGGTCCAAAACCTGGCGTAACGTCGAGTCGATACTTGGAATCCTATCATATAGGATAATAAAACCTTATAAACATTATTTATAATTCTTAAATCCTAGTATATATATATATATATATTTCTATACTTTCTTAGATAAATAACTTATTTAATTTATGAACTATTTACTTCAAAGTAAGTTAATCATAGACGTTTTATGTAAAAAAGGTCTAAGATAACGGTTATAAGGTCAACTTCTATTTTAGAATGATTTATACAGTGAGACTATTATGATTCTACTGCTTCGGAGCCTAACAAAAATTAACTCATTTTTCTTAATAAACCAACCTTTTGAACAACTGTTTGAACATGATCATTTTACAAGTTTATTCAAAATAACTCACCTAATATCGTATTTCAGATTATAGATATGTTATATCAAATTTATAAATTAGGGTTATTATATCAAGTAACACCATATTACTAAATTCTTCAAATTTACATACTTACCTATTAATGTATCAATTCCATAACCACCAATTTGTCTAAATTTTATCTCCAACTCAAACCACACAACTTTAAATTGATCTTTGCGGTAGGATATGATCCAAATACACCACAAAACCTGATATCAAGAGTTCCATTAAACTCCATATAGCAAATCCTTAAGAAAATGGCAATTTTAATCTAGTTTAAAGGCTAAAAAATCTCTAAAAAATATGGAAATTTTTATCCAAAATCTCTTCATACAATGTTTACATACAATACAGAAAATTTTGGCTTAACAACTACATCAATTGGGTCAATCAAATCGATTTTGAAAATTGATCAGTTTTGCACTATTGCTTAAGAAAATACTATAGTCACTTAAATTTTTTTTAATATGATATTTTTCCCTAAAAGTATATATAAAAATATGTACAAAATTTTTTTTTTTTCATAATTTTCAAATTTAATTTGATAGTTCTATCAATTTAACTAAAATTGGACACAAAATTAAACTCAGCCAAAAATTGGTCTCTAACCATCTACGCTAGCCACCACCCTATCGGAACCACTAAGCGTTACCTCCATTGTCAAGGGGTGATGATGGTTCACTCCTAGGTCACCTCCACACTAATTCACTCAATTCGTACAGTATTGTTTTCCAATTTTTCTAGATTTTTTTCCTACTTGTTCTTTCTAATCTAGAAATTTTCCTAAGTTATTAAGAATTCTACTAATCATTTGGAGAGTGTGGATGATAATTCCTATATTTACTAAACGAAATATGGCATTTCTCTCTCTCCTAATTAGCTTAAATACCTCTTAAGAAATGCATGCTAGGTGTCTTAAGGATAATTTCCTAAGTTATAACAATCCAACAATATTCCTACGCCTATTCCATCTGAAATATGATTGTTTACAATTTTTTATAATTTTTCTTATAATTATTCAATTAATTATGAGTATTTTAAGCATTGTTGGGTATATAAATATATATAATAATTATAGTCGAGGTACACATACTATATTTATATATTATTTTAGGTCACTTTATAATTTTTTTTGTGTCCAATTAATTTATTTCTAATATTTGATTATTTTCCATTAACTAAAGTGTTTACGTGGATAAATTACAATATAATGTATATTGTTTATCTATAATTCTATTATTTTATTACAAATAAGTATTCCGATCTCGCGATGTGCCCTCGTTTAACTTCTAAGATCTACACATGAAATATTTTCTTAATTAGTTAACTTCCACATACACTCTTAATTATTAGCTCAAAATTTAATACGTAAAACTACAAACTCTCAAAACTTAATACATAAGCATAATTTTAAAGGGCTTACAATGCTCATGATTTTTTCAACGGTTGTCAATCTATTCTCTTTCTCTCTCTCTTTTTTCTTTTTTTTTTTTTTTAATTGATGAATGATGCTCGTGATTCCTTACAATCGCCAAACGAGTAGATTGAAATAAGTTGGACGTGAACCTCAAACTTTGGAATAAGGCATTAAAAGGGAACATCTATGATATTTGGTTGTACAAGTTTGATTTAGGTTTAAGGGTTTGATTTGGATTTTTCTTGGATAGGATTTTTTAATATGGATTACGATTTTGATTTTATGGATGGTAACTTCAAACGTTCGAACAAGGTGATTCATGTTTTTTTTATTTTATTATTTTTTGAATGTATGGTAATTTTAATCATCATTCAAACTTTATTCTTTCATCCACTTTTTAAATTAAATAATTAACTAAACAATGTAATAAATATTCACGACCTATTATACCGTTAATCTATTTCCCACTAATAATCATTCCATTCCCTTCTTATAAGATTTAGCGAATTAAATAAGCTGTCCAAGTTTGGGTAAAAGTTTGCGTAGCATTAGGTCGCCCTGACCTCTTTAACACTCATGGTCAGGTGTAACAGGTGGATTGGTTGCTATTGCTGACTCGACTTCCAATCAGATCCGTTTGTGGCTCTCTAGCCGACCAAGATCTAGCATACTCTAGCCTTAATCTCAATTCATGTTGAGTTTGCTCTTGTTTCCTACATGTTATTTTGCACTCCTTTTCACAAGGATAGAGTAGCTGTGCCAAATCATCCTGTCCATTGACGGTTGTATATTTTTCAGATTTAAAAACGAAATATTTACTCATAACAAAACCAAAAACTTGATTTGTGTTTCGGTTCGGTCCTTTCTTATTGTTAGTTATTATTTTCAATTCTAAAAGGAAGGATTTCTATCCAAAAAAAGAAACGTGAAATTGCCCATTCGTGACCTTACATGGAAGTTGAATCGACCAGAGTTCAACCCGAGCTTTTATAGTAAATTTGCCATTAATATCGCAACAAATGTATCTCTTAATTTAAAAAATGTACAATATCGCAGGCTAACATTAGAGGTATTCCTTAACACAATTTACATTGACAAAATTAATATCAGCATAACTTATCAGAGGAAACGCAGCAGTTGTTAAATTAAGGAGTTCCTCTTTATTGGAATACAGGCTGAAGATGGGGCTGGGTATCAATCTATGCAAGTTAAAGGTCTAAGTTGGTGTATCTAAACAAAGCCCTAAATGCCACATGTAGAATTATGCTACGTTTGTGTCATGACAAGCCAAAAGTCTTACTCGGAGAAACTGGACTTGTGAAGAGAAGGAATGAACCAAGTCTAGTAGGCATTCTTCGGTGGCTGAAGACAAACGTCCTGAAAAAAAGCAGATAGCTCAAACAGCACTGTGAAAGGTTGCACAAAAGAGGCTGCAACACCAGATATTTCTCATGCCATATTAAATTCTCGAGGAAGAGCACAATCATTCTTTATTTGCAGCTGTTGATATGGTGATAGTGATTACCATTGGGTAAAACAGCATTCTCATTTCTGGGGAAAATAATATCAGACAATTGATTTCTGTGGACAAGACAACCAAAGCATATCCAGGAATGTAAAAATAGGAGAATAATAAAGCATAAATGATAAATACCATTAACTCTTCTATCAATAGCACTAGTGTAAGACCATGGTTTTCATCAATTTAACAGTAAACATTTAAACATAAGGACCTTTTTCATAATAATTGAGGATACATGACACAAAATTTTAGAAGGAAAATACATTGGCAGCAAGGATCACTATTACAACTAAAAATAACAATTCAAAACTGAGAGAGCATACATGACAGTTGACACAGTTTCAGAAGGAAAATACATTCACACCAAAGTTATTGGAACACTATCACAAGCGAAAATGGCAAATCAGAACTGATAAAACTATACTCCTGTTTTATGGACATGCAGGTATCACCTACTTCATCTAACAAAGTCTAAAAATGTCCACAAATGCAGGGCCTGAACATGCATTCATCCTCAATAAAGAATGGCCCTTTTTAAGACTTGACATTACACAAGAAGATTTATTTTGAATTTAGAATTTTAAAAAGGTTGATCTAAAAAGTCATGTTCCATTTTTTTACCACTGTAACCAGGTGTACATAACTTATTCCTCACGGTTGTCAGTCTTTTCAATGGGTATAAAAAACTTGAATAACAACTAATCCCACAAAACTTGCATGTCTTCCTGAAATGTTCAAGTAGACAGTTCTGGGTTAACAGCTGACTGTGTACTTACTAGAATACAAGTTAATGAATCAGCTCATGCAGAATAGAAAATTAATAAAGTATGAGGACCATAAATCTTGGGAGGCACTTACAGATGCAATTAGCTGCGTGTAAACTCGTCTGTCCAGGTTCAGTTAAACTCAACTCAGTATCATGAGTTGCAATCCAGCCAGGTTCATATGCTTTAAGAAATTCAACTTTTGCTTTGTTTGGCAAATCATGGGGATGAACAAATGGGACCCCTGGTGGCCACCCGATCTCCATTCTTATAGAGGCACAAGGGCTATCCAATGAATGGATATGCGTCTCACACTCCTTGAGGTTGCAGAATCTCAACTTGATGCCCCTCTTATCCGCAATGTCCTGGACTCTCTCCTTCAAAACTCTTTGAGCTTCAAGGCGCAATCTTTTTGAAGGTGGTAGCGGTTTGAGTTTTGCATTATTTTTTCTCCTCTTTGCCAAGGGCTTCATTGATCCTGTACCAGCATTTCATCGATCCAAGGACCTGCTGTTATAAGCTTCTCACTAAGAGATACTCACGGAAAAGAGCAGAAAAGATCTCAAAATTAAGAGTTTGTAAATGCACCATTCAATTGGCGAAAAGAAATTCGATCCTCAATTCTACGTAGGTAAACCAAACATGCTTAATCCACATAATATGGCATTCAGAGCAGTCACTACAGCAATTAGATAATTCTTGCAAAGAAAATGAGATGTCATTCATATCAATAGCAGATTCAGGTAGTTTTTAGCATTATCGGCTCTTTTTTCCCCCTCCTAAATGCAATAAATATCATTGATGCATAAGCAAGCATATAATTTCTTTAGAACTGTGTACCACTTTTTATTCTTCTTCTTCTTCTCTCTTGTTTTTTTATTCCCCCATCAACTCTCCTTCTTTTTTTGGGGGGGGTTCATTTTCATTATCATCAAGATCATCTTCTTAAATTATACCCAAAAATAGAAAGATCCTCATCCTTTACGTTACTTCATTTTCACATTGTTCAAAATAAGATAATGTAGATAAGCTACATGAAGAGAACATAGAAGGGGGAAAGAGCCACATCTTATCAGCTTATTCACAGCATTTAGCAGTATGATAGGCAGCAATTTGAGCTATGATGAGTATTGAAAATGTTCTTACCATCTTGAGTTGTCGGATAATTAAAACTTTGTAAACCATTTCTGCTCAAGAGCCTATCGGTAGAGTGGGATCTCTGCATAAAGTCATCTACAGGAACTGGAAGCTGAAACTGAGACTCAACCCCATAACCCGCTGCTCTCATCTCAGAGCAACTGAGATTGGTCATGGATTTTGGCAGTAGTTTGAAAGCCAATGAACAACAACCATAAATGTTGGGAGCAACGTTGGTAATCTCGGTTTTGAGGAGAGCAGGGTTCACATATCCAGCAGTTGCCTGGTACAATGCCAGCCCAGGAAAAACTATTACTTCTTGAGGACCAAGATCTCCATCCACAAGTACCCATCGACCTTGAAAATCTCTCACATGTAAACCAGCTCTATCTGACTTTATAAGAGTAATTAGGCTTTTATCAATTTGGTTATCATTTTCTGGAAACATGAGTAACTGGGCATCATCCTGAGTTGATAAATTATGATGGTGAGCTCCTTGAAATGATGGCCTTGCATGACAGCAGACTGACAATACTGAAGATGATATTTCCCGGTTCCGCAGAGGAACATTGTCAAGGATATCAGAAAATGGACAACTGCGCAAGTTTAGATAGAAGCTTATGGCATCTAGTATATCCCTTGCTGCCTTACCAAGGAGGGAAAAGATGTCAGGCAAGCCTGCTGGGAACAACTCCATCCCAGTAGGCTGTGTAGGTGTCAAACCTGGTCTGTAGTCATATGTTTCCTGCCAAGTTTGAGGATCCGCATAATAGCCCGATGTCTTGCACCACTCGCGAGAATCATTGCTCTGAACCAAATCACTTGGAGGATAGGAAGGTCTTTGATGGAAGTAGAGGCGCGCTGAATCTAAACCTGAGCGGAGAAGCGCACCATCGGATGTTGAAAGCTGGATAATAGCAGCAGAATATTGAGCAAGAGATTGCGACAATGTAGAGACAGAGAATTTGTAGGAATCACAAGGAAGGCCTTCAGATGGTACGAGATCAGCAAGCTTCACACGACCCAAAGAAGGCAGGCCATTGCCTGCCATGAAATCTTCCTAAAAAAATCAGATATTCAAGTCAAGTTCATTAGTCTATTCACAACATATTTCCATAGTGTCATATGATTGCTAGTGAAGGCACGCATGCATGTTAATTGCTAAATAAATTGCACTAACCCATATTCTTGTATCAGACCAACCAAAATGGATACAAATCCTCATCTGATAAAACTTGAAGCATTTTGATCGTGTTGTTTTACTTGCATAAGTAAAGAAATATAGCAAGTTTGATGATGCAGGGGAAGACTCGTTCAGTATTCTACTTCCCTTCTTTGTTATGGCTGGAATTGGTGGACACTAGTTTGTCATTAAAATGCTTCCTCAAGTTGGATTTTTACTTCATTTGGCCAGCTGGCATGCTGCTTTATTAATTTTTGGGAAAGTGACTCAGGGTGCTGAGTTGACCTCCGCATACTAGTACATTGTTTCTCTTATATTAAAATCTTACAATATTATGAATGATAGACATCTCTTTACATATAAGACCACCAAAGCGTAATCATATGTGCTTTGATGTTAATGAACAGGTCAGAATATTACAGAGTTCAATATTTAGATTGTTGAGAGATGGAAAAAGGGTGTTTGAAATTTGTCAAAGAGTGGAAACAAAATTTGTCCTTTTGCACATCTTAAAGGCAATGATGCTTGATGTGATAAGGAAGCTTTCAAGGGTATTAGCTGTCTTCTAAGGGTGCAATAGGTTGGAAAATAAAAAAGAGAAGCTTTTGTTAGTACAGTGAATTTTTCTTTTTGGTAAATGAAAATGTAATAACGTGAGAAGGCATGCATAAGTTGCTATGAGAGAGGAAGGGAAGCTACATAGCAAATTCTAGATACAAAGCATATGCCCAGAAGTGCAACAGAAACTACGTAGTTGCAGTTAGTAAACCAAGCATGGAAACATCACAAATTGCAGTAAAGGATCCTTGTATTAGTTCCTAGCCTAGTCTAGTTCCTTATTACTTGAATACAATAAACTGCAGCAGCAAGAGTTGCATGCCACTTAAGGATTGTTTGGAGATTCTGGAAAAAAAGATGTAACCAACTACAGAAGGCACCAAGCAAAGAGTTGGAGAAGGAAGGGCATGAGATGATCAGGCAGATTTACCTCCAAATTGTGGCTGAGTAAGAGCTATCAAAAGATCGATGGAGTGACTCTCATCTCCAGTTGACAACGATAAAAAGTTGTAGAACCAGTTAATCCCCACCAAGAAGGCTTGTCTAGAGTACAAAGCTTTTGGCTCCAACCTAGCAATCAAAACAAATAGTGTCTAGGCAAGTTTTCAGGGCTCCAAACCACTCTATTAAAACAAATCTAAACTTTGAAGAACAAAATTGTTCCTGAGCACCATTAAGAGAGGCCAACTAGAAGAAGAGAGGGAGCAAACTAAATTGTTAGGCCTGAGAGGCGCTGATAAATGTTAGATGAGATATAGAGTTGTTTTGCCAAAGATCACCTTGGGGTAGAGAACAGTTATCACCATCCACAGTAGAATAAAACTATTGGCCTGATTTGCATTCAGAATTTTTCATAGATGTTTTTGCTTAGTACTTCTTGATTGTACCTTTTTACACAAAATAATAGCAACTCATTCACTGTTGACTAATATGTCATGATCATTTATTTATTATTTGTTTATAATATCTATGTCATCAGTATTGGTGAAGATTTGCTAGGAAAAAAGTGCTAGAATGTCTTGTTGTTTGATGAGACCACTGTCTTATAATAAAAAGGGGAAATAATTGCTCTGAGTACAATCCCACGTAGCGCCTGAAGTGAGTCAATATGTGACGCCAAGGATGCACCTCAGACAATGCCAAGCAAGGTGCTTTTACAAAAGCGCATGCCTTTTCTTCAAAAGCTTCAAAGCTCAAGGTGCTAATGTGTTCACAATAGTGATTATTCTCGTTATTTTCTCAAACATTAATTCTGGAAACATCCACCCATCACTTGTCACATACTCCTCATTACCTGCAACAGGCATTGAAGAACAAATTTTCGAGATGGATTCTTTGGGTATCCACATCTCTTCCCATCTCTACCTCTCTGATATGTGTTGTGGTAGGTGAATCCCTAAAGTGAATTCATGAACTTATTTTTGTAAAATTCTTTGCTTTTCTACTTTATTCAAGTACCCCATCTCTATGCTGCAAAAATTGCCTCTAATTTTTTTTTTTTTCTTTCGGCCAACTATCATCTTACAACTAGGCTACAATGGCCTTAGGCTGCCTCTAAATTTTGAATGGGACAAAAAAAAACAAGGAAAGAAGAAAACACATACTATACTATAAGAAAAAACCAGACACCATTACACTAACTATATATTATTTACTACTAAGCTATCACATTATTTCTAAATGATCAAAACCACATATATGATATATCTCTCCTTCCTTTTTTTGTATGATTTAAACTACTGCTATTCTTGTCTTTGTAATTCTATCACTAAATTTTTGTACTGTGTCCTTATTTCACTTAGGCATGGAAAATAATAAACCACTGAACTAGAAAGAACGGATAACGAAGTTCCTTAGTTCTTACAAACATTTAAACAGGAGGAGACTATAGACTACAATATCCATGTCCGACATTGACTCCGATTCCTGGAAAATAGTACGCCAAGCTCCTCCTCTATCCTTACATCAAGTAATAAGTGCATGCCTGTGTTGAGTAGAGAGAGAGAGAGAGAGAGAGAGATGTATTGCCTTAACTTTAATAGCAGTGATGTGAGAAGAAGAAGAAGAGCATCTGCCTTCAGTTACAGCTTCTAAGGAACGGGGAAGAGCAGATTTAGGGTTTGGTTGTAGTTGCAGGCGGTGGTGGCGGGAAGTGGAGTCTAACAGAGTAAGAGACTAAAGAGATGCCTCTGCCCCAGCCCCCTTTCCACTTTTGTTTTTCATCTTTTTTCCTCGCTAAGTGTCTCCCGGTTTTCACTTCTCTTTTTCGTACATCTAAAAGTCTTTGATAAGACGAGCTAACATGAAAATTTTTATAATTTTTGAAAATGAGAAGTTATTATCCAAATCGGTTTAAAGTTTTAAAAAAAATTGTGGCTGTTTAAAGTATAAAATTCTGAAATCATGTTTTAAAACTTCTTTATATTAAAAGATCTATATTTAGGTTTTTTTATATAAATAACAATATTGTCACATTTATGTAGAAATACTTTAAAATAGAATGGTTTTGCATGAAATTAATAATTGGAAGCAGCCATGAAATTTTTTATTCCATTCGCATATTAATTTTGGTCGTAGCAAATATGGAATAATAGAATGCCTATATAAGCATAGTTCAAAAATGGCATTAATTTAGATGTGGAAAAAAAAAATACATTGATGAGCTTGAAAAGGTTATTTGTGTAAATATCATTGATGAGTGTAGAATATAATCATGTTTCTACCCTCTCGTAAGTAAAATCCTGTTCCAATTTAAAGTTGATATCTTTAATTTTAAGGAAATGTGATTTTAGCTTCTAAAAACATTTCCAAGCATGTAAAATAGATTAAAACTTGGAATTAAATTGTGATTCCATTTTAAATCATTTTAGCATATTAAAAGTGTCATATTTCTTTTTTTATTTTTGTGGGTTGATATTTCAAATCTATTATATGTTAGAGGCTAACACTAAAGGTGAAAACACACATTTCACACCATGCATTAAAATTAAAATGTCAACAATACACTAATTATAAATCCATAATTTATAAAATAATGCATACTTCCAAGTCTTATAGCTTCAACATAAGAGTAATTCCCATATTATAAAGTCATATTTTTGGAAATAAACAATCTTCTCTTGTACCTTAAAAGCAAATCCCATAAAAGGTAATCTAGAACTTAATAGTAATCCCTAAAAACAAGCATGCTCAACCATAAATCAAGAGCGCCTCTCTCTCTCTTTAGTTTTAGCGAGGGAAATTTCCTCTCAAATCAAAAGATTCTTTTCACTCATGTGGTGATGTATTTGGTTATATTGACTCAATATTCCTCACAATTTTCTTATTTTTGCTTGTTTCATTCACACTTTCATACACTACATTCTAGAACTTTGCACTCTTACATTGCATATAGTCACAGCTCTTGTATAGAATCTATATCAACTCACTGAAAAACACATCAAGAGTAAGAATAAACCCTAAGCTTAATCATCTACATCTTGTTTGTTCATAAAACTATTTTTGATCCATCATTAGTAGTTTACTCAGACCTTACTCTTTTTCTCTCGTGATTGAATCTTGATGGTAAGCTCATTTGTCATGTATAAAAAACCTTGATTAGTTTAGGCTTCTTCTTTAGTGTTCGTTATTTAGAAAAAAAAAACAAAAGTTTACAGAAAGATTTAAAAAAAAAGAATTAATATATAAGATAAAAAAAAACCAGAGGAAAATCATTCAAAAAAGACAAGGAAATAGCATCTCAATTCACCCATTCTCTTGGTGTCAATTTTTTGTCTTCTATTAGGTCATTTTGCATTCTTGTTTCAGAGTTAGAAATTAGATTTACTTCATACCCATTTCTAATTCTATTCATTGTCTTCAGATCTATGGCAAATTGAGATAAAGGAAAAGCCCCAATGACATTCCAATGTGATAGTGACTCAAAGGAAAGTTTGATTCTAGAACTCAACAATAGTGGATTTAGTAAGAAAGAGTACTTGGTTGCGGGTAAGGTTTTTTTTCAAAATGCTTGTTAATTGTCCAACTGTGATGAATATTTTGAAGAAAGCATGAGAGGATTTTGGTATAGCTACTTTTAATTATGCTAGAGCTAATAGATTTCTGGTTAATTTTGATTCCCTACACATGATGCGAGAAATTTTCTCTAAGGGACCTTAGTCAATTCATGGACATTTGTTTATTATAAGAGATTGCAATATTGATGAAAATAATTTGGATTATGTTGCTTTTTAGGTTCAAATCCATGGTTTAAAACTAAATCAAATGACTTTACTAAACACAAAGATTATTGGAAGTGCTTTAGGAGATTATGTGGATTATGAACCCATTTGTTCTGACAAGGTTTTGAGAAGAAGCTACTTAAGGGTTCGAGTGAAGACTAACTGCAATTCTCCATTGAAAAAGAATGTGCGGATTAGTCGTTCAATTAATGATAGATACAAAATATTCTTCAAATATGAATGATTATCTGATTTCTGATTTATTTGTGGTAGGTTAGGTCATATCATGAAGCATTGCAGTATGAAGGGAGATAGGAGAGTTAAATTTGGTCTAAAACTAAGAGTTTCAAGGGTTAAGAATAGACTCTGGGCTCTATCTAATCATAAGAGTGATGAAGTGGATAATTGGAGGAAGGAAGAGAAGGAGACAAGTTTGGAAAATAAATAACCAATAATTGAGCCCAATAATAGCACCATCCAAACACTATGCATTTTAGCCAAACTAGCAAACAAACCATTACCAAAACCATAACAAAATCACTAAGTTCGACTAAGAAACACCAACACAAACTTTCCCGTAAACACAGCACATCACCACTTAAATTGAAAAACAAAACATCCCTAATCTAGAAAAAAGAAATGACCAACCTCTTGTTGGAAAATGAACCTTAGAAAGCTAATGAAATTAAGCAAAAATCTAAAGTAACTCTTTTGAGCCCTTCATCTACATACATTGTGGAATTACCCTTGTAGGAAAATGAACCTGAAAACCAAAAACAAATTGCGATTATATCAAAAGAGCAGCTATAAGTTACAGTCTCAACTCCAATGGTGAAAACCCTAAAGAATCTTTTAATCAAAAGAAGTAGGGAAGAGGAGAAATGTTTATGGGAAGAAAGAAATTGTGCTTTGTTGTAGGAAGTAGAATGGTGAAAAAAAGTGGTAAGGGTAGAAAAAGCAGGAAAAACAAAGATCAATAGAAGCAATTACTTAATAAACTTCAAGGTATGGAGAATGAGTTAGTGGAAGTCTCTATAGATGAAGTGGTTGATCTTTCTCTTAATGGTGGTGGTGGCTAGCTTTCAATAGCAACACGGGGGCTATGAAGCTTTTAGGTTAGAACTATTAAGGATTAGGTTTCTTTTTAACAATTGACAATCTGTGTGGACTTGTGAATAATACAACATATGCTTAGTTTTTCTTATGGAAACAAAAAAAAAAAAAGGAAACAAAAACAAAAATACTTATGTTAATAGAATAAGAAGAATGTTAAAATACAACAACAAATTCTATGTACCTCCACTTGGCACAATAAGAGGTTTAGCACTTTAGTGGACTAACAATTTATCAATAGAAGTGCTTGAAGGGAATAGATGGAAGATTGTTGCTTGTATAAAAGTTATGGATAGTGGAAGTTTTGGGAACATTACATAGGTGTATTCACTATCTAATTCCTTTTAAAAAGAAGTGTTATGGAGAGAATACAAAATCTCACCTTAATGGAAGGACCTTGGATGTGCATTGGGGATTTCAATGAGATCCTATATGAGCATGAAAATGTAAACCCCATAACAAGCCACTCAAGGTTCCAATTGGTTGAAAGATCCGATCGAACCTAAATTATAAAGTAAAGTTATAAATATTAGTAAAAATAATCCCGTAAGTTCAAATTTAAGAAAATAAGCAATAAAATTAAAAGAATATAAAATTTCCAAATTTTAAGTATATAACTCGTTATTTATCAAAAATACATTAAATGCATCCTAATAATTAACGAATCGTTAGAGATAAATTATATATATACTAAAAATCATAGAATGACCTAAATAATATTTAGGAATATTTATTTGCACTATATATGAATTTACATGTAGGTAGAAATACATGTAATTACTTAAAATACGCGAAATGTGCTAAAATAATACTAAATAATTAAAGAAAATTCATAATTAATTAAGGAAAAATAAATAAAAATTAGAAAAAATAAGTAATGATCCAAATTTAGGTCGTGGCAGTTGGGGAAAATAAGAAAAAAATTAGCTAATTAAATTAGAATAATACAAAAGGCAAATTGGAAGAAGATAAGGCAATTGTTTAATCAAATTAATGCATAATAATTTCCCTAAAACTCTATAAATACTCCAAATTTTTTAGAAGCTCATTTTGGATGTCAGGAAGTTTAGAAAATTAGAGAGAGGTGAAATTGAGAGTAAATTAAGGTTTTAGAAAAAATCACAAAAAATCTATGCAATTAGGGCTTTTAAGGAGAACCTAGACCCGACGAGCAGTTAGGAGTGGACGGCTACCACCACCATATGGTGGTGGCAGCGCCTAGGTGAGCCGACACACCCATGGCCACCGATGGTGGTCGGAGCCACCTAAACTGGTGAGTTCGATTTCAAGCCTGATTTTATATAATTTTGTAAAAATAGTAAATATTCTTATAAGATTATGAATTTTCTTATTCTAGAATATTTTAGTATATAGTTTTTAGGAAAAATATTATTTTGATGAAAATATATTCCGTGATATATGGTCTTTAAGAAATCATACAAAACCGAGCATGTTTCAGTTTAGAAATAAATGATCTTAAGAATGTAGTTTTAAGCCCAAAATTTTTATGTAGACTACTTAGATGATATAGAATAGTGCTATGGAGTCCGTTTTGGAAAATTAATTTTTGAAATTTTTAGGCCTTAAAATGAGGCATAAAATAGGTAATTTAGGGTTAATTAAGTAATTAAATGGTTAATTACTAATTTAGTGAATAATTATATATTTTAGGATGTTAAAATCTGATGAAGTATAATACTTGTAGCATTTAAAGTGTGTGATGTATTTATTAGGCTAATTATGTAATAAATAAGTAATAGGGAAAAATAGTAAATTTTAAATAAATTTTGTAAATTAGAGTAATTGGTGTAAAATCTGATTTAAGATGAGGTTAGACATTTTAAAATGATAATTGATGTTGAGAGATGGTAAATAGAGTGATAGAAATATTAAATGTGTATTATATACATGATAAGTGATAGTATATAATATGCAATTATTAGAAATATAATAAATAGAAGATATTAGGATAAAAATTGATATTATATAAATAATAGGGATATATAATAAATTTGATAGAAAACTTAAATTTATGTAATTATATGAAAAATATAAAAATTTCTCACATTAGGAATAAATTCGATACACTATTAAGAATTTAAGTATATCGAGTGGAATAAGATATTGACTAGGGGTAATAATGGTATTTAGGATATATGGAAGTAATGTGATTAATTTCACATTATAAGTTGAAATGAGTTTCTAAGGTTCGGGTATAAAACAGTACTTAGAAATCGAACTATAACCTAATTTAGAAATCGATGCAGAAACTGAACCCGAACTTAGCCCTAAACCCATAATAATTGTAAAAGATTTGAGAATCTAGATAATTGGACATATTAAGCTCTAAACAAAAGATAACAATAAGCATTATAGGATAAAACCAACCTATAATAGTTATATGAAAAACTAAAATCACATTTGTGTTATAGGGATGATTGGTGATGGCCTCAGCGAGTTGGACCTTGAGTAAGTGAGCGAAGAATCGAGGTAAGTTGGGATTAATACATTGCTATATTTTGGAGGCTTGAGATTATACTTGGTTGTGCTTATTAGATAGTTAGTTGTGTGTATGTACTTGATTATGAGTAATGCTATAATTTTGTTTGTTGTTTTGACTTATATTATATGATGTGATCGATCACCCTAAACTGAACTTAACAAAGATATGACTTATAAACATAAATCAAACCTGCATAATAACCCATTAGGGGAAACCTAGGATTCTCCAGCCAAATACCGACCCTTTCGAAAGGGATAGCGCTAGATAGCATAATAGGTCTCTTCCTCATCCTTAGTCGAACTAAGTGATAGGTAAGAAGGTTGTGGCAAGGGTGAAGTTAATGGTTCAAAGGTAGTCGCGGGAGGAGCAATGTCTCCATTGCACAAGCCTAGGTTTAGTCATGAGCTGTTGCATTAATGGTAACTCCTTAACCCGGATTGGAGCGGACGTAATTTCTCTAATCTCACGACGGACCGGATAACGTCGTGCCATGCGATGGCATTTGCTTAAACATGCATTGCGCCAAATGATTTGGTTGATAACCTTATTTGTATTTATGGTGTAGTTTTAAGTCCTCCATACTAATTTACTGAGCTGTGGTTGCTCACATCCCTATAGACGTCGTTGTAGGTGCTGGCTAAGAAGCGGTTTACAATTACTTTAAAGCCAGCAATTACTGGATTCTAAGGAGTGAGGAAGAACATTTGAAGAACAAACATATATTTTTAAGGTCTCAGCTCTTATCTTAAAATTTTTCATTTCTGAATGATGTATTAGCTAGGAAATGGATTACGGTAAAACGTTGTAAACGTTAATTGTAATAATTGAATTCTAGTGTATATATATATATTCTTGCTTTATTAGGTAAATGATTTATTTAAATTAGGAACTGTTTACTTCAAAGTGGGTTGGTCATGGACGTCTTGTGTAGATCAGGTCTAGAATAACGGTTATAAGGCCAACTTCTATCTTAGAATGGTTTATACGGTAAAGTTGTTACGACTTTGCTGCTTCAGGGTATGACAGAAAAGAGTGGTGGAAAGGAAAGAAGTCAAAGACAAATTAAAGGCTTTAGGTGGTGTCACGCCTTGAAAAGGTGAAGTCGTAACAGTCTCACCGTGTGAACCATTTTAATATAGAAATTGTTCTCAAGGTGATTTGCTTAAACTATGTAAATAAAAAATAAATTGTGAATACTCCAGTAAGTATACTGGGTTGGAATCAAGTAATATAGAGCAAGTAAGGTTGTCGATCCTTTGAGGACTAAGAAATTACTAATCCTATGCTAGTTCTTATTAATATTCAGGCAATCAAAATTAAATTAACTAATCTAATAATTATACTAAAACTATCGAAAAGAAAATAACTATAAAATATCTAAAACTAAGCAATCAATTGAGAATTGTAAGAAAACAGAATCCACCCTAAATTATGCAAATCAAATGTTATATAAATTAATAGCTATATGGTCATTCAAGTAAAATTATTATGTCTTAAAATTTAAGGACTTAAACCTTTAATTAATCAGTTAGCTTACGCATTTCCAATTAATAGTGGACTCTAAATTACAGTTATATATCTCTCGATACTATGATTGTTTAATATCCTAAATCAATTATCCTTAATTTCTTAATGAATAATCAATTGTCAAACATCGCATTAATCTTTAGATAGTTTCTAATTAATTCAATAAACGCCACTTCCATATTAATTAATCAAATTAACCAAGAATTTCTAACAAACCCTATATCAACTCCCGTATCACTAGGGTTTCTAATAATTATAATCAATTAGACAACTTTAATTGAAATTATAGAAATTGCAATCATAAATCATCCATATATATATCAATCTTATAACATGAATACAATTCTCATCTTTGCTATTTAGGGTTTCATCAATTCTCATAAATAAATTTAGCTAACCATGGAATTTGAAATGAAAGCATAATTATTAACTGAAATTGTAAAGAAATTCATAATTGAAAGCATGAATAATTCACAAAATTGCATAAATATAATTAAAATAGATGTCCACAACAAAAGAAAAATCTTTTCAATGATCCAAACAATCCTATAGATGAATTCTTCAAGAATTATCTACTAACTGTTCTAAGACTATCTAACTCTAAAGAAGATGAAAAGTTCTCTTAGAATCTGAAACTCATGACTACTGATAGAGAAAACTAAGGTTTATTTTCGAAAGCTATTTTTTTCCATGAAGGTTGGCGGTGTTGCTTCTAAGGCCAACAGTGTTGCTTCCAAGGCTAGCAGTGTAAACTCTAAAGCTGCCGATGTAAGTGTAGACTGCCTGATAGGCAGGCTATGTTTAATTCCAATTATGCGATAGCTCATTTCGGTTTAGTTCATTTGCGTAAAACTCCTCTAAATTGTTCGTATTTCCACTTTAAATCCTCTAATACCCGAAATGTCCAAATGAAAATATTTAAGTACCAATTCTTAATGATTTCTATAAAATTAATAATAATTCTCTCTAATTCGCTCATTAAAATATGAATAAAATATGCCTTTATCACACAACTACTATCTTAGACCTAGTTCACACCAAACGTACTCGAATCTACCTATTTGAAGCATCTAATTCAATATTTGTTTGATATAAACCTGTGGAGTAATCCTTTGAAGTAATTTGTAAAAATAAACTTATAATTTAATCTTATAAAAGAATGGCAGTAATCCCACAAGTGCCTATCATATTATATACAAACTAGAGTATTGAAAACTACCAAGCTCCTTAAGGTGTCCTATGTAGTTTTCTTAAAAGATAAGGAAGTTAATACTAAGGGCAACAATCGGCCATTTTTTATTGCAGCTCACTCCCCATCCTGGTTTATTAGTGTTATGGTTTTGGGTAAATATTTATAATCTACTTAGAATCTACAAAACAAACTATAAAGGAGCGAACGACAATTTGCTCAATAAGTGGAGTGAAGATAGAAGTATGCATCTAACACATCATAAGCATGATTCTCAACCAAGTGGGTTAGATGCAATGCATATATAAACAAATGTCATTACATGATATTATTTGGTTTATCGTGAGATAAGAGAAATTGCGTTTGCTCTAATTCGGGTTGAGAAGATTGACATCATACACTTACGAATCGAGACCAAATGGAGGCTTGTGTAATAGGGAACACCCTCCTTCAGTAACTACCTTCGAATCACGGCCCTCAACCTTACCACAACCTCTTCTCCTATCACTTAGTTTGGCTAAGGGTGGGAAAATGACCATTTCAACTATCTTCATTGAAGAGAGTCTATATTTGGTCAAATAATCTTAGTCGTTACCCCTAGTAAGTTACAATGCATATCATGTTAAGTATTAAGCCAGGTTTGAGTTAGTTCATCTTTTTAGAGTGATCAACCAAACTCAAACAATTCAAGCATAATAATAATCACAGAACAACCATAACATGGAGCTTAGCTCATATCACAGCAAATCGAAACCTAATCACAACGCTACATATGCACAAACAGCTAACTACAATCACATGTCAATAAATACCAAGGTCTCCTGATATTCTAAAATAATACTCTAAAATGTTGTGAAGCATTGATCCCACTTACCTACTTAGATGCTTACTGCAGGAGACTTAGGTCGTCGATAGTCTGATCATTAAGGGATCTTATATAGACAAAATCCAAATTTAGTTTTCATAATAGTTACGAAAACATTAAGGTTTTATCTAAAACGGTTATATATATGTGTATATATATAAAGTATATTATCATTTTCCTTATATAATAATATATAGTTTTATTATATAAGTCAAGTCAAGTTACTAGTTATTAATAATATACGTAATCATATTATTACGTATAATATATTGTTTCAATCATATTGAAATGTACTTTTAATTGGTTTAATCACGTTTTCATTACAGTAAGATTATCATAGTATGTATATTTTCATAATATTATAAAGATATAAGTTATATTACCTAAGATTGCCCGATTTTAGTAAAAATAACATCGTTTGGTTTGTATAGACCTATTGATACATATCACAAGTCCTATTTTTAGAGATAACTTCTAATGGGTAATTCAAATTTCTAACACAATTATATGTATCTAAATAAATATTATCTTATTGTACGTATTTTATGTTATTAAACTACATTTTACATAATTTGTTAATATAACTTTATAATATAGATATTATCTAACCCTAATACACATATAACATATCTCGGCCGTCAAAATATCATTAAATGTATTAAAAATATAGTTTTTATCAAATCTGACCAATACATATATAGATATATATTTTTTAATTATCTATCACATTTTAGTCTATTATTACTAAAAATGAGTTTTGGTTCATAATTTAAGCTATTTCATTACGTAAATTCGTAATAAATAACTCAGGTTACCAAATAATTTTTCGAAATTTTTTATAAATTCCTAAAAATATAAAGAATTCAGTCATTACTTAGTTTTGTGTTCTTGATTTACCCTTGATATACTCGAAATTATAAATTTACCCTTAAATTATACTTAATTACCCAAATGTTATTCTTTTTACACAAAATTACTTTCAACCTATCCTAACATCACTATAATTCACTTAAAGTTAGTATAGGTCAATTCTCCCTAATTAATTTCACAAAACCAATTTATTCCACATTTTCACTTTATTTATAGCTATTTCTAGGGCTAAAAATTACAATAAATATTAAAAATAAATGAATAAAAAATGGGGTTACATAGAAATTACCTTTATATCATATGTACCTTATACAAAAATTTTGAACTTGAAACTACATCATTTGATATATTTATTTTGAATTTCAAATTCAAGTGAATAGTACATTTGTTAAGTAAGTACAATAAATATTCCTATTTTTGTAAAAATAAATTTGCAAAATGAAATTACATTCAAAATAACCTAAGAATTTTTTTTATATTTTTCCTAATTAATTTAATAATTTTTTTAAAATAAAAAAAAAAAGGCAAAAGCTTGAAACCTGTGTTCATCAAGGCTTCGACCACCATTAGTCGAAGAGGGGTTATCGGCTGACCTAGTTGATGGTGGCTCTGCTAGGTGGTAACGAGGCTCTACGTCAGGTCATCGAATGGTCAGAGAACTATCTAACTCGGTCTTTGATATGTTTTTATTCTAATTTTTTCTATTTTCCCTCACTTTTTTTTATAATTTGGGTTCCTAAACATGTATCTGTTGTAGGAGAGTATTATTTATAGCAATTAGGGTTGGTTACAATTTTTCCTTAATTATTAAGTAATTTATTTTAATATTTTTTTTAAAAACAAAATGTATGAGGTGGCAAATTATTGATGATTCACTTTTGAGTCATCCATTCCAACTGTTGTTGAAATGCCACGTGGATTTTAGCAATTCCCATATCATTTGGATAAGTTTTAGTTTTATTTTAGTATAATTTTAATGAAATTTGAATAATTTAAGTATATTTGATTATTATATTAATATACATGTGTATATATACTATATATGTAACACATGTAATGAGTAATTATATACATATAACCATGTTTATAGCATGTCTTTTATTTTTAAGATATTTTCCTATTCAATTTTTGTGAATTTAACACTTATTATACATAATTATATAATTTTAGGTTAATTTATGGATATATTTATTATATGTATCGGGTATATTCATAAAAATATATGTATATTTATATAGTATATTGTACTACATTATTTTTTTTATTAACTAATTAACTATTCGCTAAGTCCCCGTTACATTCTAAGATTAGTTTTAAGAGTTTCAATCATTTTTACACTATATTGAATAATCGCACTTCTAAAACTAAAATTGAGATTTTTTGTCATTATTTTTTAAATCTAACCTTATTGGGTCATTTTAACTAACTTTTCTAACTTAGTTATAAAGTTTGGGCTCAATTGAATACATTTTCCCGAAAGTCATAAATTTAGATACGATTGCCTTAAATTCGACTTTAGGATCTCATATAAAATAAATTTTTACTATTTTGATTATATTATTGATATTCTTATTATATTATGGATTTCCAAACATACGGGAATTCTTCGATTAGAGTTATCATATTTTGCGTAACTTTCTAGCCAAATCGGTTTACTTTTCCGAATACCTTAAGTCAACTATTAACCCTAATTATACAAGGACAAGACTTTGTGCTAATATTTAGTTGTTCATGTCTTGATTGCTAATTTACGGGGTATTACAGGTGGATGGTATTGGAAGCTAATATAATGGATTCTAGTTTTCTTAAATAAAAATACACCTGGTTAAATGAAAGGTTTAAGAAAGAATAGATAGGGTGTTGATTTCAAGTGAGTGGTAAACAACATTTATAGACACAATCATTTGCCAACAATTGGGTCGGATCATGTAGCTTTATTGGTTAATCTAATTAAAAAAAATCATAAAAAAGGAGAAATTTTGGTTTGAAAATGTTTGGAGGGGGATAAATGGTTGTTCACAAACATTAGAGATAAGCTAGATGACAATGTACTTAAGTGATGCAATGGAATAAACCCTACTAAATTTAGAATTTTTTAAAGATAAGTTAATTCAATGGAGCAAGAAAGCAGTTCCTAACAATAAAGCTAAAATTGAGGAGTTAATTAAGAGTTAAGTGAGCTACAGGATATAGAGTGGAAGAGAGGAACAAAAAAGAAGAATTACTGTTCAAAGAAATTGAGGAACTTTGGTGCCGAGAAGAAATTTGTTAGCATCAATGCTCTGGTATTAATTGGTTGAATTATGGGGATAGGAACACCTCCTTTTTCCATAAAACAACCATAATAGGTGCTAATGAAATATGATTTCAAGAATTAAAAATTTGCAAAGGAGATGGTTGTGTAATGAGGAGGGAATTGCAGGGGCTTTCATTAGTTTTTTCTCTAGTGTCTTTCGAGGACAACTTAATTGCGATGAATAGCAAGTTGTAGAGTGGGTAGAAATTGTTTTTATAGGTGAAGACAATGCAATTTTAGAGTAACAAGTCATAGAAGAGGAAGTGAAGAACGCAGTCTTTCAAATGGGGGCATTAAAGGCACCAAGACCAGACGATTTCTCGAGAATATTCTATTAGATATATTGGAACATCATTGGTAGCTCTATTGTCAAAGCAATTCTTCAATTCTTTGAGTTAGGTATTTTTCCTAAAGCTCTAAACTCTATTGATCTTGTCCTAATCCCCAAAGTCCTTAGCCTAACTTTGGTTACTCAATATAGGGTAATTAATCTTTGTAATTTCCTTTGCAAAATAATTTCAAAAGTCATGGTAAATAGACTTAAACCATTTTTGCAAGGGTTTATTTCTGAAAACCAAAGTGCTTTTATCTTAGAAAGGTTAATACAAGATAATATACTTATTGCTCATGAATTTTTTCATTTTTTAAAAACTAAGGAAAATGGTAAAACCTCAAGTTATACTTTGAAAATAGACACGAATAAGGCCTATGATTGAGTTAAGTGAGATTTTCTTGAAAAAATTTTTGCTAAAGTTGAGCTTAAATGAAAAATGGGTGAAATACATAATGTTATGTGTTAGCTCAATGGAATGCAATATTGTGGTGAATGGTAAGGAAGTAGGTTCCGTTACCCCAACTAGAGGATAAAGATAGAGAAACCCATTATCCTCTTATCTTGTTACTTTAGTAGCCGATGTCCTTTCAAAGAGATTGAACAAATTAGCAGTTGAAGGAGAGCTTAAAGGAATTAGACCGAAGGAAAGATGCCTTATGGTTACCTACCTTTTGTTTGCTGATGATTCATTGTTCTTTATGGAAATTTCATACAGGAACTTGGAGACTCTTAAAGCTACTTTAGAAGATTATTGCGAGCCCTCAAGTCAATTGGTAAATTTTGAAAAGTCCAGCATTTTTTTTTAGCAAAAATACACCTACTAAACTCCAAAGTCATGTAGCTAAATTGATGGGAATTAATATCAATAAAGACCTAGGAAAATATTTAGGGTTACCAACTATTTAGGAGAGAGATAAAACAAATGCACTAAAGTTTGTTAGTGATAAGATTGATTCAAAAATTCAAGGCTAGAAACATAATCTATTAAGCCCAGCAAGCAGGGAAATGTTCATTAAAGCTATTGCCTTTGCTATACCCACATACTCTATGAGTTGTTTCCACTTTCCTATCAAGTGGTGAAACTAAGTGAATAGCTTGATTTCGAATTTCTAGTAGGAATAGAAAAACGAAGGAAAAATTGCAATAAGTGAGCTAGTCTAGAATGACGAAGCTAAAGAGTAAAGGAGGGTTGGGACTTAAAGACCTCCATTTGTTCAACTTAGCCTTGTTAACTAAGTTGTCATGGAGACTCCAGAATAACCCTCATTCGCTCTAGGCTCAAGTATTTGAAGGAATCTACTTTGTTAATGATGAGTTGAGGGCAACTAGGAAGGATGGCAAAGCATCTTAGGGATGGTTTAGCATCCTAGAGGGCAAAGATATATTGTTTAAGGGAGGGGGGTAGCAAATTCATAATGGAAAATTAGTAAAAATCTAGGGTAATAGGTGGTTACCTACTATTAAGGGATATTGTTTGAAGAGTCCTCCAAATGATGAATTGCAGTTACTAACTGTTGATCACCTAATAGATGCTAATGGAAAATTTTGGAGTTTACCTTGATTTGCATGTCTCTTTATAGAAATAAAGAAAAAAAAAAGAAATAAAGGACTTAAATTTACCTATGAGAGCTAGCGATGACAAATAGATTTAGCCTTACTGTAAGTTTGGAGACTGTATGGTAAAATCAATCTACTTCTTTTTGTCTGAAGAACGATATAGGCAGCCAAAGGATACTCCTTCCTCGTTAAGGGTAATACTTGAAAAAGAATAGAAAAAGTTATGGAACCTTGATGTTCAACTAGAAGTAAAACACTTCTTATGGTGGGTTTTTACAGATTCCTTACTAGTGTTTGAAAATCTAGAGAAAAGGAAAGTGGTACAGCATGGATCTTGCGTTTTGTGTGGTGAGATAGAGTTTGTGGAGCACATTCTTCTTCATTGTCCTCGAATAGCAAGAGTTTGTTTCAACGTTCTAGG
The DNA here is from genome assembly GCA_024138015.1 of Lumnitzera littorea. Classification (NCBI taxonomy): domain Eukaryota; kingdom Viridiplantae; phylum Streptophyta; class Magnoliopsida; order Myrtales; family Combretaceae; genus Lumnitzera; species Lumnitzera littorea. The sequence continues at coordinate 12,443,192 of JAMXBB010000012.1, read as the reverse complement.
CGTGAGGATAAAGGCCTTAGAATTGCAAAGCATTTGGGAATGGATTTAGATTTATATAGAAGATATAGGTAATGTGGGAAAGGAAGAGTCCTTTTGCAAAATAATGGCATGGATAGTATGGAATATATGGGAAACCAGATATCAAGCGGTATATGAAGATAAACCGCCAAATCCAGTGATTGTGATGAAGAAAGTACAATGGGTTATGCAAGAGTGGGAAGATCTAAGGCGTAAAGAAGCACAGATGTTACCTTTGACGAGAAATCAAGAGATCTTGAGTGAGAAATAGGAACCGGCTACAAAATGCGATTAAGGTAAATGTCAATAGATCTTTTTCAATGAAGGACCACTCAAGCGCCATTATAGGAGTGGCTCGAGACCATAAAGGTAAAGTTGTAGGAGGCTTCGTTAAGCAAATCATGGCATCCGATGTAAAGGAGGTAGAGGGTTTGGCTATGATTGAAGCCTTAATTTTAATTGAAGAGAGAGGATGTCAAAGGGTTATTCTAGAGTCTAATGTAAAAATCATAGTCTAAGTTGTGAAAGGACGAAATTATGATGTAGGCCTATCCTCCTAGCTTATTATCTAACTAATTAAGTCTATAATAAGCCAGCTTGTTAATTTTGAATCTCATCATGTATTTAGAAAAGCAAATTGTGTAACAAATTGGGTAGCTAACTCAACTAGGAAATAGATGTGTCCTTGTGGATGGTGGTTTAACCCCCTATATGTAGTCCTTAAGCTACTAGATCTTGATATTTCTCATCCTTTGGGTTCTACGAGTTGTAATGATGTTGGTGATTAAGTAATGAATTGAATTTGCTTTTGTGCAAAAAAAAAAAAAAAAAAAAGCATGCTCAACTATAGATTCACATGTATACTTAATTCAAACATATTAAACAAAAAGGAAAAAAAAAAAGAAGCAATCAGCATAGTCTTAATGTTCTAAAACTTGGAGTAGCTTATCATTCCCTAACACATATTTGAGAGCTGACACTTCCGAACATCTTAAGAATTAAGTATATAGCTGTGTCATCTTAACATTGTTAATGGACCTATAATTAGTACTGAGGGTTAATTGCAACAATCTATAGAAGCATCCCATAATGCCAATGTGATCGTACTATAGCTTCCTTTTAGCAAACTAACACATATCTCAATAACTCCTTAATCCCAATAGCCTATTAAAGTTGAATTTTGCGCTCATGTAGTGGTATTAATGCCTAACTTATCATTTAATCCCACATCGTTGCCCCTTCGAGACCATATAGCTACCTGTCAGTATAGACACCACATTTGATTATTGGAGTCCAAGATCTTTTAGCCTTGGCTTAGTATACTCAACAAACATTAACGACACATTTAGTTTATGAAATATAATATATAGGGAATGAAATTGTAATTACTAAAGAATTGAATAGGTGTGTAATAAAGTGTAAATGGCTATTATGATTAGTTAAACATAATGGAATTAGCATCATACCATTTATTTGGATAACTTACAATAGGGAATACATATTAAATAAAAATTGAAATACCTAAGTTGCCTCTCCATAAACAAAAAAACACAATGAACTTATAAAACCTAAGTAGTCAAGAAATAGTTATTTTGTGTTCTCCTTATTATCTCTAAATAAGTAGAACATTAGTGATTAAGAACTAAAAGATATAAGGGATAAGGCGATCGACTGAGGGGTCATAATGGTTAATTGAAGACTCATTAAGATTGAACAATCAACTATACAAGAGATTAGTATTGTCAGACCTAGGTTGACTTGCCCGGTTTAACCTAGGTTCTTCCATAAAACCGATATGAGTCACTTAGTTGACTCTTATTGACAGTGACCCTAGTTCAATGTAGTAAAAGACACAATGAACTTATAGAACCTATGTAGTCAAGAAATAGTTATTTTGTGTTCTCCTTATTACTTCTAAATAAACAGAACATTAGTGATTAAGAACTAAAAGATATAAAGGATAAGGCGATTGACTAAAGGGTCATAATGGTTAATTAAAGACTCATCAAGATTGAACAATCAACTATTTAAGAGATCAGTATTGTCGGATCTACATTGATTTGCCCAATTCAACCTAGTTCGACTTTACCTCTCCATAAAACCAATTTGAGTCACTTAGTTGACTCTTATCGACAATGACCTTAGTTCAATGCAATTAACCCTATTGGTCTAATTCGGTTCTTATAAGAACCGATCGAGTATTTTTGGGTTAAAAAACATTATTTTCTTTTGTATTTTTTAAAAAATGCACCGATTTGCTAAAAAAGTAAATGTAGATAAAAAAAAAATAAACTGTAAAAAACTCTCAATTTTCAATTCTCAAGGATATAAGTAATTTTTATTAACTTATAAATAAATGTGAATTATATTATAATATTTTTATTAACCTCGGTTCAATTTTGATTCGATCCCCATTGACCCTCTTGATCCTTAACCACTTCTAACTCCAAGGTCAACCTTTTGGTTTGAATTTGACAACATTACAAGAGATCAATTCATTTTGATCTTTGATTGAGTTTTTCACAATTTATGCTTTTTATATAATTTCACAAAAATTAGATAAAGTACAAGATTTTTTTTTCTATAAATAGACAAAATACAAAGATTAATTCTACAAAAATGTTAGTAATTGAAGTATAGTTTAAGGCATTACTTATGGGAGCAATTAGCCAAATAACAAAGAAAATTAATTTAAGAAAGATATAATTAGTTCTAACTTTATAATATAAAAAGCCTACAACTACCTTAGCTTTACCATAATAGGGTTATCGAGCCACGTTGGGGGAGATTAGAGAGGGCACCCCATAAAGGAGAGAGAACCACTACCAAAACAAGCCTTCCACATATTTTGGAGAGAGTTTTTTGTGAGTTTAAGTGGTATTCATAAGGTAATAAAAGACATTTCGTGATTATTTTTTAGAGGCATTATTATAAGTGTCATGTATTTTCATAATTGTTGCATCTAAGTTAAAGAATACCTTTATCATATTTCTATAATTTTATTTTTCTTAATAATTTCTACAAAATAATACAATTAAATCAAAACATCATTTTTTTGGGCAAAGTACTGTAGAAATATTCCCTTTGTTGATGTGTTTTTAATTTGTTTAAAAAATACGACTCTTATTCATCTTTAATTTTTAAGAAAAATGCAAATATCATGAGCATTTCAACATAATTTTGATATTTCTTTTGTAAAGTTACACCTTTTTATATTAACTCTTTTTGTAGAATCATACTTTTTAGTGAATCATATAAATTTAGACTAACTTTTTTGAATTTTTAGTTTAATTTCTAACAAAGTAACTTTCAAGGAATTGTCCTAAATGTAGAGATCAAAATGAGACATTGCAACATGCTCTCTATGATTGTGTTGCTATTCAAGGAGTTGTAACTCAATGGCAGTCAAACCTTTTACCCCTAAATAGCAACTAGAATGACTTTATCATCTAAGTTAGAAACAATTGTATAATAAGGAAAAGGGATATAATAAGCTCAAAAACACCTAATTAGTTTATATTTGGAATTATGCTATGGATGATTTCAATAGATAGGAATTTTCTTCTCCATAACCAATCACCTTCATCTGCAAATCTTCATCGAAGCATCAAGTGTTGCTTATGAACACTAGGCTTTCTTAAAGAAGAGGAAAGTGATACGGATCATCAAGAAGGATGACACATGGCTATTGATATCATGTGAACTTGGATGGGTCTAAACCCCATGACAGTTCGAAGAAAAAATGTAAATTGATGGTTTAGCAAATCGATCACTAGCTCCATGGATATGACACATCGTAAAACCACACATGGACTAACTAACTTGCTATATATGACGTACTAGTCTAGGTTAGGTGGGTTCACCATAATTCTTACTAAAGAGATTGATAAGAGCAGGGAAACCAAGCAAGTAAATTGCTTAGCTCAAAAAAGGAAATTATATTGAATATTCTATATGATGAATTGTTGCTTTGATGTACATTGCAAATATTTATGTAGCCTAATTAGGGCAAGTTTTAGGTTACTAAAAATGATAACAAGGATTCTTGCTTAAGGAAGAAAAACAAACAATAAACAAGGGTAAATCTATTAAAAAAAAACAAAAGGAATATTCTTGTAGAGGACAGTATGGACATTAGAAGATAGGACATGTGTCCACTTTTTATTCTAGTAGTCCAAATAGGTACTGGATGCCAAGTAGAGCTGGGCTGGCTAAGTTGATCTCTAGTTGGCAACTTAAGGACCTTGGTTCAGTAAAGGAGAATCTAGCAAATTAGGCTCGAAAGAAGGTAGGTCGGTCTTGGAAGGTTGGCTAGGTAATAGAGTAACTCGGTCTCAGGCATCATTCAATTTGGTAATGTCAAGGTCTTCTTTGTCTTCCAAGTGCAAGAAGGTGAATTAGAGGAGCTCGTGAGATATGTCAAGTCGGCTTGGATGAATAGCTTCTCTCCTAGAGTTAGATCCTTCTTAATAGTTCAACGAACCAAGGAAACACGACCTCATGCTTGGGATCGTATGATGGGCCCTTAATTCTTATCTGAAAGCTTGGGTCTTTTTGAAACCATAAACCTTTTTTAGAGTCTACCCCTACAGGGATAGGTTCAACTAAATACAAATGGGTATGTTTTCTCTTCTATTAAACAAGCCACTATTGCAGCAATGGTTTGAGATTCAAATGGCATAGGGATTTGTGGTTTAGCAAAGAAACTAGGTCTTGTAGATATCTTATTGGTAGAGTTTTGGTAATCTACTAGGGCCTTTCATATTATCTAGAAGCAAGACTATTTAAAGTCAAAATTTACATGGATTCAACAATTGTTACATCCTTATTGCAACATAATTCAAATTTTAAGCTTGCTTATTATGATATCTTACATGCTTGCAGGGTAAAGTTATCATAGATAGAGCAATGGATGATTAAAACAGTGCCTTGAGGACTCAACTATGTAGCTGACTCCCTAACTCACTAAATGCAACAAGAAGAATGTGATTGTGGAAATTTTTTGCCCTCACTTGTTTTTGTCTTCCCTTATTAGGTTATGACATTTATAGTTTGGGTTTATATAAGGAGAGAAAAACTCCCCCGCTAATGTTTGCCTATGATGATCATGTTAGCTCATCTACTAATGTATGTGGACTTAAAGCATCAAGCTCTACTGCTATTTGTATTATGGTGTGAATTTATCCTCTACATGGTCTACTTTGAGGTGTTGAATTTGAGCTTAGATTTAAATCTAACCTAGGTTGACCGAGTCCATATGTGCAATTTAGTTGCACATATAGACAAGACACAGGCTAACAGTTTATTGGTTAAACACATAGACTTTGTTTGGGTATTGAGTGTAAGGTCTTGAGTTTGAACCTTAGCAAAGGCAGGAAGACCTTCCACGTATCACTCGGAGTTAGTCGAGTCGGCTGACATAGCGCCATGTCAATTGACTTTCTCTCTCTTTCCCTCAGTTTTTCTCCATTTTCTCTTGATTTTCCACCTTTTTCCTTCTCAAGAACAACCTAACCTTCTCACTTTGGCCTCTAATTTCGTACTTTTTTCTTGCTGAAACACACCAATTAATGGTGTGAATTTATCCTCTATATGGTCTACTTTGAATCAAACATAATAACATGTCCAAATTCAGTCAATGGCGCATTCAAATCGAGCTTTAAAGATTGGAAAAAAGCTGAAAATTCGAACAACCCGCATTCACTCCGATTCGAACTTTCCCTTGTTTCTAGGTTGAATTTGACTATAAAATGGTGTTAAGGGATATTTATGAACACACAGAAATGACTAGAACCAACTCGATTCAAGTCCCACACCCTCTCTCTCTCTTTACCAATCTTTATCTCTCTTCGAATTCCTCTCTCTAGTTACTCTTAAGCCAAACCACTACCACGGCTGAGCTCTCCATAGTTTAGGCTCTCCAACTCGACCTATTTCAACCTCTACCATGCCCCCTAGCATCTCCACCAAGTTCACCACCACCTTAACCCTAACTGTTGAACCCCCCTCTCCTCAAACCACTTCCTTCAGCCATCTTTACCTCAAACCAATCACATAACTAAATTCCTTAACTTCCAAAACCGCTAAACCAACACCTCCCTCTTGCCCAGCAACTCCAAAACACGACCACCTGAAACCACTATTGGGCACCACTCCGCACTGCCCTTTAAACCACTTTTGATCACTACGACAGTTTGCCTACCCCCCTATCCTCAATAAGAAACACGCGAAACAACCTTTACCCCCTTAATTTGGCTACTAGAACGACTAAAATCACTCTTTGCCGCCGTACTGCTATTGAAGAAGAAGAAGTTTGACCCGATCTAAGACCAACCCGCGCTCTCCTCTTTGGTCCGAACCTCTGCCAGATTTCATTTTTGTTTATTTATTTATTTATTTGTTTTATTTATTTATACTATTTAAATGTAATCAAATCAAAAAATAAGAAAAAGAAAAAGAAAATAGAAAGAAAAGAAAAAGAAAAGAAAAAACGAAAAAAGAAAAAAAAGAAAAGAGTATTTTTGTTTTATTTTATTAGTTTAATAAAAATAGATAAAATATAATAAGTAATAAATAAATAATGTGATATAATAAAAACAAAATAAAATAAGTAGGATAGGGAATAATTTTTCTTATCACTTAGAAAAACGTCTTTTTCAAAAAAATAAAAATAAATTAACCCTTTATAAAATTAGGGCCCTTTTTAGATTTTCCAAAAATAAAAATTTCAATTTAAGACTCTCATTTTTTAGAAATTTCTTTAAATAAATCGAATTGAACTAATAACGCAAATTGGACATGTTTTCCAAATTAAAATTAATTTAACCCACTAAAGTTTTTATTAAAAGAATTACGTACGTTTGATCTCGAGTAGCGGATACATAGGCACTTACGAGATGACAATGAAAATAAAAATAAAAATAAAAATAAAAAATTCCTTTTTCTTTTGTTTAGATTATTTTATTTATCCAATTAGAGTAACCAATAATCAAGTTTTGTCTTGCAAAATTAAAAAATGATTTTTAAGTTTAATTCTAATTTTAGAAAGTTAATAGTACGTGTAAGGGTTTAAGAGTCTTAACCTTCAAATCCAGATTGTCTAGTTTCAAAACCGTTTTGTAAAATTGGTTTTAATTGTTAGACTAGTAACTAAGTTATAATCAATTTACCTAATTGATTATAACTTAATTGTTTTTTCTAACTTCAGTCGGGTAGTGACTCCAAAGTTATTTTCAAAACAAAAAGGAACAATTTTCTTTAAACCCTAATCGAGGATTGGTATTAAATGAGTAGGATTTAGTACTGATTGGTTTAAATAAAGCCTATTTTATAAAAAGAATCGGTAGGGCGAAAAATTAGGCTCGACAAAATAGCTACATCATATGTAAGTGGGACACGTCAGGCATAACAACTCTACTCTCATACACTTACCAGAGAAGATCTCTTCTGCCAACTGACCTCCAATTATCGGATCCACTCTGTCTATAAATACTAGGTGGCTACTGAACAGTAAAGTTCTCTACACTCTACATATTAAGCTTACATATTACTCTCAATACTCTATACTTTAAAGCCCATTGCTAACTTAAGTATCGAAATAGCCACACCGAACAACTCCATGGCATCCCCTCACTGAGTATTGCTTTGCAAGCTTATTATGTGTAGTATCCAAAAAACTATCAATAAGAACTTTGAGCCAACATTTGGTGCCATCTATGGGAAGATCTAAATTCCTACACCTAAAACCTCAAACATACTAAACACATACCCCATAAGCAATCCTTTTGACATCATGTCTCAACGCGACAGACAAGAAAACCAACAATTAGTAAACAACCAACTTGAGGGCAATCAGCCCCTTCCAAGGGCTGTGTTGGAAGAGCGCTTAGAGCGTATGGAATGTGTGGCTGAGGAGTATGTTGTGCATAACAGGATGCTTCGTGCTCGCCTAGACGAAGCGGAGCGGCAAAACGTGCAAACTCACCATCTCAAAGCTTTAAATGCCCGCATTGGGCAGAACACCCAGCAGTAAAATGGTAAGGATCAGCAACCTAATTCGCCATTACATCAGCAACCAGTAAGGTCTACACCTACCTATAACCAAGCTCTGGCTTGCAACAAGCAAGCTAGTAAGGTTTGCAGGTAAATTCAGATAGGTTCGCTTGGTCGACATCGGACATGCTCGGAATTTCCTTCGACTTGGTGACTCACAACCTCAACATTGATGCTACAGCGTGGCTTGTCAAACAAAGAGGCATTTTGCTCCAGAATGGTAAGCTACAATCGAGGAGGAAGTGCAGAAGCTGCTTAAAGCTGGCTTCGTGAGGGAGGAAAAGTACCTAACATAGTTGGCAAACTTAGTACTGGTTAAGAAGAAGAATAGGAAGTAGCGCATATGTGTTGATTATACCAACCTCAACAAAGCCTACCCTAAAGATTGTTTCCCCCTCCTTAGGATCGACCAGTTTGTCGATTCTATGTTAGGACACGTTCTATTGAGCTTTATAGATGCCTTCTCGAGGTATAACTAGATTAAAATGGACCCGAAGGACGAAGTCCATACCTCCTTTGTCACCAATTATGGTATAATTGCTACATCGTGATGTCATTTAGACTAAAAAACACCAAGGCTATATATCAGTGAATGGTGATGAAGTTGTTTAAGCCCTAGATCGAGCGTAACATGGAGATGTACATCGACGACATGATAGTCAAGAGCCAGAAGCTAGTCGATCATGTCAAGGATCTCCAAGAAGCCTTCGACTGAATGTGTATGCATGATATGAAGTTGAATCCCTAGAAGTGTGTCTTCGACATTAGCTTTAGCAAGTTCTTCGATTTTCTGGTCACACAGAGAGGCATTAAGGCCAACCTCGAGATGATTACAACCATAAGGGGAATGAAGCCTCTAACTTCTATTTGAGACGTACAAAAGCTCGCTAGCATGGTGGTTACCCTAAGCAGATTCATCTCGAAGAGCGTTGACAAATGTGTTGAGTTCTTCAAAATCCTCAAAAATCCTAAGGGTTTTGAATGGACTTAAGAGTACACTACTGGCTTTCAATAGCTTACGGATTTCCTTGCTCATCCACCAGTCCTCTCTAAGCCTGTCCTAGGGGAAGACCTGTTCTTATACTTAGCCGTAAGCGATCAGGTACTCTCCTCTGTACTAATCAGAGTAGAAGGAAGAGAATACAGGCCAGTATACTATGTTAGCCATATACTACATGGGCCTGAGGTCAGGTATAACTGGGTAGAAAAATTACAGCCATAAGGGGAATGAAGCCTTTAACTTCAATTCGAGACATACAAAAGCTCACTAGCATGGTGGTCGCCCTAAGCAGATTCATCTCGAAGAGCGCTGACAATTGTGTTGAGTTCTTCAAAATCCTCAAAAATTCTAAGGGTTTTGAATGGACTTCAGAGTACACTACTAGCTTTCAGTAGCTTAAGGATTTCTTTGCTCATCCACCAGTCCTCTCCAAGCCTATCCTAGGGGAAGACCTGTTCTTGTACTTAGCCGTAAGCGATCAGGTACTCTCCTCTGTACTGATCAGAGCAAAAGGAAGAGAATACAAGCTAGTATACTATGTTAGCCATATACTACATGGGCTTGAGGTCAGGTATAACTGGGTAGAAAAATTAGCCCTAGCCATCATCATCACAGCCCGACTGTTGAGGCCTTACTTCCAGGCGCACTAGGTAATCGTACTCACGGATCAACCATTGCGCATTATGCTGTAGAAACTTGATGTGTTTGGACAAATGATGAAGTACGCAATGGAATCGAGTGTGTATGGAATCCAGTACTAACCATGAACGGCCTATAAGGCATAGGTCCTGGCCAACTTCGTGGTAGAATTTACTGGAAAGGAGGAAACACTACTAGGCGATGACAAATTGGTATGGACTCTCTACGTCAATGGATCATCTACCTCTGGTGGCGAAGGTGCGAGCCTTGTTCTAACTGGCCTGCATAAGGTCACCATTTGCTATGTCCTCAAGTTTGGATTCGATTCCAATAACAACGAGTCCGAATACGAAGTGCCTATCGTTGATCTCAAACTAGCTAAGGGGATTGGTGTCGAGCAGTTGCGGATCTTCTCGGACTCCATGCTAGTCATCCACTAGGTTCGAGGCGAATATGAAGCCAAATACGACACTATGGCGAAGTAACTCAAGAAACTAAAAAGCTTCCTAGCAGAGTTCCTTTCATGGGACATCAAGAAGATCTCTCGACTAGAAAATTCTACGATAGACTGGCTATCCAAGCTGGTCTCCATTAGCATATGGAAGCTTGAGGTGAAGGACAGTAAGATCTTCATAAAGTACCTGCTAGAAAAAATCATAACTTTGAGCTTGGCTAAAATTTTGGAACCTATTGTGGCAACACTAGAGCCGAGTTGGATGGATCATATTTGGAGTTACTTGGAGCAAGGTAAGCTGTTGAAGGACAGGAGGGAGTCAAAGAAGCTTTGGTACCATGCTATCAATTACATGCTGATCAATGGCATCCTTTATTGTAGGGGAGTTAGCCTCCCCCAACTCTGATGTTTCCGAGAATGGGAAGGGCTACGTATTATGGAAGAGCTGCACACTCAATCACATTTAGTCTCAAGCCCTTTACCTACAGGCGTTATGGCTCGAATATTACTAGCCCACCATAAGGCAAAACACAAAGGCTATAGCCTAGAAGTACTCACAGCGCCAGAAGCACGCCTCAATCAGTCATGCGCTTAGTACCACCCTCTAACCCTTGACGAGCCTATAGCCATTCGTGCAATGGGGATCAATATCCTCGAGGCCTTCTGTATGCTCCCAAAATTGAGTTTAGGACAACTAAGCCTAAATTTAAGGCTTTTAGGAAAACTTATTCAATTGAGCCCAAACTTTATGACTAGAATAAAAAAGTTAGTCGAGATAATATAGTGAAGTTAGATTTTAGAAATAATGACTCAAAATCCCAATTTTGCCCTTAGAAGTAGGAATATTCAATATAGCACTAAAATGTTTGAAACTTTTAAAATTAAACTCAGATTGCGACGAGAATTTAGAGATAAGTTAATTAAGCTATAAAATGAGATAATATAGTATAATTTACTATATAAAAATACATATAATTTTATGAGTATACCCAGTATGAATAATAATTATATTCGTAAATTAACTCTAAATTATGTAATTATATATATATTGTGTTGAATTTATGAAATTAACTTTAAAACATATCCTAAAAATAAAAGATACGTTAGAAATTTAATTATATGAGTAAAATTATATAATACACGTGATATTTACACAGGATATATACCTATATACTAAGTAAATAACTAATTAGAACATAACATATATATATATATATATATTATCATTATTCAACTGAAATATACTAAAGTTGATCCAAATCAACTCCAAAATGTCTGAAATTGTTGGATGCTGCTATGGTTGCTGTAGAAGAAAAGAATTTGATGATTCAAAAGTAGGAGGAAAAATGGACACCTCCTACTTCATTAAATGGAGAAAACAAAAGAAAAAAAAAGAAAAATTCCTAAGCGGTGAAAAAAATTCTATAAATACTACACTTTCAGCAGATTAGCAACAGTTTAGCAATTAGGAACCAAGAATAAAGAGAGAAAAAAATCTGAAAAATAGAACAATTTAAGAAAATTAGACAAAAAATAGAGTAATTTTCATGCTAAGCTAAAACCCGGACCTAAACTAATTCTGCTATAAAACCCAGCCAACCCCACATGGTCTACACACCGTATAGGTCGTCCGACAACCACCCAACCACCGTCGGCTACTGGAGCACTCAAGAACACCAAGATCAATTTCTTGCCTTATTTTTCAATAATTTTTAAAAATTAGTAAATCCATCCAGAAAATTATGAAAAAAATTTTACTTAGGTTATTTTGAACATGCTTTCACGTGATATTTTTATTTTTAAAAAATTCGTAATATTTAATATGCTTTCTTAAGAAATATACTGTTTATCTGAATCTCGATTTGTAAAATAAATATACTAAATGATGTTGTTTTTAACTAAAAATTTTTGTGTAAGACGTGTATGATATATAGATAATTGCTATGTAGCCTAAATTTTTATTCAAATATTTTTAATATTTATTGCATTTTTTGGCCTGAAAATAGCTCGAAAATAGGCTAAAATTATGAATTAAATAGGAAATTATGAAATTAATTGATGAAATGGACATGTACTGATCTATAATAAATAATAACAGTATTGAGTCAAATTGAAATTAATTTGGTGTAAAAATAATCATAATTGGGTAATTTATAATAATTTAGGGGTAAAATCATTAATACGAATATATAGGCGATAGGTAAAAAAATTGAAATCAAGTGATAACTGAATTTCCCATATTTTTAGGAGTTTATAGAAATTTTCAGGAAATTATTTGGTAACCTGAACTATTTATTTCGAATTTACTAAGTAAAATAACTTAATTTATAAGTCAGGGTGTATTTTTAAGATAAATAAACTAAAATGAATTAAATAGTTAAATAAAAACTATATATAGGATTGCCGATCAGATTGGATTAGATGAATATTTTTATTATATTTATTAATATTTTCTTATCGGAATACACTTTAGGTATATTAAAATTAGATAATGCTTATATTGTAACAATATATAGACAAATTAAGTAAAATACAATTTAATAATGTAAATTACGTATAATACGATCATATTTATATACTTACGTATAATTGTATTAAAAATTCGAACTATTTTTTAAAAGTCGTCTTTAGAAATAAAACTCGTAAAATGTGTCATTAGGTCTATACGAACCTAACAACACTATTTTGTTAAAATTAGATAACCTTAAGTAATTTAACCTATAACTTTATCATATTCAAGAATATACGTATTTCGATAACCTTATCGGAATTAAAACGTAAATTAATAAATTAAAAGTACGTTTCGATATGATCGAAATGATATATAATACGTAATAGTATATATGATGTACAGTATCAACAATTAATAACTTAATTCGATATATAGTGATAATACGACTATATATTATGGAAATAATTATAATAATATATATATAATCATTTTAGATTAAACCCTAATGTTTTCGTAATTATTACGAAAATTGAATTTGGGTCTTTTGTGTAATTAGGATCTTCCAATATAAAGATGGTTGACGATTCGAGTCAACAATAACGAATGTTTAAACAAATAAGTTGGGATTGTGGCTTTACCGCTTGTTTGGATACTATTTAAAGTATCCAGAGACCCAAGAGTACTTTTGGTTGTGTTGTAATTAGTTAATTGTGTGCATGTTGTGTGTGTGGATGATACTCGATTGTAACAGGAGTTCAACTCTTTAGTGTGCTGTTCTACATATTTGCATGGATTTTCTATTGTGTGAACTTGTTGGCTACCCTTGATTAAAACTAACATTTATTCGAATAAAATGAAACTAGACATGCATAACACTTATTAGGGAAAATGATTAAGAGTGTCAGGCCAAATATCGACTTCCTTCTATTGGGATAGTTAAAATTGTCCTTTCCCTACTCTTAGCCGAACTAAGTGATAGGAGAGAAGATCATGGTAAGGTTGGGGGCCGTGGTTTGAGGGCGGTCATGGGAGGAGGGTGTTCTCCATTGCACAAGCCTGAGTTTGGTCTGACTTGAGTCGCGATGAAATTCCTCAATCCAGGTTGAAGCGGATGTAATTTCTCTAACCTCATAGTAGACCGGATAATATTGTGCAATGTTTCATTTGTTTGATTGCATTGCATTTCATTTTAATTATTAACCTTATTCGTATTTGTACAGTACTCTTCTAACTCTGTCCCACTTATTGAGTTAGTTGTACTCACATCCCTATAGACTTTTTTGCAGGTGTTGAGTGAGGTCAGGATGCTCGGATACCACCGTTCCCAGGTTAGTGTGCTACTATGAGGATCGAGGAATCAACCGAACCTGGGCTTTTGACTTTGTCTTTAAGTTTTTGAGGAAACTAATTGGGAATTCCCTAGGAGCTCACTAGTTTCCTAACTTATTGTATATAGATTGCAAAACGTGTAGTTTTTAATAAACTCTGATTGTAAACTTTACCTTTGGACATAAAACATTTGTATACATACTGTTATAGTACTAAATAATAGGTTGTATAGAACAGGTATTTTATAAAAGCTCTACCACAGGTTTGGTTATTAACAGGTGTCAGAACAGATGTTTCAAGCTAGTTGAGTTGTGCGCCTTGTGTAAACTGTATTTACAATAGCAGATGTGAGGATGACTTCTATTTTAGGTTAGTTTATACAGTAGGACTATTATGACTTTTCTTGTTCGGGGCGTCATACCTTCCTGAAAGTATTAGGAAGACGACAGTTCATAATTGTTATCATAAATTACTTCATGAAGTGGGTAGAGGCCGAAGTAGTAGCCAAAATCATAAAGAGAAGTGTTGAATCTTTCGTCAGAAACAACATTCTCTCAAAGTTCGAAGTCCCCCATGTACTCATCATGGACAACAGTCGATAGTTCGATAATCCCAAGTTTAGGCCTGATTGGATTTGACGTGTTTCGTGCCCTAGGACTTACCCTTGTGGGCCTAAGCCCTACCCCTGAATGGACTAAGCCCATAAGCCTTGCAACGACTACAACGCATTAGATAAGGACGAAACAACTACGTCCTGAATAAGTGAGAGACGTCGGGTACAACAACTCCACTCTCCTACACTTGTGAGAGAAGATCTCTCCTGCTAACTAACTTCCAATTGCCGGCTCCACTCCGTCTATAAATACTAGGTCGCTACTTAACGGTGAAACTCTCTATACTTTGTATACCAAGCCTGCATATTATTCTCAATACTCTATACTTTCAAGCTTACTACTAACTTAAGTATCAAAGTGGCCACGCCAGACAACCCCTCGGCGTTCTTTCACTGGATACTATTTTGCAAGCCCATTACGTGTAGTATCAAAAAGACTACCGACAAGAACTTTGAGACGGCATCCTTTGGTATGAGACAGATTAAGATTAAGGTTTTGATTTCATCTGAAGAATTAGTTTGTAAAATTTCAACTGTTTTACTAAATTTATTTATAATTGAAAAGCCAAAAGCTTTATAACTTACTTAGAATAACATTCCTCACAATGCTCCTGTCTTGTCCTTATCAACATAAGCTGTTTTTTCAGGAGGAAATTGTAAGAGAAGTTTTATGACTTTATTTATAATGTTTAGGATGATTGGATGAGTTTGAACTTGCTCCCATCTTAGTGTAGGCATCATTATATATTTTATTATTGGTTTTATTTAAATGAAATATTCATAGTTTTTTTTTTCTTCTTATTAGAGTCGTCTAATTTAATTTTGCTATTCTATTTTAAAGTCATAATCATTTTCTTCTAAGGTATTAGACGTATATATTGGCACATGTATATATATACATATACATGTATGTAAACATATATATACTTATTGGTACGTATATATTTGTTAAATTTAAGAACTTCTAATGTGTTTTATTGCATCCTAGCATAGCACTGGATATACTATCACACATAAATACCTGTTAAAAACTTAACTCAACTTACTTATTCATCAAAAGATAACATTGTTTACACGATAAAGGGATTGCTATATCAAAGTTCAACTCGATATTCTATTGCAGTTTATATATATAACATAATATTTACATCAAAACATAAATCGGTTTTTTCCTTTGTCATCTTCATAATGATAGGATTCCTAACTTAGTACAGGTTCTCTACAAAAGTCGCTGACTCTAACTTATACTCTCAGTATATCCCCCTTTAGTGTTGGGCCCTTTACGATGTAGTTAACATGAGGATAAAACATTTTATCTCCTTAGTTACTGAAATTGAGTGAGAGTGAACAACAAACAATATAATATAGACAATATTGCATATCACAACTGAAACATTTCAATCATAACTTGTAGGTTCAACTTCACATATACATCTGCCTAACTTAGCATTTACTGCTGACAATGCAGCATGATATACTCATGCACATAGCCTGCATCGGTACTTATATCCTATGCCCTCCAAACTTCTTTTGATTAGTCGACATAGTCAGGCATCTGAATACAACGTCCAGAAACTTGGGGTAACAAAGAGCTGCTTAAGAGTAGGACTCCTACCAAATTGTACTACACACTGTACTTTACCATTATTAAAAAGGGTAACAAGAAGTTGCTTGAGAGTAGGACCTCCAACTTTACAAAATTAGACTATACATTGTAGTTTACAAAATCAAAGTGGTAACACTGCTAAATTAAACCACACACTGTAGTCTATCAAATTTGACTATCAAAATAGTCACAATGTTCGAGCAATGTAATTTATATGCTTCCAAAAACTAAGTTTATAAAGCCATGTTTTTTCCATGATCATTTAGAAGCCTCATTTTTAAATTTATGACCAGTAGGTCCCTTTTTGTACCATGATATGCAATAGCAACTCAAGAATATCAATCAACACAATCAATCTATAAGTTTTATTTAATCTAGTTATTTGATTCTAGTTTTCGAACTCTCCATAGCAGGATTCTAATATCTTACTTAGGGTTCACTTAGGTAAACACTTAAAATCTTGAGTTAGCAATTACTCAACTTTTCTGGTTAGTACAATTAATCGTAAGCACAAATCATTACTCAACATAGCAGCATAACAGTTTAAAGAAAATACAGCTACTATCATTCATATTCACCACATCAGCATTTACCATAATGGCATATCAATTCACTTAAGATATACCCATATTTAATCAATGCAGCATCAAACAATATGCAGTATTATGAGTAACAATATATTTACTCCAAGCATAAGTTAAATCCACTTACTTAGGCCTAACCCATGCTTAGTAATAGCGTAAAATCCTAAATTTCATGATGTTGTCCTTCCTTACATATCATACTTATAAAAATATAACACAATCTTCAAATCAATTATGGGTCGAACCTGAATTGTTAGAAGTTTTTATTTTCGCGTTTTTAAACTTCATTTGATCATATCTTACTAATTTCTTATTCCATTTTAGTAAACTTTATATCGTTACGATCATTATTTCGAGTACTACTGATATATCTTAAGAATAAAAACTAATCAATATTGTTTAAAACCTAAAAATACTCTTTTCTCATTATGACTCAACTATATGCTATCCTAACTCTGTAATTGACTTGAGTAAACTTTAGTATTGGACTAAAAACTTTAAAAATTATACTTTCCAAACTTGTTCAACAACTCTTAATATACTCCAAAGTGTTCATTTGACATGGACTTGGTAAATATTCTAATAGTACAAATTACGATATTACTTATTAAGCTGATATATAGGTTTATATTAAGAAAATACACAATAAATAGTACATGAGCTTGTTTAATTTCACAAAAAATCTTGTGGACTCATAAAAATATGTAGTTTAATTATTGACCATCAATTATATTAAACTAACTATTAT
Source organism: Lumnitzera littorea (assembly GCA_024138015.1). Taxonomy (NCBI): domain Eukaryota; kingdom Viridiplantae; phylum Streptophyta; class Magnoliopsida; order Myrtales; family Combretaceae; genus Lumnitzera; species Lumnitzera littorea. Next base: position 12,425,697 of record JAMXBB010000012.1, on the reverse strand, counting down.
CAATTTTTACAAAAGTAGTGGTTTTAGCTCAAAATTACAGACAATTAAGGAAAATAAATAAATTAAAGTGTGAGATAAAAATTAAATATTCCAAATATCATTATAAACATCTAGAAGTAAAAACATGTAGAGCTCATTCATTAATTTTATCAAAAACTAATTATTTCAATAATTCAGTAAAATTGATAGTTTTATTCAAAATAATTATAAAAAATTGTAAACATGAATATTTTCAAAATTTATTGTAACTATAATTTAATACATTATATAAGTGTGTTATACAAAAATTTTGAGGCTGAAGTAACGTTATTTAATATTTTAAAAAATTTATTTAAAATTAGTCTAAACATGGCATGTTCTTAAGAAAGTATCATAAATCAATATTATTTTAAGAAAATAAAATTACCACATGAAAGTACATATAAAATAATCTAAGGAAACCAAATTTCATAATTTTTTAAGCTAATTTTATATTTTTAGTAAATTAATGAAAATCAAGTAATAAAATTTGACTCACCGACGCACGGCGCACGATGCTCTAGCTACTCTTTGGTCACCACCCTATGTTGGCCCACTTTCTCTCTCCACCACAACTGTATGTCCCAAGTGGCTCCTTGTCAAGTTGCTTATAATCATAGGAACTGTTATTCACCATATTTTTTCACTATTTTTTTTTTATTTTTCTAAATTTTTTCTAATTTTCTAAAATTATGTTATTGTGTTTTTAGGTTCCTAAAATATTGCAAATAATTTTTGGAGCCCTATTTATAGGTTTTAGGATTTTTTGTATGTAAAAAAAAGTAAAATTACAAATGTCAATTTCACGTTTTCCTAAATACCATGTGTCATTCTCTCTTTAATCAAGTGTTGACTCATCATTTACAATTAATCTTAGCTTGACACGTTATTTGGTGACTCACCCATTCAATTTTTTTTATTAATTTTCCATTATTTTACTTATTTTTAATAATTTATTATTATTATATGTATATATTTAATACATATTATGTATATCACATGTAATACATGTATATTATATATAATTCAATTTCATTTATTATTTTTGAAAGTTAATTAATTTAAATCTAATATTTTGGTATATCTAAAAGCTAGAATTTTATGATTATCGGTTTTATTGATAAATTGACGTTTTTCTTAAATTAAGATTTTTATATAGCTTATTATGAAAAATTAACTTTACTGAAACTACTTTATCTAGCTTTTTTAACTTTATTGTGACGTTTGAAATAAAATGGATAATTTAATCCGACACCCTAAACTTAGGATCTCGGAACCTAGATCCTAGAATTATTAAATTGATTCGAAATCTTAGGATATTACATGCTTTGATCTATATTTATCTTATCTTATCATTTAAGTGGGAGCACCACTCTTTAGTGTTAGATCATTTAACTTATATTTATTTGGAACTTTACTAAAATTTACTCAATAAGATTATTTTCATAATTTCATTTAAGAAATAACCTCCCCTCCCTCTTATCTCCCATATCTCTCCATGCTTCGAGAAGAACCACTTACTGTTTTCTTCATTTCAATTGCACGGACTTTTCATTATTCATTCTTCTTTTTCCATCTAGGTTCTTCTCTCTGTATCTCTCTTAAAGCCGCCACTAAAATTTATTTTTACATGTAATTCAGTTTTAAAATCATAACTTAATTATATTTCCATTTAATAAGCGTGATAATCATAATTTTATGATAATAAGTATCTCATTTATTTAAATTAAGTCATGTATGTAATTTAGTTTAATAACTTTTATATGTTTTCAATTTGCCTATAATTATTATTTTAATTTTCGTACATGCATGGTCGGTACAAATATTCCTCCAATGAACTCTGGCCTATCTTTGTACATACAATTCATTAGAAAAAACTGAATAAAAAAAATACTTCTTTCGCACTAATATGTTACGCGTTTTGAAAAATATGGTGCTACACAAGATGATACGAATATAAAGCAGATAAAGCTCAAGTCAAGCCTCCCTCGTTCCAGTGTTAAAAATATAATTTTCTGTTTATATTTTGACAGTGGTGTTGCGGCTAGGATTTTACCTCATGCGAAAGGAAATTACAGCTGTTTCTCTTAGTACCACGATTATCATATTGTGAACTGTCAAAAGTTTGCTACACCACATTATCCCACCAATGTTTTAAGAATGCTTCACCGTTAAGGCCATTAGCTGGCATTTTTACTGTCGCCATATTAGGACTATAAAAGAAACCTAAACTCATGTATTCCATTTTAATATGTTCAGATGTTGAAATAATGAAAATCTAGTGTTCCAGTGAATTAGCACATCTTGTCTCCGAAATTCTATTTTCTTTTTCATCTTACACTCTTTTATTGACCTCTTAGAAATTAAGTTTTTATTGCACCCAATATATTTTTAATATCAAAGCCAAACCCCTTTCAATTCTAAACTTCTAAGCACTTAAACACACATACACACAAACTTTAGCTATGGGATCAACAAGCAACAATGCTGTGTTCAATTTTTCCCAATAAGGCATTTCTATGTTTGTTGGTGAAAAATATAATATATAGAGCACAATGATGAGAACATTATTTATATCATAAGACTTGTAGGATATTGTTGAAAACGGTTATGAAACTGCTATTATCAGTCTAGAGGTAAAAGTAACATGACCAGTACTACAAAGAAAAGAGCATAAACAAAATGCTATGAGAAATGCTAAAGCATTGTTTTTCATTCAATAAGGGGTCAGTGAAACGATCTTTCCATGAATTATGAGTACAACTACATCACATGACGCTTGGGAAAATCTGAGGAAGCAATATGGAGGTCATTATAAAATAATTTCCATTAAACTCTAAAATTTTTGGAGGGATTTTGATAATTTATATATAAAAGATAATGAGGTTATGTAATAATTCTTCTTTAGAGTTTCAATTATCATCAATTAAATAAGATGATATAAAGATACTATTCCTGATAAGAGAATTGTGGAAAAAGTTTTGAGAAGCTTACATTTCAAATTCCAACATATAGTTGCTGTTATTAAAGAATCCAAAGATTTATCACAAATGAGAAGCGTACAACTAGATTCTCTAGTCAAAATCTAGAACAAGCTTGCCATTCAAAGGCAAATATTAATTGGCAATGTAGTTGGCAAGACAAAAATGAAAATAGAGATGGTAGTTCCTCTAATATCACTCGTGGATGAGGTCAATACTAGAGTCCTCAAGGTTGTGGTAGAGGAAGAGAATTCGCTTCTACAAAACAATCCATCTCAATGTTGAATATGCAAGATATTTGGACATGATTTCAAAAATTGCTGTTTTAGATGTAGAAGTTGTAGAAATCTCAATCATTCAGAAAGAGATTATTATTATAAAGATCGAGCAAATGATAAAAATACAAATTATTCTGAAGAAAATCAAGATAAGTAGGTATTTTATTTTTGCGTAAATGTTGAACAATCATCTAAGAATATTTGGTATGTTGATAGTGGTTATAATAATCATATGACTGGGAACAAAGAGTTATTTATGGAGTTCAATATAAATTTTCATTTGAAGTAAAGCTTAGAGATAGTAAAACTCATGAGATTGCTAGAAAAAAAAGCTATTGCAGTTAATATGAAAAAAGGTACCTCAAAATTAATCTATGATGTTCATTATGTCCCTAAATTAATTCAGAATTTATTGAGTGTTGACCAATTATATAAGGTTAATTTTGATAACGATAAATGCATTATAACTGATAAGGAGAAGAATTCCAGTGCAGCGAAAGTAAAAATGAGTAAGAATAGGGTTTTTCCTTTATCTATGCCTCTTAATGAAAAAGCTGCTTTACAAAGTGTGAAAAATGATAAGTCACACTTATGGCATTCAAGATATGGTAATTTGAATTATAAGAGACTTCAATCACCAAAAAAGAAAATTATGGTAATTGATTTGTCAAATATTTCATCATTTAAGAAAGTGTGTAAAGGATCTGTATATGGATAAATGCACCGATTACCATTCCTAAAGACATTTTATAGAGCCAAAGCTACACTTGAGTTGGTTCATTCTGATTTATTTGGACCAATGAGGCCACCACCACTAAATGACAATAGGTACTTTATCTTGTTTGTGGATGATTATACGAAGATGATGTGAATATATTTCTTAAAGTAGAAGTCAAAAGCATTTTCCACTTTTTTTAAGTTTAAAGCCATGGTAGAAAGATTAGATACAAGTTGAAAATTCTATGAATTGTTTGTGAAAGTGAATATACATCTAATAAGTTTCAAAACCATTACAAGGAGGTTGGAATCAAAGGATAATTAACAATATGATATACTCTATAGCAAAATGATGTTGAAGAGCGTAAAAATTGTACCATTATCGAGATGGCTAGAAGCATATTAATAGGAAAGAGGTCTTCCAAATAGCTATTCAGTTGAAGCAGTTAATATTACAATTTATATATTGAATAGGTCTTTAAGAAAGGCAGTTCTTAATAAGACTTCTTATCAAGCTTGGTTTAAGTGAAAATCATGAGTTAATCTTTTGAAGATTTTTAGATGTATTGCATATTATCTCATCCCATCATAAAAGAGAGGAAAGTTTGATGTAAAAGGAGAAAAATATATTTTTACTAGTTATAGTGAAGAGTCAAAAGGATATCATCTTATTAAACCAAAGACAAATGAATTGATTAGTTCAAGAAATGTTATTTTTCATGAAGATGGAGCTTGGGATTAGAAAGAGAAAGTCTTAGTTATTCAAAGATTTTTTCCTTCAAGATTTGATGTTGTACAACTAGATTCTCAATCAAGTTTCAGTCCAAGTTCTTCAAATGTTTCCAGTACACCAATAGATCCAAGCACATTTGCACTAATGAGTGCACAAAAATTTTATTTAGAGTTAGAAAGCCCAATAAAAAACGTACATTTCTTGTGCAATATTTATGAATCATGTGAATTTACATTTTTCACATGTGAACCACAAAATTATGAAGAAGTTATAAAAGAAAAAATATAGATAAGAGCTATAGATGAAGAAATGGCAACTATTGAGAAAAATTATACTTCGGAGCTTATTGATCTTCTAGGAAACAAAAATGTTATTGGATTCAAGTGGGTCTATAAGACCAAATATAAAGAAGATGGGTTAGTTTAGAAGCATAAAGCTCGTCTTATGGCCAAGGGATATTTACAACAACTGGACATTGATTTTAGTGAAAATTTTGCTCTTATAGCATGTATGGATACTATTAGAATTTCAATTAGAATTACTAATTTTTCAATTGGATGTTAAATTGGCATTCTTAAACGGAGAATTACAAGAAGATGTTTATGTTGAATAGCTTGAAGAATATATTATCAAAGGCCAAGAAGATAACGTTTATCGCTTGTACAAGGCATTATATGGATTATAGCAGACACTGTGCATAGAATAGTAAAATTGATAGCTATTTTTAGAAAAATGGATTTCAAAGGAGTGAAAGCAAGCCTTCACTATACATTAAAAGAGAAGGTAAAAAAGATTTCCTTATTGTCTGTTTATATGTGGATGGCTTAATTTATATAGTTACAAGTTAGTTTATATTGGATGAATTTAAAGCTATAATGATGAAAGAATATATGATGACAAAGTTAGGTCATATGAAACATTTTCTTGGAATTCAAGTACGTCGATCCAATGGAGAAATATTTATTTCTCAAGAAAATTTTTTGAAACACTTATTGAAAAGGTTTCATATGAGTAATTGCAAGCTGATTGCTATTCCACTAGCAACAAATGAGAAATTGTAATTAGAAGATGGAGCACTGAAAACAGATGCAAAGATGTTTAGAAGTTTGGTCGAGTCCTTGATTTACTTGACAAATATAAGGCCAGATATTGTTTATTCACTTAGTTTGATTTCCAAGTTTATGTAGTATCCAAGCAAATTATATTATGCGATAGCGAAGTGAATATTACGATATTTTTAAGGCACTAAAAATTATAAAATTTATTATATGAAAGAGAAAGATTCTAAGCTCATTAAATATGCAAATAGTGACTCAGCTGAATCTATTAATGACTGAAAAAGTACATTTGGATATGTGTTTAATATGGAATCGAGTATTGTAGTATAGTCATCAAAGAAACAGAAGACAATATCGTTGTCTTCATCAGAACTAAGTATATAGCTACCATAAATATAGCATGTGAAGTAGTATGACTAAGAAGAGTTTTATCAGATCTAAATCAAAGCTAGGAAACCTCTATAATTGTCCATTGCAATAATATGTCAATTATTTCTATGATAAAGAATCTAGTATTTCATGGAAGAACTGAGCATATTAAGTTGTAACATCATCATATAAGGAACTTAGTATAAGAGGACGAAATTCAACTTGAATTTGTTAACACAAAGGAGCAACTCGAAGATATATTTATCAAAGCCGTGATAGCTGGAAACGTTAAGTAGTTTAGAAGATGTTATAAAATTGGAAATTAGGGGTGTTAAAAATATAATTTTCAATTCATATTTTGACAGTGGAGTTGCGGCTAGGATTTTACCTCATGCGAACGGAAATTACAGCTGTTTCTCCTAGTATCATGATTATCATATTGTGAACTGTCAAAAGTTTGCAATACCGCATCATCCCACCAATGAAAATCTAGCGTTCCAGTGAATTAGCACATCTTATCTCCAAAATTCTATTTTCTTTTTCATCTTACACTCTTTTATTGACCACTTAGAAATTATGCTCTTATTGCACCCAACATCCAGCATATAAACTAGACTTCTTTGTGTTCCTGATCTTTCATGGGGCAGATGATTCTATCCTCTACCTCAACATCACGAAAACGTACAGCTTCAATGTCCTTCCCACCTCTTTTGTGATTCTTTCATTAAGTTTTCTTGCTCACTGTTTGCAAAACCTACAAACTCAACAACTATTGACAACAATGTTCCTAATTCCCATGATTCTTATCGAGTTTAATATATGGTTGTGACCTAATACCATGTATACAACAATTTCCAAGCTTCGAGGTTTCTTATATAGAGTTGATCCAAGTATACAGGTTTCAAAAGGCAAAGAGTAAATTACAAACATGCTTTATTATAGGTTTAATGTCTAACGTAAAGAAAATACAACAATATATATATATATATTCTCAACATGCTTGTGGAGCTACCCCTTGCACTATGACGATAGAACATTGAAGAATGGCAAATGATTCTGAGCAAGAAAAAGAAAAAGGTAAAAGCAAGGACAAGGTGCACTTTGTTAAGCCCTTATGGCAAATGCATCAGAAAAGCATTTGCTTCATAATTCAAATGCATACATGGTTCGGTTCGGTTGCTTTCATGCCAACAAAGAATGTCATTTTGCTTCAGGCTTGCTCGATGCATCAGAAGGCTCCCTTTTTGTGTCATTTTCGCCAAGCTGCAATGAGACACAAAGATCTTCATTGCAGTTATTTTTCAATGACGAAAGATTCTGGGAAACCCTCCTCTCTGAGGGTTTGGTTTGATTAAGCGGGGATGATCTAAAATGGCTTGGGATAAATTCATGTTCTATACTAGGAGCTGCCTTTATACTGTGGTCCAAAATGAAACCAGTTTCCATTAGGGACGGATTCACTTCAGAGCTGATCGGTTCAACTTCCAAGGGAAGATGCTGTACTTGAAGACCCAGAGACTCAAATTTCTCCTCACCCGTATCCCTTAGCACGATTCCATCTGGAGGTGACGAATCTCCCACTATAGAGCCAATCCCTGTAGCTGAGGCAGCTCTTTGCTCCTGCACTGCCACTATAAATGCAAGAAATGTTACACATATGTGATATGTCTGTCATTTCAAATTCTTCACCAGAACTATCATTTTCAATTGTAATTTAATAAAGGGGAAAGGCCATTATTTTGGTTTGTTAAGAGATTGTTATATTCATTTCCCCCTAGATTGTGCACCTTTCAGCCCCTCATCTGTTGTAATGAGGTCAAGTTCAAGAAGATTGAGAAGCCGTCCAAGGTCCACCCCGCTTGTCCAATTTTCTGGAGGTTGACCAATCTGCAGCTTTAGCCGACCGCGATTTGCTGTTCCACCCCAAATAATGCCAACTGGCCTTGGCTTGTCACCTTCCTGGCTCTTCAGTATAATGAGACTTCCACTATCTCCTTCTAGATCAAAAGTTTGTTGATTCTCACCCACAACAAGAAAGTCAGTTAAGAAGCAAATGCCTTTTTCATCATTGTACTCAAGTGCGTAAGCTAAAATGGTTCCAGTGGTTAGTCCTGAACTTCTTCCAACCTTCATTACTTGTTTACTGATAAGGCTACCTACTGGAGCCTGCAAGTCTATGATCTTGACTCCACCAATTTCTCCTACACCTCTTACAGATGTAGTAACAGTGGACGTATCAAAGTCATCAGCAAAAGGAATAAATGCTCCATCTGCCCTCACAAATGTCTCTGGAAGCAGAAAAAAGTTGGAAGAGAACTAAATTTACAATAGTTTGAGAGTTGAATAGAGAAGAATGGCAAAATGAGTACCTATGGTAAAAGGTAAGTAGAAAACACAATAAAAAGTAGGAATAATTCCCATCAGTGATTTGGAAAATAGGGTGAAACCAAACAACATAAGCAAAATTTTAAAGATGAGACCTCAATTTTGAATTTCTTCCAGAGAAGCAACCAGCTATTTTGTGCACTGATAAAAAAAAACTATACCTATAATTGTCTTTACCTGGGTTTATTCCAGCAAAGATGCCGTACCAAAGCTCATCTGTAATGAATGAAGTCGCCCTTTCAACTGCCCCTAGATATACTCCGGGCCCGAGTGTTGGAGGCAGAGGATGAAACATTTTCTGATTGGGGTAATCCAAGTTAACTGCAACATGCCGATTTGTTAGAAACCCAACCTGTCTGCTTCCCGTTTGGCTCTTCACTATGGCACCCAATGTTCCGTAAGTCTCCTGACTTGCAACCTGCAATGACACAAGGTGTTAATTACAATGCAGCTAGATTCAGCTAGCAATTTGATGATATATAAGCATATCTGGATATAAACGCAACCGGGATGTCAATCCAGGGAGCAGCTAATACAGTAATGATTCTTAATCTGTCTACAGTTAAGATCCACTGATCAATGAATCATACTTGCTTTAAGCCCTTGCATAGGTTATCTCAACTAGGTTTCAAGTTGCTTTGTTCATTCTAGGCAAGTAAAAATGAATGGAAGGTCTAATGAAATTCTCCAGGTCCTTTCTGGAGTGAACCTAACAAATTTTCAAGCTTTGTGCAAATCAAAGTCCTTTCTTTTCTTAAACATGTTTAGGAGGGTCAATTAGATACTAGCATTTTGTTTTGGTCAAAATTTCACGTAATGGTAGATCCAACATATTTTGTTGAAGACAACCATAGTGGATTAGTAAAGCAGTTGTAGAAAGATTGTTAAAACTTCTGCCATAAGGAATCGGCAGCATTTCTATGTTAACCTGAGCAACACTAGTAGAATCATAAGGATCGTGGAGGAGTTTGCATCAAGCTCTGAAATATTTAGCACGTTCAAATAAAGTTGCAAAATACATAGGATGACCTTGATAAAAAGATTGATTTCTGTAGAACCAAAACAGGGAAAAGAAAGAAAGAAAGAAAGAAAGAAAATCAGAGTGCTAAAGGTACCTATCTTACAAAATCTATACTCGGAAAACTGAAAAACAACCAATTATTGGGCCAAACAAACTGCTCATGGATCATAGATCGAATATACCTTATTGGAGGATAATGAATATAACTTCCCTCCATATGTAATATACAATTAGCTGCGGAAAGCTTCTAAACAGTACCTGAGAGCCTGAACCAATGCAAAGATCTCCTCCACGTAAGTCATCCACAATCTCAGTGTAAAGCTGTTCTTTGGGGGTTGGCTCTGGAGCTCCAAAATATGAAAATTCAACCACATCCACATCACACCACACCCCTCCAGGTCCCTGATTGAATTACATGGCCTCACAGATGAGAAAATCTAAAGGGAAATGCCTGAGAATTACTTTCATAATGGACAACTTTCGCCTGTTGAAGGAAAAAAAAAATAAAATAATTAAGGTATCATTTTCTGACCTCTAAAGCAGTGGGAAGACACTGGATTGGACTGAGCCATTGCTTATGAACTTTTCTGGATACAAATACAAGGATGGCAGGTATATCAGTCAAAACACCCTTACGGATACGGAATCCAATGGCTGTGCCAAGACTGTAACAGCGCAAAATTTTACTATGAAATGCTCTTATAGTCATGAGCTCAAGTAAGGTGGTAGCTTGTTGCCCCTTAGGCAAACGACCCTGAGTTTCAGGCGGAACTCCCTTTTGTAGGGTAGCAAAATAGTTAGCACGCTCTTCAGCAGCATCGCTTAATCGGGTCGAGGTGGGCCATGAAAAGTAAGCAGCATTGCTCTCACAGTGCTGTCCTGCCGATGCGAATGGTTGAAGGGTTGGTGGACTAAAAGAGGGCAAAGGCAAATTTGAATGGCTGCAACAGTTCCTTTCAAGATCCAAAGTGGATTCATCTGATGGTGTGGAACCAGAATGACGACCCCTCATTTGAGCTTTTATTCGGTCCATGTGTGAGTCAATGTATGGTAGCAATTAATAATGCCTAATAACCAAAATTTTATCAGCAAAGGACTTCAAAACAGAAGTGTTTGGAAATAAGAGAGAAATAAATGGGTAAGCACTCTCATTTTGAGTCTATTAACACCATCCGTATGGTTGGCTTTTTAGGACGAAATTCAATCAATATTTAGAGGTGGATGTCAAACTCCATTGTTGCTTTCCCATTAAAATGTTGATACCAATGCCAGAAACATCCAAGAATTCATCAGCCAGAACTTGGAAGCTCTCAGATGGGCTAACATCTAGATTTCAGGGGGAAAATAAATATGAGACGACGGATTCAATCAAGTGACTACCTAATTACTGAAACTTACACATTGAACCAAATAAAACAAAAAGATTATGAAAAAAAAGGAGCTTTTATTACTTTCCAATACACCCTTCAAAATATATTCAAGATGTACAAGGGAAGTGTGCATTCAATGAAGAATGATTTGAAGATGACGATACAAAAGAGTAAAAATGTATTACCAGATGTTGGCAAGCAAGACTAAAACATATGAGAGTAAAACAAGTGGACTTACAGAATGATGGTGATGAGGCAGGAACAGTAACAGGACGACCATGCGACAAACAATCTTAGTTGCCTTAGAAGAAGATGAGGATACACTGTATGAAGGCAAGTAGGATCTCGCAGTAACATAAATGGGAATGTTGCCTTGTTGCCGCGCGTGGAATCGAGTTGCCTTGCTCTTATCTTCCTCCTAAAACCAAAGAAAAAGATAAAGAAGCAATTGACGACAAATAAGACATTTGCTTTTTAAGTTAAAGAAGAAAAAAAAAAGAAAAAAGAAAAAGATGCATTTAAGTCAAATTCTAGAATGTCAAAATACATTTTGATATATTTAAAAGGTATTTTTATACTAAGATTAAAGTTAAAGTGATTTGTAATCTATAATAATTATTTATTAAATTTTCAAATTTTAGAATTATTTATAACATTCGAAAGTTACATGAATATATTTATACTATATGTCTAGTAAAGGTGATTGTCCTCTTTCTTGTTTTGTTTAACTTATGCTATTGTAAGGTAGGTTAAGAAGAGTTTTCTAAACAAAAAATAGATAATGCACGAACATGTAAGCCTCTTTAGATTATACAAGTGCACGACGAGCTCATATAAAAGATTTTGTTAAGATATGTTAGATTCTTCCGAGTATACAAATAGAATCTAATCAAACATGTCCACTAATTATATTTTTTAAATCGTCCACACTAACAATCTCTCTCTCTCAAACGGTGATTTTAGTAAATAATCAAATATAACATTTAGGCTAAGGGTTAAGTTGGTAATTTTTCTTACATCTCGCCTCCCTCCCCCCTCTCCCTCAGAGCTCAAGTATCATATACATTTCCAAAAAAAGCATCTTGAATACTAGAAGAATTAGATTAAGTGAATAACTAAAATTTGTTTCTCTAACGGAAATGGGAAATATGCTTAAATATTATTTGATTGAATGGTTAATCCACTCTCTTTTTATGTAACCAACTACTTAGTATATTTTCGTTTCATATTGACTTAATAGAAGTTAAGCCATTTGTCTCAAAAAAAAAAAAAAAAGTGGTTCTAATAAAACAAAAAATAGTGATTCTGAAAAAATTTACTTCTATATAAAAAATGTATTCGTAAAAATATTTGAAAAAAGAAAGCATATTGGGCAGTATTGAAAGCTTTCTGGTTACTGAAGTCTCTTTTGACTGAGAATTCAAAAAATATTATTTGCATCTTTTTCAAAATTCAAACTTACTTTTAAAAGTAAAAAGTAGTCAGTATATATAAAGAGGAGGTTGTATACTAATTAATAATAATACTTATTTTAAATGTAGAAGACGGATCCCATTTTCAGTGTGCAATCTTCATATGTTCCATGTTCTAAAAGATGAACAGAAAATACATGCCTGGTTCTGCTTTCCTCCAAAGACTGCAAACTTGACAAGACTCTAGTCTCCTGCAGGGGAAGAGGAAGACATAGCAAAAGGATGGAGTTGCTAGAGATTCTTATTCTGACTCTGATGAATGCGTTTGATGTGGATTAATACCTCTGCCTCTGCCTCTGCCACTGCCACAGCCACAGCTCCACCATCAGTGTACGCATTGTTGGAGACTGACCTTAAAAAAACTATGAAACATACCCCACTCACCTTAAAAACTATTTATAATAATGTCAGGACTATATAATAATATATATATATATATATTTACATATGCCTGCATTGAACAGAATCTTATCGAGCCATTCCCATAATTATTTTTCTATTTTTTAGTTCACAATAGTGCATTCTTACTCAAAAGTAAAAGTGTGATAATGCAGGAAAGGCATCAACTCCTTTTAGGTGTGGGCAAACAAAAGACTTTTTTAACAGATCTCTTTAACATATTCCTAATTGGAAACCCTCTTTTAACTTCAACTGGCTTCCCTCCCACTCGCTGACTGGTCCCTTTTCCGTTCGGACATGTACAACTTGTGAAACCTCCTAACTCAGCGATTAGAGTTTTAGCACCTAAATTTAGTGCAATCGTGAGAGTTACCCGTTCGAGCTTGAAATTTAAAATTAGATCATAAATTTAGTCAAAGTGATTTTATGAGTTTAGATTCCAAAAATAGAATAATAAAACATTAATATAGTTAAAAGTTGAGTATATAAAAATTGAGTTTCAGTAATTGACCAGTTCTTGAAGGTAAACTATTTTGATAGTGAAGATAACAGAGTGACATGGAATAAAATTTAAGGGTATGTAAATATGTATATTCACTAAATATATTTATTACGTAAATATATATATCAGCAAGACGTGAGAGATAGACTAATAGTGGATAAGATTAATGTTCTTAAATGGCAATAACAATAATAAATGGGATAATACACCAAAGGAAGATTTAAATTGTAAATTACGTATGTAATTATTACTAGAGTTGTTTATAAATATGATAGGAAATAAATGATAGTGATGAATGATAATATATTTTGCCAAAGCAAAGTGTATGTGATCTGGGAAATCTCGATTAAATTGCTTGAATTAGCAAAATCCTTTGTAAATTTAGTTCACCTCACGTTTCCTCCCAACTAAAAGTTGAGATTTGGGAAAAAAAAATTAAATTAACAAAATTGCTCTATTGTTATCTAAATGTCATGGAGACAGGAGGATATGGTATGAATATGAATCACCACATGCAATGTATATAGAAGTGACACCTAGACCTAAATATAGTGGAACAAGTTTAAACAACAACACATGGATCTCTTAATTGTTTCTTTTTGTTCCAGCAGCTGGTTCAAGGATAAATACATGAAGTAACTTCATTTCATTGTTTTGTCTTACTCCAAAAACACAAACTGAGGAACACTATCAGTGTTTCAAAAACAAGAAATTAAGGACTATAGGTATATAATTTCAGTAACATGCTACGGATTGGTGAAGTTGGGAAATGGTGGAATATTCTTAGTTTCATTGAAACAACGAAGACCTGGTACTAATTAATTTAATTTAATGAAATATTTAGTAAACCAAGTAAGTCATCGTGCCTTTATTGAATCGATGATAGGAAATTTGGTAAGTTTTCTCTTTAAATCAACTCATATTTGTATCTAAATGGTAAAATTAGTACATACTATGGTGGCTTTCCTATGACATGTAAGAAATTGAAAGAATGGAAATTATATTTTTTTTTTAAAAAAAAAAGGAAAAGAAAAGAAAAAAATATATAGAAAAAAAGAATAATCATAATGATGAAACCAATTTTCTTCTTGTTATCGAAGAGAAACGGGGGGCAACATTTGGATCATACAAGTTCTCTTTATTAAAATATAGCTTAAAGATAGTTCGTGATATATAAATAATTTGTACCGATATTTTTATTTCATAGTCTAGTATAATATAATATTCCCATGCACCTACCATATGCGCAATTGGACCGTCGATGTAAAAGGCTACCTGTAATGTTATTGAAAGATTCCCTGGTAAAACGCTTACATAATATATTAGGATGTATATAATATACACTTGATATTACAAAAGTATTTGACGCTTAACATATATGTTATACTCATCGATTTTACCCATTAGATGGTTAATAGTATCGATATATAGTAAGTTTAAATTATGCATAACAATATCTTTGTATAGATTATGATGGGACATTTGTATGAATATGATAGATAAATATAGCTGTATCTAGAAATGGACTAAACATTGGCTCATGGTTTGGTAGGAGATGGATCATAGGCTATGATATAGAAATAACACGATTTCAAGATATTCAATTGATTAAGAAGCTAAATAAGAGGATTAATAGGACAAATAAAGAAATAGGCTTGAGTTTGTTAGAGGATAACTTAGAAGCTACTTTAGTTAAGAATTATAACCACCTTAATTTAAAGGACATATTAGAAGTTTCGACAAATAAAATTTATTATTAGAATCTACTTACATATTGAATTAAAAGATGCTTAGATTGAAGTTCCAAACTAGAATGGACTTAGAGTAAGTTAGAAATATCCTGTTAGTAACTTTAAAATGAACCTGACTCAAATAATTAGTCAAAAAGTTTTAGAGTTATTTATATCTATGATATCTTAGGTGATGGATTACCTAAAATGACTCTAAAACGTAAATACCTATATATAAATAACTTTCCAAACTAAGGTTAATGAAAATTAATTCTATAAAGAATGAGTAAATTACTAAGATTTCATAACTTGTATAAACACTAAAAATGTTAGTTATAGTATAAGGATTTCCAACTAGAAACACTATAGTGTATGCATGGTTGGACTTGGACAATGACCTTAAAAAACTATAAAAACATACCCCACTGACCCAAAAAAAAATTATAATAATGTCAGGACTGTATATATATATAGGCCCGTATTGCACACAATCTTATCGAGCCATTCCCATTATTATTGTATTTTTTTTTTTTCAATCACAATCGTGAATTCTCACTCAAAAGTGAAGTGTTGATAATGCAGGATAGAAGCATCGACTCCTTTTGGTTGTAGGCAAACAAAATTCTTTTTTTTTAACAGATCTCTATGATATAGTAATTGGAAAAGCCACTTTTAACTTCAAGTGGTACCCCTCCACTCTCCGACTAGTCATTTTTTCCTAAGGACGTGTACCACTATTAAGTCGTTAGGTTTTAAGGATTTAACGGAAAAGAATATCTAATGGCACTAAATATGCTATATGTTCAGATGATTAATACGTTGTGCCTAGTTTTTAAAATAATACAATTTACATTTTTATATATTATAATTTTATTAATATAATTTATTTATTCACATGATGCGTTAGTACTATTGAAACATTTATCATTTTTAATAGTTTAATTATACAATTATTTCCCTTTACACAATTTATAATACTAGGTGGCTTTAAAAAAAAAGAAAAAAAAAACAGATTCATACAAGTAACAGGCACCTAGTGCTTCATTAATTATGATTTATGAAAAATAACATTACCGATTCGAACCATATACATAAAGAAAAATATGAAAGATATCATTAGGAAGAAGATAATATATAACATAACTAGATCGACGTTGGCATGAATTCCAAGCTAGTTGACTCCGAATGGTCAAAAAAAGGCCGATTTAACATTTGCAAATGCTAGTTTAACATAAAAATTAACCTTATCCATGCATATATGAACTAGTGTGAGGAAGGTTAACTCAATTACCGGTTCCTGACGAACCGATTACCAATAACATGTTCCACAACTTTGAACTTACTCAAGTGGAATTGCTATCATTTTACATCATGCCTTGGCTATTGTTTATTAATTATTTGATGCGAACGTTTAACAAATTCTTGCATATTATATAGGAGTTTTTGCTATATATACCGCTTGACAATTTTGTATCAGATTAATTAATCACTCCAGAATTAAATAAAACTAAACATGCATTGCATGAAATCCTACACCATCCAAAAGGAAAAAAAAAAATATTCATTAAGTATTACATATCATGTGTTATCGATAAAATATTGACTCGAACAATAATGAAAGTGGTAATTTTCAAATTAATTACTATTCGTGATTTTTACATTTCATATATATATCGATATTTTATTATTATTTAGATATTGTACTTACATAACACATGATATATATTACCTATTAAATAATTTCTTAAAAGCCATTAATGTTATATAGTAGACTAAAGGGTTTAATCAGGACAAAAGTCCTACTCCACTATACACAAACTAAGTAGCAAGAGAATATTGCAAGTTTAATGGAGCTTGTGATCCTACTCTAATGTTTTGGGTGCATATATCTTAGGGTATTTTGATAGCCAAGGATATCACACTTAAGGAAGGGCATTCTAGGGTGTTTTGTATCTAGGGATAGCAGTGATTGATGTTGGATATGTTTTTGGCACCAATGATGGAGATCAATTCTCTAACCCAACTTTTAGGGGGGAAATGAAAGTTATACCTTAAACTTCATATTGGTTACAAAATGATTACATGTGATGTTTATATTTATATGGTTGCTCATGTATGACACATGATTGACAACTAGACTTTGCTGATATATACGGTAAGGATAATACGTATAACTCCCCTTTAACTGAGCTACCATACATGCTCACCGCTCGATAGATTCATTTTGTAGGTAACACCAAAGAAGCTGGGAAGGGCTACATGTATGAGACCTATCTTATTCAAGATAAATGGCGTAAAATTTATAATTGTGATAGAAGACATGTACCACCTTAGTTGTTAAATTACAATTCTACACTTAGCAATTCAGATATAAATGAATCTCCTTTATAGTTTCACAAAGCCTAAGAATGTTTTAGTAACCACTCCTTTTACTGCTTGGTAACATATTCTAATTTCCTAAGATTGTGAGATAATGACTTGTAGTTTCGTTCTTTCTTTCTTTTTTTTTTTTTCCTCTTGCCTAATTGTACGTGATCTGATAAGATAATGATCAAATAATTAAGTGGGGTTTTGAGATCTTTGGCTCGAAAGATGTTTACTATGTAGCAAGTGTGCCTACAACATGATAGTTTTATAATTAATTAAACCTATCAAATCTCATTTTTAAGGTCTTTAATATAATGATAAATGGAATCGCGATACGTTAATCTGTGATGTTTATCTAATTAATTTCAAATATATGGTTTTTTTTTTTTTTTTTCAATTGGCCAACTTCTATTACAACTAATGAATGATGGGAGCCGGGAATCCAACGTAATAACCAATGTTTATTCTATTGGTTTATGGGGTCTTGGCAAAATGTATGTTGTAGTTAATGTAAACTTCAACGTGATGACTCTGAATAAATACATCTGTGATACTTTGTGTTAATCTTTTTGGTTCCCAACAGGATATACATATTAAGGATATGCAACTATTCATTGATAGTGAAATTTCATTAAAAGGGATAGACATTATTTATGTAAAATACTTGGAAAAAAATAACGTAAAAGTTCAGCATGTAATTATCACATACCGGTGTGGTGCTATCGAAGTCTATCAAATCGAGCTAGATAAGTGAAGCTAGATCGATACATATCCCTTGAAATGCTAGGGGCTAGGTGATATTACAATTTGCCATTTATATGTATCAGATTATTATAATAATACGGAAAGAATTAGCAATCTGGTTTCCACTAGCAAAAGGCAATGTTCGAGCCAGCTAGATGAAACATTAATAATTCCAAACCCCAAAAACAATAAAAATAAAAATAAAAAATAATAGTAATAAATTGTAAAGAAGAAGTAGAGTTAAAAAACATAGAGGGAAGCTAGTTCTTCTAGAGAATCGTCCGAGATGAGTTTGGGATCAGTATTGTCAAGCATCCACAAGAGATGGTCAAAAAGCACAACCTCACACTTAGCCACCAGAATCCCACCACCACCTCCTCCTCCTCCTCCTTCCTTGCCCGATTGCTTCTCTATGATTGCATTCAACAGGGGATGGTTCAAGTACCTGGAACTTATCACGTAAGGCTTCCTCGTACTTCCGACGAAGATCGTCTCGTGATCGTCCTCATCATTGATCTCCCCCCAGGATTGCTCCCTGGTGGATTTCGACCTCAGGATACTGTAAGATGATGATCTCCCTAGCTGCCTCGACAGGCTCTTGCATTTCCTCAGTATCAAACGATTGATCTTCTTCATTTGGTGTGTCCGATTGATTGATTGTGTTAAGGAGGTGGGGAAGAAGAAGAAGAAGTGTTGTGTCATTGTGGAGGAAGGTGAGAGCAAATGGAGGGGGACTTGATATACAATTCTAATGGGGAAAGGTGGAGCGAATTGGTGATGATGATGAGGGTGGGTGATGAGTCGTTGTTTTTTTTCCAGTGCTAAGAAAGGGTTTGCAACCAAAACCATTTTGTATTGACATTGACTATTCATCTTTTTTTATTAGTTTTCTCCTTTCCTTCATAGCCCATGTAGTGCAATACAACTACAAGCACACAAAACAGACAAAGCACCCACAACAGACAACACGATACTAGCTGGTCGGTCACAGGTCTTTAGTCTTTGTGAAAAATTGTTTGGCAAGTTGTAGTTAAATAAATTCCACATCTGGATAGATTTTCTATCAAAAATTCTGTCGTATGATCACTGATTCAAAAAATCGTCCAGATTTATGATAAAATAATATTGATTAATAGTAGATTAAACTATCAATAGTCTCCTAAAGCTGTCAATAGTTTTCAAAAAAATATTTTGTTGCCCATATATATATTTTTAAACTATTAATAAGAATGATTTACTATATAAATTAAGATGATTTATTAAACTTAAAAGTAATTATATTATATGGTTACTATTTTTTAATGATTATACTGTGAAAAACCACATTTTTTTAAATTTTAATATGCATTTTTATCTTTAAATAACATTTCAGAAAATGTTCTTAATTATTTCTTCAACTATTGCTAATCATTCTATGCATTTTTTACTAGTGAAAACTGAGAAAATAAATGAATGCTTTAAAAACACATGCAATGATCCCAATTCGGTATCACATTCGTAAAGTAATGACTCGATCTAGATTCATGATATTCGGGAGGATCGAAATCATAAAAGCTGATGAAAAGTGAATCTAGCTAGATATGAGAGAGAGAATAAAATCGGAAAAGAAGATGAAGTGATAATTCATATTTAAAAGAAAAAGTAAGATGTTATTTATAAATTGATATTTTGGTAATAATATGTAAAAGAAGAAATGAGATTCAATGTAATTTAATAATAAAATTCCTTATAAAATTATTATTTCGGAATCACATTCCTTAGAAAGCAAACCAAGTCCTGTGTCCATTCGAATGATTCGACGGTCCAAATCCAATCCAATCCAATCCAACCCAACATGTACATTAGGAAGTGGGGCCCCTCATGTGTCTCATAGAAAGAGGGGAAAAAAAAAAGAAAGAAAGAAAAGAAAGTCTTTCTCACGAAATGGAAAATTACGTACCTGTGTCATGGGCTGATTTATAAGGATTCAAAATTATAAGGTTTATTCAAGTGCAAGAGAAAATAATTCAGAATATTTTAGAATATCTAAAAGGTTCCAAAATATGTGGTAAATATGATAAGTAGATATATTTAATATAAAGGTAGGTGGGAATTCATTTGTAACTGTTAGATCGAATTGATCTTAACTCTCAATCTTGAGAGGCCTCTTGTATATATAGGGGAAATCTCTTCAGTTGTATCACCAAATTATTTTAAGTGAATACTATTTACATCAGAGTTTCTTTCTTTATATTTTCTCTCTCTAAATATTGTGAGTTGATATTGGCTGACTTAGCCTTCCTTGGTGTGGTCAGGAACGCTAAGTGTCGTACGGGTTCGAGTAAGAGAATCTGCCCATGATAAGTGGTACTAGAGCTAGATAAAGAGACTTTGTGTAGAGAAGATGTCCTTTAAAAGAGACAACAACACTTCGATGGTCGAAGAGTTAGGTAATCAAGATGACCACAGAGTCACCAAGCAAAGGGCTGGATCTCGGGACTTACAGAACTCCGTCCTTAATAGGATGGATAGAGTAAAGTTAAGCATTGTTGAAGTGAAGGAACAATTCGATGAATCACAAAGCAGTCTTGAAGAGATGGAGGAAGAACTTCGAGGCAAGTTACAAGGAGCATTGAATCAAGCCATTGAAGAGCCAAAGCAAGGTGATGAGGTGATTGAAGGGAATAATGAAGTACTCCAAGCTCGAGTTATTGCTTTGGAAACTAAGGAGGAAGATTATGAAGCCAAGATAGATGCTATAATGGTGGCCATGCACCAGGAGATTGAAGAACTTAAGAACCAACTAGCAGCATGTCGGGCGATAGTGGCAAATGGAGTGACCATCTAGTCTGCTCATAAGATCAATGTGCTCAAGCCCTTTTCAATGGGATATGATTCGCTTGGGAGGTAGACAACTTCCTCTAGGCAATAGAACAATATTTTAATGTTGTAAGAATCTTGGATAACCTCGAAAAGGTATATACTGCTGCTATGTATTTGAAAGATTTTGCTATGGTATGGTAGCATATGAAGGCAAACGAAATCAATACTTGGGTTAGCTTTGTACATGAAATCAAGGGGCAATTCTCTCTCCAAAATGCTGCTAAAGAAACAAAGGTGAAGTTGCATTACTTAACTCATAAGGATGACATTAAGCAATATGTGAAGGAATTCTCAGAACTAATGCAGGAGATCCCAGACCTTAACCAGGATGACGCTTTAGTGATGTTTTTAGATGGTCTGAAACCTTAGGCAAAGTTGGAGTTAGATCGAAGAGGAATAGAAGACATCTCTAAGGCCATAGTAGTTGCTGAAGGCCTACTAGAGTTCAAGAAGATAGAACATAAGACCCCGATGGGAAGGTGGAAGGGGGGAGTTGAAAAGGAAAGGAGTGGGAGTTCCTCAAGAGGGATGCCTAAGATGGAAGAGAAAAATAATAATTGGGAAAGGACTCGTGAAGGAAAAGATAAGGAATGATGGAAGTCCTGAGAATTGAAGTGCTATTTCTGCAATGGGCCCCATTATGCCAAGGGATGCCTAAAGAAAGATCGGTTGGCAACAATTATGGCAGATGAGAGCTTGATGAAGGGGATGAGGTTAAACTGGGTTTGGTACGACTACTTAGTGCTGTGAAGATGTAGGCGAAGTGAAAGGGGTTGATGTACACTGAAGTGATAGTTGCTAGCAAAAAGTTAAATGCCCTAATTGAAACAGGGGCATCTCATTTGTTCATCTCCAAGGTAGCAGCAAGTAAGATTAGAATGGAAGTAGAAAAAACCAAGACATGGCTCAAGACGGTAAACTTAAAGGAAGTCCTTACTATTGGAGTTGTCAAGGAGATGGAGCTCTATGTGGGAGAGTGGAAAAGGAAAGAAACCATCGAAATAGTACCTATGGATGACTTCGAATTTATGATTGAGATGAAATTCCTAGATCGTATTGATGCACTTATTATTTCTCGTGCAAACTGTATATGTATACTCAAGACCAACTCTTAATGTATGGTGCTTGTTACGAGGAAAGCTGGTCAAGCCACAAAATTCCTTTCCGCTATGCTATTAGCGAAGGGCCTAAAAAAGAATGAAGTTACGTACATAACTACATTGAAGGGGGAAGAAGAGACGGGGAGTCAAGAGGCAATTCCACATCGAGTGGGGGAGTTGCTAAAAGAATTTAAAGACATCATGCCTAAAGAGTTGCTAAAGAAGCTACCACTAAGAAGGGAAGTGGATCACGCGATTGAGCTAAAACCAGGTACAAAAGCCCCTGCTACAGTTCCTTATTGCATGTCCCCAAAAGAATTAGAAGAATTAAGGCAACAATTGAAGGAGTTGTTGGAAGCTGGATTCATCCAATCGTCAAAGGCACCTTTTGGAGCTCTAGTTCTCTTCCAAAAGAAACACGATGGATCCCTCCAGTTGTGTATTGACTATAAGGCCTTGAATAAGGTCACTGAAAAAAATAAGTACCCTATTCCTTTGATATCAGACTTGTTCGATCGATGGGGAGAGGCAAGATATTTTTCAAAACTGGATCTATGATTGAGATATCATCAAGTACGAATAACAGATGGAGATGAGTCCAAAAACACTTGCGTCACAAGGTATGGTGCATTTGAGTTTCTTGTTATGCCATTTGGGCTCATGAACACCCCAACTACTTTTTGTAGTCTTATGAATAGGGTATTAGCACCGTTCTTGGGTCATTTTGTTATGGTTTACTTGGATGATATCATGATTTATACCAAGTTTATGGAAGAGCACCCAAAACATCTTTATACAGTTTGCTTAGCCTTAAGGGAAAACGAGTCATATGTAAAGCTGCAGAAATGTACCTTTGCAAAGGAAGAAGTGGCCTTCTTAGGGCACATAGTAGGACAGGGGAAGATCAAAGTGGATGAAGAGAAGATACGGGCCATTCGAGAATGGAAAGAACCTACTAAGCCCACTGAATTTAAGTCATTTCTTGGCTTAGTAAATTATTATAGAAGTTTCATACGTGGATACTTTTGAATGGCTACCTCCTTAACAGATTTACTCAAGAAAGATGTTCTATAGGTATGGAGGGAAGATCAACGGAAGGCATTTGATACCCTGAAGGAAGCAGTCATTAAAGAACAAGTTCTGGCATTCCTTAATTTTGGTGAAGTATTTGAAGTATGTATGGATACTAGTGATTATGCCATTGGTGAGGTTTTGATGTAGGAAAACCATCCAATAGCCTTTGAGAGCCGAAAGTTGAATGATACGGAGAGGCGATACCCAGTACATGAGAAGGAAATGATAACTGTAGTACATTGCCTTCGAGTTTGGAAGCACTTTGTAAGTATAAGTCAGCGGGACTGGTCTAAGTTATTGGATGCCATATAGCTCTCTTTCAATCTACAGAAGAATGAATCAACAAGGTATAGTCCATTTGAGTTTGTCCTAGAGAGACAGCCATTAACTGCCAATACGATAACCACAAGATATACGGGGTTTAGTTCCCCAGCATATAAATTTGCAAAAGAGTGGCACGATAGCCAAGACTTAACTCTGAATTACTTAGACAAGGCTATTAAGAGAATAAAGAAAGTTGCAGGTAAGAAGCGTTAGCCAATGGAGTATTAAGTAGGGGATCAAGTACTTGTGAAGTTACACCTGATCTAGTAGACCAAGGGCCAATTGCACAAAGGATTAATGAGGCGTTATGAAGGACCATTTCTTATTGTAAAACGAATGGGACAAGTATCTTATAAGTTGGAGTTACCTCTAAGATTAAAATTCCACCCAGTATTTTATGTTAGTATGCTTAAGCCATATCATAAAGATGAGGATGACCTTAGTAGAACAATATCACAGAGGGCTCCAGTTGGAATTCAGGAATCATACGAAAAAGAAATTGGAAAAATTATTGTGGATAGATATGTGAGAAGACTAGGCCACTCCCCTAGGCATAAGTATATTGTTATTTGGAAAGAAAAGCCGGCAAGTGAGGCCAATCGGGAACCTACTGAAGCTTTATGGCAATTTTCCAAACAAAATTCAAAAGTTCTACGAAGAAAATACAATGAGGACGTCGCCGGAATAAGTGGGGGAGAATGTCACGGGCTGATTTAAAAGGGCCCAAAATCATGAGGTTCGTTTAAGCCCAAGAGGAAATAATCCAAGATATTCTAGAATATCTAAAAAGTTCCAAAATAGGTAGTAAATAAGGTAGATAGATGCATTTAATGTAAAGGTAGGTGGGAATTCATTTATAATCGTTAGATTGAATTGATCTTAGCCCTCCATCTTGAGAGGCTTCTTGTATATATAGGAGAAATCCTCTCAGTTGTATCATCAAATTATTTCAAATGAATATTATTTATATCAGAGTTTTTCTCTCTATATTTTTTCTCTCTAAACATTGTGAGTTGATACTAGCTAACTTAGCCTTCCTTAGTGTGGTTAGGAATGCTAAGTGTCGCACGGGTTCGAGTAAGGGAATTTACCTGTGACACCTGATTGGCTTGCATGGAAATGGAAACCTAATAAAACCTGTCGGTCTCTACATGAAGTTGTTTTCTTTTTTTTCAATTGATTATATGGAAGGATATTAATAAACTCAAATAAGGATCAATATTTTAAGAATTTTAAATAAAAAATCAATATTTCAATAAGTAGTTAAAATAAAAAATATAATCATCGTTATAATACTATTAATGTCGAGGCATTAACATAGTAAACACATGGTATTTAAATGGATAATTAAATGATAGATAAATAGAAAAAATATATAAAATTATACAAAAGTATAAAGAACAATTCAAAAAATGAGAAAGTTTTATACAAAAAGGAAAAAAGATTTTTTTTTTTAATTTTTCACTTTTTTTAGATATTTTTTATTTTTCTTAATTTCTAATTAATATATTATTATACATTTATTGTTAAAATTTTTATTTTTCTGTTTTTATTTTACAGGTTTTTCTTTTTTTGCATCTTCTTGATATTTTTATAATTTTAAATAATTATTTTTAATTTATTTATTATTTAATTATCTATGTAAGTGACACACTACGCTATATGGTAGATAATTGCTATGTCAACTAGAATTATTGGTGTTACAACAATAATCTTTATTTTAATTACTTACAAAAGTATTAATCCTTTATTTAAATTTTTTAAAATATTAATTTCTAATTTTAACTTACTTTGAAATATTGATATTATCCCATGTGATTCTCCCTACAAATTAAGGTAAAAGAACGATGGTACAGGCTTCCGACCGAGCAACCATTGCATCGGGTTCCATTCTTCATGCTTACATGGGTATCGTTCAATTTAATTCATTGTCAACAACTTTTTAAATTAAGTCCTTTAATTTGGAAAATTTCACACCAAAACCCAACTAAACCAAAATTTTTAAGATTAGACCAACAAATTTTTTCCATGTGGTTTCGGTCTAAACCAAAAATTTTAATTAGTTAAATTAGTTTGTATAATTAGTCATATTATAATTTTTGGCTGAAATATGATCATGTTATTTAATTTTTACTTTCTGTAGTCTCCTTTTTTACTTTTTCCAATATTTTCGTACATCTTATATTTTTTAATTATTTTCAATTTGTTATAATTTTATATGCTATTTGGCTTTTCTTTATTATTTCCAATTAAATAGTCATGTAAGTGCCACATCAACACTTACCACTTACCAATTGGCAGCTATATTAGAGCAACTTAACGATATAATTATAACATGTTGATGAAATTTCTTATTTAAATGATTTTGTAATAGGTTAATCTTCTTTTACTTTAAGAAGATGAAAGTTCAATCCACTGCCTTCAATATAAGTTTCCTTTAGAAATTTAAAGCGATATTCCTTATACATGCATCTAGCTGATGACGTAAATAATCAATATCTTAAAAATTATATTCTTCTATATCAAGTAGACTAAATAACGCCCCGTGGCCCACTTATCATTAAAATCATTATGAATCAAACCATTTTAGTATGACGGGTTAATTGATTAATTAAAGGAGCAAATTTTGTTGGTCTCTCGTTAATATCTTGTTCTTATAGGTGTATTAACTTAATCCAGAATAAAAAAGACGCTAAAAGGAAAACAACAATTACATCAAGCAGCCAAAATGATCTTGCTATGCCGTAATTATTATAATAATTAAGAAATAAAAAAAAAAAACTGTGCAGCATGTGCATAATATCGATAAAGCCTTTTCTAAAGATTTCTCCAAAACCTAATTTATCTCTTGAAAATCAAGCATCGCGCAATCTTTTAATTGACCTATCACTTGCTAATACCTCTTATAATCCAAAAGATTGCTCTCTTGATGAACTTTTTTTGCGGGCAAATTTCTAGCCACATGCACATATGGCCTCTTGAGGTGTACAATTAAAGGATTTATTTGCTCTGAAAGACTGAAAAAAGATTTAATAAGTAATACATACTACATATAATTGTTAATTTTATTTAAATATGCAACAACATGAGTAATGGATTTTTACGTAATCTAGGAATAAAATTCACTCAATCAAACAAATTAATTATTTGTGGCATTTAGGGTTTCTTAATTATTTCTCTTTTCAATTATCTCTCTTTTAACTTTCACACCCTCAAACAAAACTTTATATAGTTAAGTTAAAATAAAGAAATAATAACACACGACATACCATAAACACTTTAATGATCAATAAAAATATAACATATGAGCAACTACTAAAAGAATAATATTATTTGGTTTAATTAATTCTAATATTGCCTTCCTAAACCAAGTCTTCAAGTCTTCAAGTTTCACTATGCCAAGCATCTTCTTTAGCTTCAGGAATACATCTTCTTTAAGTAGCTTTGTAAAGATATTTGCAACTTGCCCTTTAGAAGAACAAAATTTAATCACAATTTCATTGTCCTTCATCAAGTTATGAATTTAATGGTACTTAATATCAATATGCTTGTTGCGACCATGAAACACAAAATTCTTTGTTAAAGCAATTGCTGATTTGTTATCTCAAAAGATTTTGATAAGCATAGCTTGTTGATACTATAACTCGCTTAGCATTTTTCTTAACCAAATCACCTATATAGCACATCCTACTTTAGCTATATATTTTGCCTTTACTGTTGAGAGAGCCACTACTTGTTACTTCTTAGATGACCAAGAATAAACTCCAATCCCAAGATGAAAAACAAAACCAGAAGTACCTTTTCTTATGTTAGCATCACTAGCCTAATCATTATCTGTATAGCTAACAAGCTCCACATTATCGGTATGAGAATAAAAATTCCATCAGTAAGCGTACCTTTGATGTACCTCAAGATACATTTAACTGCTTGCCAATGAGATTGACGTGGAGCTTCCATAAATCTACTAGCAATGCCAACACTAGACATGATATCTAGTCTAGTAGCTATCAAATATCTTAAGCTTCTAACCAAACTTTTGTAATTAGTTGCATCAACTAAGTTGCCATTACTATCTTTGACTAGTTTTGATCTCTCTTCAATTGGAGTCAAGATTTGTTTACATAAATCCATTCTAAACCTCTTCAACACATCACTTACATACTTTTTCTAAGAAATAAAGATCCTTGAATCTATTTGTTTCACTTTAATACTAAGGAAACAAGACATCAAGCCCATATCTCTCATTTTAGACTCAGTAATCATAGCCTCTCTAAACTTCCTTCGCGAATTAGAGTTATTACCAATGAAAATTAAATCATCAATGTATAAGCACACAATGATAATATCACCTTGTAAGCTTAATTTAACCTATAAAGTATGCTCATATGAATATCTTTGAAATCCATGATTAACAAAATAAGAATTAATTCTAGTGGTCAAGCCATACAAAGCCTTTCTCAATATGTAAACCTTGTCTTCCTACCCCTTCTTCACATGGTTAAGAGACTGTTTAACATATACCTCTTCCTCAATTACACCATTTAAAAAGGTAAGACTTAATATCCACTTAAAAAAATTTCCAACTATTTTGAGCAGTAAGTGAAATAAGCAATCTAACAGTATCAAGTCTAGCAATAGGAGTAAAAACCTCAAAATAGACAATACCTGGCTTTTGCTTATAACTTTTTTGCAACCAAACGTACTTTAAAACGATCTACCTCTCCATTAGACTTGTACACGGTCTTGTACACCTATTTAACACCAATTGACTTCTTATCCTTAGGAAGTGTAGTAAGCTCCCAAGTTTCATTCTTTTCAATTGAATGAATTTTATCATCCATTGCTTTCACCCAGCAATCATTACTAGCAGCTTCTTGAAAAGATAAAAGATCACAATATGCAAACAGGGCATAGTGCATTATATCATTGGAATCATCATTAAAAGAACTGCTAACATTACCAACCACATAATCCTCTAAATAAGAAGGCATCTTGCGTTGTCTCTATGGTTGACTAGAAGATTCTCTAAGCATAGGTTGTACATCAACGTTTGCATCAACATTATTTCCAACATTGATAAGAGGAGTTAGTTATGAAATTTTTTGTTCACTAGACTAATCCCAAACACCATCTTCATCAAATGTGACATCCCTATTGATAATCACTTTTTTAGTTTTTAGTTTTTAGATTATATAGCTTGTAACCCTTTGTTTCATTATTGTACCCAATAAAGATACATTTTTTTGCTTTATTATCGAGCTTCTTTCTCAACTCATCAGGTACATGAATATAAGCCATACAACCAAACACCTTAAGATGCTTGATGTTGAGCTTCTTATCATTCTAGGTTTCTTGTGGAGTCTTATTATGAACACTCCTGGTAGGACATTTATTTAAAACATAAATAGCACATGCAATTGCTTTTGCTTAAAACTGCTTAAGTAAATGTTTACTATCAACATGCATTTCACTATATCCATAACGATTTTATTCTTCCTCTCAGCTACATCATTTTATTGAGGTATGTATCTTGCAGTTAATTGATGCTGAATACTATGCTTTTTAAGAAATTCATCACACACAATATATTTTGTATCTCTATCAGTTCTCAAAATTTTAACTTAATATCCACTCTGCCTTTCAACATAAGTGATAAATGATTTCAACATATCACATACTTCAAACTTATGCTTAAGAAAATAAACCTATGCTTTCCTATTGAAATCATTAATGAAAGTAATAAAATACTCACTACTACCAATGAAAGGAACCTCCACAGAGCATAAATCTAAACAAATAAGCTTAAATGGCCTAGTAGCTCTCCATGCTTTCTCTTTAGGAAAGACATGTCGATGTTTTTTACCTAAATCGCAAGGCTCACATACTTTATTAGGCATATTAATATTGGATAAGCCAAAAACCCACTGTTTACGAAAGATAAAGTTGATGTTACCAAAATTCAAGTGCCCAAGTCTCATGTGCCACAACCAATTATCATCAACAATTATAGAAGCATGACAATAAGATGTATCATAATTAAGCTTTAAAGGAAACAAGTGATTTTTAGACGTGTATACCTTTGTTATGAGTTGTTTATCAGCATCAAGAATTGTATAGCCATGTTTGCTAAACTGCAACTCATAATTTTTCTCTACTAGCTGTCCCACATTAAGAAGATTCTGATTGACATTAGGGGATAAAATACTTTTCAAATATAGTTTAGGGACCCATTTTTTAACCTAATGCCAATTTGACCTTTCTCACATATTAGAATGCTACAATCATCACCAAGTTTCATTAAAGTATGAAAAGTATCATCAAAATCAATAAATAAGTCCTTTTTACCACTAAGATGATTGCTACATCTTATATCTAACAACCACTAGCTATTATCCATAATATTATAATGACTGGCAATCAATAAGGTTTTTGTATTATCTTCACCATTCTCGACAACTATTGCATGGAATTTTTTATCGTTCCTTAGCTTGACACGATAGTCTTTATTAACATGATCATATCGATTACAATTATAACACTGAATATATGCCTTACACTCAACTTATCTATGACCATACTTCTTACACTTGGAATATTGAATAGATGAGTTATCATTATTGAGTTCTCTTTTAATATATTTTGATGATAAGAAAAAGATGTATATGAACTTCACAAGATTTTTAAGTATACATGATTTTTTTTTAAAAAAGAAGTATTTAGAAGAAAATAAGCTTGAGCTTATCAGAATGCATGTCAGAATGTGTATTAGAGTGTATATTAATAAGTCAGAATGTACATCAGCAAACATCAGAACATTACAGTATGCGTTCGATAATATGTTTAGCTATTGTTTCTAAGTTGTTTTAATTAACTTAAACAAATTAAGTTGGATAAATGTGCAAGAAGACCTAGCTTCACTTTATTGAGTATATTTGGGTAATATATTCAATTTCATTTCACTAAGATGGCGAAGTCCATGGTGATTTAAGAGTTTGCTCAAGAATTAGATTCGAAAAATTGAATTATTAAGATTTAAGTAGTAAGTTTTTTTATAATCACGGTTAGAATTATTTGAGGATTGAAATATAGTTAAGAGATTAATTGGAAGAAGATTTTGATATATTCTTCATATAAGGACTTATTGGACATGTTGAGTTTGAAAAATAGGCACAGCTCTTAGTAGTTTCTTGAAGATAAGGTTTGTTGGATTCAAATTTTTAAACTTGAAGATATCTTACAAATAAGCCTGAATATTCTTAAGTAATCCAACCTGATTTCTTATGGGATTTGTTTTGACAAAATTCAACTAAAGATATTGAAGAAGGAAGAAGATTTGTTCACGGTAGTTAAGATAAGTAGTGTTGGATTTGTTCTTATCTCCTCATCCTTATCTTTTGAAATGTTGGAATTTCCATAAAGACAACAGAGGATTAGAACTTATCACAACATGCAGCAACTTTCTAATTACACAAGCTTGACAAAGAAACAAATCTGGAACAACTTGGCTCAAAATTTTTGAATTTCAATTTTCGGTTCCTATTTTCATGGGATACTTCTCCAAATCAAAATTGATTGTGTTTGAACAAAGATATTATGGAGAAAAATCTAAAAATAGCCATTTCTAGTTGTTATATGTTGATCAAAACATATATTGTACACTCAATATCAGAACCGAAGTTAAAAATACTCTTAGGCAGATTGTTATATATCGTGTCAGAAACTTAGTCAAAAATTGAGCAAAAACAGTTTTGTTATTTCATTGTTATTGCATTTGTGCGAAAGTTGTAAGGAGCTATTTCATTGTAAACATTATTGACATTGTGTTTTGAGTATGATAGGATTAGGGGGTTCTTTGAGTCTTGTGTACAGCTTAGGAAAAAGCTAGTGAGATAGAATAGAGAAAAGACTGGATATTTATGTAATCTCTCATTGATATTTGTTTATTGAAAAGTTTGGACTAGTAAAATAACATCGGTAAGAAAGAGCGAGTCCCCAGTAATAGAGCCGGAAGAGTACAGTAAGCAAAAGGACGAAGCTCTATAAAATCGCTTACCTAATCTTCTTACTCCTTATCTTCTTTTCTTTCAATTTGTTATTATTATTTGCTCTTTGAGTTAACAATCGATTTTTAACTACTTACTCGATTCAAGATATCAAGAAGGATTTTTTAAATTCATAAGTTTTAGTTTTTGCAAAAGGATATCAATTCACCTCCTTCTTGATATCTTATTGGGACCAACAATTGGCGTTAGAACCTTGCTCTAATATCACAGAGTCAAGATCAATAGTTGAAAGTAGTGGTCCGTTGATTGTTCAACTTGGTAAGGCTCTATTCTTTTATGGTACTAATTTTCTTTATTGGAAGTTTAGAATTGAGACGTACATCAAGGCGATTCAATATCAAGCTTGGGGAATTATTTCAAATGGAGATGTTAAAGTTACAGAAATACCTTCTACGATAGAAGAAATTACCAAAGCTAAATTGAACTCAAAGGCTAAGAATTTGCTTCTTTCTACTATTGTACCTTTTGAATTCTATCTAATCTCTTCTAGTAATACAACTATGGAGATTTGGGATACATTAGTTTAGACATACGAAGGAACAAACACCATTAAGGAGACAAGAATCAATACCTAATGCAACAATATGAGACATTTTATATCCTTCTTAGTGAAGATATAAAAGATTCATTTAGTTGTTTCATAGCTATCACTAACAAATTATCGTCTCTTGGAAAAAAGATGAGTAATGCAGATCTTATTAGAAAAATGATAAGGATCCTTCCTAAGGTGTGGAATGCAAAGAAGACAGTTATTGAGGAAACATGTGATATGACAAAACTTAGCTTAGTCAATTATGCAGCAAGCTAATGGCTTATGAAGTCAAATTCCTCAAGTAAAAAAGTATGTTAGAAGATCTAAAGAGAAAGTCTGTGGCCTTCAAAGCTAAGGATGTTGAAGTAAATTCTAAAAGTGATGAATCTCATGAAGATGAGGAAGAAGATGTATCAATGCTAGCTAGCCGTCTAAATTGTCTATTGAAAAAGAAAGGTAAGAAAGTTTATAATTCAAAAAAATTTTCCACTAATAGAAACAAAAATGATGTAGGAAAAGGTTACAAAGAGAAAGAAAAAAATAAAGTCAAAGAGAAAAAAGAGATTGTGTGTTATGAATGTAAGAAACTAGGATATATCAAATATGAATGTCCAGTGTTGATCAAGAAAATGGATAAATACAAGAAGAAATACAAATCGTTGATGGCCACATAGAGTGACTTGGATGAGTTAAAAACTGAAGTAGAAAGTATAGAAGATGAAACCAAAGAGGCAAACTTGTGTTTAATGGCTCTTTCAGAGGTAAGCTCCAAATCTGATGATGAAATTCTAGGAGATATATGTGCTGAAATAAATAAGTTATTAAAAGCTCTCACTAAAGCTAATGACAAGAACATAAGAATTGATAATGAGAATCGCATATTGAAAGAAGAAAAAGTTACTCTTATTCAAATGAATAAACTACTAGCAGATGAAAATGATATTTTAAAAAATGATGTAGAAGGATTACATGTTGCCAGGGAAGCGGTAGCAAATGAGAATTTGATACTAAAAAAAGAAATAAAAGGCTTAAAAGATCGAGTGAATGTCTTGTCAAATTCAATACAAAATACTTTCCAAAAAATTTGATGAAAGTGATAAGAAACTCCAGTTGATCATTTCATGTCAACGTATTGATCAATCTAAAATTGGATTGGGTTATGAAAATAGTGAATTTTCACATTAAAAAAGGGAGATAGTGTTTGTAAGAGAAGCAAGTAGTAAAGAAATGACTGATAATAAGAAAGAAGAAAAGACTGTTGAGCAGGTCAAAAAGTCAAGTAAAACTTCCTTTGATCAGATTAGAAAGTGCTCATAAGGAAATGGACACTTGAGAAACTCAATCAGAAAGTATGTCAGAAAATATTAAACTTTAATCTCAAGAAATATGGTGAGCAACATGTATAAAATTCAGAAACCCTATGTTTGTTTCTTTTATAACAAGTTAGGACATATTGAAAAACATTACTTCTATAAAAATTCCAAGCTTAGTAATTATTAAGTAAAAAATCAAAACATAAGCTTGAATTTTAAATGACCCAAGCTTTGCTGGGTTCGTAAATAGAGTTGATTTGTCTGTGATGAATGTAGAAACACAAAGCCAAAACGAAGGGGTCATGGTATCTCGATAGTGATTGTTCGAGGCATATGATAGGCAATACTTCGTTGTTCACAAACTTGGTTTGGAAAGAAGATGGTTATATTAAATTTGGAGATAATGGTAGAGGTAAGATAATTGTAATAGGTACAGTTGGTTTTCCTCTCTATATAATCGAAAGCATATGAGCACATCACAGCAGATCTTGCAAACAATCGAAAGCATTCGGTTGATATTATAGTTTTACTTATGCTAATGCTGGAGAATTTCCAGAAATGGACATTTCCTTGTCCTATTCCTTCGACTAAGGGATTTGAACCACTAATCAAATTCACTGTAACAAGGCATTCTTCTTCACGTCATAAAGACCAGATTTGTCCCATCCAAACCTCATAGTCGAGTTAATAGCACCAAATCCTATTTCTCTTTCAACAACATCCAATTTTCAACATTCAATTGAATAGCAAAGATAAACACGAACAAAGAATGCACTGTTAGCAAGAGATGGTTTAGGCTTGCCCCTTAACCAGAAGGAGCAACTATTGCTGTGATGCTAGAATGGAAGAATTCACTACTTGAGAAACTCTTGTCGGAATAAGTGCTTTTTTAGAATCTACGTGACCGGCATACTTGACTGTCTTGTTAACCATTTCGCCAAGTAATAGCATATGAGCAGACGCTTGCTTTTGTTTATTTTACAAATCAAAATCTAGTCTTTACAATGAAGGGCATAGCTTTATGTTGTATGTATACTACTACTGCTAACCCCTTTCACTCCTCAAGTTAGGTTTAGTGAAAGCCGAGAAAGTGTAGAGCCCTTGCTAGGAGTGAGTTTACGAGCTAGACTGATAGAGGGAGTAGCTAAAGCTCCTTGAGATTCAAGGAAGAACTCACTTTTTCTAATATACTTACTTGATCTCTTAGTTCAAATACGATTCCTATTCCTTTTTTAATTGTAGAAAGCAGTCTTTCTTAACTTGTGTGATGAATTTGTTTAATATACTAAATGAATTCCTCTATTGCTACATTGAAATTGGATAGTTGAGTTAATGCCTTTTCTCTATCATAATTAAGAAAAAGCTCTTCTAGGAGCATAAGCCACTCTAAGGGTGACGGGAGCTAGGTGGAAAGATCATTAGTTTGAAGTTTTAGTTATAAAGGCCCTAGAAAAGTCAAAAACCTTTTGTCACTTTGGTTTTTTACTCTCAAATTATAAACCAACAAGAAGGAGAGGCAGTGGGAGTGACTGGCTGAACTCAAGCTGAACTAAGCTTTGCAGTTTTGAATAGAGCCTTTAGAGGCCAAAGCACTACCACTATGTACTTTACCAAGATTGCTATGTTGTGGTGGTGTAGGCGGTATGCTACCAAACTAACCCATAAGGCACTTGCACCATCAACACTTGGGAGGATTTAAAAACGAAAGGAAATCAAGAAGCCCAAAAGAATGGAAAGCGATTGATGCATATGGGCTCCATCCACGACTATGTGAAGGAGTTCTCTACACTCATGCTTGACATGCCTAATATGCTAAAAAAAGAGTGCTTATTCAACTTCATGGATAGGTTACAAAATTGGGCTAAGCAAGAGCTAGAACATCATGGGGTACAAGACCTTGCATTGGCAATGGTGGCAGTAGAGAAGTTGATAGAGTTTAAGAAGATAGACTCCTCCAAGTCCAACTCTATCAAGAGTACCCTAGGCAAATGTAGGGAAGAGAAGGATAAGGGCCACCGTGGTGACAAGGATGGCTTAAGTCGGTTTTCTACCTATAAGGACAAGAGAAAGGAAGGTGTGATTCCTCGTTTCAAAAGACAAATGGATTGTTAGGTGGAGAATGAGGTGTCCTTATGGACATTGAACTTCAAGGGCTGGTCAAAAGCTGTTTCAGTATTTGCTGCAATCGGATAAAAAAGGAAATCCCAACTTATTTGCCATTACTGGACTGGGATTGACTCCTTCTAGAAAAGGAAGGCCAATCAATGAAAGGAAGCTTTAAGTGCAACTGAACTTGGAGATCTATCAACAAAGGATGGCTAGTGCCTTTAACAAATGGGTCAGACTACACTCTTTCAAGAAGGGAGACTTAGTCCTCATGGTATAAATGCCAATTATTATCAACCAACAGACCTAGAGAAAGTGAGTGCCTAAATGGCAAGGCCCCCAGCTTCTTTTCTTTCTAATTGATCTCCTACTCAAAATCTATCTACTTGTCTTATACCAACCTTTGATACTTCTCCTACTTACTTCCTAAAGGCAAAAGTGTAATCTAGTTTCTAAAAAAGTTTTCTAGTATGAGTATGGCCTATCTAAGCAAACTACTCCTTTTTGTTTGCCACTATCTGAAGGAAGCGAGCTCTTGCCTATCGACTTGTTTTTATGTTATGCTGTATTGTAAGTGAAATTCTGGTTATGTATTTCTATTTGTTATCTGTATAAGCTAGGTGCACTGCTAGACTAAAAGCTTATGATATTGACGTGATGGCTACATCTCAAAGTACGGAAAGGCCATAGTACTGGTAAGTAAAGGCAAAGTCATCATAAGTGGTTGACTGGGCCTAGGAATCACCATCGATCAGGGCCCGCGAGCTTTTAAGGTAAATTCATCCTTTTTCACTCGTCTTTCATGTGTACCTATATGAATTTAATAAGTAATTATGTTTTGGCGATGGAGAAGTAAAGAAATGAACAATGTGTTAGTATTTAGTTATGCAAAGCATTGTTGACAATACTTACTCAACTTACAGCTTTCACCTACTTCCATACCACTCTTTTATGAATGGGAGGGTAGAGTACTTACCTTGGATTTACTTGCGGACACTGGTTTTCTTGGTTCTAAGCCACTCACTACTTCTATTGTTGTCAATCATTGGTTGTCAAGGCAAGATTCCTTTGACTTGGTAGATGCTTCCTTCTATCGAAAGGCAATTGGAAAATTACTTTATTTGTGTATAACATGGCCTGATATTACATATTTAGTCCACATTCTTAGTTAGTTCATTGAGAAACCACAACATGTTCATCAATTGGCGTTAGAGTGTATATTATGATAATTAAAGGGTCTATTAGATAGGGTATTCTTTTTTCTCCTAGTAAGGACTTAGTCCTATGACCATATAGTGATAGTGATTGAGGAGGTTGTCCAAACTCCAGAAGGTCTACTACAGGTTTTTGTGTTTTTCTAGCAAATTCTTTGTTGAATTGGAAATTGAAGCAACAATCTATTACTGCTCATAGTTCTATCAAATCAAAGTATCGAGCTCTTGCTGCAACTACATGCGAAGTACTTTGGTTGATAGCCTTGTTAAAGGAGTTTCATCTTACTTGTTGGTTGCTAGTACAACTATTTTGTGACAATCAATCCATATTACACATTGCGAAGAATCCTATTTTCCTTGAGCATACAAAGCATCTTGAAATGAATCTACACTTTGTGCAAGATAAAGTACTTGAAGGTATTGAATTGCCTAAAATGAGAGTAATTAATATTTACTCTTCATCTTGAGGTGAATGTTAGAAATTTTATTTATATCTCATTCAGTTTTGTAGTTCACTTAGTTAGATTAGTTAGACGGTTGTTCTCTTAACTGCAATAGTTTGTTAGTTTGTTTTAGTTGTTAGTTTTGTTTAGTTGCTTAGCTTTTAGTTGTGTTTACTTGCGGATCACTTGTATATCAAGAGTTGTAGAGTTTAGCTGGAGTAACAAATTCAACTTCACAAATCTTTCACACTTTGTGTTCACCTTCAACTCTCTTCACTGTCTTCGTTCTCTCTCACTCTTTTCTTCTCCTATTGTTTTGTTTTATGTTTGTCACTTCGTGATATTTGTTGGAAGCCGCTCAACCTAACTATCTGAAAGGGAATCAACATCTTAAGAATCCCATTGTTGATCCTGATAGCACTCCCAGGGCAAAGTAGTAAATGAGCCAAAGAGTTGTTAAGGGATCACAAAATAGATGTGTCATTATCTTTACCTGCAAGGGCAAAGACCTTGTACCATCATTGGGTAAAGGGAGATTATCTTCTAATGCAGCCAAAGTAATCCTCCATGGGGTTGAGATTCATTCTTTTTATCTTTCTTCCATCTCCAAACCATTACTAGAAGCGTGAACTGGAATAGGATGAACTTTGGCTAATATCCATGGGTGCCTTTCCTTTAACATTGCTATTCACTTTTTTAGGCACATGTCTTTTCTTTACATTTTGTGGCTTCTTTCTATTCCCATCAGCAGTTGGCTTGTTAATTTATCGCTAAATGTAAGTATTCTCTTGTTTAGATTCATCTGGGGTTAGTCCAATAATATTTCACAATTTTAAAGTATTGATTATGACAATTAAGAAATTTGAAGAACGTTTTTCATAAGACAAACATATCGTATACAATCTTTTAGCCATTTCTTTATATAATTTTTAAACAATTAATATGTGTCTTTATCTTTTTATAATATATACTTACCTCTAAACCTGTATAAGAGCTTATTTCAATCCGTGAATCAGTTTGGAAATAATCCGTTGGACCGTTGAACTAAAAGTGGGCCTAAACTGGTTGTTAAACAACCATGCCCTAAGGGTTAAGATGGTTCAACCATGTTAAAGCCAATGGGCTGAACCGACGGTTAGGCCAACGATTGGAGGTTAGGCTAATTCCAAAAATTAAAAATATATATGATATATAATATGCTATATATGTATTATATATATAATACAAACATACTATATATATTATATATAAGATATAATTTATATAATACAAATAAGTATATAGTATATATAATATATAATAATTAATATAGTATATATAATATTCTCTCTCTCTCTCTCTCTCTCTCTCTCTCTCTATATATATATATATATCATATAACACTACGCATTCATGCTCATACGGTTCAAATAAATTATTTCGGGATTGAAAAAATATATTGAACCGAAAATAAAATTTTCAATTCACAAGTAACAATATAAAATTTTAAACTTAAATGGAATAAAAAAAACCAACGGTACATAAATTATTTACAATAATTAAGGATAATTAAAAAAAGAATCTTACAATTCAAGAGCCACTAAATCAACTCTTAAACTGTTAATTCAAGTTAATCGAATCCTGTTCACACCTTCACTAACCCATGAATTAATAGTTTCGAGCCAATTTGATCTAGTGACCACCTCTACTTACGTACTAACCATTATTAAAATTTCAATAGCATTATTTTACAAGACTTTCGGTGATAGTTGGATAAATAAGTGTATATTTTTAAAAATTATAAAATTTAAAGGAAAATTTTAAGAGCAATAATCTGAAATTCTTTGCTGCACCCAACTTCCACTAAGATATATGTACATGTCTAGTTCTAATTGATCAGATGAATTTCATTTTCAAAAGGCAAAGACGAGATTTTTGGTTTTAGGTGCCTTCTGAATAAAAACGGAATCTTGACTTATCTAGAGACTTCTGAGGAACATTTTGTGCAATTAATAAGAATATTCTTTGCTTTATTCAGGATATAATTATTATATATAGGAATCTAGGAAAAGTATGTTTGGCCATTCTCAGAAAAAGGATTTATTAGATATTAGTATATGGTAGTGGAAGATTAACATAATAAGAAATGAATTAATCTGGTTTTGCATGAGATTGGGGTACATTAAAATTGTAAAACTTGATAATAAATGTAACCCCAGCTAGCTGTGGAGCATGACACTAGTCACGAAACCCTCCTTTGCTTTCTAATTTGAAATTTATCAATCAATTTTTTGTTTGGTAATCTGTAATGAATGGAGATGAATATCGTTACGATATTTGATTAATTTGATCCGAAATTTAGAATTATAAGTAAAAATAAGAAAATAATACGCAACAAAAAAGATGAGATTATAATCCTATCCCGCTCTTTACATTTGGTCCATTAAAATGGAATAAGGCTGAAAAGCAACAATAATTCCTTTCATGTTATTCTGTTTAATGATTGTGAATATTTTGAAATAAAATTTATATTTTATGAGAAAAATCAATTCCTCTATTGAAGAAAATGAATGATATTTTACTAATCAAATAAAAAAATAGCTATTTTATAGAGATAAAGTTAAAATACAATTCCATTCTAATAAATCGTTTGGTCTATAAATTCTAGATTCACGTCATCATCCGTTTATCGTCCCTCTTTTTTTGTTTTATTTAAAAAAAAAAGGCTACAGGAATTGAAAGTTTGGGGTTGTGAAATAAAAGAACCAAACAAGGCCTTAAAACCATCTTATTCGCTTTCAGTTGTCAAATCCAATCCAACATTCCAACCCGTGCGTCAGGAAGTGTAGCCCTACGTGTGTCTCACAGGTAGGCCGGTGTGCAAAACAGTAACCTAGTAATAGTGTAAAACTCGTCCACGAGGGGAAAGAGTCGAAACACAAATTAGGTGAATTAAAATGAGACCTTTGCTAGCTATCAAAATCATGAAAATATCCCTAAGTTGATAAAATGATGCACTTAAATCCATTGAAAGATGTTGATATCTTAAAATTTTTTGTACAATGTAGTCCAAAATAAATCTCAAATGAATTCATTATAGTCTAATAATATTAATATTGATCTTCCAAATAGAGTAGATCAAATATTTTAGTAATTATCATTTTTTAAAGAATGTAATTAAATACAATATTTTAAAAATTTAAAGAATTTTTTATAATTTTGATAGTTTGCAAAAAAATATCTATATAAATTGTTCAAGGCTAGTCTAAGGATGTTGAATTGGAGAAGGCAAACTTGCCCTTTTTAATCAAGTCCATTTCAGAATTATGAAAATATATCCACTTTTTCTTTCAATGAAAGCACATATTGCATTGATAAAAGGATACTTAAATATATATATGTGTGTGTACGTGTAGGAGTGAGCGAGTATCTTTATTACACAAGATACTAACTCGTACCTTATTCAATCAGGTAAGTAGATATTAAGGGTCAAAAGTAAATTTTGGATACAAATTTTCGAAATCTATTTCAACAAGGTGGATGTTGTAACCCAAGTTCGAAGGAAGAGCTTAACTCAAAAGATTAGCTTAATACGTAGGAGCACCCTTTCAACGTAAGTGTTGCATTTTATCTATGCTACTTTTCAATATGAGACTATAATATTATTACCCTCCTTTAAAAGTCAACTCTTGCATTGTTCTATTTAAACTATCCACTCTCAGTAGTTTTCACTTTAGACAACTCATACCCCACTTCATTAAGTAACCCTTTCTCAAGTTGTTCTTTTTCTAAGTCACCTTTTCCGTAGGGTTGGCCTCTTAACGAGAACAAAAAATACTGCAACCTAAGCCCAAAGGAGAACTTACCTCAACCTAAAAAACTAATTTGCCAGGTGGGAGAGCCTATTAAACTTAAGTATTGCATTTAGTTTATACTACTTTCCCATACGGGATTGTATCTGTATGGTATGGATATAAGGTTTTTCTACCTTGTATCCATCCCAAAAATGTACCCTAAGGAATAAAGGGTAAAGTTTCTAGGTATCTTGCTTAAACTTTGTAAAAAATTATAAAATAATATTGGTAAATGAATAATGAATGATAAATATTTTAATAAAAAGAAAAAAAAAAGAGTCCAAGATCATAAGTTAATAACTTGAAATTTATCTCTTACATTACTTTTATCATTTGTTCCTTATTCTTCCCCCATTTTTCTCTCAAACTTTACATTTTCCCTTCTTTCCTCTTATTCTATCTTATTTATTAAATAGTAAGATCACATAACTTAAAATAACGAAAGTAGGAAATTTTTTTTTTTATTATTTAATAGATTTTGCTATAGGTTTTAAAGGTTTTACACATGAAAATCTTGTAATATCACATGTAATTTTTTTAATTGTATAAACTTGAAATTTATAAGAAAAAAAGGTAAAGTGTATAAGTTTCATGTGTATAAGTTTTACAAGGTATAGGTTCCATAATGGTTTTTTGATGCTATAAGATAAGTTCTGGTTTCTAAATTTGAGAACCTATACTTGATAGGGCAAAGAATGGATAGGACCTTATACCCCATCCACCTTATATCTACTTGCACTTATATATTAATTGAAGAAAAAATATTGAATTTTCCAAAAAGATAATGGATGTTATGTGCCACTTATTGTTAATGTAGGAAAATATGGCTGTTTATGCTTAGTATGATATCTTATTTTTCCATGAATAAATACCTTATATACAATATATTTAAGGTGGTCAAAATATTCTCTTTTTATTTTTGTTATGTTAGAGTATTTGTATTTATTCCAACAAATTTTATTTGTATTTATTCCATTAAATTTATGTTCATAAAAGAAGTATCTCATTCCTATATATTGGTAGCTATGCGAATAAAAGAGTATGCTTTTCTGACCTATTTTTTATCTAGTTTTTTCTACTCTATTTTTTTTATCATGGTATAAGAGCCCTGTCGATCCTCATAAACCATTCAAACTAGATGGGTGATTAAATCTTAAGTGAAACAAAAACACCACAATTCAAGGTTTGGTTTGGCACTTTCCATGAAGGCGACCAAACTCTCACCAATATGACTACCAATCATCTTAAGAATGGATTCTCCATAGGATACCACTCACTTCAAATTATCCAATATAAATTAAATGGTGAGAATTTTCATGAGTGGCATCAATCTATAAAATAGGTAATTTGTAAGAAAGGAACATTGGGATATTTGACAAACGCATGTCAAGCACCTATTGTTGAATCATGAGAATATAGCGTATAGGAAGCTGAAAATGCCATGGTTATGGCGTGGCTTATCAACTCAATGGAACAAAAAATTGGTAGGCTATATTTTTTTTTGCAACAGTGTTAAGGAACTTTAAGACATGGTTTGGGAGGCAAATTCTAATATGGAGAACGCGTCCTAATGTTTCAAACTCAAATCCAAGGTAAGACTTACAACTCAAGGTAATTTAATTATTTACAAAGTATTATAATACACTAATGGAGTTGTAGCAAGAAGTCAACTTATTCTCTGACATTAATTAGAACTACCTCGCGGAAGATGTAACTAAGATGCAGGAAAAAGATCAAGTTTTTGATTTCTTAGAAGGATTGAAGGCTAAGTTATGAACCCCTAAAATCACATGTAAGGTAATTGTATCCAGATTTAAGGCTTTTAGAAAAACTTATCTAATTGAGCCTAAACTTTACAACTAAAATAAAAAGTTAGTTGAAATAACCTAGTAAAGTTATATTATAAAAATAATGACCAAAAATCCCAATTTTAACTTTAAAAGTGTAATTACATAATATAGCAGGAAACTCGTTGAAATCCTTAAAACCGCGCTTGAAATGTAATTAGGACTTAGAGACAGGTTAATTAAGCTATAAAAGGAAATAATATAGTATAATACACTATATGAATATATACGTATTTTTATGAATATATCTGATAGATATAATAATTATACCTGTAAATTAATCTGAAATTATAAAATTATATAAAATAAGTAATGAACTCATAAAGTAACTATAAAATATATCTTAAAAATAGAAAACGTAATAGAAACATAATTATATGTGTATAATTACACATTACATGTATCAATTACTTAGGATACATATACGTATATTAGTAAATATACAAAATATTAAACATAATATATATATTATTAATAAATACACTAAAAATCAGCTAAACTTCATCCAAATTGCAAG
The DNA here is from genome assembly GCA_024138015.1 of Lumnitzera littorea. Taxonomy (NCBI): domain Eukaryota; kingdom Viridiplantae; phylum Streptophyta; class Magnoliopsida; order Myrtales; family Combretaceae; genus Lumnitzera; species Lumnitzera littorea. Next base: position 12,382,325 of record JAMXBB010000012.1, on the reverse strand, counting down.
GAAAGGCTGGAGATTGTTGGATCTAGGCGTGTCAAGTCTAGAATCACCTTAAATGGTGAATCAAAAGCTCATTCCCTAAAAATTGGACACCTCTTACTTGATTAAAAGTAGAAAAATTATAAGAAAAACCTCATACAGCAAAATCCAGCCCCTATAAATAGCAATGGAAATCAAAACATTATTAGTTTAGCAAACTAAAATCTAGGATAGAGATAGAAAATAATATGGAAATTAGAAATATTTTAGAAAGTTAAATAAAAATAAAAGCAAAGGTCGAATTAAGTTGGTTCCCCAACCAAACTTGAATTTGTTGTTAAACCTTGCCACCACCTAGTTGTCTACCCTACGCCAAAGCCTTCTGACAACCACCCACCAGTCGTCGACTATCGGTGCTCAGATGAATAAGTTGATCAATTTTCTGCCCTATTTTTCATTTAATTTCTAAAAATATTAAAATAATGTAGAAAATTATGAAAAATTTTATTTTTAGGTTATTTCATATATAATTTCACGTTATATTTTTATTTCTATAAAATTACAAATATTTTATATACTTTATTAAATAAATCACTATTCATTTGAATTTTGAAATTCAAATAAATGTATTAAATGATATCGTTTATAGCTGAAAATTTTTATATAGAATACATATTACATGTAGTTAACCGCTATGTAGCCCATTTTTTTATTCATGTATTTTTAATATTTATTATATTTTTTTACCCTAAAAAATAGGGTAAATTATAAGATAAATTGATTTTTATAAAATTAATGGATGAGATTGATGTTTGCTAACTTCTGGTGATTTATAATAATGTCAAGATGTATTAAAAGTAATTTTGTATAAAAATGATAATATTTGTTTAATTAAATGTAATTTAGGGGCAAAAATGTAATTATATATATAGGTGATAAACTCGATAACATGAAACCACATACTGACTAAATTCTCCATATTTTTAGGAGTTTATAAAAATTTTTAAGGAATTATTTGGTAACCCAAGCTATTTATTACAAATTTACTTAGAAAAATGACTTAATTTACTAACCGAAATACGTTTTTAACAAAACTAATCTAATATATGATAAATATTGAAATGAATCCCATATATATACATGCTAATTAGGTTTGGTTAGAATGGAATTTTGTTGTGTTTTTTACTATTATAGGACAGGTTAGGGTATACATGTATTATGGTTAGAAATTATAGGTATTTGTAGACACCTAATTTTTTCTCTCCTCTTATTTTTCAATTTAGGTTATAGGGTCCTAAATTAGAAAATTTCAAAAAATAGAAAATTGAAGAAAACCCCCCCCAAAATGAAGAAATTTAGAAAAATAGGAGTTTTAGGAAAACTTAGAAAAAAATAGGAAAAAGCACAAAAAATAAGAAATTTAGAAAAAAATACAAAAAAGTAAAAAATTTGAAAAGTCACAAAATAAAATAGGGAATTTAGAAAATGATAAATTTTTAAGTTGTTTAAATAGAATATAATTTTAATTTCAATAGTTTTGAATAATAGGCTGTTAGATTTAAGCTTAAATTTAAATCTAACTCAGGTTAACCTGGTCCATATGTGCAATTAATTATACATATGAATAAGGAAAAATCAATAACTCAGCTGAATAAGCACTTGGACTTGATATTGTATATGACTTAAAGCTCTTGGGTTTAATCCATGGAAAGTGCAAAATTTATCTTTTATTTTCTTTTCTCACTTTATTGACACATCATCGCCATGTCACCGCCACGTTATTTGCCAACTTACTTTTAAGTGTGGTAGACACACTCTGGCACATTCATATACGTACAACTATGTATTTGGCATCATATATTGTCCAGGTTCGTCTAATCTAAAATTGGAAGAAAATCATATTGCATTTAATTTTTTCCATCCTTAACTCGATCATAACACCTGTAAATAAGGGTTTACTCTTCATTTTCAAAACACAACAAAAGTTTCAAAACACTTAAAAAAAAAAAAAACAAAAATCGAAGTTTCCTCTCTCTAGCATGGTTCCCCTCTCTCTAGTACGGTATCCTCTATGATGTTTGTTGACGAAAACCACCACCATTAAATTTCATAAGCCGACCGAGCTAAAGTGAGCCGACTCCAAGTCGATTGAGCCGAAGTGAGCCGATACGAGCCGACTCTAAGCCGACCTTCTTTTTTTTTTTTTTAATTCATTTGTTTATTTATAAATGTTATAAATGAGAAAAAGAAAAAAGAAAGAGAAGGAAAAATAAAAAGAGGAAAAGAAAAAAAAAAGAGAAATGAAGTAGTCTATTTATTTATAGAAATAGATAGAATAAGTATAAAAAAATAATAAAAATAAATAAATAGGTTAGTAAAAAAAATCATTTTTACACTTAAAAAGATTGAGTTTTCTAAAAATAAATTAATCATTTTTCAAATTAGAATCATTTAGAATTTCCAAAAATAAAATCCAACTTAGGACCCCTTATAATCTTTTCTCAAATCAACTCAAAATGGGTAAAGACATAAATCCGGCAATTTTTCCAAAGTTAAAATCAATCAACCCGCTGTATTTTCATTAAAAGAACTACATACATCTAATCTCGAATAACGAGTACGTAAGCACCCATATGGAAGTATAAGGTGATTTAAAATGTGAAAGTTTTATTTTTTCTCTTTTTAGATATTTATGTGAATTGATCAATTTAGTCACGTATATTATAATTAGCTGTTTTACAAATTAAAAATGGTATATTTGAAAAGAGAAATTAAATTCGGAAAGTTAAAAAGTGGTACCAATTTTGGGTTTAATAAATTAACCCCGAACCTAAATCTCTGGTTTTCAAAAAAGCCGTTTTATAAATTTTTTTTTAATCGATAAACTGGTAGCTAAGTTATAACCAATCCATTAAATTGGTTATAACTTAATCCTTTTTTCCAACTCCGGTCGGGTGGCGACTCCAATCCCTTTTTAAATTAAAAGAATAGTTTTCTTAAAACCCTAGTCGAGGATTAGTATTAAACGGGTAGAGTTTAGTACTGATCGGCTTAGAGAAAACCTAATTTTATAAAAAGAACCGAGAGGGTGAAAAACCAAGCTCAACAGTATTACTAAGCTATTTTAAGAAATTATGTAAAATATAGCTTATTTATATTATATAAATATAATATGATAAGGCATGTTATAGGAATATATAAGTATAATAGAAAACTAGAAGTACCATTTGGAAATCATCTCTTGAAGTATAACCTGTAATACATATTGTCAAGTTTATACGAACTCAATAACACCATTTTTATCGAAATTAGATAATCCTAAGTATTATAAAAATTTAAGTGCTACGATAACTTAATTGTAATTGAAACGTAACTTAATTGATTAAAAGTACATTTAGATGTGATCAAAACGATATATTAGAAATAATAGTAAAACTATATATATTATCAATACTTAATAACTTAACATAACTTATATAATAGAATTATAATAAATATATAATAAAATAATAATACACTTTAAATATATATATATGACTTCAATGATATAAAGAGTAGATAAAACTTTAATATTTTCATAACTTTTACCAAAACTAAATCTGGGTTTTGTATATATAAGATCTTTCAGTAAGCAAAGCGTCGGTGATACAATTCTTTCGTAGTAAACATTAGGACAGGTAAGTTAGGATTGTGACATTACCAGTTGTTAAAATACTATATCAAAGTATTTTGAGGCTTGCGAGTACTTCTGCTTATGGTTGTATATTAGATGTTTGTGCACATGCCATGTATGTTATTAGTGTTCTGATTGTGACATGAGTTGAACTCCTTGATGTGTTGTTTTGCATAATTTCATAGTATTGTATCATGTAAACTTACCTGAACACCCTTAAAAGGAACTAATAGTAATCTAACCGCTAGTGTAATTAGAAATGCATAACAACCGTTAAGGGAATGATTAGGAGTGTCAAACCAAATGTCGACTCCCTTCGATAAGGATAGCTGAAATGATCGTTTTTTCATTCTTAGTCGAACTAAATAACAAGCGAGAAGATCGTAGCAAGGGTGGGGACCATAGTTTGAAGGTAGTTACAGGAGGAGCGTATTCTCCATTGAACATGTCTGGGTTTGGTTTAATTTTGAGTCACGGTAAACTTTTCAATCCAAAATGGAGTGGATGTGATTTTTTTGACTTCACAATGGATCAGATAACATTGTGCGATGTTTCAAGTGATTGATTACATTACATTTCATTATAATTAACAACCTTATTTATGATTGTTTGGTATTCATGTGTCTTCATCCCACTTACTAAGCTAGTTGAGCTCATATCCTAATAGACTCTTTTGTAGGTGACGGGTAAGGGTTTAAGATGTATAGATATCACCACCACCGGGTTAGTGCGCAGATGGTTAGGAAAGCGAAGAAAGGAGAATTTACTAAATCTAAGCTTTTGACTTTTCTTTTTAGGTTTGAGGAAACTAACTAAGAATTTCCTAGGACGCTCATTGGTTTCCTATCTTATTGTAAAGAAACTTCAAGACTTATAGCTTTTGTAAACTCTTATGGTACGTTCACTTCATGGAATTGGAATTCCATTTTCCCTTTAACGTTTACTTAGTTTTTTGTTATGGAATTGCAATTTTATAGGAATCCCTATTACTTGAAATCAAGTAATAGAGATTCTTTAATTCAACCAAGGAATCACGATTCCTCACCACCATCGTTATCAGCGCTTTCAAGTAATAAGGAATCTTTAATTTAACCAAAGAATCACGATTTCTCACCACTACCACCACTGTCACTACCGCCGCAGCCGCCGTTACCGCCGCCACCACCACCACCACCACCATTGTTATTGACCACCGTAGCTACTGCTACCCCTACCATCACCACGATCGCCACCGTTATCACCATTGCAGCTGCTAACACCATTGCAGTTGCTAACACCACCATCGTCACCGTTGCTGCTGTCACCACTGTCACTACTATCACCAATCACTGTAGTCACTGCTACCGCTACCATTATCATCACCACTACCAACACACCTATTACCGCTACCCCTACTACCACCACTAATCACCATTGCCGTAGCCACCAACATTGCTATCGCCGCCGCAAACCGTCGCCAACCCACTACTTTAAGATTAGTTGAGAAAGAAAATGGATTGAGGATAATTTAGTCATTAAAATTATATTATATGTCTATTCTTAAATTGCTTATAAATCCAACTAAATAAAGTAATATATATTACACCCTTATTCCATTCCTTATGGAATTCCAATTCCATTCTCTCCATTCTATTTCATGAAGTGAACGAACCGTTAATGTAAATTACAAGTCTATGCGTGGAAACATTTATATAAATATTGTTGTGTTATTGGACAATAGGTTAAACTAAACAGGTATTTTGAAAAGCTATATCACAAGTTTGATTATTGACAAGTGTTAGATTGGATGCTTCAAGCTAATTGAGTCATATTTGCCTTATATGGCTATATCTATAATAGTAATTGTGAGGTCAACTTCTATCTTAAGTTAGTTTACACGATAACAACTTCTCTTGTTTGGAGCATAACATAAGTTAGATGAAGTAAGAGGACGCTTATTGGGAAAAAAACCATTTCCTAATTTGAAGGAAGCTTTTGTAGAGGTTAAAAGGGAGGAAACCAAGTGACATGTGATGGGAGCAGGTACATTTTCTAAACAAGCGTTTTTGAACTATGTATTAATAGTAAAAAAAAATACATCTAGTAAACAAAAGAGTGTTCCAAGGATTGCACAAGTGGCAAATGTTGACAGTAGATTTTCGTTCTAGTGTACGGACACTTACAAAACGAGAAAACGACTACTGGGAGTCCCAAAGGGTGCTTTGGCATGGTCACTCCGATACTTAAGTTAGCCTTCTTGTGATGAGAGTAAGTTGTAAGTTATGAAGGGATATGAGAGAAAATGAAAGAAAGTATCCTTACTTGAGGGTCTTGCATGGTATTTATAACTTATTAGTAAAAGTTGTACCCATATTGGATTATTGGATCGAGCTTAAGTATTGGGCTAGCTAATATAAGCATACGGAATAGTTATAAAAAAATACCTATCAACACTTACCCCCCACTCTCTTTGGTGATAAGATCGGTAAAGAGAGTATTTAAGGAGGTAGATTTTGTGAGATCTTTGAAAAGGTTTTTAATCTAAGGCCTAAAGAGGCAAGAATGCTTGAAGAAGCAAAGGCTTGAAGAAACAAAAGTCGAGAGTGATAGGAGTGCCTGAAGAGGCAAAAGCTTAAATAGGCTAGATGCTTGAAAAGGTGAAGGTCTAAAGAGATCGGAACGCTTAGAGAGGTGAAGGCCTAAAGAGGCCAATGTGCCTGAAAATGTTAGGGAGGTATGCAAGTCATCTAAGCTGGGCATGACTTATGTTAAGTAGAGTCCTAAAATATGCTAGTTGGCCTCTAGTCCGTTAAAGTATAGGACTTTAGCTTATCTATTTGTCATTTGTACAAAGTGTTAAGTTAAAGTATTTAACCCGTCGCCATTTAACTATTTAGGGTTGTTAAATAGCTTATTGTCAATAACTTAGACTCAGGCTTTATGTCTTGTCGTCTAAGTTTTCTCTTTTTTTTTTTTTTTGGACTTAGAGATTTATAGGTATCCCTTTCCCATTGTCTGTCAAATATAGAACCTAAGGATTAGCACTTTATGATTAGCTTGTCACCCGTAGTGTAGAAGGTTTAGAGTTATTGGAGAGTAGCTTGTTAGTAGATAATGTTCGCGTAAGCTTAAGGTGGAGCTTGTTTCTTTAGCCATAGTTTGTCTTCGAGTTTTTATACTTGTCTTCACAAGAGATGAAAGCAAAAATGCCAAGATTTTAATCAATCACTACCAGTGCCAAATAATCGACACTTTTCATTATTAGACTCGTTGACGTTTAGGTCATAGAGCAACATATAGGTAGATACGATTCAATATATAATTCATGAATCAAGAGCGGGTGTAATTTTTTTAATCTCGCAATGGACCGAATAATGTCGTGCGATGACATTTGTTTGCTGCATTGTATTAAAATAACTGGTTGATAACCTTATTTGTGCTTGATGTATAGTTTTAAGTTTCCATCTTAACTTACTAAGCGGTTGATTGCTTACATTTCTGTAAGACCCACAATCAGTTGCTCGGAGTTTAGCTCGTAGAATTTAGAGCGATTGGCTAAAGAATTCGATTGAGTCTAAATTATAAAGTAAAGCTAGAAATATTAGTAAAAATGATCTCATAAGTTTGAATTTAAGAAAATAAGTAATAAAATAAAAGAATATAAAATTTTCAAAATTTAAGCATATTACTCATTATTTATCGAAAATGCATAAAATGTATTTCGATAATTAACGAATTACTAGAGATAAACTATACACACACTAAAACTCATAAAATAACTTAAATAATATTTAGGAATATTTATTTGTACTGTATATGAATTTACATGTAGGTAGAAATACACGTAATTACTTAAAATACGTGAAATGTGCTAAAATAATGATAAATAATTAAAAAAATTCATAATTAATTAAATAAAAATCAAGAAAAATGAGGAAAAATCCAAAATTGAGGCATGACATTCTAGAATTGAAAAAATAAAAGCAACCAATCAAATTACAACAAATAGAAAGTAAGAAAAAGAAGAGATAAGGCAATTGTCAAATCAATTTAATGTACAATAATTCTTCAAGACCTCTATAAATACCCCAAATTTTTTAGAAGCTCATTTTAGATGTCTAGAATTTTAGAAAATTAGAGAAAGGTGAAATTGAGAGGAAATTAGGGTTTTACAAAAAAATTACAAAAAAAAACTGTACAATTGAGGCTTCCAAGGAGAACCCAAACTCGACAAGCATTTGGGAGTGGTTGGCTACCACCACCACACGGTGGTGGCAGCGCCCAGATGGGCCGACACACCCATGGCCATCGATAGTGGCTGGAGCCACCAGTTATTATGGAATATTTTTGAATTTAGTTTTTAGGAAAAATATTATTTTGATAAAAATATGTTTCGTAATATATAGTTCTTAAGGAATCATGTAAAACCGAGCATGTTTCTATTTATAAATAAATAGGCTTATGAGTGTAATTTGGAGTTCAAAATTTTTTTGTAGACTACTTAGATGATATAGAACAATGCCACGAAGCCCTTTTTTAAAAATGAATTTTTGAAATTTTTAGATAATTTTTAGGCATTAAAATTATGCATAAAATGGCTTATTTTTGGTTAATTAAGTAATTAAATGGTTAATCACTGATTTAGTGAATAATTATATGTTTTAGGATGTTAAAATCTGATGAAATATAATACTTGTAGTATTTAGGGTGTTAGATGTAATTATTAAGGTAATTATGTAGTAAATAAGTAATAGGGAAAAATAGTAAATTTTAAGTTAATTTTGTAAATTAGGGTAATTAGGTGTAAAATCTGATTTGAGATGAATTTAGACATTTTGAAATGTTAATAGATGTTGGGAGATGGTAATTAGAGTGATAGAAATATTATATGTGTGTTATGTACATAATACATGATAATACATAATATGTAATAATTAGAAATATAATAAATAAAAGATATTAGAATAAAAATTGATATTATATAAATAATAGGAATATATAATAAATCTGATGGAAAACTTAAATTTAGATAATTATATGAAGAATGTAAAAATTTCTCACATTGGGAGTAAATTCAATACATTAATAAGGATTTAAGTGTATCGAGTAGAATAAAATACTGACTAAGAGTAATTATGTTATTTAGGATATCTGGAAGTAATGTGATTAATTTTATATTATGGGTTGAAATGTGTTTTTAGGGTTTATGTATAAAATAATATTTAGAAATTGAACTAGAACCTAATTTAGAAATTGATGTGGAAACCGAACCCAAACCTAACCCCAAACTGAGAATAATTGTAAGAGATTTGAGAACCTAAATAATTGGATATATTAAACCCTAAACCAAATATAACAATAAGTGTTATAGGATAAAAACTAATCTATAACAGTTATATGAAAACTGAGATAACGTTAGTATTATAGGGATGATCGGCAATGGCTTGAGCGAGTCGAACCTTGAATGAGCAAGCGAGGAGTCCAAGTAAGTTGGGATTAATACAGTGTTGTATTTTGGAGGCTTGAAATTGTATTTAATTGTGCTTGTTCTAAGCTGATGATATGATTTTTCATTTACTACTTGACTTGTATTGTATAATTTATATAAAATGATTGATCACCCTTAATGGGACCTAATCAAATATACGACTTGTAAACAAAAATCGGACCTACATAGCAACCCATTAGGGGAAACTTAGGATTCTCTAGCCAAATATTGACCCCTTCGAAAAGGATAGCACTAGATAGCATAATGGGTCCCTTTTTCGTCTTTAGTCGAACTAAGTAATAGGTGAAAAGGTCGTGGCAAGGATGAAGTCAATGGTTCGAAGATAGTTGCGGGAAGAGCGGTGTCTTCATTGCACAAGCCTGGTTTTGTTCGTAAGCCAGCAACTCCTCAACCCGGATTAGAGCAGGCACAATTATTCTAATCTCACGATAGGCCGAATAACGTCATGTGATAACATTTGCTTGAACATGCATTGTACTTAATAAGTTGGTTAATAACCTTGTTTGTGTTTGTGGTATAGTTTTAAGTCCTTCGTCTCGACTTATTAAGCTGTGATTGCTCACATCTCTACAGACGTCATTGCAGGTGTCGGCTAAGAAGCGGCTTACAACTACCCTGAAGCTAGCAATTGCTGGATCTTGAAGAGTGAGGAAAAACATTTGAAGAACAGAAATATATTTTTAAGGTCTAAGCTCTTATCTTAGAATTTTTCATTTCTGAATAATGTATCAACTAGGAAATAGATTATGGTGAAACGTTGTAAACTTTAGTTGTAATAACTGAATTCTAGTATATATATATATATTCTTACTTTCTTAGGTAAATGACTCGTTAAAATTACGAATTGTTTACTTCAAAGCGGGTTAGTCATAGATACCTTGTATAGATTAGGTCTAAGATAATCGTTGTAAGGTTAACTTCTATCTTGGAATGGTTTGCACGGTGGGGCTGTTACGACTCTGTTGCTTCGGGGCGTAACAATCTCTATAGATATTATTACAAGTGTTAGCTTGGAAGCGACATTATAATTACCTTGAAGCTAGCTATTGTTAGATCTAGGGAGTGAGGAAATAAAAACTAAAGAAGATATACATTTCTAAGGTTTTAGTTCTTAATTTAGAATCTTCTGTTGTCAAATAAGGTATTCTTAGATAAGATTATGCTACGAAATCATGCAAACATTAATTGTAATATTTAAATTCTAATATATATTTTTCATACTTTCTTAGGTAAATAACCTATTTAATTTGTGAACCGTTTATTTTAAAGTAGATTAGTTGTTGACGCCTTATGTAAACTAAGTCTACGATAGCGGCATTAAGGTCAACTTCTATTTTAGAATGGTTTGTACGATGGGACTGTTATGACTCTATTGCTTTGGGGAATGACAAAAATTAGATAAGAGTGTAAGAAGTATACTTGGAGAAGGGGTATTTCATAAGAACAAGTATATTCAATATCTTTAATGGCGTAATAATCAATTTGGCTACAATAAAAGGATTATTTATAGTAAGTCCTTTAGGGTAACAATATAAATAAGGAAAATTATTTAAAAGACAATAAAGAAAGAGATTCCTAGTATATATGAAAAAAGGGTAAATAAGACAAATGACAAAAAAGAATTTGTACACTAATAGATAGGTAGTAGCCTATTGATGGGTTCGTATTAAGGAATCTTAGGGCGTAATTGTTGAGCTGTATGGACGTTGTGGTTGCTATTGACAAATGGTACTTAGACTTGTCGAGACGAATAAAGGATGTTGTTGTTTAGCAGGCTGAATGAGTAAAGCTCGGCATGTAGGGTACTTAGCCTCATCATTCGGCAAGTTAACTTCGACAATTATCATGTCTATAGATTGGAAGAGTAGAGCTCGACGTGCAGTTACATTGGCCTTAGCATTCAATAAGTCGGCTTTGGCACAAGGTAAGTCGGTAATTGGGCAAGGGTCCGTACGGGCTAAAGTGTGTCCAGACTGGAACTTCAAAGAGTTTACCCACGGTTCTTTTGCGTACTGTTGCTCATCTTTGGCAAGTTGACGAGAGATAATCCTTTTGATGAGAGACTGTAGGCCTTGAAGGTAGGTGTGAGTAAAGGGTTTGAAGGTTGGTGATCCATCAGGTCCTGAAGGTTGTTGAAGATTTGCCATTAAATCTTGGTCTTCTACTTCTTTAGGCACATAAGGCATCAGGTCGACAACGTTGAAAGTAAGAGATATTTTGCATTCTTCAAGTAGCTGAAGCTTATAGGCATTGTCATTAACACACTAAAAGATCTTAAAAGGTCCATTTGGCCTGGGAGATAACTTGTTTGGCCTCTTCCTTAGAAATCGCTTCTCACTAAGATAGATCCAAACAAGATCTCCTAGGTTGTAGGTTGTAAATGACTTGTCATCTTCTTTGGTTCCTCTGTTGAGCTATAGTCTTGGCTTGTTGCTCAGCTACCTTCTAATGCATTTTCTAAAACTCTTTAGCGTTATAAGCTTGATTGACTTTCTCTTTAGGTGATGTCGAGCCCTATTTTGGTTTTCCTTAATTTAACTTATATCAAGCTCAGCTTATGCAATATAAATTACTCGACATTAAATTCAGGAAACATTTTTCTTTAAAAAATGTTATTTAAAAAAAATAACTTGTAGTCGCCAACCAATTAAATTGGTAAAAAAATAAAATTAGGGTTTTCGGGTGAAAAATCCTAATTTGACCACTAGTCTGCGAATTTTCTAAAAAATTATTTTTTTTTAGAAAATTAAACAAAAAAAAAATCTAAATTTAAGGGTTAACCTATTAAGACTAAGTCACCATGTAAAATAAAAAAAATAATGGGCTTTATTTTTATATTTTTCTAAAAATACTAAGCTATATACAAATATGCAAAATATAACTAAAATGAATTTTTTATTATGAATTTTTCAAGAAAAAGGAAAAAAAAATTATACGGTTACCTTAAAGTTGCTTATGTATCCACTAGTTGGGATCAAACTAACGTAGTTCTTTTTAATAAAATATTTAGTGGGTGGATTTTTTTATTTTTGAAAATTGAGTTAGATTTATGTTTATTTAACAATTTATTATTTTTTCAAAAAAACCTAAAAAAATCTAATTTCACAAATCTATTTAAAAAAAAAACCTAATTAACTAAATTTTTTAAAAAAAACTCCGCTTGATATGACTAAAAAATATTTCAATGAAGCTTGATCCTTTAACAGCTTTAAAATTTATTAAATTAAACATACACCATTAGTCAACTCGACCCTAAATAACTCTACTCAAATTGACTTAATACGACTTGACAATTTATTTATATTTAATTTTGTTTTTTTAATTATTTTTTATTTTTCTTATTTTCTTTTCATTTTTCTTTAACCTAGCTTAATAAAAATACTAAAATAAAACAGAAAAAATGAGGTGTCTACAGTTGGTTAGGCTAATAACCATGTCCAAGGGTAAGTTCTAGTTAAGTCCATAGATAACCTCAAAAGGTGACCTTCCTATCAAGCTATAAGTGGAGCAATTGTAAGGAAACTTAATGATGGGCAAACATAGATTCCAATCATGTAGATTCTTTCTAATAGTAACTCGAAGGAGGTTGCCTACTGTTATGTTCACAACTTCTGTCTAGTTGTCTGTCTGTAGCTAACAAGAAGTATTGAACATGAGCTTACTGCTAAGTTTCTTTCATAAGATTCTCTAGAAGAAGCTCATGAACTTTGAATCACAATCAATCACAATACTCCTTGGTACTCTATGCAAGCGCATGATCTCCTACAAGAAGAGATTAGTAATAAATAGAGCATTGTTGGTTTTGTGGTAAGGGATGAAGTGGTTTATCTTATTAAATTGATCGACCACCACCATAATAGAATCATATCTCTATAGTATTTAGGGTAGGTCGAGCATGAAATCCATGCCCAGATCGATCCATGCCCATTCAAGTATAGGTAAAAGTATGTACTCTTTATATGGCTCCTTCCTTCCTTTGGCTAGTTTGCACACCTTACGGCATTTAAGTACTTTGTGCACATCCTTCATCATCCCCGACCAATAGAAATATTATTTCAGCAACTCAGCTGCTCTTTTCTCACTAAAGTGGCAAGCTAAGCCTCCAGCATGGGCTTCTCGAACAAGTAATTCCCTAGCAAATCCACTTAGCACACAAATTTGCTTACCCTTCATTAGAAATCCTTGGTTTAAATAGAACCCATCCACTATTCTTCCTATGTTGCATTTGGCCACTAAGGGCTCAAATACAGATCATGCTTGTATTAATCAGGCAGGATACCAAATCTAAATATCCTTATTTATAATGTTGCAATAAGAATATGGCAATGAGAAAATGCGTCGACCACAGTGTTAGTGTAGATACCTAATTTTTGCCTCCTTTTCATTTTTCAAATTAAATTATAGGGTCCTAAATTAGAAAAATTTAAAAAAATAGAAAATTAAAGAAAACCCCAAAAAATGAAGAAATTTAGAAAAATAGGAATTATAGAAAAATTTAGAAAAATAGGAAAATAGGAAAAAGCACAAAAAATGGGAAATTTAGAAAAAATACAAAAAAAAGGAAAAATTTGGAAAAGTAAATAAAAAATTTGAAAAGTCACAAAAAATTGAAAAAAATAAAAGATTTTAGAAAATAACATTTTGTTAAAGTACATTTTTAATTTTAATTTAGGTTAAAAGTTAAGTCGTTGAACTTGGGTTTAGATTTAAATCTAACCTAGGCCAATCGAATAGCCTAATGGTAAAACACATGGACTAAGTGCATGGATTAAGCTTAAGGATGGGGGTTCGAAACTCACTAGAGGCATAAGGATGGTTTTTTTTCCTTTTTTTTTTTAAATCCATATATTGCTACATGTCAAAATATCATTGAGCCACGTATCTAATTGTGACACGTGGCACGTTGTGATTTGTCGTGACAACAAAATTACTTTTCTCCTTTTTCTTTCTTCCCTTTCCTTTTTTTTACTCCTCATTTTCTCATTTATAAATCAATTACACACAGTAAAAGGGGAGGGGGGGAATTAGAATACATAGGCACAAAACAAACAAGAACAGACTTCTCTCTCTCTGACCTCCATCTCTTGGACCATTTCTCTCACTCTCTTAACTCTCTCTCCACCATCTTTCTTAGCGTCTAACTCTCACCATCCAATCCCTCTCTCTCACCACCTTTTCGGTCTGATCCTCTCTCATGAACACCCCTACTTTCTGTCTCGCACCATCTCTCTCACAATCGCAACACTAACTAGAGCCATCACTCAACCCCGATCACTCTCTTGCCAAGCTCTAGATGCACGACGGTTATCATCACCGACGATGCTTTGTGGTAACAGACCCTTTCTACTCTTGGATCCCTTTTGAACAGCAACTAATCTCACTTCGGTGGGTGATCTCTTTCTCGCGTCAATCTCCTTCCCAACGTAAACCCACACCGATGCCTAAAATACAACAGCACGAGCATTAGACAGACTACACAAAAACCATCTAAACCCAACGGCAACATTTCTTATCTCGTACAGTGGTTATCCTCAATCTAAATCAACAGTCATAACCATACTTGCAAACAACATCCAAACCACCCTCATGGCCAACTCGTGTTTTAATCCATACACCCATATCCTCGAAGGAACTCTGCGATCACCACTTACTGTCCAAACACTGTGACTATCTTTAGAACGATCGCCATTGGTCGTAGCACTTTACCTAAACCCCCCAAGTCCAATAAAATTCGCACAAAAACACCATCTCCGGTATGAACTGATGCTTGGATCCACCGCCAGAATCGAACTTGCGCGGCCATCTCCTTCTTCCTCCAAGACCCGACCCACAGCCCATTAAGAGCTCTAAAAACCAACTCGAACTTGGTCTAAACTTGAGTTCGACCCGAATCCGTCCATGAACCACATTCGTCCTGTGCTCTGAATCCCCAACAACTTAAACCCACAATCTAGAATTCAATCCGAACCCTACTTGCTGTTTTTGAGGAAGAAAACTAAAAAAGAAGAAAAAAGAGAAAAGAAAGAAAAAAGAAAAGAAAAGTGGTCTACTCATTTATTTATTTATTGTATTTTCGATAAAATAAAAAAATAGGATAATATATATATAGATAAATAAAGAGAAATAAAAAATGAGATTGAAATAAATAGATTAATAATAAAATTATTTTATAACTTAAAAATACATATTTTTCAAATAAATAAAAAATAAAACGGATCCTTTCCAAATTAGGGTATGGTAGATTTTCCAAAAATAAACCAATTTAGGACCTTAGAAAATTTCTTCAAATAAATCAAAATGGGTAAAAACGTAAACTCAACTGTTTTTCCAAAATTAAAATTAAACCAACCTGCTATGTTTTTAGTAAATGATCTACGGAAGTTTAATCCCGAATAGCGAGTACGTAAGCACCTGTGTCGAGCTTGATTTTTTAGTTTTCTATTTAAAATTAATTTCTCATTTCCTAATTAATACTAAACCCTAACCCATTTAATATTAATTCTCAACTAAAGAAATTGAGAAATCCCGATTTTTTATTTAGAAAAATTTTTGGAGTCGCCATCCAACCGAAGTCGGAAAAAGAAAAAGAAACTGTAATCAATTGGATGGATTGATCATGATTTGGCTACCGATTTTTTATTTCAATTTTAAATGAAGAATCGAAAGGTTCCAAGTTCGGGAGCTAACCTACTAAACCCTTAATGGGTACCACTATTTATTTACCGAAATTAGGATTATTTTTCTAATTATAATATTAAAAAAAATAAATAAAATCAAAAGAAAAAAAGAACCTAAGTTTCTACATATTTTATCATCGCCCCGAAGGTACCTACATACCTACTAATCGGGATCAGACGATCGTAGTTCTTTCAGAAAATCTTTAGTGTATTGATTAATTTTAATTTTGAAAACTAACCAAGTTTACGTTATTACCAATTTAGTTTTTCAAAGAAAACTATAAAAGAGCCTTAATTCACTAAGTCCTTTATTCTTATTCTATAAAAAATCTCTAAAAGTCCTATTTTTTAAAATGGGATTTCTATTTTTTTATTTTTATTTATTTACAAAATAAATTTTTCTAAGTGAGAAAATCTTGAAGTCATAATGCTAAAAATATACCTAAACATATAAATACATACACATATATCTATTTACCTATCATGTCATAAACTTAACTAAATAACTAATGAAATTATAATGATAAACAAAGAGAAAAATAATAAAATAAAATAATCAAAACCGAACTTGACTTAGGCTATTCGGTGAAGTGTTGGTGTTGGTTCGTCAAGCGTGCAGACGTGACGATCAGTACTGAATTGTGCGCTGTAGTGCTGTTGTACAGAACGTACTGCTGTTCTCCTGGCGTTGCTGTCCGTCTAGTGTCGTGCAGCAGTTTAGCAGTGAATCTGTCTGTAGGAGCTTGGATGTTGTGCGCGTGTGGACTGATCGGAGCGCAGCAACAACGATGGGCGTAGGATCGAAGTTCAAAGCTATTGCGGTCTGCAGAAGTTACGTGATCAACGTGCAATAGACTGTGGTGTACGCAGATTATTCATTGCAGGCCATACTTGGGCAGTGCTGGTCTCTTGAGCGTGGAGACATGATGGTGGATGCGCTGTCCGTTTGGCGTTGGTACAGCTCGGTCAGGACAATCAGCTTGTTGTTTGCAGCATAGGTCACGTGAGGATCGTAGACTGTGGAGCTAACAGTTTATGTGGAGGCTAATGTGTGTTCTGTTGGTGGTAACAGTAAGCGTGCATGGAGTTGACGAAGAAGTGAAGGCTACAGTTTGGTCTGGAAGTGTTGTTGTCGGTGTTGGAGGTCCACTAGCCGTATGCTGCTGTGTTCAATCGTATAGTTGATCAGAGTTGGCATCGTTGATGGCGTATGCTAGCGTCGGTGTAGCGATCACCTGCTGCTCGTGGGACAAGGACTGGAGCTGATCGCCTCTTGTTTTTTTTTTTCTTCTTTTTCTGACTGCATGTGTGTGTTTATATAATCCAAACCATATCATATCTTATCATATCTAATTATATTTAATTCAGTAATTAAACTAGATTCAAATGAATTCAAATCTAATTTAACTAAATTCATATGATTTAATTAGATATGACATATTTTCGTCTCGCTTCTGCAGAGATAGAAAAATAAAGACATAGGTGCTTGTCGAGATTCGAACCCATGATCTTAAATTAAATCCAACCCAAATACTCCGATACTTATCCATTAGGCCATTGGCCTGTATCTTGACATTCAATTCAATTAAATTATATTTAAACTATCCGATTCCCTAAAATAAATTTTTTTTTAACTAAACTATAACTAAAACTATTGACTCTAAAATAATTTATTTCCTAAAAATCTACAAAACTCTTTATAACAAATTTTTCTTTTCTTATTTTTTTTTTTGTATTTTCATCATTTGTTAATTTTTATTATCTTTTTATCTTTTAAAAAAAAATTTTTGTTATTTTTATTTTTGAATTAGGACCCTTTTTATAAAAATTAAAATTAGGACTACAAATGGGCAAAAATTAAGTATCTACAACCCATATGTAAATATAAGGCGATTTAAAATATGAAAAGTTTTATTTTTTTTTCATTTTTAGATATTTATGTAAATTAATCAATTTAGTCGTGTGTATCATAATTAGTTATTTTTTAGAAATTAAAAAGGATATATTTGAAAAGCGAAGTTAAATTCGAAAAGTTAAAAAGTAGTACCTATTTAGGGTTTAATAAATTAGCCCCTGGATCTAGATCTCTAGTTTTCAAAAAGCCGTATTTATAAATAGGTTTTTTAATCGATAGACTGGTAGCTAAGTTATAACTAATTCACCCCTTTTTCCCGACTCCGGTTAGATAGCGACTTCAAATCTTTTCAAGTTGAAAAAAAATGGTTTTCTTCAAATCTTAGTCGAGGATCGGTATTAAACAGGTAGGGTTTAGTATTGATCGGTTTAAAGAAGACCTAATTTTATAAAAAAAGCTGGGATGATGAAAAACCATGCTCGATAATTAATACTCCCCTTCTTGTGTCTAATGACATAGTAGAAAGTTTCCAGGTATTCGACCCACTTGACATGGCGTCAAGAAAGTTTTTGTTGCCCTTTGAGATTTTTGAGAGATTTATGGTCCATGTAGATGATGAACTCTCGCAGTAGTAAGTAGAATTGTTAGTTTTGAAGTGCTCGGACAAGGGCATAAAACTCCTTGTCATACGCTGAGTAATTCAGTATGGTACCTCTAAGTTTCTCGCTAAAGTATGCAAATGGTCGACGCTCCTGCATAAGAACAGCTCTAATATCGACTCCAGATGTGTCACATTTTAATTAAATAACTTTCTCAAAGTTGGGCAGGATGAGTACTAAAGCAGAAGTCAACCTGGATTTTATCTCATCAAAGCTTCTCTAAGCTTTCTCGGACTATTTGAATTTATAGTTTTTTTTTTTTTGTCAGCTCGGTTAATAGGGTAGTGATGGAACTAAGGTTTCAAATGAAGCTTTAGTAAAACAAAGCTAGACCATGAAAACTCCTTACTTCAGCAACAGTATTCAACGTAGGCAATTTAAGAATAGCTTGGACTTTCTCATCATCAACTCTGATACCTTCCTTAAAAACAACATAACTGAGGAATATTACCTCATTTTAACGGAACACACATTTCTTAAAATTGTCAAATAACTTCTCAACATAAAGGATATCAAACACAAATCTTAAGTGCACGACATGGGAAATGAGGTTGGCACTATATACCAAAATATCATTAAAGTAGACAACAACGCATTTACTAATCAATGATCTCAAGACATGATTCATGAGTCACATAAAAGTGTTCGGCGCATTTGTCAGACCAAACGGCATGACCATCCATTTGAATAGACTATCCCTTGTTTTGAAAGCAGTTTTCCATTCCTCTCCAAGTCTCATCCATATTTGGTGATAGCCACTCTTTAAATCAATCTTTGAAAAGATTCAAGCATTATACAACTCATTAAGCATATCATCCAATTGTAAGATCGAATGATAGTATTTAACAGTGATTTTGTTGATTGCTCGATTATCAATACACATTCTCCATAAGCCATTCTTCTTCGGCACCATAATAGCCAACACAGCATAAGGGCTCATGCTCTCTAAGACATATCCACAATAAATCAACTTATCAACTTGTTTCTTTAACTAGACAGCTTACTTAGGGTTGAGCCGATCGGTAGGCCTGTTAGGTATAGCAGCTTTAAGCTGAAGTTCAATACAATGATAAGTGGTAATCCTTTAGGCATCTTGGTAGGAAATAGGTTAGCATACTCTTGAAGTATTGTTTGCACCTCGGCAGGTAAGGCTCTAGCTTCTCTCAACTCTAGTGGTTTCTTGACTAATATGAGTACATACTCTTTCGTCTTGACATCTCTAGAAAATTGACCTTGGGAAATGATACGGGTTCCGTAGATAAACATATGAACCCAATATCACGCGTAACTAAAAGGGTGGGTTCGGGTCGCAAGATGGCTTGAAGAGTAAATGATAGTTGAAGGTTGAGCAGGGGTTCCTATACACTAACGATGGATATGATGCACCAATGTCTCATATGAGCTCGGGTCACACTTGATATAATGCATAAGTATAACTGGAGGTCACTTGCTACTAGTTCATGCTCAAATGGGTTAGATAAGAGTAGCTCAAGAGTAAGGACACTTAGCTCAAGAGGAAGTAAAGTTCAATGTATTCTCTATATATTGTGGCTATTACATTGTGTGAGTATTTATAGTACCCAGTTAAGGTAAGTCTTAAGTTATAAAAAATTACAGAAATGGCTAAACAAAAGGAGAATAATTTACAAGGAAAACATGAAATTGTACAAAAAGAATATCCTTTGTCAAAAAGGATAGTATGGATGTTAGAAAGGGCAACACACGTGTAATTTTGCTCATTTTATGGTCCTAAAAACATTGTGAGCCATGTAGGGTGGGCCTTGATTAGGTCTAGTCGACATCGGCAGTTTGGTAACTTTGATTACTAAGACTAAACAAGGTTGGCTCAAGGATGACTCATACTCGAGATCGGCCTCAGATGGTCGGCTCCTAACAGTTGTTAGTTCAACCTCGGCATTGTAGAGATGGCTGTATCCAGATTTAGTACTTAGACTAGCGTGTTATAGAATGGTCGGCTTGGCACATTGGCTAATTACCTTGACAGTCTCTTAGATGGTGTAGAATGCGAAGTGGCTCGATAGATCGAACTGGGGTAAACACTACTCCTCAACACTTAACTCACCTCAGATAGTTCAGCGAACCATCTGAGAAAGCCTTGAGCTTGGGAGCGCGTGATCAATCTTTGATCCCTATCAGGAAATCACTAAGGACTTCCTCTACAGTAACCTAGTGAACTTCTCTTATAAATCTCGTACGTTGGGGCTCATTGGGGTCAATATAACCTTCTTCCCATCCTTCTGAATTATGTAAGTGTTCCTATATCCATCATGTAGTACCTTTAAATCAAATAGCCAGCGTCGGCCAAGTAATATATGAGAGGCATACGTGGGTAGGACATTACATAGCACCTCATCCTTATATCTATTACTAATAGTAATTGGCACCTTAACTTGCTCGGCAATAGGTGGACCTCCTTTTTCACTTAGCTAGTGAATCATGTACGGCTTAAGGTGAGGGTAGGTTAGTAATTTCAAGGCCTTTACCACTTGTTGAGCTATTACATTGATACAATTCCCTCCATCAATGATCAATGCATACATCTCGCCATTCATTAGACAGTTTGTAGGGAAGAGGTTCTCCCTTTACTCATTCTCATTAGATGCAAAGGTACTAAGAGATCTCCGTACAACCTTACAGGACTCAGCTCCCAATTTAGGTAAGGTCATGACATGAGAATCTTCTTGAAATTCTTCCAGTAGCTGATCAACTCTTACTTCATCTTCTCCTTCACTAACACTCTCTACTTTAAATTGGGGCTTATCTCCCTTAATGGTCATGACGCATCAGTAGGCATTAACTAGCTATATGTTCAAAACCAATACAATTAAAACACTTAATCTCTTGGGTCTTTCTTCTTGAGCTCTTACCTTAGTTGTTATTGACCTCAAGCTCCTCAGCCTTGCTTTTGTCTTGAACATTGTTAGGTTTGTTCGGTATCTGACTTGGTGGTCTACCCCGGAACTGTATTGAGCTTGATCATATCCTGTTCAACTCGACATGCTAGTCTTACTTGGTAAGACAGGTCGAATGCTTAGCACTCGGCTAAGCTGACTTCTCCTCTTTCGTTATACTCTTTGGGTTACTCGAATGGTTTCATCTAGACTTTCTAGCCTTTGCACTTCCACTATATTACTAATCTCAGTCCTTAGCCCAAAAATGAACCTTGCTATTGTTCATGCCTCGGGTTCTTTAACTTCGCATGTAATTATTAGTAACTAAAACTTTCGGACGTACTCATGTACTGAATGATTACCTTGTTTCAGTTCTTAAAGATGTCGAAAAGTATCCTACTCATAGTGTTCAGGAACAAATATACTCTTCATAACCCTCTTCATCTCGTTTCATGTTTGGATCTCACATTAGGCTCTCTAATGGACATTCTACAGTTTCTTCTACCATATTGCTACATACCTATTCTAACGTAACTACTTGAATACGAGCAGCATTTTCATAATTATAAAAGTTGAATATCTTATTAATCTTCTCCTTCTAATTCAGGTAGTCATCAACACCACTAGACTCATTAAAGCTCAAAATCTAGACTTTAAGCTGCTCAACTCCTCTAGGAGCTCGAAGCTCACATTCTTCAAATCCTTCATACTACTCTTCCTCCTCATATTCCTTAATTTCATCTAACTTAAGTCTTCTTCTCGTAACTTTATCGACATGACAAGGTGGAGCTGGGTTTACATTAATAGTTCTAGTTCTCACCCATCTATCTTCTCGACCTATCTCTCACTTCTCGGCCTTATTCACTAACAACTCTCTCTTATGGCCTAATCTCTATAACCCTTTATATGGTAATAGCTAGATTGCTACAATAGTAGCAAGGTCTTGTATTTGTTCATCAATAGTTTGTGGGGTCGATGGGGTAATATGGCCATGACCATGAGCATTACTTTAGCATCATTAATCTCTTATTGAAAACTAGGATTCAACATTCTCAATACAAAACTTCAAGAAATTTGATACTCATATAAAGAATTCTCACAACTTAGAAGATATGATTCCACATAGTGACTCCAGAACTTGCTCTATTTTTCCACTAGAAAATAGAGTACAACAAAACACTCACTCCAACAAGAAGTACTTCAATACTAACCTTTCAATCACAACTTCAGACTCTGATACAAGTATTATATGTGCATCCTTTGAGATTTCGAAGAAAATGAAATGGAGAAGTCGACAAACACAGTAGCTTCCATGAAGTTGCTCGAAAGATATGACGTACCTACAAACACGACATGACTTAATACTTCACTTGATATGACTCACAACCTAATGCTCAGGTCCACTCGCCACTAACCTCGAGCTACTCGGTAAGATTAGATAAGAATATAGGCAATATTCCTGGAGAAGGGGTATTTCACAAGAATAAGAACATTCGATATCTGTAATGGTGTAATAATGAATGCGGCTACAATAAAAGGACTATCTATAGTAAGTCCTTTAGAGCAATAATGCAAATAAGGAAAATTACACAAAAGATAACAAAGAAAGAGATTCCCAATATGTACGAAAAGGGTAAATAAGACAAATGATGAAAAGAAATATAGTACAACTATCAAAAAAATAATTGACAGGTAGCAGCTTGTCAATGGGTTCGTATTAGGGAATCTTAGGGCGTAGTAGCTAAGTTGTATGGACGTTGTGGCTGCTATTGACGAATGGTACTTAGAGTTGTTGAGATGAATAAAAGCCACTTCTGTTTGGTAAGCTAAATGAGTAGAGCTCGACATGTAGGGCACTCGGCTTCATCATTTGGTAAGTTGGCCTCAGCAATTGTCATGTCTATAGATTAGTAGAGTAAAGCTTGACGTACAGTCACATTGGCCTCGACACTTGGCAGGTCGGCTTCGGCACTAGGCAAGTCGACCTTCGTACTAGGCAAGTCGGTGATTAGGCAGGGGTCTATGCAAAGTAAAGTATGTTAGAGCTGGGACTTCAAAGAGTTTGCCAATAGTTCTTTCATATACTATTGCTCGTCATCAGTAGGCTGACAAAAGATAATCCTTTTGACGAGAGACTATAAGCCTTATAGACAAGTACGAGTAAGGGGTTTGGAGGTCGGCAATCCATCACTAAGTCAGCCCCTCTTATGATGAGAGTAAGTTATAAGTTATGAAGGGAAATAAGAGAAAATGAAAGAAAGTCCCTTTACCTAAGGGTTTTACTTAATGTTTATGATTGGTTAGTAGAGGTTATACTCAGACTAGATTATTAGACCAAGCTTAAGTGTTGAGCTAGCTAATATAAGTCCACAGAATAATTATCAAAAAATACCTATCAACATCAGAGATTGCTAATCATGTCGAATCTGAACATGGTATGAATATGACTTTTAATGAAATTACTGCACTAAAGAAGCTACTTGAAAATGTGCAAATCAATGAGGAAAAAGACAAGTCTGATAATATATTATTGTTAGCAACAATAGCTCAAAGAGGCACATACCTTATTTTTTTCGTAAACTAGTAGCAAATGGGCAGTTAACACAGGTGCAGCTAACCATGTGTGCAATTCATTGCTATGTTTTAAGGATTTTACTCTTGATATACATAAGGTTCAAGCAACAAATGGTGAGTGTACTTTTTCTAAAGGGAGAGGAGTAGTGAAAATTGGAAATTTACATTTGCATGAGACATTATTCATTCTAGAATTATGTTATAACTTAATATCCATCAACAAGTTGACAAGGGATATGACTTGTAGAGTAACCTTTACTCCTTCTCACTATGTTTTTTAAGACCAATCTTCGGGGAAGATGATTGGCAATACTAAAGAAATAAATCGGCTTTAATGTCTCGATAGTCAAGTCGAGTCTAAATACTATATGTCCTCTCAAAATAACAAAGAAGTCATGTTAAGGCACCAACATTTAGGCCATCCAAATTTTCCTTATATGTCTCACTTGTATCCATAACTTTTTTTCAATAAAGATGTTACTAATCTTAATTGTGAACATCGTGTAATTTCTAAGTTTGTAGGAAAACCATATCCTCCTCAATCTTATTAATCTTCTAAGCCCTTCCATTTAATTCACAGTGATATTTGGGGTCTCTCTAGAGTCACTGCTTTGTTTGGATACAAATGGTTAATAATATATACTGATGACCATTCAAAAATTTGTTGGGTGTATCTGTTAAAAGAGAAATTAGAAGCATGTTCTATATTCCAAAAATTTCACAAACTGGTCTCAAATGGTTTTTAAACCTAAATACAAATTATTATAATTGATAATGGTATGGAATACTTTTCAAGAGAGTTTGAAAGCTACTTAAGTAACCATGGAATTATACACCAAAGCTTTAGTGCATATACTCCACAACAGAATGGAGTAGTTAAGAGAAAAAACTGATGCTTGAGATTGCTCGCTCCTTAATGATTACAAATTTTGCTCCTCATCTTTTTTGGGGGTAGGCAATATTAACCTTTGCATATCTAATTAATAAACTTCCCTCTAAAACTCTTAATTACCAAACTCCTCTAAGTGTTTTCCTGAGGTACTTCCCTAATACATACATGTTCAACTCTTTATCACCAAAGATCTTTGGATGTACAACTTATGCTTCTGATGACTCCTTGAACAGGTACAAACTTGATAGTAAGGCTCTTAAGTGAATCTTTATAGGGTATTCACTGTTTCAGAAGTGGTACAAATTGTACCATCCAACCCCAAAGTAGAATATAATTACTTCTAATGTTGTATTTTTTGAACATTGCTCTTATTATAGTCAAAATTGTCCAAAACAAGATGAAAATAAGGACATAAATATTACCTACCCTTACTCCTTAAAGAGTTTAATTGTGAGTATTAGTCTAATGATATCACTATTCCTACTATTCATGAGTCGAGTGAAAGTATAAATACTCAGCCTACCCTTCCTGTCTATACTAGGAGATCTAAACAGATTCAAAATCTGCCAACACTAACTCCGATGAAAGGTCTGAATCTAGTAAGAAAAAGTGGAATAACATTACTAAAAATGAATTGATATTAGTGGGTAACAACCAGTGCAACCAGTGTTGAATCAAGCAAATTTGAATGACCAACAGGCAAAGGATGTTTCGACAAAATTGTAGGTAAAGGCAAATTTGAATATTAAAGAATAGTAGTGCAACTAGTATTGAATCAAGCAGATTTGAATGACCAGCAAGCAAAGGATATTTCGACAAAACTATAGGTAAAGGTAGATTTGGATCTTCCAATTACTTTACAAAAAGGAAGAAGGAGATATACTAAATATCCCATTGAAAATTACTTATCCTATGCTAGGATCTCACTAGTTTTTTAGACATTTTTTGCCAGAATTGATGAGGAAAAATTACCAAAAAATATTTGTGAAGCTATGTCTCATGAGAAGTGTAAAGAAGCTGTCATGGAGGAGATGCGAGCCTTAAAAGACAATAATACTTAGGAAATATGTGATTTGCTTGATGGGAAGAAGATAGTAGGCAATAAGTTGGGGTTAAGTATTAAATGTGAGTCAAATGGGAGTATAGAAAGGTACAAGGCTCACTTGATAGCTCAAGGATATACCTAAACATATGGCTTAGACTATGAGGAAACATTTACACTTATAGCTAAATTGAATTTAATTAGGACGTTATTGTCATTGGTAGCTAATCTAGACTGGTCACTTCATCAACTTGATGTGAAAAATGCATTTCTTAATGGGAACTTAGAGGAGGAGATATATATGCGACTTACACTTGGATTTGACACAGAAGAAACTAAAGGAAAAGTATGTAGATTAAAGAAGTCACTTTATGGGTTGAAGCAATCACCTAGAGCGTAGTTCAAAAAGTTTAGCAAAACCTTAACTGATTTTGGATATCACTAATGCCAAGTTGAACAAACATTATTTGTAAAATTTGTAGCTTATGGGAAGAAATTTATTCATATAGTGTATGTAGATGATATCACTATTATTGGAGATGATGAAGCCGAAATAATGAATTTAAAAAAGAAGATTAGAGACAAATTTGAAACCAAAGAATTGGGATACCTTAAGTACTTCTTAGGCATGGAAGTTGTACACATGAGGAAGGGGATTTTTATTAGTCAACGTAAGTACATCTTATAGTTAAAGAGATAGGAAAACTTGGTTGTTAACCTAAAGACACCCCTTTACCACTTAATTGGAAAAGTTGGTTATTAGAAAATAATACTCTAGTAGATAAGGAGAGATATAAAAAATTGGTAGGAAAGTTGATTTATCTATTACCCACAAGACTAGCTTTGGGATTTGCTATTAGTAAGGTAAGTTAATTTATGCACTCTCCTATAAAACACCATGAGGAGACTATAAATCACATACTCAAGTATCTTAAGGGAATGCCAAGAAAAGGGATTTTTAGCAAAAGGACGAACTATAGGGACTTAGCTGCATTTGTTGATTTTGACTAGGGAGGTGATCGGATTGATTCTAAATCCACTACTGGTTATTGTACCAAATTTTATGGTAACTTGATTACCCAGAGAAGTAAAAAATAACCCATGGTTACAAGAAGTAGTGCGAAAGCTAATTACTGAGCAATTGCTTAAGGAATGTGTGAACTCGTATGGCTGCAAAGACTACTAACAAAGTTATAAGTCAAATGGGGTACTATAACTTTGTATAATGACAGCACATCAACAATTTGAGTTGTGAAAAATCCCATCCAACACAGAAGGATGAAGCAAGTTTAAATTGATAGAAATTTCATAAAAGTAAAAATTGAAGAGGGTGGCATTCAAGTGCAATATATTTCTACGAAACAACAGGAAGTTGATGTACACACAAAGTCTTTGGTAAGACCCCTGTTCATGGAACTATCGTCCAAGCTAGGAATGATAGATATTTATTCCTTAGTTTGAGAGGACAGGGGTGTAAAAAAATACAGTTATTTATGCTTAATATGACATCTTATTTTTTCATGAATAAATACCTTAAATACCTGATTGTATTTAAGGTAGTCAAAATATTCTCTATTTTTGTTATGCTGGAATATTTGTATTTATTCCAACAAATTTTATTTATATTTATTTCATTAGATTTATCTCATTCCTATAAATTGGTAACTATGTGAATAAAAGAGTATGCTTTTCTAATATGTTTTTCATCGAGTTTTTTTTGCTCTATTTTTTATCAAAATATTCTCTATTTTTGTTATGCTAGAATATTTGTATTTATTCCAACAAATTTTATTTATATTTATTTCATTAGATTTATCCCATTCCTATAAATTGGTAGCTATGTGAATAAAAGAGTATGCTTTTCCAATATGTTTTTCATCTAGTTTTTTCTGCTCTATTTTTTATCAGTTAAGAGGGCAAATTAAAGAAATTAACAATTTTTATATATACTTTTTTATTATGAGGTTTGAAACAAAGTTTAGGATGCATTAATTTTTTTTCTTTAACAAGCATCCTGGACACTCATTAGGAGTAGTTATTTTCTAATAGTCACTTTACTTGTGAATTGTGAGATCAATTTAAAATATTATCTTTTAATATTAGGTAAATTTTCCAGAAATCCAAGTAAAACCTATTGGAATCATCACACAAAATTACTAGGGGAGGCCAAAGCCTCTTTCAACTCTCCTTTCCGTCCGTTCTTAAATTTTATCCTTATACATGCCTTTTTTTTTTATAAGTAGTTATGCATGTGTTACGGGCGGATTCCGTCACTCGATCCTGTGCGGCACTTAACGTTCCTGACCACATTAAGGAAGGCTAAGTCAGCCTGTAACACACTCACAATGTTTAGAGAGAGAAGCTCTGAAGGTATGTTGTATTCACTCAAAAATGAATTGTGTATTACATCTGAAGGGGAACCCCCTATATATACAAAAAGCCTTTATAATTTAATGGTTGAGATCAATCCGATCTAATGGTTACAATTAACTCCCAACTACCACATTCACCTACCCCAAGATTCCGGACTTCTCTGGAACCTTCTGGAGCTTTTCATCTTCTAGAAGCTTTTAAGAGACTGGGCTTTAGTCTTGGGCCTTAGGAACCTCCAGGGAATGGCTCAATTTGGGAGGTCCGTAACATTCTCCCCCGCTTAATCCGGCGACGCCCTCATCGCGCCTTCATCATGGAAGTTTTGAATCTTGTCTTTGAATTGCCATAGTGCTTCGGCTGGTTCCTAACTGGCCTCACTCTCTGGTCTTCCCTTCCACATTACCATATACTTGTGTTTAGGAGTCTGTCCACGTCTCCTCACGTATCTATCAGCTATGATGCCTTCAACTTCCTTATCAAATGAATCCCGTACTCCTGTTAGGGCCCTTTGTGATATGGCTCTTCTAGGGTCTTCCTCATCCTTATGGAAGGGTTTTAGCATGCTCACATGGAAAACCGGGTGGAATTTCAGCTTGGATGGAAGTTCCAATTTATAAGACACTTGCCCCACTCGTTTCACAATTGGGAATGGACCCTCGTAGCGCCTCATTAGACCTTTATGCAGTTGTCCCTTCATACGTTGTATCAAATGTAACTTGACAAGCACTTGGTCACCTACTTGATATTCCATCGACCTACGCTTCTTGTCTGCAATTTTCTTCATTCTCTTGATAGCTCGGTCTAAGTATGTTCGAGCTAAGTCGTGATTTTCTTGCCATTCCCTTGCAAATTTATATGCGGGAGGGCTGGACCCCGTATATCCCATTGTCACTGTATGAGGAGTTAAAGGTTACCTTCCCAGGATGATCTCGAAAGGACTCTGTCCGATGGACTCATTCTTCTGTAGGTTGAATGAGAACTGCGCCACATCTAACAACTTGGTCCAATCGCGCTGGTTAGCTCCTACAAAATGCCTTAAGTATAATTCTACAAAGGCATTTACTCGCTTCGTCTGACCATCTGTCTGTGGATGCAAACTAGTTGAAAAGTTCAACTCGGATCCCAGAAGTTTAAACAATTCTGTCCAAAATTTCCCTGTGAATCACCCATCTCGATCACTTACAATGTTTCTTGGCAAGCCCCAATACTTTACTACATGTCTCAAGAACAATCGGGCAGCCTCATCTGCCGAGTACTCCTTTGTTGCTGGAATAAAGGTCGTGTATTTTGAAAACCTGTCTATTATAACCATGATTGTACCATACCCTTCTGATCGGGGCAAACTTACAATAAAGTCCATGGAAACACTCTCCTATGGCCGTTCAGGAATGGGAAGAGGCTCTAGTAGTCTTGGAGTTGCCTTGTGTTCAACTTTGTCTTGTTGGCACACGAGACAAGTTCGGACATAGCTCTCAACATCTTCTCTCATGTGTGGCCAAAAATACTTTTCTTCTAGTAAGGCTTGAGTGCGGTGTATTCCTGGATGACCTGCCCATTTAGAATCATGACATTCTCTAAGAATCTCCCTTCTTAGGTTCATGGATTGAGGCACATAAATTCGTTGTCCCTTTGTATATATTAGTCCATTCTCTTGCCAAAATCTCCTCGTTTTCCCTTCTTGACATTTGATCAATAGAGCTTTAGTTTGTTTATCATTCTCCATCCCTTCTTAAATTCTATCAATGAAGTTGCGTTCAGGTTTGCTGGTGGCTGCCAACCCAACCCTTCGGCTCAAGGCATCTGCCACAACGTTAGTCTTACCTGACTTATGTTCAAGGTCGAAATCAAATTCTGCCAAGAAAACTTGCCATCGGGCTTGCTTAGGAGAGAGCTTCTTTTGAGTCTGAAAGTAGCTAGTGGCCATATTATCAGTTTTGACCACAAACTTCCTCCCTAACAAGTAGTGCCTCCATACCCGGAGACAGTATACTATTGCCGTCATCTCTTTTTCATGCACTGGATATCGCTTCTCTGTGTCATTCAACTTCTGGCTTTCAAATGCCACAGGGTGTCTTTCCTGCATTAAAACCCCTCCAATAGCAAAATCACTAGCATCTGTACATACCTCAAAGGGTTTGCTAAAGTCAGGAAGGAGAAGAACTGGCTCTTTAGTGATTGCCATCTTCAAGGTCTCGAATGCCTGTCGTCTATTTGTACTCCAATTCCACAGGGTATTCTTTTTAAGTAAGTCTATCAATGGGCTCGCTATCCCCGAATAACCCCTAATGAATCTTCTATAGTAATTCACTAAGCCGAGGAAGGATCTCAGCTCAATAGGCTTAGTGGGTTCCTTCCAATCCCAGATGTCTCGTACCTTTCCTTCATCCATTCTAATCTTTCCTCTCCCCACTATGTGACCAAGGAACGTCACCTCTTCTTATGCAAAAGCACATTTCTCCAGTTTCACATATAGATCATTCCTTCTCAAAGCTAAGAATACCGAGCGAAGGTGCTCTCTATGTTCCTCCAATGTCTTACTATAAATCATAATGTCATCCAAGTACACAACTACAAATTGATCAAGAAAGGGGGCCAAAACATGATTCATAAGTATACAGAAAGTAGCTGGGGTATTGGTAAGGCCGAACAGCATGACTAGGAATTCAAAAGCACCATACCTTGTAACACAGGTGGTCTTGGGTTCATCTCCTTCTGCAATCCTCACTTGGTGATATCCCGACCGTAAATCCAATTTGGAGAAGTATCTAACTTCTCTCAACCTATCGAATAGGTTCGAAACTAATGGAATGGGATACTTATTCTTTATAGTGACCTTATTTAGGGCTCGATAATCAATGCACATTCGGAGAGATCCATCTTGTTTCTTCTGAAAGAGCATAGGAGCTCCAAAAGGTGCCTTTGAAGGTCTAATGAAACCTGCTTCTAGTAATTCCTTCAATTGTTGCCTTAACTCTTCTAACTCTGGAGGTGACATCCTGTATGGGACGGCGGCGGGTGGCTTGGCTCCAAGTTCCAATTCTATCACATGGTCTACCTCTCTTCTTGGTGGTAACTTCTTGGGCAACACTGGCAGCATTATATCCCTAAATTCTTCCAATATCTCCCCCACTTGAGGTGGAACCCTTTCTTGGTTAATAGTCTCTTCCCTGACTTTTAAGGCAGCCAAATAAGTGACTTCATTCTTCTTGAGTCCCTTTTCCAATTGTATAGCTGATAGAAATTTAGTGGCTTGGCCTACCTTCCTTGTAACGGGGACTACACACTGTAAGTTGTGATCAAGTACACAAATGCAGTTAGCCCGCGGTACGATAAGTGCATCAATGCGATCGAGAAAATCCATCCCAATCACAAACTCAAAATCGTCCATTGGCACTACTTCAACCATCTCCTTTCCCTGCCAACCCCCAATATTGAGCTCTATCCCCTTGGTTACTCCCATAGTGGGAACTTCTTTTGAGTTAACTGTTTTGAGCCATGTTTTGGTCTCCTCCACTTTTAGCCCCAACTTCTTTGCTGCCATATCAGAAATAAAAAGATGAGATGCTCCTGTATCTACTAGGGCATTAAGTTTCTTACCTGCTACCAATACTTCGGTATACATCAATCCTTTTCTTTCGTTAACTTGAGACTTCATGGCACTGAGTAGATGAACTGACCCTAACTGAGCCTCATCCCCATCATCTAAGCTTTCACCTGCTACTAGCGCCGCCAATCTCTCTTTCTTCGGACACTCCTTGGCATAATGGGGACCATTGCAGAAATAACATTTCAATTCGCGAGGTTTCCATCTTTCCCCAGCTCTCCCTTCACGAGTTCTACCTTGATCGATATCTCTTTCTTCTGCTTTGGTTTTCCCTTTAGAAGAACTCCCACTCTTCTCCCTTTCAGCTCCCCCTTTCCATCTTCCCCCTATGATCTTAGGATCTATCTTCCGAAATTCCATTAGGCCTTCAGCAACTGCTATAGCCTTAGAAATGTCTTCCACTCCCTTTCGCTCCAGTTTTAATTTAGCTCAGGGCTTTAAGCCATCCACAAACATTACCAAAGCATCTTCTTGGTTGAGGTTTGGGATTTCCAACATCAACTCTGAAAATTCCTTTACATATTGCTTTATGTCACCCTTATGAGTTAGGTGACATAATTTCACCTTTGCTTCGTTAGCAGCATTTTGAGGAGAGAATTGACCCTTCAGCTCTTGTACAAAGCTATCCCATGTGTTGATATCAGCTGCCTTCCTACACCACCATACCATAGCAGAGTCTTTCAGATACATAGCAGCAGTACGTACTTTTCCAGCATCATCTAAGACTCCTACAGCGTTAAAGTATTGTTCCATTCCCCATAAGAAGTTGTCTACTTCCCGTGCAGACCACGTTCCCTGTCACGCCCCGAAGCGGCAGAGTCGTAACAGCCCCCACCGTGTAAACCATCCTAAGATAGAAGTTGGCCTTACAACCCCTATCTTAGACCTGATCTACACAAGGCGTCGACGACTAACCCGCTTTGAAGTAAACAATTTGTAATTTAAATAAATCATTAATCTAAGAAAGTGAGGAAATATATATATGCTATAATTCAGCTATTGTAATTAAGGTTTACAATATTTCTCCGTAATATATTTCCTAGTTGTTACATTATTCAAAATGGAAAGTAATTCTAGAATAAAAACTTAAACCTTAAAATATGTGTTTATTCTTCACATGTTTTTCCTCACTCCCCAGGATCCAGCAGTTACTAGCTTCATAGTAGTTGTTGCCGCTTCTTAGCCAGCACCTGCACGATGTCTATAGGGATGTGAGCAACCACAGCTCAGTAAGTTAGGACGGAGGACTTAAAACCATACCAGAAACACATCAAGGTTTTCAATCACTTATTAGATGCAATGCATGTGCAAGCAAATGCCATCGTACGACGTTGTCCGGCTCGTCGTGAGATTAGAGAAATTGCGTCCGCTCTAATCCGGGTTGAGGAGTTGCCGTTAATGCAACAGCTCATGACCAAACCCAGGCTTGTGTAATGGAGACCTTGCTCCTCCCGCGACTACCTTCGAACCACTGCCTTCACCCTCGCCGCGACCTCCTCTCCTGTCACTTAGTTCGACTGAGGATGAAGAAGGGACCATTTTGCAATCCTGCGCTATCCCTTCCAAAGGGGTCGATATTTAGCCGGAGAGTCCTAAGTTCCCCTAACGGGTTGCCATGCGTGTTCGATTATGATTACTAGTCGTATATTTGATTAAGTCCAATTTAGGGTGATCAATCATTACATACAATTCATACAATATGTGCCAAAGCAACAAACAGAATCATAGCATCACCCATAATCAAGCACATGCACACATTTAACTATCTAACAAGCACAACCAAGCATAATCTTAAGCCTCCAAAATACAGCATCGTATTAATCCCAACTTACCTCGACTCCTCGCTCACTCACTCAAGGTCCGATTTGCTCAGGCCATCGCCGATCATCCCTATAACACGAACGTGGTTTTAACTTTTCATATAAATATTACAAGTTCATTTTATTCTATAATGCTTATTGTTAGGTTTTGTTTAAGGTTTAATATGTCTAATTATCTAGGTATTAAGTCTTTTACCATTATTCTAGGTTTAGGATTAGGTTCAGGTTCGGTTTTCGCATCGATTTCTAAATTAGGTTTTTAGTTCAATTTCTAAGTAATGTTTTCAATTCTATCCCTAGAAATCCATTTCAATCCATAATGTGAAATTAATCACATCACTTCCCGATCTCCTAAATACCATTATTACCCTTTGTCAGTGTTTATTTTACTCGGTACACTTAAATCCATATTAGTGTACCGAATTCACTCCTAATGTGATAAATTTTTACATTTTTCATATAATTCCATAAATTCAAGTTTCCTATTAGATTTATTGTGCATTTTGATTATTCTCAAAATATCAATTTTTATTATAATATTTTCTATTTATTATATTTTCAAAAATTACACATTATGCATTATTGTATATTATACACATAATGCATTTCTAATTTTTCTATTACCCTAATTACCATCTCTAAACATCA
This sequence comes from Lumnitzera littorea, assembly GCA_024138015.1. NCBI lineage: Eukaryota > Viridiplantae > Streptophyta > Magnoliopsida > Myrtales > Combretaceae > Lumnitzera > Lumnitzera littorea. Next base: position 12,348,132 of record JAMXBB010000012.1, on the reverse strand, counting down.
ATTATTATTTCAAAATGTCTAAATCCATCCTAAATCAGATTTTACTCCAAATTTTCCTAATTTACAAAATTAACTATTTTTTTCCTATTACTCATTTACTACATAATTAACCTAATAATTACATCTAACACCCTAAATGTTATAAGTATCATACTCCATCAGATCTTAACATCTTAAAACATGTAATTATTCAATAAATCAGAAATTAATAATTTAATTACATAATTAACCCTAAATTACCCATTTTATGCCTCATTTTAGAGCCTAAAAATTATCTAAAAATTTCGAAAATTAATTTTTAGAAACGGGCTTCATAGCACTGTTCTATATTATCTAATTAATCTACACAAAAATTTTGAGCTTGAAACTACACTCCTAAGATCATTTATTTCTAAACCGAAATGTGCTCGGTTTTGCACGATTTCTTAGGGACCATATATTACGGGACATAATTTCATCAAAATAACATTTTTCCTAAAAACAACATACAAAAATATCCCAGAATAACAAAATTCATAATTTTCTAATTATATTTACTATTTTTACAAAATTTCACAAAATTGGGCTGGAAATCGGACTTACCGATTTGGGTGGCTCCGGCCACCACGGGCCGCCGTGGCCTTGTCGGCCGGCCTGGGCGCTGCCACCACCGTGTGGTGGTGGTGGCCGCCCACTTCCAGCTGCTCGTTTGGTGGGGGTTCCATTTAGAAGCCCTAATTGCACAGATTTTTCTAATTTTTTTCCAAACCGAATTTTTCTCTCAATTTTCGACTCTCCCTAATTTTCTCTGATTTCCAACTGTCCAAATGAGTTCTTGGATTTTTCCTGCTATTTATAGGGCTTTAGTGTAATTATTATGCATTAAATTAGATAAGACAATTACTTTATCCATTAAATTTTGGCTTTTGTGTTGCTTAATTCTTATTGGTTAATTTTTCTTTTTTTTATCCTGATATGCCACGACTAAGTTTACATCATTCCACACCCTTCTGATTTTTTTTCTGATTTTTCCTCAATTATTTTATAATTTTCTTTAATTATTTGCTTAGTTTTTGGTAAATTTAGGTAATTTTGCGTATTTTTATCTACACGTAAATACATGTAGGGTATACGTGAACATTCCTAATTATTATTTTGGTCATTCTAAAATTTTTATTATACATATAATCTATCTCCAGTAATTTATTAGTTATTATATTACACTTTTTGCCTTTTCGGTAATTAGCAATTATTATGCTTAAAATTTGAAAATTTTATAGTCTCTTATTTCATTACTTATTTTCTTAAATTTAAGTTTACGGGGTCGTTTTTACTAATATTCTTCTCAATAGTTTATAATTTGGGTTTGATCGGATTTTTTAACCGATCGCCCTAAACCTTGGGTTCTAAGTTCAATCCTGCGGTTACTTGGCTGAACTTTGAGGCTTACATTCCCTTAAAATGTTTTGGCTTTGGAACATCGACCTTATGGCTCGTCTGGATGGTCACTCCATTCGCAACAGCAATCCGACAAGCAGTCAATTACGTCTTGAGATCTTCAATTTCTTGATGCATGACTACTACCACTGCATCCATCTTAGCTTCATAAGCTTCTTCCTTCGTTTCTAAAGCCGTAACTCGGACTTGGAGAGCATTACCCTTCTCTTTAATAACATTTCCATGCTGCCTAAGCTCTTCTACTGCTCGATTCAGTGCTTCTTGCAATTCGCATCGGAGTTCTTCCTCCATTTCCTCCAGACTGCCTTGAGACTCATCAAATTGTTCCTTGACCTCAGTAATGCTCAACTCTACCTTATTCATCCTATTAAGGAGGGAGTTCATCAAGTCTCGGGACCTAGTCCTTTGCCTGGTAACACGGCGATCATCATGGTCGGCTAACTCATCGACCATTGAAGTGTTGTTGTTGTCTCCTCCAGATGACATTTTCTCCACAAGTAGTCCCTTTTCAAGCTCCGATATCACTTGTCATGGGCGGATTCCATCACTTGATCCCGTGCAGCACTTAGCATTCTTGACCACACTAAGGAAGACTAAGTCAGCCTGTAACACACTCACAATGTTTAGAGAGAGAAGCTCTGAAGGTATGTTGTATTCACTCAAAAATGAATTGTGTATTACATCTGAAGGGAACCCTCTATATATATAAAAAGTTTTTACAATTTAATGGTTGAGATCAATCCGATCTAACGATTACAATTAACTCCCAACTACCACATTCACCTACCCCAAGATTCCGGACTTCTTTGGAACCTTCTGGAGCTTTTCATTTTCTAAAAGCTTTTAAGGGACTGAGCTTTAGTCTTGGGCCTTAGGAACCTCCTGGGAATGGCCCATTTTAGGAGGTTCGTAACACATGCCTCTTGCTTATGATGTAGATAATCCATATCTTGAAAATTATATTTTTCTATATCGAGTAAACTAAATAATTCCCCATGGCTCACTTATCATTAAAACCATTATCAATCGAAAATCTTGTGAGGAGTTAATTAATTAATTAAAAGGAACCATTTTTATCGGTCTGTTTTGAATATGGATGCATGTGTACCTTTAGTTTTATCTTTTTAATATCATATTCTAGTAGGCGTATTAATTTACTCCTATATCGACAAGAATCTAAAGGAAAAAGAAGAATTAAGACAGCCAAAGTGAACCCGGGAACAGTATCCCATGTTATATAGTTATTATTAAAAAATGTATATATTTAAAAAAAAACTAGCACGTGCATAGTATAGCTAATAAAGACTTTTCTAAGATATCTTCTAAAATCAGTTGGTTCATTTTTCGGACGATCTTTCCAAATTTCACGTGGATTTGTCAACTAACCCCATCGGTCATTGTATGTGATCTTCGTCTCTCACCTTGAACTGCTATTAGAAGTTATAAGTAATTCTAGCCTCTCCAGATTAGTCCGATAATATTTACAATTTTAAAGTGTTGCTTATAACGATCAAAGAAATCCAAAGAACATCTTCCAGGAGACAAACACATCATAAGTAATCTTTTTAGCCATTTCTTTTAATCTATTTATTTAATCATGCATGACAAATTGAGCAACAACAATAATTGAGATCATTTAAATTTTTTAAAAAATCTTATCTTATTATTATAATGTTATTTTTTTTTCTTATAATCTCAATAACTGACTACACACGATAATATCTCAAAAGGATAAGTTTTACAATTTTTTTTAAAAAAAGTAATTTTAGATTATCTAAATCCTATATAAAGAAGTCTTAATTATTTTAATGGAGTCAGTAATACGCTTTCATAAAGCTTGCTTAAGATCCTTGTTTTATTAGCTCAATAATTGCATACGATAAATTATCTATAGCTGGATTTACCTAATTGCGATCACTAATGGTCATCGTTTTTGGCAGCCGTGGTGAAACCTTATATCACCTACCCCCAATAAAGCCAAGTTTCATGGATTATCTAAATGGAATATAACATATCTATTTCAGCTTAACTTACACAAGTGACGAGAGACAAAATGACCGGGTTTACACTTTGCTTCGAAGCAAAATGCACCATCTCCATCTGCGTCAACACAATGTGTGATCACAAATAGAGACAATAAAAGTGGGGTCTAAAAGATTAATTACCTCGGTCGCCTGAGAATGATGTGTTTACATTGATTTATATTGCACGAAATTCAAACGCCATCTTACCATAAATCTGTTGCATAATTTGACGAGATGAGTTTCAATAGCAGTATTATACAACATGAATAGATTAATAACATATAAATATAAATAAAATTTTAATACATAAATATATAAGTGAGAGATTTTTAAAAATTATATACTATTATTAATATTTATATAATATTCTTCTATATACGTGACGTATTAGTATTATTTTGTTTTTTTTTTTAAGCTTGATGCGTTGCATGCTGGTGATGGGTTTCACGGTAAATAAGGTTGAGATAATAATTTGCACTCCGTGTGTACATCGGAGCTCGAAATGGAAATGGTGATAGGGTTCTCTGAAAGTTCATAAACCGAAAAGCCACCGGAATGCGTGTAAGCTAAGAGAATCTAAAAAGGAAAACAAATGTAAAACTGCGTCCGGTGGAGTAGATAAAATTTGACAATCTTTGTTCATGGATCTCCCACGATTTGCCAAAGACATTCGCGACTTTGTTGGCTTCACAATAAGTATGATAGATTCTTTACTCCGTCAAAAAGGAGAAAATCTAAGGTGTGTCTGTGAAGTCAAATGGATCAATGTCCAATTCATCGTACTTTTTCTATCTTTTGCAGCGATGGTAATATTGCAGGATTGCAATTCTTCTATCGTGACTTGACAACCATCATGACTAGTGAAGTACGAAAAAAGATTTAACAATATTAATATATCACGTAAATCAATAAATAACATATAAGAGTATTAGGTCGATTATGAGTTAGCCCAAGCCCATTTGATAACCAAAACCTGCATTCCTAGTCTCATCCGTACCTACGTGCAACTATAAAATCAAACTCAATTTAGATCCTTCTCCAGATTGCAAGTATGACTCTTTCTTTTCTCCTTTTCTCTTTGTCTTCGTATTCTTTCTTCCTCTCTCGAAGAACAGAGTTTAGGGTTTTCAAAATAACTTACTTTACGATAATGATTTGAGAAAAAATGTACAAATTTGAATAACCAAAGGAATGATCTGGTTATTGAAAAAGTAGTTGTCTTGTTTATCTCTTATTAGTATGAATCTAACCTAATTGTTTTATGTGTACGAGGTATTGATGTAGCGAACATTTGAAAGGCAGAAAGGGAATCTTGATTGATAAGCCCTAATCTTCCAGCACCAAAGAAGCTCCTTACAGAGAGGTTCACTTTAGGGTTTTTTTATGCCTAATCTACTATTATCCTTTTCTTTTTATACAAGCCTTCATACTTATTAATTCGTTTGTAACTGTGAAATTACAAACTCTATTGTTTCTATTACTAGTGTTGCAGTTTGTAACTAATTGTAAAAACTACTTATACTATTGGTTGTCTATATGACTTTTCATGTTGCTTGTTATGGAATACTTCAGTCTATGTGTGTACTTATCCAACCAACTCCTTTTGGTATTTATGATGGTATGCTTAAGTCTTTACACATAGTCATCTAAGTACGTCTTCCATCTTCTGTCATAATAGATTTATCTCCTTCTCGAACATCGACCTTACCTTAAGGTCAAATTTAGGATAATCTCTAATAAAATCCTGTAAATCTACCCAAGTAGAATCCTTTGGAAAAAGTGACTCCCATTGGACCAAAAGTTATTTAACTTTAGTCCCTTGTTTGAAAAGCTCCCTGACATCCAGAGCAGTTGTAGGTTAGAGCACTAGATGATTGTCCAAATCTAAAGCTAATAGTAGTCTAGGTTCATCCTTTTTACCTTCAGCTTTCTTCAAAAGAGAAATATGAAAAATATGATGAATTCTAGATTGTTCTGGTAAATTGAGTTTATAAGTTACTGGTCCTATGCCTTCACTCACTTCAAAAGGGCTAAAATGCCTTCTAGATAGCTTATAGGACATTCGATTAGCTAATGAAGTCTATTTATAAGGCAGTAATTTTACATAAGCCCAATCTTTGACAATCAACTCTTTAACAGATCTCTTTTAATTAGCAAAATTCTTCATCCTCTACTATGCTTTGGCCAAGTTATTCTTTAAAAGGGTTAACACATCATCTTTGTTCTGTAGCTCTTCATCTATTGCCTCTACTAGTGAAAGCCCTTTCACATAATTAGGAATCTAAGGAGGATCTCTTCCATACATTGCTTTAAAAAGGGTTAGTTGAGTACAAGTGTGAAAACTAGTATTAAATGAAAATTCTACCCAAGGTAGATACTTGTTCCATAACTTTAGTGACTCCATGACAAAGGCTCTCAAATAGTGCTTCACAGTTCTATTCAAAACTTCTATTTGAGGATGATATGTTAAACTCATCTTCAACAGTGTTTCACAAAGCTTAAAAAGCTCTCTCCAGAATTTACTTAAAAACGCATTATCTCTATCAGAGATAATAGTTCTTGAAAAGCCATGAAGTTTTACTACCAAATCAACGAATAAACTTGCTATTGATGCATCTATGTAATTAGTCGTTAAGGGTCCTAAGTGGCAATATTTTGTAAGTTTGTCCACAACCACCGGTATCACTAAATAGCCTTTTGATAATGGTAAACTGGTAACAAAATCCATTAAAACATCATCAAAAATTTATTATGGTATAAAAGTGGTTGTAATAACCCAATTAGAGATGTTGTTAGATATTTAATCTGCTAGTAAACATGACAACACTTCACAAATTCTTCTACATCCTTCCTCATTCCTTTCCAATAAAATGCAACACTTAGACACTTAAAAGTTTTAAGTATTCCTACATCACCTCCCATTAGGGTAGCACGAAATTCCATCAATAAAGTAGGAATGATGGATAAATTTGAGGGAATGAAAAGTTTGTTGCCAAAATAGAGTAATCCATCTTTATAAGATAATAGCAAATCAAGTGACTCCCCTTTACAGCATATCTCTCTCAATGTTATCCATTCTTCATTATGCTCTAATTCCTTCTTTAGTAGACTAATTGAGTCAAAAGAAGGAATTGATAATGTTAACAATTGAAATTGTTCTTCAAACCTCCTCGATAAGGCATCTACTACTTTATTATCAAGGTATTGTATTTCATAATCATATCCCATTAACTTCACCAGATATTATTATTGTTCTAGAGTTTGAATTACTTGAGTTAGTAATTCTTTTAGACTCTTCTAGTTTGTTTTAATTATGAAATGGCTCCTTAAAAGATATTGTCTCCATTTTTTTCATTGCTTCCACCACTGCCGATAACTTTCTCACATAAGCACCTGCTTTTTGCATTCGTAAGTTAAATTTCTTGCTAAAATATGCAATAGGATTTTTGCTTTGATGTAAAACCACTCCCAATCATATTCCTTATGCATCTGTTTCTATAATAAATGTCTTCAAAAAATCTAGAAGAGCTAAGATTGGTGTAGACATCGGTGACTCCTTTAATTTGAGAAAAGCTTCTATTGCTTCCAAAGTCCAATCAAAACTATTTTTTTCCTTAACAAATTTGTTAAAGGAAATGCTAATCTTAGCATAATCTTTCACAAAACGTCTATAATACACAATAATGCCCAAAAATCCTCTCAATTGCCTCACTGTTGTCGAACGAGGCCATGTCTTTATTGTTGTAACCTTCTCTAGATCTAGTTTCAATCCTTCTTGTGAAACAATATGTCCAAGATAGTCAACACCATCTTTAACAAAATAACACTTTTTCTTTTTAATATAAAAAACATGTTTCCTCAAGCATTCAAAAGCTTTTTCTAAGTGCAGCATATGATCTTGTACATTTATGCTATATATCATAATGTCATCAAAAAATACTATAATGAATTTTCTAAGATAAGGCCTGAAAATGTTATTCATTATTGATTTAAATGTTACTGGAGCATTTAACAATCCAATAAGCATTACCAGAAATTCACAGTGTCCCTCATGTGTCCTAAATGCTTTTTTGTGTACATTCGTTGGATTCATCCTAATCTGATGATATCCCGCACACAAATCCATTTTGGAAAAAATTATGGCTCCCCCTAACTCATCCAGTAGCTTATCAATTGTTGGTATTGGAAATTTTTTAAAGATAGTTGAATGATTTAATGCCCTATAATCAACACAAAACCTCCAAGAACCATCTTTTTTCTTTACCAATAACATTGGTGATGAAAAAGGATCAGTACTAGGCTGAATAACTTTATTCTCCAACATTTCCTTGACCAACTTCTCTATTTCTCCTTTCTAGAAATATGGATAGTGATATGGTCTAACATTTATGGCTTTTGTTTCATCTTGTAAGTGAATATGGTACTAAACATCACACATTGGTGGCAATGATGTAAGAGTCACAAAAATATCTTGAAATCTACTCAATAATGATTCAAGGTCATTATTGCCGGTAATATCATGAGGTTCTATATCCTTCTAAGCCACTAAATTGAAGAAACAAGCCACATTGTTAGACTTTATCAACTTCCTAAACTTTGACCCCTCAATTTGCTTCAGAATTATGTCTTTATTTCATTGAAACTCCACTATTTTCCCTTGCCATAAAAACTTCATGCTTAACAAAGCATAATTGACAGTAATCGAGCCTAAAGTTACCAACCACTGTATTCCTAATACTAACTCAGCTCCTTGGATATGTAAAATATAAAAATCCACTAAAAATGTAATTCCATTAAGCACTAATGGCACTTCTTTACACATAGTCGAGTAAGTTAAATAATCCCTATTTCCAATCATCACCAAAAATTTAGAAACTGCAATTATTAGTAAATCCAACATTTTTGCAACACTAAGATGCATGAAATTATGCATGCTTCCAAAATCTGCTAGTATTGAAACATGATTACTCTTATTGTTCCCTTCAATCTTAGTGTTTTAGGAGCTACAAATCTCAAAATTGCATGGTAACTTATTTCTACTGTTTCATCAACTTCTTCACATGCACCAACTCCTTCACCATTTTCCCCCTCCTCTTGTAACTCAAAATCCTCTTGCCAATCAAATTGATTTTCGACGGGTTGAATTACCATAAGAAATTTTGCTTTACAAACATGTCATCTATGGTGTTTTTTTATCACAATTATAACAAAGCTCTTTTTCTCTTCTTAAAGACAATTCAGTTGCTATCATTTTCTTTATAGGTGTTGATTTTTTATTAGAATTTATAGAATTGGTTTTGGAACGAATGTTTTGGCTATTAGGTTTATTTGAAGCTTATGATGAGACCGTTGAATTGGTTGGTTTCTGAAATGATGTTTGATAATATGGTCTTGAAAAGAAAGATGGGTATGAATTTTTATTTGAAAATGGTGGGTTTGAAAAAGATGACTAGTTTTGAGATTTTGATAACGAAAAAGATGTATTGAAAAGTTTTTGCAGCTTTGTCTCGTGCAATTTGGCTAAATGAACTGCTTCCAAATATGATAATTGTCTAGCTGATATCTACTCCACTTGTATGTTGGTTTCTAGTCCAGATACAAAGCAACTCTAGATAAAACTTTTAGACAATCTCGAAATATGGTTGAGTAAGTTTTCAAACTCATATTCCAAGACTAATCTTTTATGCACTAATTTTGACAATTGTCCCTGATAATATTCAAAAATTGAAGGTCCAAACCTTATCTTCACTGCTCGTTCAAATACTACCCATGGAGTTAACAAATCATTCTTTGTTAACCATTGAAATCACTATAGAGCTGCATTTTTCATAGCAAAAGCAGCCATTTTCACCCTCTAAGATGGTGGCACTCTATGAAACTCAAAAAATTGATTTGCCTTAGAAAGCTAAGATTCTGGATCTTGTCTTGAAAACTTTGGTAAATCTAATTTGATTTATCAACAAAATTGATGTGACTTCTAATTATTATAGGATGAAGCTGAAGAATCCTCATTGTCCCCAGGATTTTTTTTATTCTTTTTTAGAGGTTGAAAAGTTCTTACAAAGTTCTTGAAATTTTCATTTAACTTCACAATGATGATTTGAGGAAAAAATGTATAAATCTGAGTAACCAAAGGAATGATCTGATTATTGAAAGTAGTTGTCTTGTCTATCTCTTATTAATATGAATCTGACCTAATTGTTTTATGTATGGAGATATTGATGTAGCGAATGTTTGAAAGGTAGAAAGGGAATCTTAATTAATAAGCCCTAATCTTCAAACACTAGAGAAGCTCTTTACAAAAAGGTTCACTTTAGGGTTTTTTTATGCCTAATCCACTATTATCCTTTTCTTTTTATACATGTCTCTGTACCTATTAGTTCATTTGTAATTGTGAAATTATAAACTCTGTTGTTTCTATTACTAATGTTACAGTTTGTAATTGATTGTAAAAACTACTTGTACTATTAATTGTCTATATGACTCCTCATGTTGCTTGTTATGGAATACTTCGGTTTACGTATGTACTTGTCCAACTGACTCCTTTTGGTGTTTATAATAGTATGCTTAAGTCTTTACACATAGTCGTCCAGATACTTCAGACGTCTTTTGTTGATTCTTATCTATCTTCCATCTTTTGTCATAACAAAGAGCTAATAAAATTTTGACACGAGAGAATGAAGAAATATTTATTTTTGAAAAAATATTTACTATATTTTTACCTATCGAAATTTTATTAGCATTTAAATGTCATTTGTCTATTTACGTAGCGTATTAATACTATTAAAATCTTTGTTGCGAGTAAATTGATCGAAATCGATTGGATAGAGAAAAGGGTACAAAAGCCTGTCACCTAACAAAATTATTTCAATAAGTTATAAGGTTACAATTCATAGAAAATATTAAAATGTTTCATTGTGTCTTTAACATGCTGACATGGGGCATGTTGGAGGACCACAGTGTGTTAGGCACAGTGCCACAAGCCAATACCCACATACCAGTTGCTTGTAACATGATCCGCTCAAACAATTTAGGTTCTCGTATGTAAAATGTATATTTTCTTTCTATAACCTCTTTTCTGCAGTCAAAAAGCTAACTTTCAAAACACCAATCCAATCTTAATTATTCTCGGTTTATGTGTTTAAATATTTTGTTTAGTTCATCAGCTTAATTTTTATCTATTCACCAAGTAAATTTACAAATCAAATATAAAACAAAACTTTTTATCTAATCCAATATCACAAAAATTATATAATCAAACGTTACTTAAGTGTTTTTTTTTTCTTCAAGATAGGAGAAAGGATTCCCTCTCAACTTTTTACTAGACCGTAATTTGGATTCTGGGTTGGAAATTCCTATCCTCCGTACTTTTTCTATTTCATCTACAGAGAAAATAGTTAATACCTCTAAAAGTATAATTTCTATTTGTTAATCTATTTTATTTGAGAAAGTAAAAAGGTCGTAAATCTCTTTAGTATTATCTCGCTTGTGTCTTGCCAAGTACAATTATGGTAAACTTGCCTTGCCTGTATGGCACCTTTCTACTTCTCTAAAGTCTGAGAATCAAATTGTCTTATACCGGTTTATCACCTATATTAGGTATCAGTAGACCAATTTGCTACACACGTAATCTCTCGTACCTTAGAATAATTTGTAGACGACTTTTCACCTATTATATCAATTAAAAAAAAGATTCATTAAATATTACACTAATGAAATTTTCACACATATAATAATGAAATTAGCAGTTTCTAAAACAATTACAACTTTATTTTGCATATATATATATATATATATATATGTAAAAAATTTATTAATATTTATACACCATATCTATATAATACCTATTGTGTAATAATACTTGATAAATTTTTTACCTACCCATCAAGAAAAGAGATTGAAGGTTTTAATCATCTTTTGTACGAAGAAAATAATAGCAAATTTACCACATAATGCTTGAATTTTAAAATATATGCGGTATTATGTGGAGGACTTGAACTGTGTTTTTGCTTAAAGAAAAATGAAAAACAATTTTAGCGAACTTTTTTCGGTTGTCTAAAGCTAGAAAAATTAAAGATGGCAGCTACCTAGATCCGTTGAATTCGCACTTGGCGGATGACTTTGCCACCGATGCCGATCAGCTAGCTGGTTGCAGGTTGCAGGACTCATTATTCATTGGTATAGCTACTCTTGCAACGATTGTTATTAGATACGCTACGTGTTTGAATTAGCAGTGGCTAAATAACAGTTATGTTTACATACACGATATTAGTAATAGATTTTTTCGTAAAATTATTATTTATCTTTTCATGTATTAAAATTTTATTAAGATTTTTTTATGATCTAATCCTTGTTTTTAACAAGAGTGGTTTTATTCTTCATATCACTCTTAATTTATATTATTTTAAATTTGAATAATTTAACAAATTATGATTTCAATGGTTAAGATTTAAAAAATATATAAATAAATAATGAGATAAAAGGTTAGATTAATTCCATTAAAATAGAGAATGAAACTATAAAAACTATAATTTTATTAACAAATATACTTACCTTCTACTAATCTATTCACATTGCATCAAACTTTTTCTCGATAAGTGACCCATCAACTATTGACAAGGTTTTACTCTCTTTTTTTTTTTTCATTTTTCATTTTTTTTAGATTTGACGTACTTTTATATTAAGTTTTGGTATTTTAGCATATTAGTTTCTTTTTTTTTTTTCCACAGTGGCATGCCATAGTAGTCAATAAACATTAAAATATATAACTGGAACCAGTTGCGTTTTAGAAATTCATTGGAATTTTTATAATAGTTTTAATACTCAATTGTGAAAACCATGTCTCGTTTCTTATAAAAATATAATGCCTTTTTATCATAGATGTCTAGATTTTTTTCTAATTTAAATGCGCCAATTCAGGACTAAGTATTTTAAAGTGAAACATATAACTAAGATTAATTATACTTCACAGCATATAATTGGGGAGGAACGTGTACGAGGGTCAGGATTCTCAAATCTAACAGTGGACTCTATATTAAGCTTCCACATAATTAATATATATATATATATATAGCCTACAAGACTAGCTATTTGTATAGCAATGAATGAATTAGCAATTTGAAAACCCTCTACTAGGAAAAAGCGTTAATAATTGGCAATATTTAATCGAATTAGTTTTTCTCTTTTTTTAAATAATTATATCTTAGTTTTATAGAAAGAAGCAAACTAGTGATCTATTAGTTGTCTTATTAGCACATTGGATTGGACCCGCCTATCTTGTTTATAGTAGTACGATTACGATAAAATTTGGCAGCGTCCAATATGAACGAAATTATTAGGCCGAATCTTTGGCCTAAAATCAGACGCCATTACAACCAAAACTGTGAGATCAGCACTGTAGTACAGCTGAACATATCCATTTTGAGTTAGCACACCATTATGCTCAGAGTTTTAAAGATATAGGATTTCATAAAATACCTTAATTGATAGGAGTTGAAGATTTAAACATTAACGGTATGCCAGTAAGCAAGATTAAGAATCCACCAGAAGAAAACTCCCTTAAATAGGCCCAATCCACACCATAAAATAAATAGACATGTCAAGTTTGAATTTCAATTTCTTTTTTACTTTTTTTAAATTTTACCATGGTGACTGATAACACATCCTTAAAAGAGCATCAATAACATCAGTGGTAAAAATGGGTTTTTCTTTTTTCTGTTTTAGTTTTGATCGGTTGGACGTATTTAGATTGATAAAAACTTTTTTAAAAAATATTAAGAAATTTTTGTAAAGGAATTTAAGAATAAATGGTAAATTTTTTAAGAGAGAGAATTTTTTAAGATATTAATATGATATTTAGAAACACTAAATAGATTACTATAGGGTAAAAATGTTTTAAGTAATTATTATTATCACCGAGTGGATGGCATTATTATTAGCTCCTCCAAATTTTAAGTCAAGGGACCGAATATTGAATGCGGATCAGGACTCGCCATTATAAAGAGTAACCAGCAACTTTCGGTTCGGATAAGTCGATGTCATGGGTGTTTCGTTGTCTTTATGATTATTTTTTCAACCGCTTTTATATTTTAGAACAAATAAAATATTAAAAACGTTATCTTATGGTTATCTAGCACTTGATTACATGACGTTTTTAAAAATTGTGGTTTTTAAATGCCGTAATTAAAAATTTTAGAACTTTGATTCGATGGAGTTGAAAGTTTTGAAAATTTTTATCGTCAGGAATTTTTCCCCATTTCAAATTGGCTGCAGTTAGGTCACAAAAAGCATGCTACCGATAATGACCGTCTTCTGGAGTTATTCAATCACTCTAAGGACTAGGAAGTCAACCTATTGAGGCCAAAAACGAAAGAGTTGTTAGTCTTTTGGTATTTACTGGTTGATAAAATATATTAATTTTGGTCACCGGCATATGTGTGAACTTGGGAAATTTCTTGTTTTTTTGTCTAGGCCAATCACTACATAGTCTCGAACATAAATTGACTTCAATGCAGTGCGTACATCATTATTGAAACATATCATTTATTAATCAATAAATGACAATATCGGTTGTTCTAATATTTCTATCTATACTATTTTTAAAAGAATATCTACTTATTCGACTCCACATATAGAATTTTTTTTTTCCCTTAAACTCTCAAATCCAGGCTTGGTAGCTCCGGTATGACTACATATATTTATAATTAATTGTCATAATACTCTTTTTTTAACTGTTTATACGTAATTTCCCTAAATATCAGTGTGTGTATAGCTTAATTTTGTAATTGTTTTATATCTTAAATTTTATTATACCATTGTATTTATTTTTTACACACACTACAAGTGCATGTGTACTAGTTTTACATCAATATAATATTGCAATATGTATAACGTTCATAAATCAGCCTGTTCCAAATAATGGGTAAATTTTTAGGTAAATTGCAAATAAATTTCTTTATATTTGTCTTTTAAGCACTCGTGTCGTGACTTATATCTAATATTAAACATTTGGATCCTACTTTCTTTTTTGGGAAGAGCAATATAAAGTACGAAAGATTTACTGCAATTTTTCGTAAGAGTTGTTTGCGAATATAGTAGATATCTAAGAAGTTCTGCTTCTGCATGAGTTTATTTGAAGACCAAATGTGTATACTTCTATTTTTTTTTTTTTTTTATTCTTGTTAATCTTTTGTGTCTAATAGCACTTTTTTTTTTTTTTTGGAACCCTGTTTTCGTTCCATATGTAGACCCATTTTTACCTATTTATTTTTAGTTTATTATAGTTTTTAGGTCAAAGTGCAAAAAAGAAAAATTAAAATTAAAATTAAAAAAAAGGTAAAGTTCCTAAAAAGGACCCAAAAAAATAAAAAGTGGAGAATCACCAAAAAAAAGAGAGAAAACCAATAAAATACGAGATATAAGAAATTTTTGAAAAAAGAATAAAAAATAATAAGAATAATAAAGCTAGGATCGAGAACAATATCTTAAGCCTCCGTACACATGCTTGTCCTAAGCGTTTTGGAAATTTCATGAAAAAGTCGACTCATTAATGTTCAAATTTTGTCTAGGTCTAATTTACCTAACATTTAATTAGCAAAATAAGATAGTAACAAAAGATTTGGATAGTACACTTAAGGAAAACAAACCAAAACAACTCTATTGTCCCATATTCAGTGTAATAGTGAACATAAATCTCTAGGATGTACACAAGTATTGTACTGGATATTATATTTTGATAGCTATACCTTTTATATATCATTTCATGTTTATTTAATACATTTTTATATTATTCAAAAAGTACAATTTGAAGAGATTATTTGATTCACATAATTGAATAAATTGTGTACACCATTAAAGAAAGAGCCATAGATTCGCTACGTAATTAATAAAACAATTATTCATATTATGAATCGCAATGGTTCATCTTAATATATAGCAACTATATTGTTAATTATTAATTAATACTATAACACATCGATCCATATTATGATACAATAATTTGTTTCAATATTTAACAATTATAATGTTAATTAGGTCAATATAATAACAATTCGATACATATCATAAAAAAAAAAAATTTTTCATAAGATTCATTAGCTACAATATTAATGAATATCTAAATCATTGTTCCCAATATAACAATAAGGATGTAGGAACTTGTATTAAGAAACTAACATTACCATAAGAACAATATTCAATATAATCAATAGACTTTCAATATAATTAGCACATATCGAAAATCATTACATGATGTATATAGGAACTATTAATACACATCACATAAATTAACATTTAAATAAAATAGGCACATTTGTTAGTAAATAAAATAAAATAAAATAGACACATTATGGATGCTCCTAATACAGTCAACCAAAAACGCCGTCAAAAGAAAAGAAAAAGTCCAAAAAAAAACAATTTTTGCACATAAAATATGGTGTTATTGCTCATAAGCTCATAATGTAAACCCTTATGGAAGTCAAAATACAACCAAGCACGAATGTCAAAACAAGGGGTCTAGGGCTTTGCCTTCCCCCCTATGAATGCAATTTAAGTCAATCGTTGAATGGTGGGATAGAAGTTTTAATTGTATTAATATGTCATATTAATCGATAAATAATTTATAAATATTAATAAAATTTTATTATGTAAGAATATGATTATTATTTTTTAAAAAGTATAATTTTTCATTAATAAATATTAAAATTTTATTTATATTTATACCTTACTTATCGATTTATATGATATGTTAGTATTATTAAATATTTTTTCAAAATGTATAAAGATACAATATTCTGTATGATCAATTTCAATAATTAAGAAATAAAATAAAATAAAGAGGAGAAAATTATCAACAACCGACCCATTACAGCACAATTGACGACGAAAACCTCAGCTTTGCTCCTTAGCACGAGCACCTTCCAAACATCGTATGAAGCTAAGCAAGGAAAGAGAAATGAGAAATGATGCATTGACCGACAATTGCATAAATAAAGCCTAATTAATATAATATTCATGTCAATAATCTTTTACTGCAACAAACAATACATATGGAAGACAATCATGGTGACAGTAACTCGGTGCTTTCAATTTCGCGAATTTTGTCAGTGACTTAATCATTTCTCCAAGGAAATCATCAAATGATGGCAACCAAACGTTATCAATAAAGAATAATTTAAGCTTGCTGAAATTATTTGATAAAGCCTCCCAATTAATAGTTTTGCGACTGAAATTTTTCCAAAAGTGAATTTTTTCGGGTTTGAATTTGGATCAAAACCCGTCAAAAGCATTTTACAATAAATAAAATATTTTTCGCAACTGTACTGATCGAGCTTTTGCGATGTTTTTAGATTTATTGTTTTCATAATTAGTTTTTCTCTTCGGTTTATAGATTCATGCCCTGGTGGAGTATGAGATTATTGAAGCTGCTGATGAAATGGCGATAAGCCAAACCGCTACATAACGTATTGAAATTTAATTATCTTTTGTGTTGTGCAATGGAAAAACGATTAGAAATAGAAGAGTGAGAAAGTGAGTGAAAAAAATTAAAGGAAAAAAAAAATAATGTTAGTTCCTATGGAAATAATTAGGTAGGGTAGGAAAATGTAACCAGCTTCACTAGAAAATGGTTTTTAAAGGTACGATTTTATCTAGAATTTAAAAAAAAATTATTTGTTATTTGTATGTATCTATAAAATTTAGAAACCTTACACCTATTTTAATAGATTGGAATGGAATGAATATTTTCATAATTAGCTTTTTTTTTTTTTTTTTCCAGTGTTTGGTTTAGCTAAAAGTGCAAGATTGTCAACTTTCCTCGAATTCTTAGAATAGCCACTCTCACCCCATCCATGGAATCGCCATTCTAAACTTGAGTCATTAGGTCTAAATTACCCTCTGTATTTGTAAATATATCATATATTAAATTTTACCTAAGAAAACCCCAAAAAGCTCCATCTTGCTTATGTGCAAACAAATTATATTAAATGAAAACCGTAGCCCCCACACAATCAAAACTCAATCTCGCCAAACCACTTCCATATCCCCAACGATTAGCTGCCAAAATCAAATTCCCTATCATGCAGTCTCCCTGCGCCAAAATAGCAACTCTCTCTCTCTTGTTTTCTTAATTATTCCTACACTAACCTCAATATTTGTGATATCATTTATAAGTAGCTATAAATAAATAAATATTTTACACTCCTTAGGTTATCAAATTGTGTTTAAATCCTGAAACTTATGCTTAATTATAACCAATATATATTACGAATAAAATTCATTTAACAAAAACATAAAATAAAATAAAAGATTTTTTATTTGAATTAAATTCATGGTATGCCACATATGAAAAGACTAATAATAGATCGAACATAATTAAGATAGGAACAGAAAATAACAAGCCAAATTCTAACACTGGCGTGTTTTGTCCATAGACACAATCTAATTATTAGGAAAAAAATATTTATATTTATATTTAAACTCATATTTAAAAATTGAAAATAAATGACATAAAGCAAAACAATTCTAACAAGTGGAATAGTGACTTCACAAAAAATAATAATAGATAAACATATAATAGACATCCCTTATACTTTTCTTGTTGTGGTAAGGAGAAGGAGATGGAAATACCCTTAACCTAGTAAATGTTCAAGACCTAATTTCCTTTCATAAATAATAAAGTTATGAATTGAATAAAGAATTAAAAATTTACAACAATACAATAGTTAGCTTTGTAAAAGTTACAGGAGTAATTGAGCCAAGGTTTTGTGAAGGAATTTGTAAATTATGAATAAAATCCTAAAATAAATAAGTAAGGATATCAAGATATTAAAATCAAAATCTAAGAATTTACTTATAAAAGGAAACCTTTTATATTATAAAATTAGGGTTTTGTAAAAAAAGGAACCTAGTCGTCCCAAACCTTGGTTTTCAAAATTATGACTAATAAATATAGTATATTGCACTTGATTAGTATGATATGCATGTGACGGATTGGTTTTATATTCATGTATTTATATATGGAGGGTTTCTATAGTAACACTAATAAAAATATGTTATCATAATGTTGGCGAATTTAAGTCATTAATTTATTAAAATATAATATATATTATCTATTTTATTAAAATAGACTAACATGTTATTTAAACAATAAGTTAGACTATTTTATTATAGCAGATTATCGACTATTTTACTGACGGATAATCTATTAAATTTCTACAGTAAATTACCTTAACTAGCGTTATGATAACGTTAAATTACTAGCGTTATTGTAAAAAAATCATTATGTGTAATATAACGCTCGTGGGACTATTTAAGCACCTCATTTATGGAAAATTATATTTTAGGTAATTGCATTTAAACTTAAAAACTTAGGGTTATGGAAAATTATATTTTAGGTAATTGCATTTAAACTTAAAAACTTAGAGGGAGTAAGGAGGTGAGTTTTGGGTATTCTTATCTGAGTAGGAATATGTGGTCAACTAGTTATACCTTTTGGGTTTGAGGCATTATAATGATAAAGAAAGCAAATCAATCCTCTGTACGTAAAATGCAACAAAATCACTAGAAAGTTTTCCCTCGCAATATATTATAGATCTTTGCAATTTCGCAATTTCCCAAAGCCAAACTCGATGATTTCGTATTAGGCGTCGAAATGAAACTTTAAGATATTAAGAAAATTTAGATTTTGGTTTCAGGTAATTTGGTGATTGGAGGGGAAAATGGCAAGCAAAATGAAATTGGGCGTCCATGGTGAATGAACCAACGGCAGTTTCAAGTTGTGTAATTTAGGATGTTAGTTCAATACCTCCGTGATTACTTTTTGGCAATTAAAGGTGTCAAAGGGCACTTTGGGAACTGGGCCGTCAATCAAATTTAATATCATGGACCGACATTTAAATCAAATTATCATAATTTAACGAGTAGATATACTATACCCTCTGAACTTAATGCTTCTTCATCTTGTACAGTGAATCCAAGATTGTGGAAACCAATAACGGAGCCTAGATGCTCCCTCAAAATTCAAATACCATCTTTGGCGTTGTTGTACAAATTCACTGGCTACTAATAAGAACTTGTTCTGCAGGAAGGCGGCTCTATCATAAGCCGAAGAGATGGTTTAACATTTATTTTGTCACCGTGATAGGGTTAAACCTGTTTGGATACAAACAGAGTGGATAAGTGGCTTGAAGATCTCTTTCTTTTGCAGAATTTCTCTCATTCTGATTGACAACAGCTTTTCCTATCTTTTGCAGCCGTACTATGGAATATTTGGATTCAGTGAAATAAGGCTGTGTTTGAAGCCTCCACACCGGACACTACTACGTGTATCAGGTCCGTAAAGCAAATTTTTCGGTAGCTAAATGTGAGAGGATGTACACAACTACAACAGGCAACAACATGCTAGTTGGAGATTCAAAGGACGTTGAGACCGCCGGGGGAGAATTATGTGAAAATAAATTGCGACGGGGCTTTCTCTCAACAAGAATCGGTTGGTATTGGTATTTTATGCAGGGACGCAAATGGTACACTGCTGCAAGCAACAGCAATAAATTTGTCATGAGTGGACGGTGAGATAGCCGAAGTTCTTGCAGTCCATGAAGGCTTGTTGACAATAAAACGAAGACGCCGGCAGAAAATTATTGTTGTATCTGATTCTAAGAACAGAGGAATTTGTTCATCGTGGAAGTCTTCTCCTATTTTTTCTGATATCTTTTCTTTGCCTTTGAATGTTGTGATTTGGCTTTAGTCCTTAGAGAAGCAAACTATTGTGTTTGATTGGCTTGCTGTTTTAGGTAGACATAGGAAGAGTTACAGTTTCGGGATCGATAACCCGCCATCCCAATTGTCATTTTTTGTTGTCTTTAAACTTCATGTCGTTCTCTTTGAATATTCAATAATATTGCTTCTCTTTGGCCTAAAAAAAAAAAAAAAAAAACTAGTATCAAGACCTAAGAAGCTAGAATTATGTCTTAGGAGATACGACATAGGAGGCGCTAAACCAGGATCAATGAGCTAGTTCATTTGCTATCAACTTTACTTGACTATTTAGCAATCGAAACAAACCTGATAAAGACCTTTTGTTTCTATAAAACCTAAGTGCTATTTTTATAAGCCATAAGCTTATTTTATAAAGCTTAAAGAAGATTTGGGCTTCGCCAGCCTCATATTCTTTTCAAAGCTCATTGAGTTATAAAAAGGATTGACCTATCTCGTCTATTGATCATCAAAAGTAATTCAGTAATTACCATCAACGATTTATCTTATTCGATTATCTTTAAAATAATTCAACGATTGAGATCAAGTACCAATATCTAGAAATAAAGGCCTCTTTTATCTCACTTGTAAAATTTTAATTACTATCAAGTTTCTAGAAAACATTGGCATTCTAAAAAAATCACTCCATAAAATATCAAAACATTAATTAATTAATTAAGAATGAAGGAAGAGCGAGCAAGAACACTTGATTTGATATGCCGCTATTTACATTCGTTTAAAAAATTGAGTTTATTAGTTCCTTCTCTCACATCTCTATCTAATGATATCTCTTTACATAT
The DNA here is from genome assembly GCA_024138015.1 of Lumnitzera littorea. NCBI lineage: Eukaryota > Viridiplantae > Streptophyta > Magnoliopsida > Myrtales > Combretaceae > Lumnitzera > Lumnitzera littorea. Next base: position 12,327,119 of record JAMXBB010000012.1, on the reverse strand, counting down.
TATTAGGTCAAAACTTCTCGAGGTTAATTATCACACAATTCACATGTGACATCACCATCTATTATATCCCTACCTTAGAAAAAGAGAAATTGACAAAAACAAAAACAGGTAGTCATTAATGTGCAAACAAGGGATAGATTCAATTTATGTATGGGATTCCTATTATTCCTCCTCAATACTCATTTTCTTGAACTTCCACCTAGCAACCTTGCTTGGGTGATTGTGTATCAAGGATATAGTTAGTGTGGGGAAACACATACTAAGAATTATATTGTTTCCTATTCCTATCAAGTTTAAGGATTATGTTGTTAAAATTATATTTACGATAAACATAAAAGTTGGTGTAATTTTTAAGAAAAATGTGGGTGTTACAAGCTGAATGGCGGGTATAGGTAGAAAAATCCTTTTCTGCTAATTTTCCAATGAAGGGGAATAAACAAAAGGAAAAGGAAAAGAAAAAGTAGGTAGAAGTAGAACAAGTTGTCTCTAAAAAAGGTAAAAATAGGTTTTGCCTTTTACATAGAGGAGAGGTACATGTATTTTTATGTAGAGAGTCCATGTTTCAAATATAAAAATTCGATAAAAGATGCATGTAAAATTAAAAACATCTTTATTCGTTGTCGTTTCCTTCACAATTGTCAGCAATGGCAGACGCCCCCTCCATAGTATATAAAGAGAAATGGCATTCCACTTCCAACACAACACAATCACTCGTTAACTCCACATCCTCTCTGTATTCCATTTTTAAACCAGGGATTTGAGGACATGGAGACTTTCTTTCTAGGGCTCTTAGCCACCATCACCATTGTCCCTCTAGCCCTCTTCATCATCCATAAACGCAGATCAAGTGGTGAAACCAATCTCCCTCCAGGAAGCTTTGGATGGCCGATCATTGGAGAGACTATGGAATTCCTATACGGGAGCCCCGAGAGGTTCGTGGGCGAAAGAATGAAGAAACATTCTTCCAGCATTTTCAAGACCAAAATCCTAGGTGAGAAAGTGGCTGTCCTGTGTGGTGCCGCCGGTAACAAATTCATCTTCTCAAACGAACAGAAACTTTTCATGGAATGGCGTCCGCACTCCATGCAGAAACTTATGCGCTCTTACGAAGCGAAAGCACCACCGCCGGCATCACCATCCGATCCCACCGAGTCCAAGACCAAGGTCCTCCGCCAGCCCGGTTTCCTCAAACCCGAAGCTTTGTCCCGGTTCATGGAACAGATGGACTCCACTACACAGAACCACCTCAAGCTCCACTGGGAAGGCCGGAAGCAGGTCACCGTGTATCCACTTTCCAAAAACTTCACTCTTTCCCTGGCGAGTCGTTTCTTTCTAGGACTAAACGAATTCGATAACATCACAAGGCTTGCCAAGGAGTTCGACGCCGTATCGCTGGGACTCCATTGCATACCCTGGAAAATTCCCGGAACCATTTTTTACGACGCCAGCAGAGGGGCGACGGCTATCAGGAAGGAGCTCCTAAAAGTCATCAAGGAGAAGAAGGAAGCTTTGGCGAGTGGGAATAGGAGCCACGACATACTGTCCTACATGCTCATGGCGGCTGATCCAGCCACGGGAAGATTCATGCCGGATTATGAGATTGCCGACAAGATGATGGGTCTGTTGACCGCTGGGTACAGCACCGTCGCTAGTGCTATTACGTTTCTCATGAAATTTGTCGGGAACAGGCCTGATATCTACGCCCAGATTGTGGCAGGTAACTTCTCGATCATATCTATTACTTTCCTCTGATTTGGATTTCAATTAGCAATCTTGCACTCTAATTGCTTCATAATCCAACAACATCAATCTTGTCAAGTTTGACATAGTTTGACCTCAAGGTCGTCACAAAGCCGTCTCAGATAGTTACTTGTAGCATCAATATTTTGACTCACGGGGTACAATAAACTGAGGATTATGATTGCGAATGCAAGTAAAATGTGGAAATGGCTGCAATCTGATTTTGAAACCTATTTTCTTTCTTCTTTTTTTTTTTTTTTTTTTTTTGTTTCTTTTTCTCTTCAATATTGAAGAAAATTGGGTGGAAACGGATGATTAACTATAAAATTAATCCTTATAACAATGTTGATCAAATTAAAATAGGGATATTGCCCAATACTATTTTCACTACTTTTTTAATAAAACCAATCAAATAAAGAACCTTTATCCCTCAACATATAGTTCAAGGTAGAACTTAGATAAGAACTTACCTTATTTAGAAACAGGTCGGTTCCACTTATTTGTTTTCTTAGTTGCTCATTTCTGCCTAATTTTTTTATGGATGCTGGTTATTATAAGGTATTCAACCAAATTAATTCGACAAAAACCCTTAATGGTTTAGGATTGAGTTTTGGAAAAAAAAAAAAAAAAGAACTTAATGAGAAAATCATTCTAACTATGAAATAATAAATTATTTTATTAACTTTATCTTGTATTTTTTTATTAAAAAGATTAATAGGTATATTAAACATTTGTTTATAAAAATCTTTCAAGAATATCCCAACAATAGCTTGGAAAATTAAAAAAATAAAATAAAATGTTTTATATAATCAAGATAAGTTGGTTCCAGTATGGAGCCTATAATGATTTTAAGAACAGATTTGGATAATAAAAGGAAAAACCTGGTAAGATTTTAGAAAATTTGAAACCCAATAGAGGCAAGTTTCAGTAATAGGAGTAGAAATCCTAGGTAATTTTTTATAACGTTTTTAGAAATGCTGGACCCTCTAAAACGCGTATCGAATTTATTTTGGTTGCATCCTTAAATTATTCCGTCTAAAAAATTACCAAAGATATATGTTGGACCATACCGGTGGAAAAATTTCCAACTTTTTCTAGCTCCAGTTGCTCTTGTAACTGAAAAATATTTCCCACTTGAAATTAAGATTAGGTTACCCGTACATGTGAAGTGTGGTAGCAACTAATCTCTAGGGTCCTCTTGTGTTGGATTATATTGAATTATATGTTAGGTTTGCATGCAATATCAAAAATGAAAATAAGATCTATAACATATTTTTATTTTCTATCGGAATTGGGAAATAATTGTAAACCGTCTGATTATGAATTAACCGAACACGATGTGGGAATTTGGTTTTCAGAATCCAAATATAATTATTAATGGTGAACTGTTTGTTAGTTGTACGGAATTTCAATTATCCAACGTGAAAAGACAACGTGAACAATGTTGTATGCATTTAGCTGTCTAATTCTCAACTAGAATGTTGCAGTTGAATTTAAATAGTTATATCCGTTCTTGTCACTTTCACTGGCGTGGGAAGTATCTGGGTAATTCCAATATATGATTAGAGAAAAATACGAAATCCAGCATGCCTATTTGGACTTCTCATCTGTTATTTTCAATCGTAGACTGCTCTTTTTTTTTTTTATTCTTTTCTCAATTAGAATATATATTATATTTATAAGAGAGCGACAAATACAACCTAATTCATCTCGTCAAGAAATTAATTTTTATATTATTAAACTATAATAATCATATAATTTACTAACTACATTAAAAATCAATATAAATTGCAACTATAACAAGTAAAATATGCATAAAATTCTGATCTATAAAAATATAAACTTTTATATTTTAAAAACTTTCCATGTAAATCTCGCGTAACTAGACCGGCTAGTCGTTAACAATGAACACAAGCAAATGTAGAGATGATGCAAAAAACCATTTAATTCACACAGAATGCTAAGGTCAACCGTTCATGTCCCTTGGAACAGAGCAAATGGAGATAGCGAAATCTAAAAAGACAGGAGAAGCACTGCTATGGGAAGATATACAAAAGATGAAATATTCATGGAACGTTGCATGCGAGGTTATGAGGTTCGCAGCCCCACTCCAGGGAACCTTCAGGGAAGCCCTAACCGATATCACCTTCGAAGGTTACACCATTCCCAAAGGTTGGAAGGTAATGTAATACCTTCTCATCACAAAAATACCAATCACCTTCATATTTCCGTACCCAATGCATTTTGATTTCTTAATCTCTAACCTCCTTTTCTTTTCTCAGGTTTATTGGACAGTGAGTACGACGAACAAGAACCCGAAATACTTCCCGAATCCAGAAAAGTTCGATCCGAGCAGGTACGACGAGGCGAATGTACTTCCACCGTACACGCATGTCCCTTTTGGAGGAGGACCAAGACTGTGCCCTGGAAAAGAGTATGCTCGATTGGTAATACTCACTTTCCTTCATAACGTTGTCAAGAGGTTCAAGTGGCAGGTAATTGATCCTACGGAGAAGATTGTAGAAGAAATGATTCCTACTCCGTCCAAAGGACTACCTATTCGTCTTATTCCGCATTAATGGAATCCTACACTTTCTAGCTCCAGCAAGCGCAAAGGATCCTAATATTCATGATCAGTATTCATAGGTATATATAGAATTGGAGTACTTCAACCAAACGATGGATCTATCCTGTTTGCTTAAAAAATGTATCCATCCCCTCCTTTCATGTTCCGGTTTGTGCCTAGAGGTACCAAATTCTGGTGGTGCTTGATTATTCGCATAGTATAGGTTAATAATGGAGCTTAAAAGGCGACTGTGCACGCGATATCGCGTTATGTATGTGTAATCACTTGACAGTCATATCATTTCATGGTATTGAATATCAACCTTTCTAATCTCCCGCCCGAATATAAAAGTGGACGGAATGACAAAAACCACCAAACATCCAAAAATTTGCCGGAGAGATGCATATATAATCCAAAAGCTGAATTTAATTAATCGTGTCTACATAGCATTTGACAAACTAGTTACTTGGACAAAAGAAAAACTACTAGAGAACGACGGGTGTCTTATTAGTTTATTCTTCAGGGATGCAAATTGCAAGTGTAATTCATAAGACTCAACGGCAGACAGAGAGAGAGCGCTTTTGTCTCAGGTTGCGCCAGTTAAGGAGGGATTGGTCTGTTTACGAGAATTGTCGCCCTGATCGACAGGAGGATCACGGAATGCTTGAGGCTGAGATTGAGACTGAGGCGCAGTGTCCTTAGCGGATGGAATGTTGTGAGCACTGGAGAAGAGATCCACAGGCTCAGAATCAGCTATTTTACCACCTTCAAGAGGAGTACCGTTCACATACGCCAATCTCATACTATCGGCTTCCGTCACCTTGGCGTGGGCTGTCCCGTACTTTATGTCGTCCTTGCTTTTCGCCATTTCTTCCCTCTCAAACATACAGAGACAAGAGTTTTGCAGTCTTGAAATACATGCAATGCAGTAGGAGACACAACACAGGATACATATATACCGTACTAGCGTGCTTCGCCGGTTAATAAAATAACCTTGGAAACAATCAACGTGGCAGACTTTCCCTAAACTTGATGACAGCTGTTAATAGCTCTTCCAACACGTGGCTGTGGGTCGGTACCTTCCCTCACGTTCCGACCCGGTTGCCGGGGCTTGCTTCTTCCTGTTGTTGGTAGCTGCTACAAGTAGCTCTTCAAGCGAGCTTTCTATCCTATTTTAATTGTCTTGAGATGATCAAGGATTCCGTACAGCTAGCAAGCCCCCACAAGGGGTCTAGTTTTGTTTGTCAACCCCAATACCTTATAACTAAACAATATCAACACTAATTGTCTAATAGATGGATTAGATTTCACTTCGGTTTCGTAACAAGTTCTAATAGAAAAAGGATCCAATTTAAGTACTTCTACGGGATAGACCTCAATAAGAAACTGAAGAATTACGACTGTAAGTGATTAAGTTCAATAGTTCCTCATAGAAAATTATTGACTCTAAAGATATAGTAACATGGAGAAGATAAAATTATTTCAATTACCAACAAAACCAGAAACCTCTTGTTTCAAAGAGAGGAGGACGAGTTATTCACATTTCATTTGATAGTCAAGAGGCGAATTAAAAGCTAAGTATTGGTAATTCAAAAGATTCCCAAGGGAAAAATAGAGATGTTTCCTACGTTACTAGTAATATGTAGAAGTATCAACATAACTTCAAAGAGTCATTTAGTCTAAATGCTACATAAAGAACATAAGCCAAATGACGGAACAGGGAGACCTAGGATGTAGAAGATCATAACATGAGTGATTCGGCATGTTTAGATTCCTTTATATCCACTCATGTGGTACTTCATTATACCATATAGATAAGATCCATCTGTATAGATATCATCATTTACATCCAGAAAGCTGTATGCTTTGGAAGAAGCTGGTACAATTTGGGAAGGTGTTTTGATTGATCAAAAAGAAGAATCTTCTTTAACCGATATGCCCTTAAGCATGGCCATACATAACATAGAAATCACACTTGGAAAGGGTGGACAATTAGCTAAAGCAACGGGTGTTGTAGTAAAACTGATTGCAAAAGAAGGGAAATCCGCCACATTAAAATTACCTTGTGGAGAGATCCGTTTGATATCCAAAAACTACTTAGTAACAGTCGAACAAGTAGGGAATGTTAGTATGAACTAGAAAAGTTTGGGTAAAGCCAGATCGAAATATTAGTTAGGTAAGCGTTTGATAGTAAAAGGAGTAGTTATGAACCTTATAAACCATCCCCATGGGGGTAGTGAAGGGAGGGCCTCAATTGGTAGAAAAAAACCCGCAATCCCTCAGAAATTTATAGTAAGAGGAAAATCCATCGACTATATCTATACTATGTACTTTGTAGCCGCATATATGTTTTATATGATTGTAATATGCAATTCAATATTGTATTTACGTATATTGAATGTACTTTGTAGTCGTGTATATGCTCTATATGATTGTAATATGCAATTTGATATTGTATTCATATACATTCACTTATTTAATATTGTCAAATTTTCTATTTAATAAATATTTGACTTCTAAGTAAACAAATTATAAATTAAGTATTTTAGAAATTAAAACATTAGATTAGATTATAAGACCACAAGTGGTTACATTAGAAATTCAAAAATCGAGAAATTAAAAATTAGAAAACGCTAAAATAAACATGAAGAAAAAAGTATCAAATATTATACTATATTATTTCATTTCATACTACTAATTACATTACAACTCATGGAATCAAAAAAGAAATAAGAAACATGGAATTATTGAAATAACATTAAAGTTAAACATTCTTAAAACTCATTGAAGGGTCGGTGTGGAGAATTGGATGACAAAACATCAACATGCGGACGTGGAGGCGGAGGCGGAGGTTGCACATAATGGAACCCTTACCAGTTGAAATATGCTTGTTGTTGGGCCCATATCTCATCAATCTTGGTTTACCATCTCCTCTATTCAAATCGAATATCTACAACATCACTCTCTAGACTTGATACTTAGTTTTCAATATTCTCTACACTTTCCCGAATATCTATGAAAGTTTCCATTAGTTGTTGTTGGTTGGTCATCATTATTCCAAATCAACGGAAAAATTCTTCTATGGCGAAGGACCTAAGATCTTATTGTTATTCCTATCATTCTTGGCCTCTTGCCCTATCATCTTGATCCTACGGGACAATGTGGTAGTCCTAAACATCTAACCCCCACCCACCCACC
>JAMXBB010000012.1:12091451-12319215 GCA_024138015.1 Lumnitzera littorea | reverse complement strand
TTTTTTTTTTTTTTTTACACCTCCGCTAAGTTAAAAACGATATTTGTCTTGTGCAATGCATAATCTTTTAAATTGAATTCGTTGGACAGAAGAATGTACTTGATGATTCAGCCATAGCTTAGATGCTTATCCCTTCGCTAAAGTGTACGAAGAAAGCAATAGTTAACAAAATGACCAATGTTGATTGCTTCCCTACCCATTATACAATAGAGTAAGAAAAGATCATGTTCGATGAAAAAGTTAAGGTTGGACTATGGGCAATGGAATTGGTGTTCAAATTTTTTTGAACATTGGGCATCAACATACCCATATTTGAGCCTAATGTGAGCACGTTGGTGCTTGCCCAAATTTTAAAGAGCATTGGGTAGGATAGACATGCCCATGTCAAGCCCAACCCTAGGTACGTTAGTTCTTACCTAATTAAAAAAATTAGTTAGGCAACTTTCCCCTGCTCCTAATGTTATGTTTAGATTTTAGAATTGATATTTTACAAGAGAAATGGCCAAAAGAGGAGACTACTCAAACAATCCCCATATTAATGAGTTCAACAATTCTTCTATCTTCGCTAATCCATATGGTGAATAGCCGTACACCGCTTATCCTAAACCAGGCTTTAAAAATTAATTAGTTAGTTCGGGAACCCTACGCTCTCTACAAATATAACTGGGGTAGCCAAGAATCATCCACAACCATACAATGCATCTAGAGGATAATACCAATACGATACATTTGGTACTAAATTCAATGCTTCACAAAATACGCAACTAATTTTGTAACATATGGCAATTTTAGTTACGTATGTTTTTTATAACATTGTAAATTAAATATTTCCTTTGAGTTTATAATTATAATAAGTGAAGGAAAAACAATGTGTAACTGCGTATTTGTATTTTTAGCTAAAAACCCACTCTTCCATCAATGCTAACATGGCAAGCAATACAAAGTCTATTTTCGTCGAGCTAAAATCCTCGAACGGGAGCTGAAGATGTAGAAAACGAACTACGTAATGCTGGCAATACTTTCTAATCCTTTTAAATGGTAAATCTGCCCATTACCTAACTTACAAGATGGATCTATCCAGTAAATCCAAATTTGGTATCACTTAATGTTGAGAATGAACATGAGTGAATTCTACCTCTCAACTACTCAACAAGATGGAATTTAACATATAAGATACTTACACAGGTATACGAGGTCACGGATAATCAAATTGCTTTTTATAACTTTTCGATAGCTACCAATCATAATATCACCTTTGATCCAATGATAGACAGGGATTAGAAGATATGTAAAAGAATTAAGACAATCCAAAAAGCCTTCCTACTTGCAACTGCAAATCTGTTAAATTCTTACCACCTCATATGCAATCTTATTCTCCCTTACCTAATCGACATATTAGACGTATTGTTTAAACATCGAAGTATTCCTCTTCTTTGATCTATTGTGAGAGTTATGATTCGAAAACTCAATAATTGCTTTAACCAATTTCCTTTCCTCTCCTTTTCTATGCGGTAATTATGTTGGATCAATGGTACAAGTTTTTCGTTACCTTTAATAACCTCCCAAAATTCTATTGAAGCGTTGGGGTTGAAAATGTTGAATATAAACCAATTGTCCTTGATACTAAAGCATAGAATATGCTCAAAATTTTGTAAACTTTCAATAGGTAAAGGTTATAGCATTCATCCTAATCAGCGTAGCTCAACAATCATGCACCTATTATGCATTCCAAACAAATTAAATAGATTGCAAGAAGTAGTAAGGATGCAAGGAGCACCTCTAATGTTAGGTCAAAATTTGGTGAGTTGCCACAAAGTGTAGTTACGAGTGGAGATGGAGGAGGATGAGCATGGAAAGGATAATTTCGATGTTCTCTCTTCGTAGTCCAATAAGTCGCAAATGATGTCAATCCTTTCCCTTATTATTCAGGATATTCTAACACCTCTAGCTTCAATGATCTCTTCAAAGTCAGTTTTCAGTTTAGGTAGGTATATCCTTAACCCTTACCGTCTTTTGTGCAATCTTGAGAGCGTCAAAGTCTATGTATGCTTAAAGGAGTAGACTAAAGCTAAGGATCGAAATTAAGAGAAGCATCTGTATTCTTAGGTTCTAGGAACTGATAATGACATGAGGTTGAGCAACTCAAATTCACCCTCGAGCATCTTGTCGATTGATGAGAGGGATGGAGATGATGATAAGGGTGATAAGGATGATTACGATTAACTTATCTTTCTGTCAAATTTTTCAAGTTTTCTTTTTGTTTTTTTTTGTAAATATTTCATTAACATTGGTGAAAATTTGTATGATCCTAAAGAAATATGTCAATGACAATGTTGCTTAATGCCTTCTCCTCTCTCCCATTTTACCTTTCTTGCAAAGGGATTATCTTACTAAAAAATTTGTTATAGTCTTCATTTTTGTAGAAAGATTAACAAAACATAATTTAATGTTTAATTAAATCAATTGTTAGTAGGTTAAGTAGAAAAAAAAATTAATACTACAATTAATATTTTCAAATTTTATTGATATTCCCTATTAAGTTCATCATTAATTTAGTATACGTACAAGAAATTAACATATAAATGAGAATTTATATTTTTGCTGTAATGATATTGAGCCATTTAAATATACAAAAAATATTAAAAACAGAATATACGTTTGTTAATTAACATCTGAATACATTTATTTAATAATTTATCAAAAAAAGGTCAAAGTATAACTCATTAAATTATATGACATTTGCCAATTAAGTAATTTGTTATTTAATAAATAATATATTTATTAAACAAAACAATTACATAATAATACATTACATGCCCACGTGCTTGCATGCTTGTGCCTAGGCAACCCGTAAAGTAACTGTGTCTGGCATGATTGGGCTTTGTGTACTCGTGCTTAATTTTTTTGCCCTCCTATACCTGGACCATCCAAGTCTAAGCCCGCACGTGCCTAGGTCGGGTGCCTAAACCCATTTACCATGCCTTTATCACAAATCATTACCTAAAGAAAAAAAAAAAAGTTATTTGCTTTATTTGAATATTCGTATGCCTAATTAAACAAAATTGAAATTCAAGCACCAAAATGCTACCAAAACAAATCAAGAAAAGAAATCTCTAGAGCAAAAACCATCGAAAAAGGCTCAAATTATAACAAGACAAACAGAACGTGAAACTAAAACGGCAGCAGAAAGGTCTAAAACTAAGGGACCGTAGAAAAATCCCTGAAACTAATACCTTTCATCTATCTCCTTATACGTTCGAAAAGGAAGCTAATTACAAGAAAAGCCACCAATTCGGTTTATTCTGTAGATATAGCTGCTGCAAAATACTATGCATCGCAAGTTCGCAACAACAAAAAAAAAGTTATAACAAATGTTTAAATTTTGGTATTTAATTTTCATTTATCGACTTCTTAATTCTCTTGCACAAGCCAGGAAAACTAGGTAACCCAAAAGTTGGAGAAACTGAAATTTCTTGTTCTGTATTTCCACGAACCAATTTATGAGAACAACATTCAATTGAACTATAACTATTTGTATATACTTAGGATAAAAATTTATTAAAAGACTAGTCCCGATTTTGATTGCAAAATCTCAAAAGTTTACAATAATTCATCATTGTTGATAGCGCCTTTTAAACATAGACCTCTCAGACCCATCCTGATCTTCTTAGGCTCATTCCTCACCTTGACCCGAGACAAGCCTAAAGTTTGGCCTATCTACCTATAGTAAGTCTTCAACGGCTAGAAGACTCCGGAGAAGACCAAAAGACTTAGTCAAAAATCACTTTCTATTTTTCTAAACCATACCAAGTATCATAAACCCACTCTCTAATACTTATGAAGATAGCTTTGCTTACTAACTACTTTCCAACTCCCGACACCACTCCACTATACCACTCCACTATAAATATAAAACTATTGTCCAACAGTAAACTACTTGATACTTTTCACACTTACACTTGCTAATCACTTTCAAGCTCTTATACTCTCTAAATGCTCGCAACTAACTTAAGCATCGGAATGACTACGTTGAACAATCCGTCGAAATACCTTACCCGTATTCTCTTTTGCAAGCCTCACCACTCATGCAAAGTCCAATCTCTGTTTAATCAATACCGCCAAGTTCTTTGAGATGAAAATCATTATGGAAATAATGAATTGTTAGATGCAAAATAGTTAAAGAGCTAATTTTCAATAAATTTATTGTGATTAATTGAAATCTTAATAGGAATTCTATTATAAAAAGATGGATTGGCAACTCCTTTAAGATTGTAAGTATTATGGAATTTCGTTATTGGAAAGAATAAAAAAAAACAATCCACTAGTCATAGACACTATTACATGGCCAAAGTGACAATATCCTAAACTATGAATACAACAATTTGTAGAGTTTGACACCTACAAAATGAAAAACACAACTCATATTATCACAAGTTTAATTACGTTTGTTAGTTAACCATTATATTATACGTAGTGGGTAATACTTACCTCTTTAGGTTTTTTTTTTTTTTAGTTTGAGCTTGAGGACAAAGTCAATTTTCAAAGAGAAGTATTGATGAAAACTCCTAATAATTAATAAACTTTGCTATAATTGTTATGGACGATCGATTGGCTTTAATTTTTATAATTGTTAGTGTTATATAGGCTTATAGAAATTGATCATAGAAGGTCGAGTTATGGAATAGGCAAGAAAATGTATCTTTCGTTGATCCATGGAATTGCTCCTGTCCTATAAGCTTCTACAATAGGAAGCTGTAGTTTTGCTGTCTCTTTACGAAATCAATGAAATTCGCTTCTCTTATGTTATTAAAACCTACGGTTTCTGTCGAAGGTGATGATAGGTAACAAACAATCTCCTCTATTTGTCTTCAGCTTACATCATTTTAATGAACTGTGGCTCTGCATAAGGGAATATAATGAGATACTTGACTCATTTGAAAAGAGTAGAAGAAAGAAACGTAGTCGAAGACAAATAGAGGAATTTAGAAACATGGTGTTTGAAGCTAATGTGCAAGATCTTGGTTTCGTAGGGCAACACTTTACTTGGTTAAACAAGAGATTTAGAGAGGGACTAACCAAAGAGCACATTGATAGAGAGCTAGCAAATGTGAATTGGAGAGGCATGTTTCCTAACACCCAAATAGAACATTGTTTGGCAGTTGGATCGAATCATGTTACATTAATTTTAAACACCAATAGCTGTGATAGTTAAGGCCCCAAGGGATTTAGGTTCGAAAACCTTTAGTGTGAGTTTTAAGACTCTGAATTACTAATCAAAAAGTGATGGGACCAGCATAAAGGAGGTGGCTTAAGCAATTTGTTGCACACTCTTAACCATTGTAGTGAAGCGTTGACAAAGTGGAGAAAAATTGCAGTGCCTAATTATAGAAAAGAAATATAGAAATTAATGAGAAATTTTAGTGAAAATCAAAATATGGAAGTTACATAAAATGATAAAGATGAAGAGGAGATGTAGAAATAACTAGAAGAGTTATAGGGTAGAGAAGAGAAATATTGGCATCAACAGTCACAGGTTAAATGGCTAAACTATGGAGATCAAAACACAGCATTTTTTCACCATTCTATGATTATTAGAAGAAAAAAAAAGTGTTGAAGATAAAAGATGAAAGAGGACTGTGGATGCAAAATGAAAGAGCAATTGGAAAGGCATGTGTCAACTTTTACAAGAAGTTGTTTCAAAGCAACAATGGAAGAGATTGGAGGAGTTGTCTTAAATGGGTATCACCAATATTCTCGGCTATTCAAAACCAACAATTATATGACAAAGTAAGTGGAGAGGAAATTAAACAAGTTGTATTTCATTTAGGAAGCCTTAAAGCACCAAAACTAGACGATTTTTCAAGGATCTTTTATCAAAGCTATTGGGGCATTATTGGTTGTTACATGGTAGAGGTAGTCAAAAGCTTCTTTCTCACAAGTAAGTTCTCAAACTCTTTAAATAGGACTAATATGATTCTAATTCCTAAGGTTCCTAACCCTAAGTCCATTAATCAGTTTCGCCCCATTGGCTTATGTAACTTTCTATACAAAGTACTTTCCAAAGTCCTAGTAAATTGTCTAAAGCCTTTCTTAGATGGTTTTGTGACTAAGAATTAAAGCACTTTTATCTCAGGCCATATCATTAATGATAATATACTAATAACTCATGAGATGTTCCATTCACTCAAGAATAGGAAGAGGGGAAAAAACTATAGTAGTGCCTTAAAGATTGACATGAACAAAGCATATGACAAGATGGAATGGGACTTTCTAGAAACTGTTCTATTAAAATTAGGCATGGATGCTAAATGGGTTAGATAGATAATGGAGTGTGTCTTAACAGTTGAATATAATGTTATGCTAAATGGGAAATGTGTAGGAATGGTTAAGCCAACAAGAGGACTCCATCAAGGAGACCCTTTGTCACCTTACTTATTTATTCTTATTGCAGATGTACTCTTAAGAGGACTAAGCTTCTATGTGAATCATAGACTATTGAAACACATTAAATTGAAGAGGAATTGCCTAGAAATCTCTCATCTGCTTTTTGCAGATGATTCACTATTCTTTCTAGAAGCAATTGAGAGGAACCTAAGTGTACTGAAGACCTTATTGATAGAATATTGTGAAGCAACTGGTTAAGAGATTAATTTTAACAAATCTTCCTTGTTCTTTAGCTTAAATGTGCTAATTTAGTTAAAGAGAAGGCTAGCTTCAACAATTGGGATTCAAAGTTCAAATGATCTAGGGAAATATCTAGGGCTACCTATGATTTGGAGGAGATTAAAAACTAAAGCACTAAAGTTCAAGGACAAGATTGTGGCTGAGCTCCAAGGATAGAAACAGAACATGCTAAGCCCAGCGAATAGAGAAGTACTAATTAACTCAGTAGCCAGTGTAATTCCAATGTACTCAATGGCCTATTTTAAATTCCCCATAAGATGGTGCTCTAAAGTTAACAGCTTAGTATCTAAATTCTAGTGGGGACAGAAAGGAGAAGAAGGCAAGATTCATTGGGTAAGATGGAGTAAGCTCTCAAACCCAAAAGTAAGAGGGGGAATAGGATTCAAAGATCTTCAACTGTTCTACTTAGCTCTTATAACTAAGCTGGCATGGAGGATGGTCTCTTAGCCTAATAGTTTGTAGGCTCGATTCGTGAAAGGTATATACTTTACAGAGGATGATTTCCTGATGGCTTCTAAAGGAGGTCGAGCCTCATGGGCTTGGTTTAGTATCCTAAAGGAGAGGGATGTACTGTTTAAGGCACTGATATAGCGTATAGGGGATGGGGCTAATCTTGATGTTTGGAAAGATAGATGAATACTTAGGCTTCTAGAGTTTCGTTTACGTAGACAAGACATGACAGACCTTCCTCCTACATGAGTGAAAGACATAAATGATCAAGACAATAATACATGGAATCTCGATAATATCAGACATCTTTTAACTCTAGAGGAACAGAGAGCAACTCAAGCTATTTCATTACTTGTACGTAGCAGAGAAAACTCACTGGTGTGTCCTTTTTCCAAGGATGGCCTATGCTCAGTTAAATCAGTCTACTACTTCTTAACTAAGCAAAAGAAGATTACAAGAGTAGGTAAACCTTCGACATCAAATGCTCTCTGTTACACCCCGAAGCAGCAAAATCGTAACAGTTCTACCGTGCAAATCAATCTAGGATAGAAGCTAACCTTACAACCGCTATCTTAAACCTAATCTACACAAGGCATCAACAACTAACCTACTTTGAAGTAAACGGTTCATAAATTAAATAAGTTGTTTACCTAAGAAAGTATGGAAATATATACATATACTAAGATTCAAGTATTACAAATAATGTTTACAAGGTTTTATTATCATATACTACCTAAGTAATACATTATTTGAAAATGAAAGATTCTAAATAAAAGCTAAGACCTTAATGATATATCTATTCTTCAGATGTATTTCCTTACTCCCTAGGATCTAATAGTTGCTAGCTTCAGGATAAATGTAAGCCACTTCTTAGCTAGCACTTGCAATAACATTTATAGAGATATGAACAACCACAGCTCAGTAAAATAGAATAGAGACTTAAAACCATATAGCAAACTCAAACAAAGTTATCAACCAAATTATTAGGTGCAATGCATATTTAAGCAAATGTTATCACATGACGTTGTTCAATGCGTCATGAAATTAGAGAAATTGCACTCACTCTAATCCTGGTTGAGTAGTTTCCATTAATGTAAGAGTTAACGACCAAACACAGGCTTATGCAATGGAGATACCTCTTCTCTTGCGAATACTTTCAAACCATTGTCTTTACCCTTACCGCGATCTCCTCACCTATCACTTAGTTCAACTAAGGAAGAAGAAATGACCAATTATGCTATCCAGTATTATCCCTTTCAAAGTGGTTCATATTTAGCCAGAGAACCTTAGGTTTCCCCTAATGAGTTGCTATGCAAGTTCGATTTATGTTTACATGCCATATATTTGATTAGATCTAGTTTAAGGTGATCGATCATTTCATACAAATCACACAATACAAGCTAAAGCAGTAAACCAAATCACATCATCTACTCAGAAACAAACACATGCACGCAGTTGACTATTTAACAACGATAATCAAATATAATTTCAAGCCTCCGAGTATTACAAATTAACACTCCGAAATACAGCAACGTATTAATCCTAACCTACCGGAATCCTTGGATCGCTCACTCAACCTGTCACAGTTTGACTTATCTCCACGTCTCCTATAATAGAGATACTATTTTAGTATTTATATCCTTATGTTATATATCAACTTTAGATTAAGATTTAACTAAGATTTCTATTTATATATTATTATGTATTTATCGATTCATTCTAGATTAGTTTAGGATTTAGTTTCTAAATCCAGTTTCAATCTAGATTCTAAATTGGTTTTAACTACGAGTATTATACGTAAATCCTAAAAATACAATTCAAACCAAATGTGAAATTAATCACATCAAGCTCAAGTATTTTAAGTGTCAATGCCCCGAAAAGGTGAAGTCGTAACAGTCCCACCATGTGAGCCATCATAAGATAGAAACTGTCCTTATAGCTGCTATCTTAAACCTAGTTCATACCAAGCGTACTCGACTCTACCTCTTTAAAGCATCCAATTTGATACTTGTTTAATATAAACTTGCGGAATAACCCTTTTAAATAATTTGTAATAATAAATTGTAATTTAACCCTAGAAAAGAGTAGTAGTAAATCTTATAGATACCTATCATTTCACATACAGACCAAAATATTAAAACTATCAAGCCCTCTAAGGAGTCTTGTGTAATTTTCCTTATAAGATAAAAAGTTAATATTAAGGATAATAACCGATCATCTCTTGTTGCATCTCATTCCCTATCTCAATTTATTAGTGTTCTGATGTTAGATAGGTACTTGTAATCTATTTAGAACCTGTAAAACAAACTATAAGGAAATGAGCAACAACTTAATCAATAAGTGGGGCGGAGATAGAAATATGCACTCAACACATCACAAGCACGGTTTTCGACTAAGTTAGTTAAATGCAAGGCATGTATATGTAAATGCTATCGTACGACGTTATTCGATCAGTTGTGAGATTAAAGAAATTGCACCCGCTCTAATTCAAGTTGAGGAGATTGACGTCACATACTCATGAATCGAAACCAAACCGGGCCTTATACAATGGAGAACACCCTCCTCCCATGACCACTTTCAAACCACGGCCCCCAACCTTGCTGTAATCTCCTCTCCTATCACTTAGTTCAGCCAAGGGTAGGGAAAGGACCATTTCAGCTATCCTTATCGAAAGAAGTTCGTGTTTAACTCGAGAATCGTAGTCGTTACCCCTAATGAGTTATGATGCAGATCAAGTTAGATGTTAAGCCCAATTTGAATTAGTTCATTATTAGGGTAATCAACTAAACTCAAACAATTCAAACATAATATTCATGGAACGACAATAACATGGAGCTCAGCTCCCATCACAACAAATCAAAACCCAACCACAAGCGCTGCATACGCACAAATAGCTACCTACAATCACAAGCCAAAACATACTAAGGTCTCTATATATTCTGAAATAATACCCCAAAATACTATAAGGTATTAATCCTACTTACCTGTCCTAATGCTTGCTTCGAAAAACTCGTATCATCAATGGTTTGATCACTAAGAGGCTCTATATATACAAAACCTAAATTCAGTTTTCATAATAGTTACGAAAATTTTAGAGTTTTATCTAAAATGGTTATATATATATATATATATATATTATCACAATAATATATAGTTTTTATTTTATATATATATATATATATATATCGAGTTAAGTTATTAATTATTAATAATATACGTAATTTATACCATTACGTATTATCTATCGTTTTGATCGTATTGAAATGTACTTTTAATTGGTTATATCACGTTTCAATTTCAATAGGGTTATCGTAATACGTAGATTTTAGTAATGCTAGAGTTATAAATTATATTACCTAAGATTATCCGATTTTAGTAAAAATAATGTCGTTGGGTTTGTATAGACCTAAAGACACATATTACGAGTCCTATTTCTAGAGATAACTTTTAACAGATAAATTCGAATTTTTAACACAGTTATATGTATATAATCAATTATTATTGTACTATACATAATTTATGTTATTAAACCATATTTTACCTAATTTTTCAATATAACCCTATAATATAAGCATTGTCTAACCCTAATACACATATAACATAACCTAATTAATAAAATATCATTAAATATATTAAAAACACACTTTTTATCTAATTTGATCAGTATACATACGCATAGTTTTTATTCAACTATTTATCAGATTTTAACCTATTTTACTATAATTGGGTATCAATTCGTTATTTAAGCTATTTTACTACATAAATTCACACTAAATAGCTCGGATTATCAAATAATTCTTTGAAAATTTTATAGACTTCTAAAAATATGGGGAACATAGCTAGCACTTGGTTTCAAGTTTTCGATCTATCGCTTATATATTCGTATTTACGATTTTACTCTTAAATTATTTTAAATTTCCCAATTATAATCCTTTTTGCACCAAATTGATTTCAACCTGTCCTAACATTATAATTATTCACTAGAAATCAATACATGTCCATTTCATAATTTCCTATTTATTTCATAATTTCAACCTATTTTCGAGCTATTTTTAGGCCAAAAATGCAATAAATATTAAAAATATTCAAATCAAAATTTGGGCTACACAACAATTACATATATATCACAAACATCCTACACAAAAATTTTGAGCTAAAAACTATATCATTTAATGTATTTATTTTGAATTTCAAATTTTAGGTAAACAGTACATTTGTTAAGCAAGTACATTAAATATTAGTAATTTTGTTAAAATAAATTTATGAAATGAAAGTACATCTAAAATAACTTAGAAATTAATTTTTTTTATATTTTTCCTAATTAATTTAATAATTTTTCGAAAATAAACAAAAATAGGACAAAAACTCGGAACCTGAGTTCATTGGAGCTCTGGCTACTATTGGCTAGAAAGGGGTTGTCGACTGGCCTAAGTGGTGGTGGGTCTACTAGGTAGCGGTGGGGCTCCACGTTAGGTCATCAAATGGTCTAGGAACTATCCTAGCTCGATCCTTTCTCTGTTTTTGTTCTAATTTTTTCTATTTTTTCTGATTTTTCCTTTCTGTAATTTGGGTTTCTAAACATGTATCTATTGTAGGGGAGTCTTATTTATAGTAATTAGGATCGATTGAATTTTTTCTTAATTGTTAAGTAATTTATTTTAATATTTTTCTTGAAAAATAAAAAGTATGAGGTGGCAATTGGTTGATGATTTATTTTTGAGGCATCATTTCCGACTGTTGTTGAGGTGCCACATGGATTCCAGCTGTTCCCACATCATTTGGATAAGTTTTAGTTAAATTTTAGTGAAATTTGAATAATTTAAGTATATTTAATTATTATATTAATATACATGTATATATACATTATATATGTACCATACGTAATGAGTAATTATATGCATATAACCATGTTTCTAACATATCTTTTATTTTTAAGATATTTTGCCTATTTAATTTTTGTGAATTTAACGCTTATTTTACATAATTATATAATTTTAAGTTAATTTATGGATATATTTATTATATATACCGGGTATACTCATAAAAATATGTGTATACTCATATAGTATATTATGTTATATTATTTTTTTTATTTCCTAATTAACTTATCTCTAAATCCTCATTACATTTCAAACTCAGTTTTAGGAGTTTCGATCAGTTTTACACCATAATGATTAATGATACTTCTAAGGCTAAAATTGGGATTTTTGGTCATTATTTTTGAAATCTAACCTTACTGAGTCATTTCAACTAACTTTTCTAACTTAGGGGTAAAGTTTGGGCTTAATCGAATGATTTTTCTTGAAAGTCCTAAATTTAGGTGCGATTGCCCTAAATTCGACTTTAAAGTCTTATATAAAGTAAATTCTTACTATTTTAATTGTATTCTTGATATTCCTATTATATTATAGATTTCCAAACATATGAGAATTCCTCGATTAAGGTTATCAAGTTTCTCGTAAGTTTCTAATCTAATCGGTTTACGTTCCCAAATATCCTAAATCAACTATTGATCCTAATTGTATAAGGACAAGGCTTTATTCTAATACTCAGATGTTTATGTTTTGATTGCTAATTTATGGGATATTACACTAAGTATCACTTTTGGGTCCGTAATTAGTATTTCAATCTATTTGGTACATTATAATACTTATTTATGTATTGAATTTACTCCTAATGTGAGAAAATCTTATATTTTTCATATAATTACCCAATTTAAGTTTCCTAGCTGATTTTATATGTATTCCTATTATTATTATTATAATATCAATTTTAACCTAATATTTTCTTACTCATTTATTTCTTATATTTATATATTATAAATTATCACCTAATATGTACATAATATACATATGTAATAGTCCTATCACTTCAAATATTATTTCCTAGCATCAATTAACATCTTAAAATATCTAAATTCATCTCAAATTAAAATTTACACTTAATTACCCTAAATTACAAAATTAAATTAAATTTACTATTTTTACCTATTACATATATACTACCTAATGCCCTAACAATTACATACAACACCTTAAATGCTAGAAATAGCATGCTCCATCAAATTTCAATATCCTAAAACATATAATTATGTACTCAATTAGTAATTATTTATTTAATTACCAAATTAGCCCTAAATTTACCCATTTTATGCATCATTTTAAGGCATAAAAATTATCTAAAAATTTAGAAAATTAATTTTTGAAAAAAGGCTTCATGGCACTATTCTATATCACCTAAATATTTTACACAAAAATTTTGAGTCCAAAACTACACTCTTAAGCCTATTTATTTCCAATTCTAAACACGCTCGGTTTTGCATATTTCTTAAGGACGGTATATTTCTATATATAAATTCATCAAAATAATTTTTTTCTCTAAATCTACATGCTAAAATATCCTAGAATAACAAGATTCATAAATTTTTTAATATTTTTAACAATTTAAGAATTGTATTTCTAAATCTACTCCAACCACCTGTGGCCACCAAGGCCTTGTCAGCTGGCTTGGGCGCTACCACCACTGTATGGTGGTGGTAGCCATATACTCCTAGGTGACTGTCAGGTAGTGGTAGCCGTATACAGTTTTTTGTAATTTTTTACAATTAAACTATAACCCTAAAATTTTTTGTTCTTTCTAATTTTTCTACTCTCCCAACTAACTAAATGAGCTTCTATGAAATTTTGTGTATTTATAGAATTCCAGGGAATTTTTTATGCATTAATTTGAGATAACACTTAACCTTATTTTAACTTATTCCACTTTCCATTTGTTTCAATTTAATTGGTTACTTTTGTTTCTTTAATTCCAGCTTGCCACAACCCCTTTCTAAGCAATTCCATAATTTTCTTGATTTTTTCTTAATTATTTATGAATTTTCTTTAATTTTTTAGTATTGATTTAGTGTATTTCAAGCATTTTAAGTAATTTTGCGTATTTCTATCTATGTGTAAATTCATATATGGTATAAATAAATAGTCCTAAATATTATTTAAGCTATTTTATGATTTTTAGTGTGTATATAATTTATTTCAATTGATTCGTTAGTTATCGAAATTCGTTCTAAGCATTTCTAATAACTAACAGACAATTTTCATAAAATTCAATATTATATTAATTAATCATTTTATTACTTATTTTCCTAAATTCAAACTTATGGAATTACTTTTACTAATAATCCTAACTTTATCGTAAAATTTGGATTGGATCAAACAATTTACTCAATTGCCTTAAATTCTATGCACTGAACCTCGAATACCTAATTGTGAGTCTTACACTCTCTCGAAGCATAACTAGAAACAACTGTGGAAGACTAACACTCTACTAAAGATTAAACATTTTCTTTGGGGGGCGATTAGGAAGGCTTTACTTGTCATCATCAGTACATTGTACCTAACCCTAATTGCTCATTCTATAGAGAACCAGAAACAGTGGAACATGTACTCTTCCTTTGCCCATAGGTCAAAAGAGCATGGTTTGGTGCCCTAAAATAGAGATTAAGGAATGAATCGACAAGAGATCTATGGACTTGGTTCATACAAAAACTAGATAGTCACGACAAGAAAATTAAATCCGACCTAGAAGTGAAGATGGCACCAATCTATTGGATCATATGGAAAGAGAGGTGATGAGCAATGTTTAGAAGAGATGAAGCAAAGTTAGAGGATGTTCTAAGCCAATTTAGGGTTTTATGGCAAGAGTGGATTCAAAGGAAGAAGAAATTATATAGAAAAAGGGAGGACGAGCAAATGAACGTAGATGTACTATGGATGCCCCTACCCCAAACGGTCGATTTGGTGAAGCTTAATGTTGATAGGTCTTGGTCAGAGAGAGAAAGAGTAAAGGCAATATTAGGGGTGCTACACGACAACATTGGGACTATTCTAAGGGGTTTTATTGAGAAAGTTGAGTGTATCAATTCAAAGTCAGTAAAATGCTTAGTAGTCAAACTGGGTCTATAGTGCGCATGTGATTGTGGTTAGAGGAAAATTAAAGTAGAGTATAACGCACTAGCATTAGTTAAATCAGTCATAGAACTAGTCCCTAGTGTATCCTGGTCGAATTTAGACCACATCGAGGAAATAAAGGAGTTATTGCCTTTGTTTGACATTGCTTAAACTGTCTTTTGTTTATAGATAAGCCAACAAAGTAGCTAATTAGGTTACCTTTCACTTTAGGCGTAAGATGTACCTTATGGACTGGTGTACTAACACCCTATCCCAACTGCATGAGTTACTGAATTTTGATTATCATTCTTTGTTTTCGTTCAATTTGTTTTGTAATGATGCCTTAAAGCTTAATGAATTGTCTTTAGCAAAAAAAAGAAAAAAAACTCTATTATTTCAGCACGACATACATTAAGGTTTTCATGATATTGTGAATAAGTATACATTAAATGCAAAAAAGCATTAACAATTACCATCCAATCACAACTACACTTGATCACACCACATTTTGGGAGATTACGAAAAAAATAATAAGGGAAGAAAAGGGAGTTTTACATTAGACATCATCAAGAAAGAAGGAGAAAGTAAAAGTATCTTTACCTTAGCTCTCATGTTGACAGGATTAAATCGGGAATTTCTTAAAACTTGTGGCAATTGAAACGTTTACACAAAGTGATGTTGGAAAGAGGTTTATTTACCCAACCCTACCCTCGTCGATGTATATATATTTACTCCTACATGTTTACTTAAAGCTTCTAAGAATTGGGAAACCCTAAGACCATGTAGAACATTCAGATGGATAATATGGAAATCAACAAATCTTAATTTATATTTAGCAAAATATAAAAATATGATACTACTTATTTATAATACATGCATTCCTTTTTTTTTTTTTAAGATTTGGATCATCTAAAGTTACTTTCTTCAAGTTATCCTCTTAATATGCAAACACATGTAATCAATTGTTGATATTGTAATGAAAAAGATGACATTATGATTATATCATTTGATAATTCATAAATCAAGACAATTTCAACCATTGAATTTATAACTTTATTTAAAATACTTTAAAAGATCCATTTCCTTTTTCTTTTGAAGGATATCTAGTTTTTGAATTTTTCTATTTTAAATTTCAATTTTTTCCTAATTTATATAATAATTTTAAGATAATGAAGATTATAATTAGACCCAATTTTTTTCCTTAATCTTTAACTTTCTCATATCTTTGGGTCAACCATGAGTCTTTCCTAATCTTTTCTTTACCTATGCATTTTCTGTTTTTGCTTCCCCTTATTATTTCTTAAATTTTATGAACAAATTAAATCGTGTAATATTATATAATATAAGGAAAAGTACAAATTTGGTTTTTAACCTTTACCATATTTTTATTTAAGTCTTAAATGTTTAATTTTTCTTTCTATTTTAGTCCTTAAGGTTTGAAAAATAGTTTATTAAACGAATCATTAGTTAGTTTGCCATTAAGGGAAAACTATAAGTTAAGTCTTCAATGTTCGTACCTTTTTTATTTTAGTCCTAAACATTTAATTTTATATATGTGTGTCAATTTCAACGTTTGCAAAAGTTTACAAACAAGTGACACGATCCGATTCAACCAAATAATTAATTGAATTAAATAAACTTAGAATATATATATATATATATATATTGTTTTAAGTAAAATTATCAAAAAATTTAAAAAAACACAAAATATTATTAAAAATTAGAAAAATAAAATAAAAATATGGAAACTTAAATGAATTAATTTATTGTAAATAATCAAATATTTAAGAATATAAGTAAAAATTAAAAATCTTAAAAAAATATTTAAAAAAAAAAAAACTACACTAAAAGAAAGGACCACCCAATATAGGTTAGTTATTCGATCCACTGCCAATAAGGGCTAAACTGCCCTTCATCTTAGGGGAGTCATACAAACTCCCTTATTTATTTATTGAATAAGAGGTGAGAGTCGTACAAACCTCCTAAGTTTGTGGGCGGCCACTCTTACCCCTTATTCAATAAATAAACAATTTTGTGGAATACCTAATTAGGTCACACGTCTTATATGCAACCCAAAAGGTTTTCCCTTCATTTTTCTTTTTTTGTTGAATTATGAGTAGATATAGTCACCCACCACCCTTAGATGATAAGCAATCTAGCCCCTCATAATGGTATGTCAAGCAACCTATTTTTTTAGTAAGTTACATTCTATTTATATAAAGTGGTGTCATTCTGACCACCACTCTATTTTCAAGATTTTTTTATTTTAATTTTTTTGAAATTTCAATTTTTATTTCTATTTTTAAATATTTAATTATTTAATATTTTTAAATTACTTCAATTATTTATGTTTCCATATTTTTTTATATTTTTCTTTTTATAATCCTTTTGCATTTTTATACCTTCTAATAATTTTACTCAAATAATATATATTATAATTTATTTAAATAAATCAAATTGTGTCATATCTTACTACTAATATGAAAACTAAGGGCAAACTAAGGAGGACTTATTTTCAAACTTTTGCAAACATTGAAAACTAAATAGAAAGAATTAAACATTTAAAACTCATATAGAAAAATGCAACAAACATTATAAACTAAATTTATACTTTTCCCTTCATTGCTAACAAAAAAACTAATGACAAACTAATGGAGGATTTTTTTTTTTCAAATTTTTGTAAATATTGAGAATTGAAATAGAAAAAATTAAGCATTTAAGACTTAAATAAAAAATGTGACATGCATTGAAGATTAAATTTGTATTTTTCCCCATAATATATATATGTGTGTGTATATATCTATATAATCTTTGAAAGAAATATCCACTTTATGATAATTTAGCTTTATTATGTGCTTTATTTAATAAGATATAAAGTATTAAGAGACCATACCTCAAGATACATAGCTAAACTTAAGCGAGAGGTCCTGTGGTTCTATGCCAATTCCTTAGAATCATTAAGTAAGCTGATTGTGATCTTGGTTTGTTTACTCGTGAATTGGCTTGGAGAAAAAAATTCTTTTTTTTTTCCTTTTTTTGTTTTTCTCAAGTATACGGTAACTTCGCTTTGATAGACTTATATAAACGACAAATGCACATATCCCCTTTTGGTACTAGGTCATTGATGTAAAATAATACCAAATTCATTCAATGGCATATGTATACAAAAAAATACCACTATCCTTACAAGATATTCAAACATATAAAGTGAATAAGATAGAAATATTACTCGCACATAAAATTATTACAAAATGTCCCAACAAAATAACTATTATATGGATACTCTTGCATCGTTGTCAATATGAATATTGTCCACATACTAGAAGATTTTATATATGGTGCTATAACTTGTATTTTAACCACTATTATTGTATCATGTTCCTACAAATCCCAAATTATTAAAATAGCTAATTGGAGTTAAACCGATCAAAAAGTTGATGATTGAAAATAGATGACAAAGACGACTATTGTGATTCGCAGTTAATTTTGTACCAATGACATAAAATAAAACATATAAAATTATGAATAATAAATAAGCATATTCATAGCTAAAAAATTCCAAATTATGTTGCTATCTGTTTTGTTGTTGAAATATCCCAATCTATACTTTCATTTACCGTTTACAATAACTTACTGTAAATATCTATTTTATCTTAAATTTTTAGTGAGGGGTACTTTTATAATCCAACCCCAGTCTTAAAATCCTATAACAAATATCCATTCTCCTTTTCCTCTCCTTACTCTCTCTTCCTTTTCCTTATCATTGTCAATTTTCCCATCTTCTTTTTGTCATAAAAAGTTTCTCTACTTGGCCTTTCCGACATTCATCCAAGGGAGAAGTCCTAAGGGATTATGTTTGTTGCAATATTGTCAGACCCGAGTTAACCAGTCTCACTCAACCCACTTCAACTTGATCTCCTCGTAAAATCATTTTGATTCATCTCCTTGATCCTTATTAACAGTCACCTCGGTTCAACTCAATTGATCCAACCCATCCAGTCTAATTTCTATAAGAACTCATAGAGTTTTTTTAAGTAAAAATTTATTATTCTTTTCTATTTTGTATAAAATATACTAGTTTGCTGAAATAATAATTATAGATTACAGAAAAGCAAAAAATAAACTATAAAAAATTCTAAACTTTTAATTATAAAAAATGTAGATAATTTCTATTATTTTATAAATAAATATAAATTATATTATAATATTTTTATTGGCTCTAATTCAATCCCAATTTGATCTTAATTGACTCTCTCAACCTTTAATTCATTCTCATTTCCAAGTCAACCTTTTAATCCGGGTTTGATAATATTGTGTTTGTTGAGAAGTGAAGTAGGAAGGAAAAACAGTATATTAGTATTGCATAGTTATGTTGTTGGTGGTAAGAGAATACATAAAGTGTAAAGAGAACGTTTTCTCCAAGAATGAAGTAAGTTACCTTTTACTATTTATTTTGTATTTACAAAGAGAAGGTGGAGGATTTGTTGAAGAAATATGATAGTTTGAGTTTAGTATAGAGAAGAAAATCCAATCATCAAATCAAGTTGCTGTAAATCTATGAACAAAAGTCGAAGAATAATTATTGGATATTGTTTCGTCATAAGTTAACATATTGTACAGTAAATGAAAATCTAGTTATAATTATGCAAACTTCCATTGTTTAATTCATTTTAGAAAAAGAGGATAGATATTTCTTGAAACAAACCCAATTTTGTATGGTTGTTTAACCAAGTATAAAAAACTAATTTTGATAAGAGTTTGTAGCTAGCCATGATGACCAGTTTTGATGTAAAACAACTGACCTCGAGACTAGTTTTTGTTCGAAACCAATTTGGTAGCAATTAGTTGTTGCGTGGTTACAATTGCAACCATTCATGCAATCTAATTGCAAAGAGTTAGCAACCGATGTATTAGTTTGCAACTAGTTAGCAACCAATCTTTAAAAAAAAAAAAACTATTTTATTTGTAAGTTAATTATTTTCTATTAAAAATATTAGTTATTCTCTATTAAAAATATAAATACATTCATTATAATTCGTATGCATAAATCCTTTTTTTTTTTTTTTTTGCAATTTAACTATTTAATGCCATATGAATATACAAGTGATCAAAGAATATAAATTTATTATATAAAGGCTATGTTATACATTATAAGTGCAATATTTTGATATGAAATATATAATTATTTGGTTTATTCTAATTTTATGCATACATCGGAGTATTACATTATAAAGAAAATAAGTTTTATAAGTCCTTATGACTTGTGTGGTGGTTCAGCATATACATCACAATATAGTTTATTTTTATATGTAATCAAATATTTTTCTTTAACAATATTAAATGTTTGTCTAATGATCAATCTTATGATAGTAAATACTTATTTAATTTCTTATGTACTAACCTTTAAATATTAATGGAATACTTAAATTATATACATAATAAACCTATGTCAAAACCAAAATAATGTATTGTATTTTATTACATGTTATAAAATAGATAGCTTATTTCACTTGTTTTAAGGAAAATATAAAGTAGCCTTTTTGTTACTATAACAGTAACTTATAAATATTATAATAAAGTTTTATAATATGTTGTAGCACTCCATGCAAGTTAGTTTAATATACTAAATAAATACATATCAGGTATATATAGAAGACTTGCATTTATATAATAGTCTAATATAAGTCATGCAGTTTGTTATCTATATTGTTTAAGAGAAAAGAATAAATTAACAACCATGTAATTAATTATTTAACTCTATAAATTTTAGTATAAAATTTTATTATATTTCTCTTTCTTCTCTCACTCTCTTCCTATTATCCTAACTCTCTCTCTCTCTCTCTTCACTTTCATTTTTGTAAATACAGTATATAAATTTCATTCATAATTTTAATATTTTGGTTCCTATTATATGAACACTCTCCATGTTCCTTCTTTATTTATCCATTCACTCTTCATTAATCATTACACTCAAAATCATTTAAAAGATTTTATTGTGTTAAAAATCTTCAAGGAGTTCTAAAAATAGATTGTTCAAATTAAAAGACTTAAAAGTTAATCCCAAAAATTCAAAAAAAGAAACTTTAAAGCACTTTTAATGTGTGTGTGTGTGTGTTTTTTTTTTCTTTTTTCTTTTTTAATTGCTAGCATAAGCAATGTAAGTATACACTCTACTAATATGTTATATATGTTATTTTTGTGTTATTATATTATCACTTATTATACCTTGTAATGTTAGGGGAATAACTAAAATTAAAAAGGAAAACTTCACAAGTGTAAAATATTACAAATGTAGTAAAAGTGTACGTAACGAAGTTAAATCAGCTAATATTTGGAGTTGTAGTAAAAAGTAAGTTTGGTTTATGATGATTACTAATTAGTATATAAAATGTGTCATTAGGATCTAAGGTTGTAGAGTTTCAACTTGTTGTTCAAAAGCCCTTACAAGTACATGATTACTTTACTTATTACGTGTACATGCTTAGAATAGTAATAAATGAACCTAATAATATCTGGCTATTTAATTATTGTGCTATTTATGCATAGCTGGGTCCGAAGGACCAATAGTATTAGCAATCTCGTAGTGGCTCTTGTGATCAGTGTATGATTTATTCCAAGTGAAGCCGTACACCAATATATCTAGATAGGTCCAGGTTGATTTCTACACTCTAAGATATTAGGGAACGCCCAACACCGTATATTTATATTATTATGTATGTGCTATGAAGATATGAGTTACCTTAATTCTAAAGATGCCAAGAGTATGCTATATGAGACACCTAAACAAAAGATAATAAACTGTTATTTGTGCACTAGATATCTTATGTATGCATGTATTTTCACGTATATAGTATCCTCATGCACTTATGATATTACATACTAGTCTTGAGCTCACCCCATTGTAGGTAAATCTTTTTCAAGTACAACAAAGTAGAGTTTATGGAATTTTTCACAATGGACTCAAGTTTGAGACTAAGATAGTATATCGAAGTATGATGGTCATTTGCAATTTAGTATAAGTTTATGTTATTCTTGTATTAGATATTACGAATAAAGAGTTGTAAGTTATTGTTGACAACGTTGATTATATGAAAATGTAAAGGATGTTACTGTTACTTTCATTGTAGACTTGTAGTAGTTATGACCCTTAACGTTCTATGCTAAGGTGTGGATAGGTAGCGATGGTAATATCTTAGGTTTTGCAATATTACAATGGCACTATCCATATTTGTTACATATAAATATTTGTCATCTTCGCCTTCAATACATTTTCTTTTACTCCTTAATCTACTAGCTTCATGTCCGCCACTTTCTTGAAACTTAATAGCTAAGTCTTTCTTCAATAACATGGATATTCAAAAAAAGTGTTTAGGTTAGATATGGAATCGGTGCCAAATATTTAAGTGTCAAATATTTTCATGCATTCAACCATAAGCTCTCATATACTATATGGTATTGAAAGTGTAATAAACTATCTCTTTCAATTATTAGCTTTTTCAACTTGAGATTTAAAAAAAAAAAAACAAGATAAGAGCATTACTTAAAAAGATGCTTATGTGTATTACAATACTAAAATAGATAACTTGTAAAATTTATAAATATTTGAAAAATATCAATACATAACACATTTACAGGAAAGTGGATAGCATTAGTATGGCAAAAAAAAAAAGGTGGTGAGGGGAAGGGAATACAAATAACTCCTTAATCTTTGACTTAAGTAAAGATTGACCCTTGAATTTTCAAAATGTAATTTTTTATTCCCTAAATTTTAATAAATTGGTAAACAATTCTCATAGATTGAGAATAACTCCCTTATACATTGATTTTGATGTGTAAATACCCCCTTAATTTTTCAAAATGTGCTATAAGATCTCTTAAATTTTGACCATAGTGCCACTTCTTTTAACTAAAAAAGAAACATCATTTATATTATCAATTTTATCAAAGTTTAGGAGGTAAAAAACCATACTTTAAAAGTTAAGGGGATCAATATACACTTAAATAAAAGTTTAAGGAAGTTATTTGCAATTCTTATCTACACCACCACCGCCCCGCACAACCCCACCCCCCCCCCCCAAAAAAAAGATGGTAAAACAATTTACATTACTTATTTAACTATAAATATATTCCTTGCATTATGCCATTATTCCATGTGACCTATTTTGCTATAGTAATATAATTGTGATATCAAAGTAATCATGTTCTTCATCTCTTTTCAACTCTTGATTCTTTGGAACGCCTCAACTCCAACAATTATCTCAATAGTTCGAGACTTCTAGGAAAGAAATATAACAATGGTGACTATAGTACAAGTCATATTAGTAGTAATTTATATTATAGTTATTTTGCTGTGTTACTTAGTAATTATTTCATATATGGATAGTAGTACCACATTGCTTACTACCTATATTTTAGTACTTCCAATGGTATTAGCATTCCCTTATACATACATATAATTGAATTAATTTACAATGTTTGTAATCTTAGACATTTATGTAATAGAAGGCAAAAGGTGATTTATCAAATATTGATATAATTAAAATTAGATTGCAAAGAAAAGAAAAAGAAGGTGTTATGCTTTGAAGCAATAAAGTCGTAATAATTTTACCGTGTAAACCAGCCTATGATAATAACTAACCTTACAATCACTATCGTAGATACGATTTGCACAAAGCATCCATAACTCCTTGAATTAAAGTAAACAGCTCATACATAAATACTAATAAAATTTATATATATAACTAGAAACTTTAAGTCATAATTACATAAAGATAATTATACTGTTTTACAATCCCAAGAAATATTTAAATGCCATAGTATTTTGATAAGTAAAATATTACAAGACCATTATATAAACCTAAGAGTTAATAATAAAACTCCAAAGGACTCGATTATTTAGCTAATTTGATTCTCCCTCTCCTAAGACACTTTAAAAAGAAACTAACCTCGAAATAGTTATAATATGGCATCTCAATTAGTACCTACAAGAAGATTTATAAGGGTCCGAGCAACTAACAGCTCAGTAAGTCGAGATAGAGACTTAAGAATGCATAACAAATACAAATAAGGTCTTTAAACAATTAATTAAATGTAATGTAACACGTAAATATCATTAGACCACGTGGTCTGATCCGTTGTGAAATCAGAATAATTTCACCCGCTCTAATCTGGGTTGAAGAGTTTAAATAATTATGTAACAACTCACAATCAAACTCCAGTTTATATAATAGAGATACTGTTTTCCCATGACTATCTTTCAAAATATTGTATCCTTATCGTGACCTCCTCTCTTGTCATTTAGTTTTACTAAGGATGAAGAAAATATCATTATACTATTTAGCGTATCTTTTTTTAAGGTGTTAGTATTTAGTTGGAGAATCTTAACTATTGCCTAAAGGGTTACAATACATGTCCAATTAAGGTATTTAGGTCGATTATAAACAAGTTCAATTTCGGGTAACCAAATAATCTCATACCACTCAATTTATAACAACCCACCAAAAGACAATATCAATTTTCAGCAAGTAATCAGAAACACATAAGCACAAGTACATATAACTACTTAAAAGCACAATCACATACAATCCTAAACCTCAGATTATTTTAATATAGTATTCTAAAATACAGCGATGTATTGAACTTAACTTACTTAAAATTCTTGGTTCGCTCACTCGATTTATTGTAGGTCGACTTGTCTCTACGTATCCTACAATATAAATACTTTTTTAATATTTATATATTTATTACATATAAACTTTAAATTATGATTTGACCCAATTTTTCAAATATATATATATATATATATAATATTTTATTACCATCTACTTTAAGCTAGTTTTGGGAATCGGTTTTCAAATCCGTTTCCCATTCAAGTTCTAATTCAGTTCTCGATTACAGTACTACACATGAACCCTAAGAACTCATTCTGAACCATAATGTGAAATTAATTACATTATACTCAAGCATTCTAAATATCGTATTTAGCCCTTAACCAGTATTATAGTTCATATGGTACATCATAATTCTAATTTAACTATCAAATTTTCTCTCACTGTGAGAAAAATTTATAATTTTCATATAATTACCTAAATTTAATTTTATATCAGAATTATTGTATACTATTATTATTATTATATTATCAATGTTAACATAACATTTTTTACTTATTACATCTCCAATTTCACATATTATTAATTTACACATATACACTACTTAATATACATAATAATTACATCTAACACTCTAAATATTACAAATATTATACTACATCATAAATTAATATCTTAAAACACCTAATTACATACTAAATCAGTATTTTCATCAAATTGTCATTATATTACCCAAAAAAACCTAAAATCACTCTTTTATATATTATTTTAGGGCCTAAAAATTATCTAAAAAATAAAAAAAAATAATTTATAAAAAATCCTTCCATAGCACTATCTTAAATACTTTAAATAACCTGCACAAAAATTTTAAACTCAAAACTATACTATTAAAGCCATTTATTTATAAATCGAAAATAAGCTTAGGTTTTTGGGTTTCTAGATTTCTTAAGCACTATATATTTTCAAATCTAAATTTATCAAACTAATATTTTTTCCTAAATCTACATATATAAAAACCAATGAATACAAAATTTCATAATTTTCTAAACATATTTAAAAATTTTACTAAATTAAACAAAATCGGGTTAAAATTCAGACTCACTTATCCAATCAACTTCCGGCCACCAATAGTATCTCCAAGTGTGTCGGTAAGGTGGGACAGTGGTGATAGGGTGTGGTGGTGGCAGCCACCGTCCTTCCCTAGGTGGTCGTTGGTCATTGGTCGTTGATTATAAGTTCTCTTATAAAACTTTAGTTATACACTAATTTTGTAAATTTTACTAAAATTTCCTATTTCCCTCTTTCTAGTCTCTCTTTATTTTTCCTATATGACTAACTGACAAGAATGAATTGTGATGAGTGATTTCTAATTTTATAGGAGGGTTTAGGGTTTGTTTTGATTTTTAGGTGGCCAGGTGGCCAAGTGTCCTTTATCTTCTTTCTTTTTTACTTTCTATTTGTACTAATTTGATTCGTTAATTGTATTCTACTTAATCCTAGCATGCCATGACCAAGATTTGGACAATTCTACACTTTTCTTCTTCTTCTTTTTTATTTTTTTATAATTTTCTTTAATTATTTAGTATTATTTTAGAATATTTTAGGTATTTTATGTAACTTCAAGTATTTTTACTTACACATAAATATATATGTAATACAAATAGATATTTCTAAATATTATTTATATTATTTTATAATTTTTAATATACATATGATTTATTTTTATCGTTTTATTAATTATCAGAACTCGTTTTACTATTTTTGATAAATAACGAGTAATATACTTATAATTCAATATTATGATATTTAATTATTTTATTACGTATTTTTATAAATTCAAACTTACGAAGTTATTTTTACTAATATTTCTAAATTTTTAGTATAATTTAAACTTGATCAAATAACTTATCCAATTATCTTTAATTTTACATATCAATTTTAAACTTTTGATTGCAAAGCTTGCAAAAGGTATAAGTTAGTGCTTTAGTCATGGTCCATGACCTAATACTTACATACCCACCGATTCCAACAAACCAATAAGGTAACCTAAGCCATGGACCAGCATTGGTTTTTAATTTTGAAGGATAAAATACTGTCGATTGAGGCTGGCCTAAGACCGTTGTCCCAATGTTAGAGTTTATATTAATTGTCGAGTCAAGCAAAATTGAAGAATAAGACCATCACTGCCATAACCATGAGTAAAGTGATGAACTATTTTTATATAATTGGTATTGATGGCGAAAAACACTTGGGTCAATCTTTTTTTTTTTTTTTTTTTTGTCCAATAAACGCAATTTCATTCAAATTTAAAAGGACTTTAGAGTCATTACATGAGGCATATGGATCCGACATAGAACCAACAATTAGCCTTTGAAGGGAAAATGGCGGATTCAACCACCAACCATGAGGCTATATTCCCCTTCTAAAATTAATAGCTACAAAATTTGCTAAATAATTAACTTGTCTATTAACATAAATAAAACTAAAGGCTATCCCACGTAAATTTGATAGGAGTTGAAGTGCCTCCTCAGCAAAAGAAACCGAAGCCCAATGGAGACTCCTAATATTTCCTACGAGTGCTTCCCAAAGTACCTTGCAATCTGTGATAAGTTGAACATTGCTCCACCGCTTCTCTATCACCAATTGAGACGAATTTCCAGTAATAAAAGAATCACAGCCCATCGCCACCATTGCAAGCCTAGCCATTTGATCTTCACACAGCCATGAAACATGGAAAAAAACCCTAATTATCTCATCACCTGCCGCATCCCCTAACCCTCCCCTTCCAGCATCTTGCCTGAAGTGCTGTTCAGATGCATTGATGTCATTTCCTCTTGTTACCGAACTAGACAAACCCAGCATGGCTTCCATCCGCATGCCTCGCTTACATCATTCCCAGCGTTTGTCTGATCTTGCGACAGCCGATTGGACCAACGTGCTCCAATATCAGTCGTATCTCGCACGAAATCTTCAATCAACACGATAGTCAAGGTTATTCATATGCTTGATGAGATTTCTTTCTTCCCAACATCATTTGGTCTGATCTACTACCACATATGGGTTCGGTTTGCAACTATTATACACACACTCACACCTTTCCTTCCAAATATCCCAAGCAACATCCATTACCTTCATCAGATTTGACCTCCATCTGCGCAATGAAGCTACAATTGATCTTCACCACTCACCTAAAGAAGAGACTTGGCTTCTAGAAATCCTTACCCCCAGCGCAGCATGCCATACGCTCAAGACCCATTCACAATAAAGCAAGACGTGTCGGGTATACTCGATCTCGTCATAGAATATACAGCATGGGTTAGGAGTCGAGTCGTTTGTACATATTCCCAAGTAACGGCAAGGTGTCTGATAGTGCTCGCCAAAAAAAGTGCTTTACTTTGGTAAAGTGTTTGCACTCCAAATCTTCTTCCGCTCATTACTTTGTACCATAAAAGATGTAGAGGGGTGATACATTTATTGGTATGCTTTTGTTGATTGCAGATAGTGATACACGAATTTAATAGAAGCTTCGCCTCTCCGATCATATGGTCAGATCAGCTATCGAGCTCTTCAGCGGCAATTATAGGTATAGCTCTAATAGCCTTGCTGTCATTTGCATTAATCACATATCGATCCCCCTGTAACTTCCAGTCACAATTAGAGCTATCCATTAGATCAGCTACTTATAGAGTTGGATCAATACTTTGTCTGCGCTGTAAACAATTGTCCTTCAATCCCAAAATCCATTTGTCTCTGCCAACATATACTTGCTGTCCGCTTCGAATTTTCCAAATAGCACTAGAAAATAATGTGTCTCGCCCCGCCAAAATACTATTCCACCCCCAAGACGCATTACCCCCCTTCCTAGCAAATCTGAATTCCTCATTGGGAAAATAAGTCCCCTTCATTAATTTAGCCTATAGAGCCGTAAGATCCTGCTGAAGCCTCCATGCTAGCTTTGATGACAAGCTCAAATTAAAATCATGGAGGTTCTCCAACCTATCCCATCTAGTCCAATGTAGCTTAGATTCATCTGCTCTTTGTCCCCACCAAAACTTTGCTAACAAAGAATTGACCTAGAGACACCACTTCGCTGGGAACTTAAACAAACTCATGGAATATGTTGGTATTGCAAATGTAACCACTTTAATAAGAATTTCATGACCCGCTTCTGTTAGCAAACTCTGCTTCCACCCCTGAAGCTTCTTAATGATTCTCTCCTTTACAAAGTTCATAGCTTGCACCTTTGATCTACCCTACAATGTAGGAAGCCCGAGAGAATTCTCCAGCCTATCCATAGTGGGAATCTGCATGATTGTACTAATCTGGTGCTTGATATCCTCCGTTACATTCCTGCTCAAGAAAATAGCAGATTTAGTGAAGTTAACTTCTTGACCTGAAGTGTAATCCAGTAAGATATTCTTCAACGCTCTAGCATTAGCTGGATCAGCCTCCATGAAGAAGAACAAATCATCTGCAAACAACAAATGAGTTAGTGTAGGACAGGTCGGTTTAATTTTGATGCCCATGTATAAGCCTCAATCAGCCACCTTCAATAAGCCTTTTGACAACACATCTGCTACCAAAATAAAGAGGTATGGGGATAGTGGGTCTCTTTGTCTTATACCTCTTGTAGGCTTTACATTCCCAACCGATTTTCCATTCACTACAACAATAAAGCTAACAAAGTTAACACACTCCATCACCCACACTAAACATTGCCTTGCAAAACTCATTCTATCCATAACTTCCTCCAAAAAATCCCACTCTACCCTATCATAAACCTTACTCATAAATCCCACTCTGATTTTTCGATATCAAATACCAAATCATTGAGGAAAGGTTTAAGTCTATTAACTAAAATTTTTGACACAATTTTATATAGATTGTTGCATAGACTAATTGACCTAAATTGTGTAACATGAACAGGGTTTTGGACTTTTGGACATGACGAGGTTGGTGTGATTGAGTCTAGGAGGAAACTTACCTGAAGAGAAGAAATTCTGAACAGCCTGAGTGACTGAGGGGCCAACAATACTCCAATAAGCCTGATAGAAGATACCCGGAAAGTCATTTGGACCTAGGGTCTTCAATGTCCCCAATTGGAAAACAGCGAACTTGACTTCCTCTTTCGAAACAGTTATAATCTCATCAACCCATCCCAAACATCTGCCAAAATCACGCCTTCCTAATGTTCGAAACAGCTTTGAATAATAATCAACAAAAGCATTCCCAATTTCCTTCTCTGAACTCACTGTGCTTCCATCACATCTCTCAATCTTAAATATTTTGTTTTGTTGTCTCCTACTTAGCGTTGCTTTGTGAAAGAAGGCCCTGTTCTTGTCGTCATACATTATCCAATTTATTCTGGAGCATTGATGCCAGAATAATTCTTCTTCATACCACAATGTCTCTATTTGCTCCTGAATTTCATTTTCCTCTTTCAGATTAGCCACATCAAGCTGAGCTTGCAATGCCAACAGCCGTGGTTTCAACTCATCTATGCATTTTCTGTTATTTGGAAAAAATTGAGGACTCCATGTAGTGAGGGCACTACTGCACACCTGCATTTTATGGATAATGTCGCCTAATTCTACACATTCAGTAGCCTTTTTCCAGCATTTTCCAACTATCTGGTGACATTCCTTCCCCATTCTCCACATATTCTCAAACCAAAAGACTTCCGTACCTTTGATGTCTCGAAAATCTATATTAGTTACAAGTAGCACATGATCCAAGCCTATGGCCAACCCATGTATGATACTCCTATTGAGAATACAGTCCAGCTACTCATTAGAAGCAAACTTCGGTCAATCCTTTCCTTTATAAGCACTCCCTCATGGCCGTTGTTGCACCATGTTTCAAAATGCCGTAATCTGCCTTCTATCCCTTCTATTCCCACCCATCTTCTCTTCACCATCAAGTATTTCATTGAAGTCTCCTACATGAATCCATGGACCATCCACTAATTTGGATATTTGAATAAAAAATATTCCATAATTCCACTTTGTGCCAATAGTTATTTGGAGCATAGCACCAAGTAATATAGCCAATTAGAGAAACATCCACTCTACAAACCTTTGAATGTATGTAACATCCGCAGCTGTTTAGAATTGTCAATTGTAGATCTAACACCCACTACGATAAAAAGCCACCACTGAAGCCATGAGGTGGGACATAGAACCTGCTGGGGAATCTCAATATGTTACGTATAGCTTCAAGCTTATTCTCTACATTCTTGGTTTCCATTAGGTAAATTACAGCCGGATGATGTCTCTTTATCAGGTCCCTTAGGTGAGGAATTGTCGAGTCGGACCCACATCCCCAATAATTCCATGAGATGTAGATAATGGCTAACATGTGGCTATTGAGGGCCAGCCAACCCCACTGCTAATATAATACACATCAACAGGGATTCAACTATTTCTTCAACAACTACACACTTTCGCCCTTTCCTCACTTTCACCCTTTCATTAGATACCTTCTTTGCTTGGACTTTCTTGCGTGTTGTACAATGCACTGATTCACGTTTCTAGGCTTCCTCACAGAATCTGTCCTTCTTCATACTTACCACAGACTCTTCTTCATGAGGGTGCTTGAGAGCCAATTTTGAAAAAGCCTTCACTATACCCAACCGTGCATTTGTACTTACACCTGGAGAATTAGGCATGGTTCCAACTTCATTGTCCTCTTTCTTAGCTTGAATAATACAACCTTCTTCGTGATCATCATCATTCTATGGCAATTATACAATGTACTCAGAATCTGGCCTCAAGAATGGTGGGCATTGGCTGGTGGGATGGACATGGGTAGGCAAATTGTAAGTAAAATTTGCTTGTTCCTAGGTGGAAGGGAAATGGGTTGGGCCCATAGGGGTAGAGTGAGGTATAGGTTCTGCTGTTGTGAAAATACTTAATGATGTGTGTGGAGTGTTAATGGGAGAAAGTGTAGTGGCAATAGTTTAAACTGAGGTATGGGGAGAGTAACAGGTGGATGTTATATTTAGTGTTGTACTGGGTAGAGAGGTTTGGGTAATAGATGTGCTATCTTTGGGAATGGCAGTGTGCTGTCCTCCTTCATTTAAACTTTGGTCTTCTAGATTTTAGGCCAGTCCAGTAGTATCTCTATCATTTCTGTGTTCCTTCTGTCCAACCTCAACACTAAATCACGTAAAGGAAAGGCTCTCATTTGTAAACAAGATCTTTCCTCTAAATTATTCTGATAAGAACAGCTTCGACTTAAATGGCCAGGTCTTCCACTGCCAAAACAAAACTCCAATAGTCCCTCATACTTAAAGCTCACCCAATATCAACTGCCATCCTTTCGATAAATCGAACTTCCTGATTTTAATGGCTTCTTAATATCAATCTGAACTTTCACCCTCAAAAAAACTTCGACGCATTCCATTTGGTAAAATTATAGGGTCCACCCCAATCACTAACCCAACTGTAGCTCCTATTTTGTTAGCATTTGCACTTGACAAATGGTGCAACTGTAGACTGTAAATTTGTATCCAAAACAGCACAGAATCCAAAGTAACATCCTCGATTCGCATATTCCTCTTCCATTCTTCTAACACTAAGCAATGGCCCATAACACACCATGGTGTTTCACGTCTAATTTTCTGGACTGGATCATAATCAAAAAAGGTGCATAGAAACAGATAATCACCAATGGCCGAAATCCGTACAATGCCAACATCCTTCCAGGCTTCAACACATCCATTACACCATTCTTATTAAGAGTTTTTTCTAATATGAATCGTCCAATCATAAGAATTTCATTGTCATTTACCAATTCTGTTTTTGCTTCCAGTTGGACGCTGTCAGGGTGAAAATCTTCAATCCTTCAGAGTGAAGTAGCCCCCTGCTTGAGTAGGCTTCAGAATTCATTCCTACATTAGAGAAACAACAGAGAAAAAAATAAGAAACGGAGCCCAGACTGGACTAATGGCTAAAAAAGACAGACAAAGCGGAAAAACAGAAGCCAAAAGGATGACACGGGACTTGGACTAACAGATACGGCAGTAACACAACAAGCGAAAAGAGAACAGACGAACACGATTTGATCGATTATAGTATGCGACACGATTCTTAACGTGAAGACAAGGCTGAAGCAAATGATGAACGTAACCAGATGCTCTAATCATTAGTTTGATACAAAGGTTGTAAATAGTATGCATGATATCATGACTGTATAATTAAACTATCTAAGAAAGAATTCCGGTGTTCAACTATCTACAATTCCACGAAAATGCCAAATCCTGAACAAGGTAACTGCCATTACATGTGTGGGTAATTGCCAGTGGAAAGCTCTCAAGTTGAGGAGAGAGAAACAGCAATTGGGTCACTCATAATGAATAGCAGTAGCGGTAAATTGATGTCTACCGTGTTGATTTAAAAATCAATTATGGCTCCATATTTGGCCTCAACGCTGCATTTCGCAATGGCATGCTTATCATGAAAGTAATGTATTTTTGTCCGTATCATTTTTTCATATTTGGAGAACTTCAATCCGACGATCCTTTGAGCTATTTAAACTGATACTATTCGTCAAACCAAATCGAAACCCTAATCAAACCATTTCTTATTTAAAAATAAAAAGTAAGTATGATTTTTTAATTTTAAATCAAATAATATTTCATTTTAACCTTGTTTACATTTTTTCATTATCTCTGGTTAAAAGTTTTAATAACTATTAATCTTATCAAATAAAATGAAGTGCATTAAATGCGGTTCCAATCAAATCAAACCATCTTTGAAGTGAGTTGGTTCAAACCTTCAAACCATTAAAAGTAATTTAATCTATTAAGAATTTGAATCGAACTGTTTTAAATATAGTTTAATTCGATTTATCAAACCATGAATAACTCTAGCTTAAACAAAATTCGATTGTTGAAATCCATTTGCAAAAGGTAGGGTAAAAGAGCCAAATTATTCAAAATTAACTCATATTTATCTCAAAATCTTCAAGTGGAATTTGAGATTAATTTATTTGAATACTTTATTGAAATGAATTTCAAAATATTTAT
Organism: Lumnitzera littorea; assembly: GCA_024138015.1. Classification (NCBI taxonomy): domain Eukaryota; kingdom Viridiplantae; phylum Streptophyta; class Magnoliopsida; order Myrtales; family Combretaceae; genus Lumnitzera; species Lumnitzera littorea. The sequence continues at coordinate 12,285,499 of JAMXBB010000012.1, read as the reverse complement.
CTCGATTAATTTGCGAGCCTAATCAAGTTTAAATATTAATTCTGTACATGAGAAGTTCGGCGTTTATTAATATTTTAAGTAAAGAAAAATACTTATATTTAGAAAAATCAAGATTAAACAATTTGACGGAGGCGAGTTCGAGATTGTATTGTACTGTTTGAACTCAATTATTAGTTGTCGGAAATTAATTTAATGTTACCTGCCCATCCCTATAAATATTATTAAATTATAAATGTTTAAAGGACTTAAAACTTGTGAAACATGGTAGAGCTCTTTTCTTTAATAATAAAGAAAGAAAGAAATATGAATGTATATTTTAAAAAGAATGAGAAAACGAGTACTTATTAGAAGCAAATGTATTGGCTGATAAAAAGAGATAATCAAGATTTAGAATAATAATAAGGAAAGAAAATCGGATGAAGTGAAGCCTAACAGATAAATCCGAAACTGAATAAACGTAAAATCTAAATAGATGGATGTGAAATCTAATAGAGATAAACACTATATCTCTGAGATCGGAAGTCTAAGTCTATGCAAAACTCTAAAATTAGGATCGTAGCTTCTTTTTCACAAATCGCTCTAACAACAAATTACTTGGTGCATATAGGAAAAGAAGCACCACCTAAAGGTTTCGACAAATTAAAGATTTAGAACTCAAAACCTCCTCCCTGAATGATTTGAATTATAATTTCATATAACTTTAGAATAGCAAACCAACAAACACAACTTCGGAATTTGCTTAAAAGGCATAACCCTCAAATACCAACCTAACTTCTGATAGCAATTTCTTGATCAAATTGATATACTTTACAGTTTCAATTTCAATCACATAGAATTTAAAATAATATGATCAAAAACTAACTATAAAACAACATAAGAATTGAAATTAAACCTAAGAATCTAATCCTAATTCGTGCCCCAATTTAAGAATAAAATGTTACTTTTGCAACCAAAATTCAATTTCTACAATAATTCAATAACTAAACAACTCTTATTATAAACTATAATTTGAATCTAAATCATGAGTTTTAGAAACCATTGATTATGCAATCCGGTGAAAACATGATGATAACTATACGATCTAAAAGATTCTAACATTTAATGATCAAACACATGGATAACTTGATGCCCATGATAAAACACAAGGTCCATATTATGGCCTAAATCCAATAAGTCAAGAGAAGCACCCAAGACAACCAAGAGAGGTAATCAACCAACAAGTACCCTACCCTCAACAGAATGCCCCATGCCTAGCAAGGCCCTATAGCTGCCAGACATGAGACAACCAAGAAGGTGCTGGACCCCTAAGCACCCTTTTACTAACAAGCTACCCCATACCTAGGGAGATCCACTAAGATGCAATACATCTAATATGATAGGACAATCTATGAGTATGATGCAAGCAAGTCCATCATTAGACAATCATGTTAAGGTCTATACCTTGCTAAATGCAACTTACTAGACCTTAACCTAGCTGCATAACCTATATTAAACTTTAGTAAACCATAATTATAAACTACCTCATCCAAATACTTGAAAAGGAGCTTGAAGGTAATTTACATACATAATCTATTGTACTTATTAGGTTATACTTATCGGTTGGAGACTTACTTAAATATCGAAATGGTTACTAAAGAATTTTGATAACTTTTATTATTTTGTAGGCCCACGGAAGTCCAATAGTGAGTTAGATGAAAAATCACCATCACATGCTGAAAAATTAAATTTGAAAAGGAAAAAGCCTTAAAAGAGTTTTAATAATTTTAAGCCTAAAGAAAAGACACTATAAGAGCCAAGAGGTATTAATCAATAACCCAAACCCTAACTTAGGCGAGACATAAGTACAAAAGCATGATAAAATTAAGTCTAAGCAAGACCCCAATGTTTAATGGCATCTCACAAGTGGTTAACTAGCCACCCCTATGGTTGATGCAAACCTAATTAATCACTTCACCTTTTGATGGACCATATATTCCTTTTTTAACCCAAACCTTTGTTTTTTTTTTTTAATTTCTTTTGCAAGCTCAAATTTCACCATAAACCATAATGAACCCATCTAAAATATTAGGGTTAACTAAAATGAAATTTAAAAGTAATTTGATACATATTTAAATGGTACGATAAATATTTTGTAATTTAGAAATTATAGAAATCATCCAAAATTTTATGGATCATACTCATATGACATCCTTCCATGCTTGTATAACAGTATATATTATGGAAATCGGTGCAATATATCGCACTTTATTTTCTTGCTTTTCTCCTTGAAAAAGGTGAACTCATTATGTATAAAGTTTCTCAAGCACTTCAATATAAAATTTCTATCATTTATATCTATTCTAACATTGATCTATAATGGTGCTTACCGCAGGCGAGCCCCGGTGCAATCCTCAAGCTCTGGAACATTTTAAAAATCTAACTTCTAAACCCATGAAAAATTTTGAAAGTATATTGTATTCTATTAATGATTTTGCCCTCCCTTTTCGCTTTATTGATTAGTAACCCACCTTAATATACTAACACTAGTTATATTGGAATAAAAATGTAAAATGCAGCCGTTATTTTCAAACTAAAATACCAAAAAATTGTTTTGTGTTCTTATTCATTAGGCCACACTCATGGCTGATCACCTTTAATTGATCACATTAAACAATTAATTAATCTATTCTACTTAGGGCTACATATAGGTAGAGATTATGGAGTTAAAATGAATATAGTGCTATACTCAAGTTTAAGCTCAAACTTATCTTCAAATGGTATGTAATAAGTTAAAAATAAACTTAATTAAATTCGTTTCAATCTGATAATATTTATCAAAATTTAATTAAAATAATAGTAATATTTAAATTTAGCTCAAACTTAATCATATTTAACTCGAGTTTAATTAAATTTATAAATAAATTAAGAGCTACTCTAGTACTACGGGCTCAAATTCAACTTAATCTTAATCGAGTTAAATCAAATTTAAATACATATGTAACCAAACTTCGAATATGTCAGAAATTAGTTTTTCTTATGTACACCCGTAATCTGACCCAAACACTAGCTAGTAAGAGCCTACTAGAAGCAGTCAACAGGCAAGAAGACTTTGCCCGGTCACCTACACCTGGTATGCGGAGAAGTACTCCTCTTAATACCATTCAATACGATTGAAAGGGGAAAAACGAAGAAGGACAAATAAAATTTATTAAAAATAAAAATGAAAAACAAAGGACCGAGGTTGCAGAACAAAATAGTACCATATTCGGAATAAAGTTCAGCCAGCACGTGATCGCTGACTGTCACCGGCAGAACCTTTAACGTACCCGCAGTACTTTAGCCACGTTTTAAATTAAATTCCTACTGGTTAGCTATCCACATGGAGACCCAGGCCATATTGGCCCTTTGCCGGCTGGGCATCAATGAAACAACCATAGCTAGATAGATGGATATTTTAAGCAAAAGATAAGATAGTTTTCTTAGAAATTATTTGTTTCCGAATTATATGTTTAAAAATTTTATTAATATTTATATATAATACATGTATATATATAAGAAGTGTATAAATTGCAAAGGCAATAAAGTGCCTACCGATTTTCTCTCCATGCTACTCGGTAAAGGCTTCACTTCATATTTTATAGACTAAGGTGGGGTGTTGTTGGTCTCCTTTCACTTGTGGTGGTGGTAAAAAGGTTAGCGCCTTTATTCTAGCTTTAGGTTCCGATATCAACATTCATTTTGGTTAATGACCATCCATTGTTTGAAGGATCTTATCAATATTGATTAAAGAGGGATTGAGCTTCGCACAAGTGATAAGGCCCATATAAGAGAGCATAATAGAGCATAATGAGAGACCATTGAGAGATTATTCGGTATGACTACTTTAATACTTAAGTTACTTATGAGTATTTAGAAAATATGAGACCTTAAAAGCAATTAACAGTTTTAGTACGTAAAATATCAAGTTATTTACCATTAGATGATAATCTTATATTAATAGAGGAATGGTACCAACAATTGGAGGGGAGTTAATAGGTAAAACCATATCTACAAGTATTATAGAGTGGGATCGTGGTGTTTGACATGTTCTGGATATGTAGAAAGTGGTTGCTTGATTTGGTCTCCTAATCTTATCTAAAGTCTTCTAACCATTGGAGGCCTTCTTTAGCTGATCAAGCCATGTTCTGGACTTGAGTCAAAGACAACCAGTCATAGGTTGTAAGCCATATCAGGTAGCGACGGGCTTGAGGAACCCATATCCAAAAGGCTTTATCAACACTACCCATTGAAAGAAATCATCGGCTTCCTAATTTATATCCTAAAATCTTATAACCTTTAATCCATTCCAGTAAAATACATTTTTTGGCAATTGGACTGAAAAATATACAATTTTAATTCCAAAAATCTATTGTAGAATCGTCTTGTAAGAGCCATATACAAAGGTTTTTTTTTTTTTTTTTTTTGGGTAGATATGTACAAAGTATTTTTAGCTTGGGCAAAATATGTACTTTTGGTTCAAACATAATATTTTGAACTCAGTTACTCCCATAGAGAATCATATAGAAGTGGATTTGGATAATATCTTATCTTATGAAGAGTCTAGATAAATAAAAAGATACAAATAAATATAGAAAAACTCTTTATGTTTGTATGTCTAGACCTAATGCTATAGAGATTACGATGACAAATGACTGTTGTCATCTATATTTATTATGCCACCAAAAAATATATTCGGGATGTTTATGTAATTAATTTATAAGTTTAAACAATAAAATAAACATGTGACTTGAATTTAAATCTTTTTTGGAAAATGCAAAAGAAAATCATAATATTTATTGTTTCTTAAAAGTGTATTTAATACTCCTTAAAAATTGGAATAATATAGTTAAATATCCATTAGTAATAAAGAAATTGGGTAGTTAAACTACAAGTAAATTAAATAATAGAAAGTAAGATTGTAATTCATATAATAATAATTTACTTAGGAGGGTGCTATCCTCTTTAATATAATATTTTCAGTAAACAGAAACATCCATTTAACCAATAGTAGAAACAACCATCCAAATTGACAAAACAACAAAAGTGACAAAATAGACAACATAGAAAGCCAGTTAACTGGGTTCAAAGTCTCCCTCGACTGACAAATAAGCAAAACATCCATCAAAACATAAAGTAGTTAAAAGAAACTCTAAGACACCAAGATTAAACTCCAAATGCGGTATCTTCGATCCTTCCTTTGCTAAAGCATCAGCAACCCTATTTTGATCACGGTTTACCCTGCATAAATTTAAAACTTCAAAGTAAGGTAACGGTTGAATACATCTAGCTAGCACTGGGTGACAGGTGCTTATATTCACATTTCCCCCCCTAATCCAATCTATGGTCACTTGGGAGTCAAAGTCAATTGCAACGATTTTTTACCTACATCACTTAACCCAATTCATCCCTTCAAACAAAGCCCATAATTTCGCCTCTAAGGGAGAATAACTAGAGATCCATCGCTTCAATCCGCCTATTACCTAACCTTTATAGTTCCTCGTAATAACTCAAATCCCTCCTAAAAGCTTTTTCTCCTCAACCACTCCATCGCAATTTATCTTCACTACCCCTGATAGAGATCAAGGACCAATTACATACTCCCAAGCCTGAGGGCTCTCTCAAGTGGTTCGCCAAGCTATCCGAAGTGAGTTAAGTGTCGAGAAGCAGTGCTTATTCCAGTCCAATCTACCAAGCTACTTTACTCTTCATGCTATTCAAGACGTTGCTAAAGTGATCAATCAGCATACCGAGCCAAACCCTCTACTAAACCATAGTTCAAGCGCCAATCTAAGTACAACAATCTCCACTATGTCGAAGCCGACCAAGACTGTCAGGAATCAACTTTCCAAGACTAACCCAAGATGAGCCATCCCTAAACCAATCACAGTTTAACCCCTTCTGACGACGAATTGGCCTGAATAGAGGCCCACCCCTACTCAAACCACAATCTTGTTATAATCACAGTAAAAACGTGCGCGCGCTGTCCTTACTGACAATCATACTGTCCTTTCTGACAAACGGCATTCGCTGCGTACGATTTTGTGTCTCCATGTATAGTAATTTATTTTTTATTTAGCAAATAGGAATTCATTTTTGTAATTATCTGTAACATAGAACTTATCCTAATAGGGTACTCTAAATAGTCACATAATGTAACAGCCACAAAAAGATATATAGAAACATACACTAAACTTTTTATCTCCTCTCGAACTAAGTGTCTTTTTACTCTTAAGCTACTCTTATCTAGCCCATTCGAGCGTAAACTAGTGACAAGTGATCTTTGACTACACTTGTGCGTCATATCAAATGTGACCTAAGCTCGTGTGAGGCATTAGTATGTCATATCCAGCATCAGTGCATCATATCCAGTGTCGATACATGGGAACCCTTGCTTTCCTTAAACTATTATTTACTTTTTAGGCCATCTTGTGGCTTGGACCTATCCCTTTTAGTTACGCGTGATATTAAATTCGTATGTTTATCCATGAGTCCATATCAACCCCCCTTGTAAGTTTACTCCACTTCACCTCCCCAATCTATTGGTTTGCTAGTTTACTTACCCTGTACGTTATCCACTATTCACAAACTTCTACTCTAATTCACTGGCTCTAATATTCTTAGGTGGGATCACTACTCTGAAACACACAATGATTTCATTCTCTCTAAATCCTACATGAGAGGAACAGAATAAAGGACTATTTAGGTGATTAAGGGCTTATCTACTTCTTCCATTTCCACTTCACTTCTTTTCTTAACCATTCTATGGCCGCATCTCTATCTCTAATGTCCACTCCTTGAAAACCAAGGGAAGTCCACCCAACATTACTAAACTCGCTATTGAAAAATAAGTGGATTATGTTTTCGTCCTCATTTCCACATAATTTGCATATCGCATCCACTACCATCCCTCAAGCTTGCAATTTATCTATGGTTGGTAAACAATTCATCAAAATTTTCCAAAGAAGTGTCTAGATATGTAGGTTAGTTGGGGTCTTCCACATCCAACCTTAAGGTCGGCCTAATGTCTCCTCCTCCTTAGACTTACTCATGCATTCATAACCAGCTCTACTTATAAGGTGACCACTAACTTCATTTGACCAATAATAAATCCTCTTCCTAACTATGTTCAGCAATGGTGATGTTTCCCAAACGTTCGTTAATCTCATAATCAATAGGATATCCCATCACATCCTCTTTCCAGCAACTGACACCATTCCAAACCTGATGCACTATTAGCATGTGATCAAACTTATTTAGTGGTCCAACTAACCATGACATCACTCTTGTAGAGTTTGATAACCCATCCGACTAAAATTTAACTGTCCTTTCGTTACAAACTCGAGCTCTAACATTTTGGTCTACCTAATCCTTTCCCTTCTTTAGGGCTCTATAAAACATAGATCCTTTCTTTATTTTCCAATATCCTTCCCTTAAATGATATTTTCTTTTAAGGACCTCCACTCATTAAGCCTTCTTTTTTCCTACTTCCTAAGCTAGTTTATAGAAGTTCACTTTATTCTTTCTCAACACATCAACTAAACCCAAGCTACCGTTTACTCTCGAGTGCTTCAATTTGTTCCAACTTACTAGTGCAATTTTCAATGTTCTTTTAAAGATCTCCATATAAAAGTCCCTATGTATCCTTTCCAAACTATGTACAATGGATTTCAAAAGAGATGTAGCTTGTGAGTAGTAATTTGAAATGCTCTTTAAAACAAAAGGTTGTCAAAAGCTAACACCCTACCATACTCAACATGCAAGCTTTCCAACCAAATAATTTTTTATGTGTCTTTTCTAGAATGAAGTCCAAATCGGTCTTTGTGTTGAGTCCCCCCTCCTTTAATCGGTAGTCCTAAATACTAATATAATAGACTATTAGACCTTTATTGAATCACTTCACATCTTTATTATAAGAAAACTACGAGATATATATTGGGCATACTATCATGAAAGTAATTTAAGTTATAATTATATGATAAACCATAAATTAACTATCATTGTGGAAAACATCAAAACATTATGCATTAGACCTTTAAAGCAAATAAATCTTTGTTATTGATACGATAGTCTTTTATTTTTTTGTCAAATTTACTTTAGAAAATTTAGAAAGGTAATTGTTAGTACTTTCTTGATGATGATGGCCTAGGACCCAAAGTTGGATTGCTATGTCTCAAAGTACAAGAGATGTACAATAACTTTACGCTAGATCTTTGGGATAAGCACTTCGACACTAAAGTGAGCAGAGTGAACAAGAAAAGAGAGCAAGTAACAGCAACAATAATAAAGGATTGGAAGCTAAAGTTTTCAATCTCTTACCTCAAGGGCTTTAAAGGGTATTTGTGGGCATTGGAGATTGGAAATGGTAGTTTACCCACATACCTACAATCCCCTTGATTCTAGCAGTCATATAGTAAATGAGAGAGGAAATTGTGAGATTGATAACAATTACCATATCAATCATCCTAGTTTTCATCTTCTTCTCATTTAAACACACTTGATAAATTGAATTTACCTTGGTGGCTCACAGTTGAAATAGACTACTAACAATACTTAATAGAAGAAATTTAGATCTGATATGGAACTAGAGTGGCTTTAGATTTCTAGGACTTTGTTTGATTTTGATTTTGATTCCTTATAAATCCCATTTGATCATTTGGTATTAAAAAATAATAGAGGATTATGATTCTACAAGAAATCTTATTCGCATTATTGCACTAAATCCCAATTTACGTTATCGATGTATCTTCTTCTCTCTTTCTTATTCATAGTTCCGATGTCCACCTCAAATCAACCACATAAAGTAATATCATTCCTCATAAACTATTAATGATTAATCAAATGCCAAAATTTTTATCTTTGCAATTGGATTACAAAACCAAATAAGACCTTAAATACCAGAGAACTTATAGTTCAGGTGTTAAAATTCTAAATAACAACTTGTAATGGAATTTAAAAATCAAAGTAGAACAAAGCTATTAGGGAACAAAAAGAAAAAAAGAACTATAACCAGCACCAAATAGAAAATTGGATATTTTTAATATGGTGCATTCGATTTGGATTAAGTCTACCGATGCATAAAAAAAAAAAAAAAAAACAAAAACATTTGGCCTCACTCTTTCACGATAGCCCGACCCACTAAAACTCCTTACATCTGGTTAAAATCTCTTACATGTTTGGTAACATTTGGTTGTAAAAATTAAACTAAACAAAAATAATTAGGTATGACAAGTACAAGAAATATAGAATGGTACAAGTTTATTATACTATTTTTTATTGGTATAGTACTAAACATAAAATTTATATTAAAAAATTAATAATTTATATCATAAAATAAATAATTTTTTATAATATTTAATAAAAATAATATTCATTAACTTAATATTATAATATAGAGAGATATTTTTTATTTTTTTTCTAATAAATTTCATTTTTGTATCATGATTCAGATGGGATAAAATTTAAATATTTTATCCAATCCATCAATTTAATTTTTATCCAATTACCAAGTAAATTTATAAATCAAATATAAAACAAAATTTTTTGCCAAATCAAATATCACAAAATCACACATCTTGTAATGACCATATGTCTTTTCGATAAAATCCCACCCATCTAAATGATTATATCTACTGGCCACTAACATTGTCATGGAAAATCACTTCAGCTGGTTAGATGATGCTTTTAGTTAGGCCATGCACTTGCCTTAGCATGGATATCGACCTTCAATTTTTAGACTACAAAATGTAGATAAATATTTATCGTCTTAAGCGTATTCTAACCAATTATATGCATATATTTATATAAGAAATTGACACATAAATATATAAATTTATTTCACCTATTGAAAAAGTTGGAGATGGTAAATATTTATCCAATAAATACATGCTCGTAATTTCTGTGCAAACTCTTTTTTTTTTTTGCAAATTGCAATCCCTTCATATTTCACTTTTATGTTTACATGTATTATCCGTTAAAATCTTTTCACCTTTGTTCTATTTATTGTAGAGTAAAAACATGATTTGTCAGCTGTAATATTATGTTTGATATATAGAAATGAATCGAAATGAAATTACGATTTCAGATTTTATTTCTTTTCTCCATGTTTAAAGAAATTAATAGAAAAAAAAAGTAATAGATAAATTCCTTGATCAACAATTATGGATTTGCCATCCTCTGTATTAGTGAAGAGTTAAGCATTGACTTAATACAAAAATTTAAACGATTGATAACATTTCAAACCATAAACCAAATCCTTGTTTAATTTTTTTTGTTTGAAAAAAATTTATAATCAAACCGTTTAATTTGAGGTCCTAAAGGGAAATTATAAAATGCAGTTTTGTTCGACACGGAAGGAAGAGTTAGGCCGAGTCAAACCATGTTCGCGATTCAGCCCTAAATACCATGAAACCACTGAAAACGATATAAAAATTATGGTTTCGTGATGGTGTGGACATTGGAACAGCATCGGAGAGATAGTGCTAAATGTCGTCCTTTGTTAAATGTATCTAGCTGTCTGTAAAGGAAAATAATGCGATTGTTGGATGTTGCACTTATCCGAAATACACTGTACAAACTTTGGGGTGTTGCTGTTGATGCGCAGCCTCTTGGCCTAACATTCCACAATCAAAACCGCCAATCAGGGGCCGGAAGATATTAATAGCAGTGTAAACAAGTGATGGAACCAATTTAATAACGGATTTAGGGTTAAAAAGGAAAAGTAAAGTAGAAATTAGGTGAGATCATTAAAAGCTAGATATAATTAAAAAGCTAGATGATTAGTAGGACGGCGTTAGCTTAGCCCTCGGACCGTGTGAGCGGTGAGCCTAACAATTGTTTGGTCAAATCATTGTAAACGGGAAATTACATTGCCGACTGAAATGACTGGTAAAATGAATTTAACATTGTTGTTAATTTAACCGAAAAACCCGAAAAAAGGAACTGAAAAAGAGGGGAATCAGGATTCAGGGCTCTAGGGCCTATAAAGAAGGGGAATCAAAATCTGAGATGCATCACCGGCCTTGACATCTAATCAAAAAGCCTGTCTTTATTGATAATAATGGTGGAGGAGGAGACAAGGAATTTTGGCAATGGCAATGGCATGCCAAAGAGCCCAAAAGCTGAGTGAGAAGGAGACAAACAAATGCAGAAAACGACAGGGGAATCATCGCGCCAGTGCCAATTGCCATGCTTGCCTTTGCCTTTGCCTTGCTTTCAAGTGATTTTCTCTTTCCTCTCCAGACTCGACAATGGGACAGACTCTGGACCAAGTTTCGGAGCATTCATATCTTCCAGTTATTTTATTCGTTTGTTTATTTATTTGCTCTCTTATGGATATAAACAACTCATAATCCTACTGCCACTACTACAGTACAGCTTTCTTTTCTTTTTTTTTTTAGTTTTTCCTTTTTTCATCGATAGGCATTTTGACATTATCCTCTCATCCCGTTGGAATCATACCCTATGCGTGCGAATATGATTCTCTATGAAACATGACACGCCCTTCCAAAATTTGTATTGGCACTGCATGTGATTGTAATGGTGATTAGTGAAACTGAAACCACTCCCAATGACCAAACAAAAAATTCCCCCTACTCGCCCACTCCCCAACCCAGCCCACCTTAAGTGCACACAGATACACACATACTATCTCTCCAATGATACATAAGAAAACATTAACATAATAAAAAACTTTTACAGTCCCATCTCCCATCTATTATTTTGATGAAATTAATCCAACTCTTAATCTCATAATTTATTTAATATCTATTAAATCTAGACAGTTAACAACATAATAAATTTAATAATTCAAATTTAATAAATATTAAATCAATTATATAATAGAGGATGATATCAATTCTATAAAAAAAAGTGGATAAAACCATAGAAAAATCTACACAATACCATACCTACGAAAAGGATTTGCATAATAACGTTTTTTTTTTAATTACTATATTACCAAGTATCTAAAGTACCCATTTACATTTTCTTTATGGAAATTATCATGTAAAAAATTGCTTTCTCAAGGGATTATCACCTTTTATTTTACTTGGATCAATAACATTTATTGAAGATAATAACTCTTCGTACGTTTGGGGGAATAGATTCTCCATTCCTGCTTTATTCCTTACAGGGCCTTTATTCCCATGTTTAGTTGACTATTGCCACACCAAATTAGTATTCAAAGGAAATGCTATTGTAGGTAATTGTTGAATCCCTATTCTCCCTAAAATCCCTACATCACAATTCAGTATATTTTCTCTGTTTTTTTTCCCTCACTACCCCCATATAATAATCAAAACAATAATAACTACCCCCGGTAAACAAAACACAATCTAGATCTAAATATTGAAGTCAGACCCCTTTTACCATTTACAACATCAAAACCCTAGATCGAGGAAGAATAAAATCTAACTTTGTGAAAGAATCCTTTCAAGCGCATCGATAACATTGACTATCTCATCCCCCTAATGTATTGGCCTCTATCAAAGAAGAAGATTCGCTCGTACATACAGATCTCACGTAATGAAAAACAAATCAACCCCTTGATTAAGGTATGATTATGTCTTCGGCATTCTTGATCTTGCTTTTAACAAAGTTGAAACATTTGTGCAGTATTTGAGTTAACACATGAATTAAGAGAAAAAAAAAATCAAACTCTTGCACCGGGTGCTCAAGTACAAGGTATGGTCATTTCCTTAAACAATGACTGTAGTTCCCTTCAAACATGCATCTACTTCGTCTCTTTCATACTATGCCCATCACTTTATAATCCTAGTAAATCGATAGTCTCCTTTTGTGGCATAGTACTTGTGAGCTTTGCTTAGGTTTTAGTTTAGGATGGTGATGTGAAGTAGGGTTGGGCGTAGTTCAATACGGTTCCCCCTCCCCCTTTCTCCCTTATCTAACCGAACCTAACATAAAGTCGAACTTAATCATATGGTTTTATTTATAAATTTTTCAAACCTGATTAAAATCGATTTGGTTCAAATTGTTTACGTCAATTTTTTACTAAATATTTTTATCTCCCATAAATATGAAATTTCAAATGGAATTTACTTAACTTAATTTTAATAATTGATACAAAATTATGATAAAAAATAATAAGATATGAAAAATTTGATAAAATTTATAAAGATTGATAGAAAAAAATACAAAATAATTACATAAATTTTTTTATTTAATTAAACAGTTCTGTTCGATTCGTTTTCTCAAATCAAACTGTAAATCGTTCATACACAATTGAACCAAATCATAAACAAAACAATTCGAAAAAAATTGATTTTTCAGTTCGGTTCGATTTAGTTAAATGTTCAATTCGTAGTTTACAATTTTTTTACCTAACCCTAACGTAAAGTTGAGATTTTTTGGAAAGTCACTATTGTTTTTTTTATATAATTTGTTATTTATGTTTTTCTTATTCATTTTAGTAGGGTTAATTTAGATATTTTAGCTTCTATTCATCTATTATTATCGATCAATTTAACACTTAACTAAACACTATATTCCTCTTTTTCTTATGAATTATACATCTATTTCATTTCCACATAATTATAATTTCATTCCTTTTTATTTTATTTAGCGAACTAAACCAGATCTAAGGGTTACTAATCTCGTGCACGGACATCTCACTCTCGTAAGCCAAAGACAAGCGTTAGCAATGACAAATAATTTTTAAAAGGGAAAATAAATGAGAAAAAAGAAATGGAGTAAATAAATCTACCTGGCAAGTGACGACAGGTGAAAGAATAAAATAGAAACGGTGGATCGGACTGACGGGAAAATATAAATAAAATTCAGAAGATGTAGCATAGCATAGCTGGCGCGGCCGCTGCAACGTAGTTTGAATCTTTTTGGCATCTTTTGCCAAATTCCACCGGATCCACCCAGGCACCCAGTCCCAATTTAATATGATATTCGCCAAACTAATTAATCTGTTAAAATGAAAGCGACGGATGGGATGGATGGTTATGGATCATGGTTTAAGATAAAGTCTCCCATGTTCGTTCCTTCTCGTTTCCCGCTATTCCAAATATGCACGCTTTATGGCAATCTATTAAAAAAGGGCAAAAAAAAAAAGAAAAAGAGCAGAAATAAGTAGATAACGCGCCCTCACCAGCGCGTGCATGCACCATGGAGATTGGAAATGGAGACATCTCCTGTCACAGTCACGGGCCTCAAGCTCAAGGTTAGACAACCGAGATTCCATGTCTTTCAGCTTCACGTTCAGGACATGAACGGAAGTGGAACCCAGAAACATCTGAAACCAGGTAAGACTGGAAGAAGAAGACTCCGGTCAAAACCTAATAATCCAATCCCTTCAATATATAAATCTCTTCTTCTGTTTTTTTTTTTTTAAAACAAAAAAGAAAAAGAAGAAGAAGAAGCGAAGACATCTTCATTCGCCTAGCTTTTATTGCCATAAAAAAAAAAAAAAAAATGTGCACATGTATCTGCTGGATCTATCAAAATTTCATGACACTTCAATCCCTGAATCTCATTAAATCAACATTTGCACTAAAGAGAAAAATGCATACCGGGGCAGGACCAAAATGTTAAAAAGCTAGCCTCTAGCGACAAAACAAAACCATCAACGTTTAACATGGCTTTTTGCATTTGCGCTATGGCATTGGCAGTGGCGTTGCTTCAAAAATAAAAGCACACATAAAACGAAATGTCGCCGGAACTACGTTCGTGAAGAAAAATTATATATATAAATAAAATTCGAAATGATAAAAGGCAGTAAAATATAATTTGTTAGCTTGGCCTTAGATTACTATCCCTACCTAAGCCCTAAGCATGGCTGCTACCATCCGGTTCGGTCAGGTTCGATCGTTCCGATTCCTGGAGTTACTACTTCCGTTGCTAGTATGACTATGGCCATGGCTGTGATGATTATTCCGACCGCCACCGATACTGTTAGAACCGTCTTTTTTCTGAGGCGAAGAAGAAAAGAACTGGCCCAGACCGAAAACCGAGGCAGACTTGGACGAACCCCTAAGCGAGCAAACCGGAACGTTGAGGACCGGAGTGACCCTCACATTGGCAGAGTAGGACCTCTCAATCCCTCTATGCTTGTACCTGGGCCCACCGTTGAAACTGCTGGGACTGCTCGAACTCCTCTCCAAGCTCTGGAACACTACTTTCCCCGAGGAGTTCATCCTAGGGCTGTCCACAGACACTCCCCTACTCTGCACCGTACCGGATGCTGATGATACTGATGATGATTCTCTTCTCATCGGACTCCGTCCCACTCTGCTCATTCCGACAGTCAGATTGTGCTCGGTCGATGATCGTGGATGATCTGCTGCTCTTGTCTTCACCAATCTCATTCTAGGCGCATTATGGTTTATGTTATTACTTGAATCAATAGAAGCAACACCATTACCGGCTTTATACGACGACTGAGGCTTATCGGAGTCCAGCGACAAGCGAGGAAGATCTTCGTGTGGATCTTGACCGGAGGACGACGAAGAGAGAGAGAGACGCGAGGAAGATATCGAAATGGACTCGGTGTCTAACGATTCCTTCAGCAATGGCTGGCTCAGAGAAGAGTCCGGCAAGTTTGACGACGACTTCGAGCTTCGGTGGAGAAAATACCGTATGGATTTCGTGTTTCCATTGGACGATGAGGACATTAGTGTTGTTTTTTGAGGTGTTGAGCTGGAGGACTTACCGTTATGGCTTTGGTACAGCTTCTTCAACCCTAGGATCTCCTTCCACCGGCTCGAGCACCGAGGAGCTTTTGGAGAAAACAAATACGGATCTGTGCTTGAGATTTCTTTCCTCCGGCGCAACTCCTCCGTCTCCGGCGAACTTACCCGGGGAGATGCGGGAGCGTGAGCGGAGGTTTTGACCGATGAGGTGGATAGCTGAAGAGGCACGAGCTTGCCATCGGAGAAGAGCTCGTCTGCAGGAAGCATGACGACGACAGGATGATCGAGGCGGAACTCGAAGTCTCCAGAGGAAATGTCGGGATCGGGAAGAGACTCAGGTAGAGGTTTGGGATCGGAGGAGGTATCTTCGGAGCGGACAGTATCGCGGTCGCGGCCCAAGGAGACGCGAGGACTGAGCCATCCATAGGAAGAATAAGAGGTTTCCGGTGGGATAGCAATGTTGTTGGTACAAGCAGAAGCCATTTGGAGGTCAGAGCATGCAGTGGTCGCTCAGTGCCCGAGTGTTTGTTACTTGTTAGTTATGGAAAGTTGTTAATTGGTTACGGTCGTGGTGGTGACTGGTGAGAGTGAGTGTGGTCACACAATTTGTGTGTCTTGAGCGTGAGAGGGGAGAGGTTGCGTAGGTAGTGAGTGTATAAATTTACTGCAGAGCCTCTGCCAGTGCTGAAAAGGGGAAACAATTTGTGTGGGACTTTAAAAATAAATAAATAGAAAGGGTGTATAGTGTGTAGGGAGTAGGACCCTTTCGAGCTAGTTCTTTGTATGTAGGTGGCAGAGTGTTTTATTTGGTGTGTTGATGTGCTTAGCCAAAACCACCCCAGTCTGACACCTCAGTACGTTTCTGTCCCCACTTGGGTCTACCCCTCGCCATGATATGTCATACCAATACTATTAATCTTACGCATTCGGTCATACCCTTCCTTCCAAAATATCCATGTCCTTACGGTTCGGCATAGTGGTTCGGATTTTATGGTTGGGTTGTTCATGTGGGTTCACATCCGGAAAAAGTCACTGTATAATATGATTGTTTTATCGATCGCTTTCAAAATCCTAAATGCGTAATTCAACTCCCTCAATAAAAATGGTTTTACATTCGCGTTAAATATCAAATCCATTAAAAAGAATAGTTAATTTACAAATTAATCCTAAAAATATTTGTAATTGTTTAATCTCATATACATAATAAGTTAGAGGAGTAAAAGAATGAGTTTTATAAAATACTACCGATCATAATAGACAATAGACAAACAGTGAAACTTCGAAGTAGGTATAAGGTCAACAATTTTTAATTACGTGGTAACGAATATATGTATTGTGAGCTTTTAAAATTATACTTACGATAATTGTACTCAAATTTAGGATTTTTAAGAAAACTTATTTGATTAAATTCAAACTTTACGACTATAATAAAAAAGTTAATTGAAGTGATCCAATAAAGTTATAATTTAAAAATAATAACACAAAATTTTAATTTTAACCTTAAAAGTATGATTATTCGATATAATATAAAAATAGTCGAAACATCTAAAACTAAGCTAGAAATGCAATAAGTACTTAAAAATAAGTTAATTAAGTTATAAAAAAAATAATATAATATACTATAATATAATATACTATATGAGTATATACGTATTTTTATAAATATACCTGGTATATATAATAATTATACTGGTAAATTAACCTAAAATTATATAATTATATATAATATAAGATAAACTTATAAAAATAAGTAAAAAATATATCGTAAAAATAAAAAAATATGCTAGAAACATAATTATATGAGTATAATTACATATTACACACGATACATATATAGGATGTATACACGTATATTAATAAATATACTAAATACTAATGTAATTTATGTAAAATATCAATAATTGGCTTCAAAATTCATTAAAACTTATCTAAATTGTAACCAAACAATCTATAAAAATGGAGAATTCACTACGGTAGCATCAGCACCAATTTGGGATGAGTCAAAAGCTTGAATTCACTAATAAGGGATACCTTGTACTTGCTTGAAAAAGAGTATATAAAGTGAAAAAAAATTCTTTTGGCCAACAATCACTTCTACAAATTACTAGAGATCTCAAATCACTTCCATATAGTATTTTGGAGTTAGGGTAGTGATCGAAAGATTTTAAGAAAATTAGAAAAAAATTACAAAAACAAAGCATACCTACATTCAATACGAAAATTTTCAAATTAGTGTCGAGGACAAAAAAAGTTATTTGAATTCTTAGATAAACAAGATTGCTTCTTTTATAACTATTCAAATTTTGTTTAAAAATTGCATGGCAAGATGAAATAGGTTTAAGGGAATTGGTAAGAGTAGTTCGTGAACTAAACATTAATCTGCTATTGTACCATTCCACAACCTAACAAAGCAACTCACGCACCACCCTTCTGACAACTCCCCATTCACCACCAGTTATCGAAGCACCAATGAACAGGTTGATTAAATTTTTACCCTATTTTTATCTAATTTTTTAAAAATATTAAATTAAGTAAAAATATTATGAAAAAAATTTGTAACTAGATCATTTTAGATATATTTTCATATGGTAATTTTATTTTTGTAAAATTAAAATTATTTTATATACTTACTTAAGAAAGTCACTATTCATCTGAATTTTGAATTTCAAAATAAGTACATCAAATGATATAGTTTTTAATTCAAATTTTTTGTGTAGAATACATATAATATGTATTTAATTACTATGTAGCCATACTTTTAATTTAGGTATTTTTTATATTTTTTGTATTTTTAACCCTAAAAATAGGGTTAAATGATAAAATAAATAGGTTGTTATGAAATTAATTAATGAAACAGATGTCCACCGATTTCTAGTGATTTATAATGATGTTAGGATATATTGAAAATAATTTTGCATGAAAAAGATAATACTTGGTTAGTTAAATGCAATTTAAGAGTAAAAATGTAATTACAAGCATATAGGCGATAAATCCAATAGCATGAAACTATGTACTGATTGAATTCTTCATATTTTTAGAAGTCTATAAAAATTTTTGGAAAATTATTTAGTGACCCAAGTCATTTATTATGAATTTTTGTAATAAACTAGCTTAAATTATGAGCCGATGCATGTTTTTAGTAATAATAAGTTAAAATGTGATAAATATTGAAAATAAAAACTATACACATACATGCTAGTCAGATTTGATAAAAAATGAATCTTTAAACATATTTAATGATAGTTTTACAATTCGATTATGATATATATATATATATATATATATATATTAGAGTTAGATAATACCTATATTATTAAGTTATATTAGCAAATTATATAAAATATAGTTTAATTGCACAAAATGAGTATAACACAACAATACTTATTATAGGCATGTATAGGTAAATCAAAAACTAGAAATATCCTTTAAATGTTATTTCTTGAAATAGAACCTATAATATTGACTCCCTTCAATGAGGATAATTGAAATGGTCATTTCCTTATTCTTAGTCGAATTAAGTGACAAATGAGGAGGTTGAGGCAAAGGTGAGTACTGTGATTCAAAAGTAGTAATGGAATGAGGGTGTTCTTCATTGCACAAGTCTAGATTTGGTTTGATTTGAGTCATAAAAAACTCTTAAATCTAGGTTCAAGTAAATGCAATTTCTCTAACCTCATAATAAACCGGATAATATTATATGATGTTTCAAGTGATTGATTGCATTGCATTTCACTTCATTATAAATAATAACCTTGTTTAAGATTTTATGGTACCCTTCTGGCTTCCTCCCACTTACTAAGCTTATTATACTTACATTCTCATAAACTCTTTTATAGATAACGAGTGAAGGTCGTGATGTTTAGATATCACCACCCCTAAGTTAGTATGCAGTTGGCTAGGCAAGTGAGAAATGGAGAATCCACTAAATCTAAGCTTTTGACTTTTCTTTTGAGTTTTGAGGAAATTAATTGAAAATTCCCTATGACACTAACTAGTATCCTATCTTATTGTAAATAGACTTTAAGACCTATGGTTTTTAGTAAACTCTTATTATAAATTATAACTTTAAGTGTGAAACATTTATTTAAATACTGTTGTGTTATCGAACAATAGATCATGCAGAATAAGTATTTTGTAAAGCTATACTACATGTTTGATCATTAATAGGTATCAAAATGGATGCTTTAAGTTGGTTGACTCGTATACGCTTTGTGTGGATTATATCTATGATAGCAATTGTGAGGTCAACTTCTATGTTAGGTTAGTTTACACGATAGAACTGTTATGACTTTTCCTATTCGGAATGTAACATGTACTTTGTTCATGTAAAAATAATTTAGAATAAAAGATTTACCACATTAATTAAATTACTAATATGACAAACATTGAATTGAATTCATTATACCTGATCTATCCATTCACAATATCTAACCTTAAACTATCAAAAAACTAAGTACCCAAGATCATCAACTAAATTTATAGATAAGGGAATAAAAAATTCACAAGTACCCTCAACCCACATTTCCAATTTCCAATGATAGACCTTAGCCAAATAAATTCACCATACAAAAGCCACTAAAATACCCAAATTTGAACCTTAACCCTTGCACCACCTATTAGTTGAACATGAAATCCAACTTTAAATATACCAAACATAAATTAAACGAAATAATTTATATTGAACCCTAATCTTAATCGTAACACTAAACCATAATTGTCAACATGATGTGTCGATCACACTTATACCTTAAACCTAAACTCATGGCAAAAATTTTAAAGTTTTAAGGCAGTTCAAGGTCAAGCGTTAGGTAATTGAGGTAAGATTTGTTAGAATTGTTAATTCTAAATGACATGGTAAAATTTTTATTCTAATTTATTTCCATGTCAATAAAATACACACATTAATTACCGTATGATTAAAAATAGTGAACCTTATGTCTATTTCTATGGCATAAGTATTACGCTTTAAAAATCAGGAGTATTCAAACAATTATAAAATGTTTTAGGGTTGATGAACCTTGTTCATCTAAATTGAAGTACAAATAAGTAAATTCTTAATAGATATAAAATCTATGAAAAATGAATTGCTTGACTCCTAAATATAACAAATCATAGTTCAATAGAGTTTTAATAAGAAAAAATAAATCTAATTAATTATAAGAGATTAAAACACTAATTTGTTGTGTTTTCCTAAATTGAAAAACACTAACTCTTTAAGTCATAAAATAATAAGTTTTATTTCTTTATTATTATATGATAAGATATTATAAAGGTGGGAGAACCATAAGCGAGGGATAAATGTTTGGTAGAAGGTTCATTCAGGGAATAAACATTTAGGAACTTAAAAAAAAAAAAAAAGATAAATGTTTTAGTAAGCAAGTCAATAAGGGAATGTCATAAAAGAGCAGTTATAACTGCGTTAATCCATGCTTACACAACACATAACGGTGACATATTGAACGCTGACATGGAATTAAGAGACAATGTAATCTGACATGGCTGTTGGAATAAAAAAAATATTGTATATTGAGAAAAGTGGCTAACGCAAAATAAAAGAAAAAAGAAATAGAAAATATCACTCCTTTAAGAAGAAAAATATAATTAATAAAACAACAAAACATATGGAATACAAAAAAACGTTAGAAAGCGAAAACCAAAATGTAAGTGAAACACTAATCTGCAAAGAAACAAGTTAAAAACATCAATTAAAGCTTAACTGAAATCATATTTGGAATCACAACCTCAAAGAGCATTTCATTCTAGTAACTTTTTCCCTGTTTTCCCTTTTAGTATTTCTCCATGTCAAAAATCCGCTCTTATTAGGTCATATTTATCCATTTTTTCCTTACATCTATGCATCGATAATAATAAAAAATCTGATTTTTTGATGTCTCTATGATAGGGTTTTACTTCACTATCTTTGTGAGTTCTTTTTTCTTTGAATCATTAACAGTCTTTGCTATGCTCTACACATGTTCAACAAAATACCTAAATAACATATTACTTAGATATTTCTAATTAATTAATTTGTAAGAATATTGGTTGCATTTGTTTTCTTGGGTTTTCAAATTCTTTTTTCATTGCAAAAACATCTTATAAGGCTTCTAAGGACAAGAAAAAGGGTTTTTTGTTTTTTTAATTAATGCTAATGTTCTCTTTCTCGCAGTAACATTATAGATAATTGATCAAGATTCAACTTCGATTAGCAAGAGCTACTAAGAATTATCCTAAGGGGGAAAAGAGGTTATAGGATCGTTTAAATTATACTTTTTTATATGAAAATGTTATATGGAACTATTTATGATAATAGTTAGTAAAATCGAGTTTGTAGCTTTGGATAAAGTCCCATTATGTACATTGATTATTTTTTTTCCCTTCTCATTTTTTATAGTATTGCATTCATTATTTGCTTGAAAAGAATTGCGAATCTAATGTAAATGGAGGAATTACATGCTAGAAGAAGGCTAAGTAAGAGTCCTGCATCCCTCGATATGGGCCAAGCATCATTGTCCATTGGTAACTCTATGAACAGCCTATGCTATGGATCTAACCTTTTCCTTTGTCTTTTTCCTATTTCTTCTAAAGGGTTCACAAACCATATTCATTAAAAAAAGAACAAAAATGTCTCAATCAACAATAATATAATAGGACATGGATCAAACACACATATCAATGCCCATACATCCACATATTACTATAGGAACTTTAAACACAATAACATCATCCCTTACAAGTGTGTACTTACAAACCCTAACCAATCACCTAAAATATATTATTCAATAGCTATATAAGATTAGAACAAAAAACACAAATTTATAGACAACAACACTCCATCTTTCTTTATAGAGGAAAACCTTCAATCATTCTCCACATATATAGAAAAAAAAAACTGTATCCTTTAACGAATCCAAGCAAAAATCAAAGACATAAACATGAGAGAGAGAGAACATGCCAGGTACATGTACCTTGTTATAGTTATGACATTAATTAAGTCTTCAAATGGGTTTTGATTTGCCTTTTTGGGGTTAGATTTGTGTGAAAAATTTTAGAGAAGGGTTTTGATTTAGTACACTTACACTATGTTTGGGAAGAGGGAAAAGGAGAGGAAAGAATGAGGGAAGAAAGAATTTGAATGGAAAAAGGAACAATTCATTTATTGGGTTAAGGGAGGAATGAGGGAAGGAAGGAATGAGGAGAGAATCAAATCCTAGGGCTTGCATGTTTTCATTCCCTTACAAAATTAAGAGAAATGGAAGGGAAAATGAAATTAGAGTTGTAATTCCAAATCTACCCCTTTTCCACTTAACTTCTGTTTTCCTTTATTTTTTTCCATGGGTATATTAGTAATTTTTGTTACACTATATTATACTTTTTAATAATCATTACAATTTCTTTTGTTTTTCTTCTCTCTATTATACAAACATAATGGAATGAATCAAATCCCTCATAATTCTTTCCCTTCATATTATTTCCTTCTATATTCGTTTATTCCTAATTCCTCCCCTCATCCCAAACATAGTGTTAAGGTTTTCATTAAATGATTTAATGTGCTTTAATTTGTTTTAATATGTTTTATGTTTCTCTTTTCTTTTATTTCGGGTAAGTCACTTTTCTCAATATACATTTTTTTTTATTCCAACAGCTATGTCAGATCACACCTATCTCTAAATTCCATGTCTATGTGCAATATGTTGCCATTGTATACCATGTAAGCATGAATTAACATCATTATAACTGCTCCGATATGGTATCCCTTATTCGACTCACTTACTAAAAACGTTTATACTTTATTTTAACATCCTAAAAGTTTGATCTCCTAAATGAACTTACTCCCGAACATTTACCATCTTACTTGTAATTCTTCCTTCTAAAGCTATATATATAGGTATACTATAGCATTTAGATGTGGTATTAGTGTGAAATATGTATGATACACAAGTATTATACTTATATATTTTATGAAGTAACTCCATATGTGTGTAATAAAATTTTAATGTAATAATAAAATGACCTTACTAAGATAAACTCGTAAACTTATTAAATTAATTTTCTTTCGTAATAAAATAATAATATATAAGACCAATGATAGTATAATAGTGAGAAAATAATCTTAAAAATCCTAAAATATCATGCAAGATGCTTAAAAATTATTTACTAATTGCACATTTTCCTAAAAATATATTTTAAATTCATATATGGTGTGTCTTAAAAATCTAACTAAAGGGATAAAGGCTTGGCTTAATATTACATATACTAGTAGAATCTAACATTTACCATGTTACAGTAGGTATTGAGTCTGAATTTCCTGTTTTTCATTTGTTTTAAATTGATTTAAACTAAATCATATGCTTATTTAGTTTAAACCCTTGATTAATGTTAAAGAAAACCTTATTTTTTTATATTTGAAAAACTTTGGAGTTACCACTCAATGGAACCGAGATAGGTGATTAAATTAGAACCAACTAGGTAGATCGATTATAATTAAGCTACTAGCTTATATTTTAAAAACTTTTAAAAAATTTTCAAGAAATCATATATCACAAACTTAGTGGTTATCTTATTAAACCATACGTAGGTATTATTGTAAACTTTCGAATTTACATTTATTTTTTCAAAATACCTTTTTTTATTTAAATTTATAGGCAAATAAATAAATGAAATTGTACCTACAAAAAATGAGAAAGTAAATAATTATTTACAAAATTGGAAAAAATAATTTTTTTTGTATTTTAAGTCACATCAGAGGTACCTACATATTCATTATTTGAGATTAAACTTCCATAGTTTATTGTTTGTAAAACTTTAGGTGTGTTGATTTACCCTAATTCTAAAAATTGGTTGATTATACATTTAGTAGCCATTTTATTTTTCACTTGAGAAAAATTTATAAAAAGGGCCCTAAGTTTTTGATTGTTTATTTTTGGAAAATTTTAAGAAAGATTCATAATTTTGAAAAGGGTTAATTAAAATTTTCTACTTTAGAAATGATTTTTCTAAGTGATCATTTGTTTACTTACTTGTTTATTTATTTCTTTATTTTTCTATGTAAAATACTTTATTCATAAACATTTTAGTTGAAAATAATTTTTTTAAAATATTTAAAAATAGAAAGAAAAATAAAATATTTTTTAAAAAATAATTATTATACATTTTTTCTCTTTTCTATATTTTTTCATCATTTTTTAGTAAAATAAAATATAAATAAGAAAAAAAGGAAAAAAAGAAGAAGGAAATACTAGACCGAACTTGTGCTTGGGCTGGATGTAGGTTAGATTTCTGTTCTGGTCGTAGGTTCGGATCTAGGTATAAGTCTAAAAGTTCAAGTTGGTAATCGGGTTACAGCTAGAAAGGATGTAGCAATGGCACGAAAGGGTTGCTCCAAACGATTTCAGGTGGATTTTCAAGGTAATAATGGCACTTTCATTTGCTTTTCTTTGACAAAAGACCCTTTGGTGATGATAGGGTGGCTAATAGTAGTGGCTTGATGGTTGTCGATGAGCGATAGCAAAGGTGGTTATTCATAGCTGCGACTAAGAGTTTATTAGGTTACGAAAGTGAGTTGGGTCTTAGGTTTTGGACCACTATGAGCTTAGCCATAATGGTGGATTTAGATGGAGAGGGGAGATGTATAGGGTTTCATAAGGGGTAGTCATAGTTGAAACCTTCGATGGTAAGCTAAGTGGGTTAGAGGCTATGGTTGAAGCTAAGATTGGTGGTGTTTAGAAGCTTTGGCCATAGGGAAGCTAGCTATGTAGTTGGATTTATTGAGCTACTTCAAGCTTGAGCAATTTTTAGAGAGAAGGACGAAGCTTGCAATCTAGAGAGAGAAAACTTCAATTGAAGCTTCCATAGGGGATTTCAAGTGTTGATTCATGCCAGAAAGTGTTGCTTGACCCATTATTTATATACTTCAAGCTCGAAACATGTAAGGTAGTCCAAAATCGCATTAAACTCAAAGATTGAAAATCAATGGGTTTTTAACCCATTTAATTTCAAAAATGCACTTCAATTTGATCAAAACGTGTTCTTAAATGTTTGTTCTTGCTTAAGATGTCTATAGAAGCTTTGAAAAATAAATAACAAAGCTCAGATCAGGCAATTGCAAGTCAAACCAAAATTTAGGTGTTGAAGTCTTTTCCAATTTTCAAAGCTTTGTTTGACCTTTTAGAAGGCGAATTTGGACACATTCATGGTATAAAATAAAAAGAAGGCCATTAATACACATGATTTTACCATTGATTTAGTAAAATCATGGAGAAATCCAATAAAAAAAGAGCTACAAATGAAGGATATTAAGCTAGGACGTATGGGAAACTAATGGAAAGGCTAAGAAAGTGGAGGGAAAGGGCAAGTAAAAAAAAAAAAAAAAAACTATCATGGTGCTACATGGACTCCAAGTCAACAAAGCGACCCAACTAGCAACTATTACATGTTATAAAGACTCGTAGCCCGACTAAGATCATGACACTTGGCATAGAAGGGAGTAAAAAATAGAAAAAAGGTATAACTTGCACTTTAGAAGGATCTAACCCAAGACCTCTCCTATTTGCCATTTATAAGACCAAAAGGGCTATTAACCTATTCCTTGCTTCTTTATGCAAATAAATATATTATAAGTCTTAAAAATGGCTTAGGTTGTATTAAATTACTTATTCCTAGCCTAAAATGTGTTTGTTAACACTCGATTCTCACTCGGCCCAAGGCCTAATGATTAGAGCCCATTATAAGGCACATGCCAATAAGCACCCGAGCAGCTAATAATTTTGTGCATCGCATCGCGACTCCCCAATGGGCTGCACTAATGAAGAATGCCAAGTTAGGGCGAGTCGATTCCCCCGCACCTCGATACACTCATTAAGCTACATGATGAATGACCAAACAAGTTAGTCCCTGACTAACAAGTAGACATCCACCAACTATCCAGGGTAAGCTCGAGCCTTGACCCCTTCCATCGAGCATCAACTGCCCTTCAATGAGTGCTTCAGCTTAGTCTTTGTCTTTAATGGCTACAATCGACTGCAGCTTATTAATGAGCATCTGACATCCATAGTATGGTTGGTACACTGGATACATCTGTCCCTATCAGATCATTGAATTATAGATCTAGTGGTTCAATCAGCCATGGCGTACCACCTGTAGTAAAGCTCTATCACCCGTCGTGGAGTGTGCTATTTACTAACGACCAGTATAAGTGAACCCCTGATTGCCACATGGCTAGGTAAATAGGATAAAAGGCACTAAGCACCAACAAGAAAAGGGGGGACGGGGGAACAATATCTAACTTCTCCAAGTCCTCTTCTTGATCTATTACTCCCGAACCCTATTCCCTTTATTGTTACACAAGAGAAGCAACATTTACACCTTGTACGAGCATGACCCCCTTGGTCTCCAGTGCTTACCTTCCCCACTCTTGGTCCTCCTTACTAAGTTGAGCATCAGAGGGCTCCCATGGCTTCAACCACATAGGGCTTTTTGCAGGTATCAAGGATTAGGCAACAGAACCTACTCAATCAAACCTTACTTCTTAATTGGTCTCTTACATGATCAACATTTTGGTGCCAACAGTTTCAAGCTACCACTTCAATGATGGCTAAAAGCAAAAATAATAACCCATAAGTTTCCCATGTAGAAGACTCCTATGCTTCCTAACAAAGGGGAGGCAATCAACCCCTTCCATCTCAAAATGAAAACACTAAAGTCTAAGAGATCAGGTTCCTCATCCAGCAAATGTTAGAAGAAAATAGAAAGCACCACGAATCTACCGTAACTCTATACAAAGATGTAATACTAATCAAGAATGCATCTTAAAAGTGTCCAAATGGGGAGGCAACAGTTGAGTCTTCCTCCCAATCGAAGGATAATGACAAACAACACAATGTACTACCAACGCGCTCAAGCAGCCACATTCAACATGATCACTAGCAACAAGAAGACCTTCGAAAGCGACTTAATCGTAACAACAGTAAAACACACGCAGACGGTGAGCATATAGCAGCAAGTAAACAAGTTAATAACTTATCACAGAGGCCATTGTCAAAAGACTATGAAGACATGAACATGGACGAGCTCAATAAGCACATCTGTGGTACTTCTAGTATGTACAATCAAAAGAAGGTTGAATCATTTGCACGAGCATCATATTCTATGCCGACAAAGAGCCCTTTCATATTCTCAATCCTCCAGGAAATGCTCTCCACCGGTACAAGACTACCACATCTCAATACCTACAATGGTACTACTGATCCAGATGACTATCTTGTTTACTTTCGGACAATGATGAGCCTTTACAACTTTTTAGATGCCATCATATGCAACGCCTTCCCTAGTACACTAGTGAAGGCTTCCTTGATTTGGTTTAACACCTTCCCTAAGGCATCAATCGCTTCAATTGATAACCTAAGAAGCAAGTTTCAACAACAATTCCTTAGCTCCCAAGTCCCACGACGAGATTCCTCCATCTTCTATCATGTCAAACAATGCCCTAATGAAAGCTCATGAACATATCTCGAGAGCTTTAACCAAACGAAGCTATAAGTTTCCAAGCTAAACAGTGGGACAACAATATAAGTACACCTAAAAGGTATAGATCTTGATGCGTCTCCGGGGTTGCATAGATGGAGAAGCACCACAATGAAGAGAACCGAAAGAGAATAAAAGAAGACTACCAAAGTTTGGGCGGCTACCAATTGGATATGATACATCAATTAATCTTACTCAATCTATAATCTACTGGATATAACTCACCAGTCCGAACTATAAGGTCACTCACCACTACTCCTTATTAAAGGGAATAGAAAAGAGTTAAAAAGATAATGAGAACACTAGGGTTGCTCAAAAGGGAAACTTGTAATAATCTAATAATGAAAGTGATTAATTGCTACATATAAAATAAATAAGGTTTATATATTAGCCCCATTAGGGCTAGAAGCACATATGAAAAGATACAAAGGGTAATTTACAATTAGAATACATGAAATATATTAAAAAGAGTAAAAGAAATAGAATATTTAGTATGGAAAAGTAAAGAATCCTTATGGAGCGTTATGCTAGAAGACACATGTCGTATAGTGGCTGGCGTTCTAAAATATAGTATAGTTCAAATAAAATGAAGGAAAGAGTCCGTAGTCAAAGTCGACCTGATTTGGATTAGGTTGGAGCTTAGTCAATTAATCACTAAAGAATATTAGGCTTAGACTGGATCCGGTGTTGGTGGTTGATTCGAGAGATCGGCTCCGACAATCTTTTGAGGTTGGTACACTTGGATTTGTCTGTATCATGGCATGGTTGCTCAGCAAGTTAGCCTGTATGCTTGGCAAGTCAACACATCTATTTAGTAGCTTCAAGTCAGCAATAGAGTGAAACATAGAGCTCGATATGGGAATTTTTATCTTAGATAGGGCTTCGAGCTAATATTCTCCACATGAGTCCTTGGAGTTCTTTAGTTCAACTGTATGTGATAGATCTAGGAAGTTGATTCATATCAAATCCAAACAAACAGCTTTTCAATGTTGTATCCTTAGATAAACCTAACTCCTTAGACAAATTCATAAGAGTCATTAAGAAATACATAGCTCAAGAAGATGCCATTAGAACCTAACTTGAGGTAGAAAGTAACACTCGCATCTAAGCAAAAGATCATCCGGGACTTTATGACCCCAGATAACAACTGTCGACATGAGAAAAGCATGATAAGCAAAGGTATAAGTTCTAAGACAACACCTCGTACACACTCTTAACTTAACCACTTGATGAAATCATGCATGAGGTTCAAAGGCAACTTCCACAACCACCGGGCATCCACGAAACTCCAGAAGCAGCGAACTTGGGCAAATATTGCCACTAACATAGAGCATACAGATGCAATACTGACGAGTGCCGCCAAAGGCAACAAACTCATTTTACATATTTTTTATATATAACGAGTAATACGCTTATAATTCAATATTATAATATTTAATTATTTTATTACTTGTTTTCCTAAATCTAAACTCATAAGATTACTTTTACTAATATTCTTAGCTTTGTCGTATAATTTAGGCTCGCTTGGACGATTTACTTAATTGTCCTAAATTTTACATATCGAACCTTGAACACTTGGTTACAAGGGTTACGGCACTCCACCTCCAAGCACTTAGGTTGGGTTATTACTGGCCTACGATGAAGGGAGACACCATAGCAATGGTTCGAAGGTAACACTCTTACCAAAAGCATGCACCGATTACCTATACCCCTAAGTCAAAGTTGTACCTTATGACTAGCCCATGGCCATTTACGCAATGAGGACTCAACATCCTCTGCCCTTTCCCTCAAGCAACAGTGGGCTGACAGTTCATCATGGTGGTAATAGACTATTCACCAAGTAAGTAGAAGCATCGATCGTTGCGACTATTATAGCTCGAGCTATTGAAAGCTTCGTGCTCACACACATATTATCCCATTTTAGAATACCATACAGACTAATCACCGATAATGGAAGGTAGTTTGATAGCAACTGTTTCAGGGACTTTTATAATAAGCACAACATCAGGCTATACTATACCTTGGCTACCTACCCTCAGACCAATGGTCAGGTTAAAGCCATTAACACGATAATCTTCAATAGCCTCAAGAAGAGAGTAGAATGAGTAGGAGTCAGGTAAGTTGACGAGCTCCCTAGCATACTTTGGGGTTATCGTATGATGCATAAGATGTCAACTGAAGAGACTCCATTTTGTCTTGTGTTTGAAACTGAGGCCATCCTCCTTATTGAATTAGAGGTACCCACTAGTAAGGTACAACACTTTGACATAAACATTAATCATATGGCCCTGCAAGCAAGTCTAGATACTATCAATGAAGTTTAAGATGTTGCTAGAGTACGCATTGCGGCATATTAGCAACGAACTACCCAATACTATAATCGCAGCGTCTAACACAAGGTTTTCCACGCTAGTGACTTAGTGTATAGAAAGTTGGAGGCTATTGGCTCCAATGAAGGATGAGGCAAACTTGCCCCCAATTGGGAGGATCCCATTTGAATAGTTAATGAGGTGGGAAAGGGTGCCTACAAGCTCGAGATAATGGAAGGACAGCCCAACCCGAAGGCATGGAATACCTAAAACCTAAGACCCTCTCTTCTTTAAGTGAAGTAATGAGAATCAAAAGCATTTGTAACTACGACTGAATGCAATGAAGTAGTAAAGTTTCTAACATTTACTCTTCTCCCTCTCTTGAGCCCTACACCATGGGTTGATTTTCATTCCGAAGCTTCGCCCAAGTTAGTCCTTACACTAACGACACAAGCACCTTTATAGGGCATCGATTTACATTAATCCCCTCACTTTGGGTTAATTTTCATCCCCAAGCGTCGCCCAAGTTAGTCCTTACACTAACAACACGGGCACCCTTATAGGGCATTGATTTACATTGAATCCCTTACCTTAGGTTAATTTTCATCTTTAAGCTTCACCTAAGTTAGTCCTTACACTAACAACGTTGGCACCCTCATAGGGCATCGATTTACATCGAGCCCCTCACCTTGAGTCGATTTTCATCCCTAAGCTTTGCCCAAGTTAGTTTTATGCTAACAATGCAGGCACCCTCATAGGGTACCATTCTACATCGACACACTGATCTTTGGCTGATTTTCACACTTAAGCTTGCCACCAGTTATTCCCTACATCAATCTCAAGCCTTGGGTCAATTTGTACTTATCTATGTAAGAATGCTCTCATAACAGTTATAAAAAAAAAAAAAAATTGAATAGTGAAAGCTAAAGAAAAGCAAATCATTTGGTGAAGTGATGATCAAAAGCATAAGGACTTTATTTCATTTATCAAATGAAGTACAAAGTTTAGTAGGTCGGCATATTGAGCCTAGTTGCATCAAAGGAAAAGTAATACGATAACATTCTATGCTAAAGCTACTTGCTTCGCTTGAAAGGTTACTCTCAACCTCAACTTGACTCCTTGCTCCAGGAATTCTATCCTAAGAGGAACTCTTCTCAATTTCAACTCAACCAACTTTCATGTTGTGACTATAACCCTAAAGTCCTATTTGGCCGAGCCCCGAACTGCATAGTTCCCGGTGACGCTTAACCTCTAAGTGAAGGTCCCTACTTTGCCCAATGGAGCCTCTCTTCCATAAAGGTAACAGCAAGGACTACTGATCCAACTTCTCTACCTAGAGTGAGTTGTCTAAGCCCTATTAGCGACAAAGTAAGGTCGATCCTTCACCCACAGCAAACCAAAGGGACTCTAAACTAGAGGACTCTTATGAGCCCTTTGGCCCTCAAGTAAGGGTGGAGAAAAACCCCCCTTTGCGTCTATAGTCACCACGGCCGCCTTTGCCTACTTAGATTTATGTAGGATAATGCTTAAAAGGGATTACCTAGAAACTTATATAGGCAAGTGCCTTATGGTGAGGCTACCATAGACAAGAGATGGGCTATACCCAAGCCTCCCCTCTTTTATACAACATTACTGGGACAGAAGGAGGGCAAGACCCCAAGACAACGTACACCTCCCAATTACAGCTCGTGATCCGATTACCACTGTTGAGTAGTTATCCATGCTTCACAATCACAACCTGAAGAAGAAGGCCGAATACAACTATCTCCCCAACTCAAGTATACCATCCCGTAACATTATTGCTTTGGATACACTCATGGAAGCACTTAAGTTTATCCCACTAGCACGTTTTGCCGGACTTGCTTTCTTACCTCTTCTACCATGGCATAATCGACCTAAGTGATAGCCTTCTCGTTTAAGGGGTCCTCCAAAGTCACGATACAGATCTTGTACTTGACTTCATTAGAAAGTCCCATAACCTTTAAAAGCTTGGCCTCCCTCACGCTAAAGTCAGCTTGCACCTTCTCCGATTCTTCACCTCTAGCCCTCAAATCAGCAACTAGCCTATCCTCTATGGTTTTGCTAGACTCTTTAGATGTTCTCAGTTTGTTCTTCAGCTGGTCAATCTAACCAAGTACCTCTATCTACCAGTGCTCCTGGTCTTTGAGCGTAGTAGCTAAGTTACTATATGCTTTTTCCTTTTCCTCTAGCACCTTGCAAAGCCTCCCTACCTCGACCTTCGCCTACTTTCCCTTAGACAAAAAAGCTACACAATTGTAGGCCAGAATAAAGTCCAATAAGTTGTAAAGCTACAAAAATAATCAACGATCGATGATTCGGTTAAAAACAAGTAATTCAATGAAAGTACTCAGGCCAATCCACGGATTGCATAAGAAGCCCTCGCCTACTCTAACAAACCAAAGGTTTGACATTTTCGTCATCGGGTATCTTAATAGCTATTAGGGCAATGGTTTCAAGTGTTCGTTGTCATACCCCGAAGCGGTAAAGTCGTAACAGCCCCGCCGTGTAAACCATCCTAAGATAGAAGTTGGCCTTACAATCGCTATCTTAGACCTGATCTACACAAGGCGTCCACGACTAACCCACTTTGAAGTAAACAGTTTGTAATTTAAATAAATCATTTATCTAAGAAAGTGAGGAAATATATATTCACTATAATTTAGTTATTACAATTATCGTTTGCAATATTTCTCCAAAATATATTTCCTAGTTATTACATTATTCAAAAATGAGAAGTTCTAAAGTAAAAGCTTAAATCTTAAAAATATATGTTCATTCTTCAAATGTTTTTCCTCACTCCCCAGGATCCAGCAGTTGCTAGCTTCAGAGTAATTGTTTGCCACTTCTTAGCCAGCACTTGCACGACGTCTATAGGGATGTGAGCAACCACAGCTTAGTAAGTTAGGACGAAGGACTTAAAACTATACCATACACACAACAAGGTTTTCAATCACTTATTAGGTGCAATGCATGTGCAAGCAAATGCCATCGCACGACATTGTCCGGCCCGTCGTGAGATTAGAGAAATTGCGCCCGCTTTAATCCGGGTTGAGGAGTTGCCGTTAATGCAACAACTCATGACCAAACCCAAGCTTGTGTAATGGAGACCTTGCTCCTCCCGCGACTACTTTCGAACCACTGTCTTCACCCTCGTCACGACCTCCTCTCCTGTCACTTAGTTCGACTAAGGATGAAGAAAGGACAATTTTGTAATCCTGCACTATCCCTTCCAAAGGGGTCGGTATTTGACCGGAGAATCCTAAGTTCCCCTAACAGGTTGCCATGCATGTCCGATTATGATTACCGGTCGGATATTTGATTAAGTCCGGTTTTGGGTGATCAATCCTTTCATACAATTCATACAATACGTGCCAGAGCAACAAACAGAATCATAGCATCACCCATAATCAAGCACATGCACACATTCAACTATCTAACAAGCACAACTAAGCATAATCTTAAGCCTCCAAAATACAGCATCGTATTAATCCCAACTTACCTCGACTCCTCGCTCACTCACTCGAGGTCCGATTTGCTCAGGCCATCGCCGATCATTCCTATAACACGAACGTGGTTTCAGCTTTTTATATAAATATTATAAGTTTATTTTATCCTATAACGCTTATTGTTAGGTTTTGTTTAAGGTTTAATATGCTTAATTATCTAGGTATTAAGTCTTTTACAATTATTCTAGGTTTGGAGTTAGGTTCAGGTTCGATTTTCGCATTGATTTCTAAATTAAGTTTTTGGTTCGATTTCTAAGTAATGTTTTAGATTCCAACCCTAGAAATCCGTTTCAACCCATAATATGAAATTAGTCACATTACTTCCCGATCTCCTAAATACCATCATTACCTCTAATTAGTATTTTATTCCATCCGGTACACTTAAATCCTTATTTGTGTACCGAATTTACTCCTAATGTGAAATTTTTTTACATTTTTCATATAATTACATAAATTTAAGTTTCCCATTAGATTTATTGTATATTTTTATTATTATCATAATATCAATTTTTATTCTAATATTTTCTATTTAGTATATTTCCAAAAATTTCATATTATGCATTATTGCTTATTATGTACATAATGCATTTCTAATATTTCTATCATTTTAATTACCATCCCTAAACATCAATTATCATTTCAAAATATCTAAATTCATCCTAAATCAGATTTTACTCCTAATTACCTTAATTTACAAAATTAACTTAAAATGCATTACTTTTCCATATTACTTATTTACTACATAATTAACCTAATAATTACATCTAACACTCTAATTGCTACAAGTATCATACTCCATCAGATTTTAACATCCTAAAACATCTACTTATTCACTAAGTTAGTAATTAATAATTTAATTACTTAATTAACCTTAAATTACCCATTTTATGCCTCATTTTAAGGCCTAAAAATTATCTAAAAATTTCGAAAATTAATTTTTGAAAACGGGCTTCATAGTACTGTTCTATATCATCTAAGTAATCTAACAAAAATTTTGGGCTCGAAACTACACTCTTAAGGTCATTTATTTCTAAACCGAAATGTGCTCGGTTTTGCATAATTTTTTAAGGACCATATATTACGGGGCATGTTTTCATCAAAATAATATTTTTCCTACAAACTACATACAAAAATATCTCAGAATAACAAAATTCATAATTTTCTAATAATATTTACTATTTTTACAAAATTACACAAGAATCGGGCTGGAAATCGGACTCACCGATCTGGGTGGCTCCGGCCACCGCCGGCCGCCGTGGCCTTGTCGGCCGGCCTAAGCGCTGCCACCACCGTGTGGTGGTGGTGCCGTCCACTCCTAGCTGCTCGTCTGGTATGGGTTCCCTTTGAAAGCTCTAATTGCACAGTTTTTTCTAATTTTTTTCTAAACCGAATTTTTCTCTCAATTTTCATCTCTCCCTAATTTTCTCTGATTTCTAATTGTCCAAATGAGTTCCTGGATTTTTCCTGCTATTTATAGGGCTTTATGGGATTTATTACACATTAATTTGGACAAGACAATTGCCTCATCCCTAAATTTTTTGCTTTTGTATTGTTCTAATTTAATTGGTTGATTTTTCTTTTTTAGATTCTGACTTTCCACGACCAACTTTGCATCATTCCACACTCTTCTGATTTTTCCACAATTAATTTATAATTTTCTTTAATTAATTACTAAGTTTTTAGCTAATTTAAGTAATTTCACGTATTTTTATCTACACATAAATACATGTAGGGTACATGTGAACATTCCTAATTATTATTTTGGTCATTCTAAAATTTTTAGTATACATATAATCTATCTCTAGTAATTTATTAGTTATTAGATTACACTTTTTGCCTTTTCGGTAATTAACAATTATTATACTTAAAATTTGAAAATTTTATAATCTCCTATTTTATTACTTATTTTCTTAAATTTAAGTTTACGGGGTCATTTTTACTAATATTTCTCTCAATAGTTTATAATTTAGGGTTTGATCGGATTCCTTAACCGATCGTCCAAAACCTTATGTTCTAAATTCAATCTTATGGTCAATTGGCTTAACTTTGAGGCTTACATTCGCTTTGAGCTCGCCTGATCCACTTCTACTCAAGTACCCCTTACTGTGAAACTTAGCTTAACCTTAACATTCTTAACTTGCGCTCCCACAACAGCTCCTTCGACGGAAGCCTTAAGGCCAACTACCCTTGTACCTATAGGCACTCCAGTTAGCACATCACCTCTTGTCTACTAGACAACTTCGAGAAGAGTTTGCTACCTACCCCCCTTCTTCTTAGACTTTTTTGGGGGACGACGTGAGGTCTCCCCCTCCTCTCGGGCCTTCCCCTCTTCTTAGGCCTCACAATACTCTCCATTTGTTTGCTTGGCATGAAAACCTTTTTCGCCATCAACTTCTCAAATGTTAACTCTGTAGCTGCAAAACAATAAGCGAACTACTTAGAAAAACAAGCAAAAACTAAGATAGGAAACTTACAATACTGAGGATGAGCAACCCAATATCCCCTACTCCAACGGCAAGGCAACGCAGCGTAGCATACAACCAACCACCCTTCCTCAATTGAACAGAATAAGTACCTATCTCCATTGAAAACAACGGAGCTTGTTCTTATACTTTTCACATATCGATAGGGGTTTAAGCCTTTTCTAGCCTACTAAATTTAGTAGCTTGATGCTAGCCACCAAATCCTTCTCCCCTAACTCCTTCAGCATTATACCCCTAATCGACCACCTCTACTTAATCGAGAATTCGAGAGGCCTCGACGTACGAATACAGTAGTAAAATTCCTTCGACCCCTCCATCTTATTAAGAGGTTTATCCATAATATTCAACTTTATGCCTCGAGTAATAATGTAAACCCACTCATCAAGGAACCTCCTCACATAAAAGAAACACTTAAAAAGCTATATTATTAGTCGCTGTAATTGCCAAATGCACAATGCCTCGAAAGTAAGTAGCTAAACCTACGCATTCACATTCAAGCTATTTGGAGCTACCTTGAAATACCAGAAAAACTTGACCAAAAGCTTAGAAAAGGGAAGCCATAGACCAAGCTTGAATGGCTTTGCATACATTGTGAAGGATCTACCATCCCCTATCTTGCATGCCTTCTACCCCTCTTATGGCTCCTTTACTCGCTACCTTTGTACTGCTTCTATTTCCCAATAGACCAACCTGAGTTTATTCTCACTTAGCGTATATAAAAACACGAGCACTTGCATTATTATTTGTATTCATCGCTCGCAATAGCTCACCAACATCGGCCCCCTCGCCATCCAGTGGGTATATGTTACATCGATGCCCTTGCACGCACTCTCTCCTCTCTTCCTAAGAGAGTATTATTGATTCATCCTTTATGTAAACACCTAATTTTTGCCTTCTTTATTTTTATTTTTATTTTCACTATTTTTCTTTCTTTTCTCAATAGGGCCTAAATTAGAAAAGAACACAAAAAAAAAAGAAGAAAGAAAATTAAAGAAAACTGAAAAAAAATAAGAATTTTAGGAAAATATAAAAAATTTTCAAAAAATAAGAAAAAGCATAAAAAATAAGAAAATTGGATAAGAAACACAAAAAATTGAGAAATTTAGAAAATAAGAAAATTAGGAGAAAAAAAAAAGATGAAAATTGAAAAATTACAAAAAATTGAAAAAAAAAAGTAAAAGATTTTAGAAAATAACATTTTATTAGGGTAAATTTTTACTTTTAATTTAGGTTTAGAAGTTGGGTCGTTAAACTTATATTTAAATTTAAATCTAGCCCGAGCTGACTGAGTCCATATGTACAATTTAGTTGCATATATAAACAAGGCAATGGCTAACGGCCTAACAGATAAGCACACGGACATTTACATTGGGTTTGAGTGTGAGGTCTTGGGTTTGAATCTAGGCGGCAAGGAGGCCATTTTATTTTTGTTAACTAGCACACTACTACAAGTTAAGATCTCATTGTGCTACGTATCAACGGCTTTGCTGACGTGGCATCCACATGGTGTGCAACGTCAGCTACCATGTGTCATGTTAGGAATAGTCGGGTCAGCTGACGTGGCGCCACGTCAATGCTTTCTCTCTCTTTCCCTCATTTTTCTCTAGAACTCTAGTACTTTCCTCTTTAGATAGCCAGTTTTAACGCGATTTTCAAACCTCTTCTTATTGTAATTTCGCTAAATCAATGGCGAAATTGCAAATTAAACATGGCCTACTATGAATCAAACCTATTAACACGTCTAAATACAATCAAATGAACATTCAATTTGAGCTCAAAAATTCGAAAAAAAAAACTGTATTTTCGACCATTCCCATTAACTTCGATCCGAGCTTTCCATTGTTTCTAGGCTAATTTTGAGTATAAATATGGTGTTGGGGGATGTTCACAAAGACACAAAACTCATACGAGCTCCAGAATCACTTAAAATACCCTCCCTCTCACTTCCGTAATCTTTCTCTCTAACTCACGCACTCTCTCTCTTTGATTCTCTCTTTCTACTCAACTTTAAGCAAAGCTACCACCTCCACTAGCTTCCCCACCTCGTACACTTTCGAAACCAACCAACTCCATCTCGTCGTAGCCCCTAGCTGCCTCGTCGAACCACCAACCTACAACCCTAACTACTGCAACCACCCTCTTTTGAACTGCCACTTTCAACCACCTTCAGCCTAAAATAATCTCACGGTCGAACTCAATGCCCCCCTTTCGCCCAATAACTTTAGAACATAACCACCCAAGATCACCGCTAGCCACCACTTCGCACCACCCTCTAAACCAATCCTAAATGCCTAGGCACTTTCTTTACCACCCCACCCCTCCTCCCCCCTAAATCCTAATCTAATACATACAAATCCTCCTTTCCCCGTTTATTTTGTTTGCCGGATCAGCCCAAAATGCATCGTGCACTACTGCCGTTAGAGAACTTGGAGATGACCCAACTCGATTCGAAGATCAAACCTGAACCCAGCCAATCAACTTGAAGTTTGACCCGTATCCTAATCTAGTATCTAGTTCGACTTTATTTTCTATTTTATTTTTTTTATTTTCTTATTGTAAATGTAAACAAAAGAAAAGGGAAAAAGAAAAAGGAAAAAAAAGGAAGAAGTTTTTGGTTTAGTTTTTATTTATTTATTTTTGCATTTTAGCTAAAAAACCAAAAAATAACAAAAAAATAAAAAAGTAGAAGGAATAAATAATAAGTAAAAATAAATAATAAAATTATTTTATCACTTAAAAAATTGATTCTCAAAGAAATGAAATAAAAATAAATCAACCATTTTCCAAATTAAGAACATTTAGAATTTCCAAAAATAAAATCCAATTTAAGACCTTTTTATAAATTTTCTTAAATGAACCAAATTGAGTAAAAAACATAAACTCGATTGTTTTCAAAAAGTAAAATCAACTAAAACCACTAAAGTTTTCATTAAAAGAACTACATACGTCTGATCTCGAATAGCAGATACGTAGACACCTACGGGGCATTGATAAAAATGAAAAAACCTAATTCCCTTTTTCCTTTAGTTTAGATTACTTTGTTTTTCCAATTAGAAGTAATTAAATTGAATCTTGTCTTTTAAAATTAAAAAGGTGATTTTCAAGTTTAATTCTAATTTTGAAAAGGTAATGGTACCTGCAAAAGTTTAAAATTCCTAACCCCCGAACCTAAATCTCTGGTTTTAAAAAACCGTTTTGTAAAACCGGTTTTAATTGTTAAGATTAGTAGTTAAATTATAACCAATCTACCCGATTAGTTATAACTTAACTATCTTTCCTGACTCCGGTTAGGTGGCAACTCTAAAATTGTTTTCAAAACAAAAAGGAATCGTTTTCTTTAAATCCTAGTTGAGGATCGGTATTAAACAAATAGGGTTTAGTACTGATCGATTTAAAAAGGATCTATTTTAAAAAGAATTGGAAGGGTGTAAAAACGAGGCTCGATAGCTTATTGACTCCATTAGGGACTTCAAGAAGGTTAACCATTTGACATTCCAAAGTTAAAATTAATCCCTAAAAACCATCTTAGTGTAATTTATTTACTTATTTGTCCTTTGTTTATACCATAGTTGTACTAACATTTTCTTTGCAGGTTTAGTTTTATTTATTTAATTTAGGGAGAATTTATTTTATGTATCATAAATGTATGATAGATACGGTCAAACCCGGGCTGTCTTAGGACCTTAGGATGGGGAGCCATTATATAAGTTCCGAGTGTAGTGGGGTAACTACCGTTCGAGGTCAATTAGGCTACCGCACTTAAACTTCGATGTGACCAAGGAACCGTTTTGTAAGAAACCTGTGAGGTCATAGAGTTTAAGGACCTCTATAACCCACCCTTCTTACATACATCCTTCAGGGTTTTAGGGTAGCATTATTATGAAAGAAAAGACAAATCTAAAGCTTCTTTCCCTATATTTTCCTAGAATTCACTCTTAGCCTTATCTGTCTTACATGTCACATGCTTTGGGATATGGGGGGTCATTTGTTGCATCAAAGGTGCAGGGTAGATGCAGTCAAACTCAGGTTATCTTAGAACCCTAGGAGAGGGGCTATTGTGTAGGCTTCGGGTGCTATGGTGTAACCACCGCTCGGGGTTGATTAGTCTACCTCACTTAAGCTTAATGTAACCAATGAAAGTGTTCTTTAATAAGTGAGGTCACAAAACTTAAGGACCTTTTCAAAAGCTACCCTAATTGCATACACTCCCCTCCTTAAGTTAGTACACTACCCTTAAGAAATTGCAATCCTACTGATCATTCAAAAGTTTTAATGCAAGCAAGTTTTTGAAAATAATAGTAGTGTTGCAACTCAAGGGAGTAATGTATTAAACCAAACGATCCTAACACCTACATATTTCCATGTGTTTTCTTTTTTTACATTGATGATTGATTGTTGTCCATAAAATATGTAGAACTAAAAATGGCAGGTAACCAACAAGAGAATAACTAAAGACTGCCAGTTGCCCTAGGAATCCATGAGCAGCTGCTACAAGCTGAAGCTACTTAGTAGAAGCAAAGGGCTAGGTGTGCTGAGGCCTCCAACAAGACCTTGTTAGCTCAAGTTGAAAAAAGCTAGAGAACCATGAATTGGGCTTTAAAAATGCTAAACAACATTAATGCCTAACTACGAAAGTTAGATTAGAAACTTTAAATGTAGTTAAAGGACTTTGAGTTTCATGCACTTTAATCTTTCCAAAATAATTTTTGTTTCTCTCTTTAGTCATCCTTCATTCTTTCCTTTTTTATAGACAATCCTTCAATAGAACTTTTCATTCTTCCTCGTTCAAGGAACTAAAAAAAAAAACCAAAAAAATAAAAAATCCATCATTTTTATCTAGTTTCTATAAAATAAAGTTTTATCTTTCTCTCTCTTTAAAAGAAAAAAGAAAAAGAAAAAAATAAAAGAAAAGTTGCTAATTGGTAAATAAATTCTTCCAATTAGGCTCACACGGTTGATGACAGACTCGCCTCCTTAAAAAGGACGATGTATTAGATAACCCAACCATGATAAGTTTTATTCCTAAGAATCACCACTCTCCAGATATCTCAAGATTTGAACCTGGAAAAGAGATTCTTAAATTTGGAAGAGAAAATAGCTATGTTACGAAAGATCACCACAAATCTAGAAATGGCAATGGGCCCCACGCTTAGAAGATTTCAACACCCGACGTTCAATACTAATCAAGTACTAGTAAACGCAAGTGATGAAGGAAGCCCAAGTAGAAAGAAGCCGAGGAGAAGCGAGAAAGAATAAACCCAAAAGACTTAGAGGAGACAATTTACTCAACTGAAGATATTAATCACCCAACTCTTTTATCATTTGAAAGCAACAAGGGTTATAGTTTGTGAAGCCTTTAATTTGAATTACAAACTATGCAGCTTTGACCCAAAAGTAAGATGCGACTGTCATATGGGTCAGAAGGGGCACTCCATTGAAAAATGCTGGAGATTAAAGAATAAGATTCAAGACCTAATTTATGCAAAAGTCATTCAGCCAGAGTTACAACAAGATATTCCTTCTTTAAGTCATGGGGATAGTCTAACTGAGTTGCCTAAAACTCCATTTTTTTTTTAGCTTACTAATGCCATTTGATAAACTCACGGGTTGTTTTAAGTAATTGGATGCTTGTTAAGTTAGGGGCAAAGAAAGTTGTTTTCAATAAAGTCTGTAATAACTAGAATAATACAATTGCCTTTTTCAATGGAATGATTGCACTGTTATTAAAGCTAAGAAGTTCTCCTTAAGGAATCGGTAACTCACTTTTAAAAGGTTTAGAATGAAAAGAGGCAAACTATTTTCCACACACTAACCTAAAACACTTTAAGAGGTTGAGCGACATAATGGTGAGGATACTTTGTCCTCATTCTTTAAAGAAGGTCCACTTTAAATGTGATATGCAAATTAAGATGAAGTTAGGCATTCATTTCTTGAATTCTAAACACAATTATCTCTTGTTTACCTCATGGGACCTCTTTGAAGAATTTTTCAAATTTAAACCCTGTCGAGAACCATCTCATAATGGGGCAATTTGGAGGTTAAGGTCATTAATAAGGAGAGAGGGATTAAAATTGGTTTGTACTTATTTCGGTAACATTAAATTCAAAAGCAAATTTTATTTCTAATTAGTTATGTTTTTTTTTTAAATGAGGAAGAGCCACATTCTTTTTAAACATCTCAAGCTTTTACTTACCTCACCCGAGCCCATAC
Organism: Lumnitzera littorea; assembly: GCA_024138015.1. Lineage (NCBI taxonomy): Eukaryota > Viridiplantae > Streptophyta > Magnoliopsida > Myrtales > Combretaceae > Lumnitzera > Lumnitzera littorea. The sequence continues at coordinate 12,242,780 of JAMXBB010000012.1, read as the reverse complement.
AATAGAAATTAATGAATTTAGGACCCTAAATTGCTTAAAAAGTAAAAATTTGGCTTAGGGCCAAAAGAAGAAAAAAGAACAACAAAAGAACAGTGGAGGCAAAGTAATAACAAAATAGAAAAAGGAAAGGAGGTTGGAAAATTGGGCTCAAGCATAAGCCAAGAGCCAAGTGAAAGCCATATCACATCCTAGTAGGGGCAATCAAATCAAAAGTCAAAGCTTAAATAGCCCCAAAGACGCAAAGCCCTGAATTACAGTCCAAGCTCAAAAACCTAAAATCTTTACATCCACTTTGAGGCCTCTCTCACACTTGGCCTTCTCACCCACAATACCACCCTTACATAAGTAAAAGCTATTCTAATCTTTAAAGATAATTTATTTTTAATAAAATTTGTTTTTAAAACTGGGGCAAGTATATTTCTAATTGTTTCTAAGGTTCTTGATTTGTACGCCTAGGATTAATATTTATTTCAAAATAGGCTTCTTTGTTAATTCCTTTTTAAACCCTTAGACCAAAAGCCTAAATTCATAATGACAAATCGAAGAAGACCTAATAGATTGGTCAAGGCGTATCACATGTAAAATGAATTATAATTTTGGGATTGTAGTCAAGAATGTAATCTGGATTGAAAGTTTGCAAAGAAGTCCTCTTTGACTAAAACAACCATGAGTTACCTTTTTAAAGATGTTTGAAATCACAAGGCCCTACCTAACGGCTCAGCATCTAAGTTAGGGGGGAACATAAGAGGCTCCATGTGATTATTAAGGAAGGGTTCTTTACCTATTAGCAAATTAAAAAAAAAGAAGAAGAAGAAGAAAAGTTAATAAAAATAAAAAAAATAATAAAAAGAAGAAGAAAAGGAAAAAGAGAGAGAAAGCATTTCAAGTCTATATCAGATTAAGTAGCCAAATTTTCAATCCATTCTAAAGAAAAAAAAATGAAGAAGAGTTAAGAGTTCGAGCTTTTTCTCATTCTTCCCAAAATAAAGGAAATTACCTCCAATGTCTTTTTCAACATAAGTGGTCTTCACAAAAAGGGTTTTTCCTTAATATTTTCCTCAAAATTAGGTAGCGTTTCAAATAAGCTCTCGATTAGGTTATCTTACCTTCCATCTATTCATCTCTCTTTAAGGTCTTTAGCAAACCTTTAGGGTGCTTCTGTTCCTTTATTCCCTTTAGCGTGCTCATAGGGCCCTTCAAGTTATCAAGATCTTTTAGCAAGCCCATAGGATACTTAATTTCATTTGGCAAGCCCATCCAGCCCCTTTGTTCACCAAGTTCCTCTTAGCGAGCCTATATGGCACTCCTCTTCATTAGTTTCTTTTGGGCCAACCATCTAGACGCAATCTCAACTCAGTCTCATTTCTAAGTGTCTCTCAAGCGAGCCCATAGGGCACTTCCTCAGCTATTAATCTTTCTTCAAACATTCCAGCAGGATCATAGAGCAATTCCCCTCATCATTATCTTTAAGGTTTTTGTGGGCTCATAGGGTATTTATCTTCCTTTTAGCAAACCCGTTAAGACGCTTAGTTCCTTTTAGCAAGCATACGAGGCATTTTTGTTCACTAAATTCACTTAAGTGTACCCATTAGGCTCATCTATTTACGAAGTTTCTCTTAGCAAGCCAGTATGGCACCTCTCTTCATCATCTCTTCTGTCCAGCCCATAAGGCATTCACTTTCTGCATTTAGTGTTTAGCCAACCTTCAAAGACACGATCTTAACTCGATTCACCCGTCCCAGTATTCTCTTAACAAATCCATAGGGCACTTCTCCCTACTAAGTTTCTCTCAAGTAAGCCTATAGGGTATTTCCCCTCTATTCACCAAGTTCCATAGGGCACTTCTCCTCATCGTTTCCTTTTGGCACAACATTAACACCAGTTTAAGGTTGCTAGTCCCCGAAAGACGCTCCTGCCTAAGTTAGTGAGCCTTATAAGGCATGACTAGGTTTTAGATCAATCCTCGTTTAGGGTTGCTAATCCTCAAAAGACGCTCTTACCTAGGTTAGTGAGCTTAGTGAGGTACAGTTAGGTTTTAGATCGATCCCAATTTAAGGATACTAGTTTTCGAGAGATGCTCCTACCTAGGTTAGTGAGTCTAATGAAGTATGGCTAGGTTTTAAATCGATCCCAGTTTAGGGTTGCTAGTCCTCGAGAGACGCTCCTATCTAAATTAATGAGCTAAATAAGGCATGGTCAAGTTTTAGATCGATCTGAATTTAGGGTTGCTAGTTCTCGAGAAACGGTCTCACATAGGTTAGTAAGCTTAGTGAGGCATGACCAGGTTTTAGATCAATTCTGGTTTAGCATTGCTAGTCCTCAAGAGACGTTCCCGCATAGGTTAGTAAGCCTAATGAGGCACGACTAGGTTTTAAATTAATTCCAGTTTAGCATTGCTAGTCTTCGAGAGATGTTCTCGCATAGGTTAGTGAGCTTAGTGAAGCACGACCAAGTTTTAGATTGATCCCATTTTAGGGTTACTAGTCCCCAAGAGATGCTCTCGCCTAGGTTAATGAGCTCAGTGAAGCAGACTAAGTTTTAGATTGATCCTAGTTTAGGGTTACTAATCCCCGAGAGATGCTCCTACCTAAGTTAATGAACCTTGTGAGGCATGACCAAGTTTTAGATCGACTTCAGTTTAGCATTGCTAGTCCTCAAAAGACGCTTTCGCATAGGTTAATGAGCCTAGTGAGGCACGACCAGGTTTTAGATCGATCCCAGTTTAGGGTTGCTAGTCCCTGAGAGATGCTCTCGCCTAGGTTAGTGAACCTAATGAGGTAGGACCAAGTTTTAGGTTAATCCTAATTTAGGGTTGCTAATCTCCTAGAGATGCTCCCACCTAGGTTAATGAGCCCAGTAAGGCAGACTAGGTTTTAAATCAATCCCAATTTAAGGTTGCTAGTCCCCGAGAGATACTCATGCCTAGGTTAATGAGCCTTATGAAGCACGACCAGGTTTTGAATCTATCCTAGTTTAGGGTTGTTAGCCCCTGAAAGACATTCCTGCCTAAGTTAGTAAGCCTAGTAAGGCACAAAGAGGTTTTAGATCAGTCCTACATTAGAGTTGCTAATCTTCAAGAGATACTTCCACCTAGGTTAGTAGACCTAGTGAGACATTGCTAGGTTTTAGATCAATTTCAACGTAAGATTTCTTGTCCCTTAGAGACATTCTTACTTAGGTTAGTGAGCCTAAAGAGGTATGACCATAATTTATTTCTTCATCTAAATCAACTCTATGATAGCTATAGTTGTTTTAGAGTCATCTTGAAGGCAAAAATAGTGTTTCTTTGTCTATATGGCAAAGTTTTGTTCAAACTTCGCCACAAAGAGGGGTGTAGACATCTAATTTTTGCCCTTCCATAGTTTTAGTTTTTATTTTTATTTTTTAATTTTTATTTTTACAAAAAGGGTCCTAATTCAAAGATAATAAAAATTAACAAATAATGAAAATACCAAAAGGAAAAATTATAAAGATTTCGTAGATTTTTAGGAAGTAATTTATATTATGAATAATTAGTTTAATGTTAGTTTTAATTTTAGTTTAGTTAAAAATTTTAGTTTAGGGATTTAGATAGTTTAAATATAATTTAATGGTAATGAATATCAAGAAACAGGTCAACAGCCTAACGGATAAGCAGCGGAGTACTTGGGAGGATTTAATTGGAGGTCACGGGTTCGAGTTTCAACAGGAACCTATGTTTTTATTTTTCCATCTTTGCAAGTGTAGCTAAATCAGATTTGAATAAGATTTGAATCTAATCTAATTAGATACAATAGATATGATAGGAGATTAGATACAATAGATATGATAGGATTCGATTTGATCTAATCTAATTAGATACAATAGATATGATAGGATTCGATTTGGGGCTTTATAAAAGAAAAACAACAACGGGAATCAAAGGGGGGAAGGGGAGGACGTTCAGATAGTAGGAATTCAGATCACAAAATAATACAACGACAAAAACATCATTCGGTGAAAAAAATTGTCAAAGTTCGACATCAGCAGCACCCTTGACTATGCTGGACAAGTACAAACAACAACTACCTTCAACCATCCCAATCTCGATCAGTAATAACACTATGATAGGCCCTATCACGGCCTCTCGCACAGCCCCTAAACACTACTACAGTAGCTCCAACTGCCGAACAACATAGTTGCAATTACCGACGACCCAATATCACTCGATGACCGCCATTCCACTGTCTACTTAAGGTCCACAGCATCCTCTTCAAGCCCACGCCATACCGCATACCTTACACCACCGACTGGATGACTGTGCGTGAGACAATTTCAACAGGTGTACTGACTGGAAAACCAATACAGGCTAAGCCACAACTATGTGTCACGGGCAGATTCCGTCGCTCGACCTCGTGCGGCACTTAGTATTCCTGACCTCACTAAGGAAGGCTAAGTCAGCCTGTAACACCCTCACAATGTTAGAGAGAGAAAGTAGAGAGAGAAACTCTGATAATATACTGTATTCACTCAAATAACTTGTATGTTATATTTGAGGGGAATACCCCTATATATACAGAAAGCCTTTACAATCTAATGGTTAAGATCAATTCGATCTAATGGTTACAATGGATTCCCAACTACTACCTTCACCTACTCCCACCTACTACTATACAAGATTCTGGACTCCTCTAGAACCTTCTAGAGTTTTTCATCATCTATAAGCTTTTAGTAGGCTTGGGCTTTCGTCTTTGGGCTTTAGGAACCTCCTAAGAATGACCCATTTCGAGAGGTCCGTAACATTCTCCCCCGCTTAATTCGGCGACGCCCTCGTTGCTCCTTCATCATGGAATTGTCGAATCTTGTTTTTTAAATTGCCACAGTGTTTCGGCTGGTGCCCAACTGGCCTCACTCTTTGGTCTTCCCTTCCATCTTACCATATACTCATGTCTGAAAGTTTGTCCACGTCTCTTCACAGGCTTATTAGCTATGATCCCTTCCACTTCCTTATCAAATGAATCCCGTACTCCTCTTTGTGATATAGCTCTTATAGGGTCTTCCTCATCTTTGTGGAATGGTTTTAGCATGCTCATGTGGAAAACCGGGTGGAATTTCAGTTTGGATGGAAGTTCCAACTTGTAAGATACTCTCCCCACTCGTTTCACAATTGAGAATGGACCCTCATAGCGACTCATTAGACCTTTATGTAGTTGTCCCTTTGTACATTGTATCAAATGTAACTTAACAAGCACTTGGTCACCTACCTGATATTCTATCGGCCTCCCCTTCTTGTTTGCCATCTTCTTCGTTCTCTTGATAGCTCGGCTTAAGTATGTCTGAGCTAAGTCGTGATTTTCCCGCCATTCCCTTGCAAATTTATATGCAGGAGGGCTGGACCCCGTATATCTTATTGCCACTATATGAAGAGTTAAGGGTTGCCTTCCTAGGACGATCTCAAAAGGACTCTGTCTGATGGACTCTGTCTGATGGACTCATTCTTTTGTAGATTGAAAGAGAGCTGTATGACATCTAATAACTTAGACCAGCCCCACTGACTTGTACTTATAAGGTGCCTCCAAACTTGAAGGCAATGTACTACAGCTGTCTTTTCCTTCTCATCTCCTGGGTATCGCCTCTCTATACCGTTCAACGTTCGGTTCTCAAAGGCTATTGGATGGTTTTCCTGCATCAAAACCTCACCAATGGCATAATCACCATCATCCATGCATACTTCAGATACTTCACCAAAATTAGAGGGCATAAGAACTTGTTCTTTAATGACTGCTTCCTTCAGGGTATCAAATGCCTTCTGTCGATCTTCCTTTCATACCCATAAGACATCTTTCCTGAGTAAATCCGTTAATGAGGTAGCCATTCGAGAGTATCCACATATGAAATTTTTGTAATAACTTACTAAGCCAAGAAATGACTTCAATTCGGTGGGCTTAGTAGGTTTTTTCCATTCTCGAATGGCTTGTATCTTCTCTTCGTCCATTTTGATCTTCCCCTTTCCTACTACATGCCTTAAAAGGGTCACTTCTTTCTTTGCAAAGGCACATTTCTCCAGCTTTACATATGACTCATTTTCCCTTAAGGCTAAGCAATTTGTATGAAGATGCTCTAGGGCTTTTCCATAGGTTTGCTATAATTCATGTTGTCATCCAAGTAAACCACAACAAAATGATCCAAGAATGGTGCTAATACCCTATTTATAAGACTACAAAAAGTAGCTGGGGCGTTTATGAGCCCCAATGGCATAACAAGAACCTTAAATGCACCATACCTTGTAATGCAAGTGTTTTTGGACTCATCTCCATATCTCAGTCATAGCTCCAATTTTGAAAAGTATCTTGCCTCTCCCCTTCGATCGAATAAGTCCGATACCAAAGGAATAGGGTACTTATTCTTCTTAGTGACCTTATCTAAGGCCCTATAGTCAATACACACCTGGAGGGGCCTATCGTGTTTCTTCCGAAAGAGAACTGAAACTCCAAAAGGTGCTTTTGACGGTTGGATGAATCCAGCTTCCAACAACTCCTTCAATTACCACCTCAATTCTTCTAATTCTTTTGGGGGCATGCGATAAGGAACAGTAGCAAGGGCCTTTGTACCTGGTTTTAGCTCAATCGCATGATCCACTTCCCTTCTTTGTGATATCTTCTTTGGCAACTCTTTAGGCATGATGTCTTTGAATTCTTCCAGCAACTCCCCTACTCGATGTGGAATTACCTCTTGATCCCCTGTCTCTTCTTCCCCCTTTAATGTAGTTAGGTACGTAACTTCATTCTTCTTTAAGCCCTTCGCTAGTTGCATAGCAGAAAGGAATTTTGTGGCTTAAACAGCTTTCCTTGTAACGGGCACCACACATTGAGAGTTAGTCTCGAGAATACATATACAGTCTGCACGAGGAACAATAAGTGCATCTATATGATCTAAGAATTCCATCCCAATCACAAATTTGAAGTCATCCATAGGTACTACTTCGATGGTTTCTTTCCCTTTCCACCCTCCCATATGGAGCTCTGTCTCCCTGGCGACTCCAGTAGTAAGGACTTCCTTTGAGTTTATCGTCTTGAGCCATGTCTTAGTTTTCTCCACCTCTATTCCAATCTTACTTGTTGCTACATCGGAGATGAACAGATGAGATGCCCCTGTATCAATAAGGGCATTTAACTTCTTACTAGCAACTATTACCTCAGTGTACATCAACCCCTTTTGCTTCTCCTACATTTTCATAGCACTAAGTAGTCGTATCTAACCCAGTTTGGCCTCATCCTCTTCACTGGAGCTTTCATCTACCATAATTGCTGCCAACCGATCTTTCTTTGGGCATTCCCTAGCATAATGGGGCCCATTGCAAAAATAGCACTTCAATTCTTGAGGCTTCCATCGTTCCCCATCTTTTCCTTCACGAGTCCTTCCCCGATCATTATTCCTCTCTTCCATCTTAGGCTTCCCTCTTAAGGAACTCCCATTCCTTTCCTTTTCAACTCCCCCCTTCCACCTTCCTATTGGGATCTTATGTTCTGTCTTCTTGAACTCCATTAGGCCTTCAGCAACTGCTATGGCCTTAGAGATGTCTTCTATTCCCCTTCGATCTAGCTCTAACTTTGCCCAAGGTTCTAGACCATCTAAAAAAATCACTAGAGCGTCATCCTGGTTAAGGTCTGGGATCTCTAACATTAGTTCTGAGAATTCCTTCACATATTGCTTGATGTCACCCTTATGAGTTAGGTGACGCAACTTCACCTTCGCTTCTTTAGCAGCATTTTGGGGAGAGAACTGCCCCTTGATCTCATGTACAAAGCTAGCCCAAGTATTGATTTCGTTTGCCCTCCTACGCCACCATATCAGCAGAATCTTTCAAATACATAGCAGCAGTACGTACCTTTTCGAGGTCATCCAAGATTCTTACAGCATTGAAATATTGTTCTATTCCCCAAAGGAAGTTGTCTACCTCCCGGGCGGATCGTATCCCATTGAAAGGTTCGGGCTTGGGGACATCGATCCTATGAGCAGACTGAATGGTCACTCCACTTACCATTACTGCCTGACATGCTGCTAGTTGGTTCTTAAGTTCTTCAATCTCCTGGCGCATGGCCGCCATTATAGCATCCATCTTGGCTTCATAACCTTCCTCTTTAGTTTCCAAAGCAATGACTTGAGCTTGGAGTACTTCATTCTTCCCCTCAATCGTCTCATCACGTTGCTTCAGCTCATCAATGGCTTGATTCAATGCTCCTTGCAACTTGCCTTGAAGTTCTTCCTCCATCTCTTCAAGGTTGCCTTGTGATTCATCGAATTGTTCCTTCGCTTCAGCAATTCTCAACTCCGCTCTATCCATCCTATTAAGGAGGGAGTTCAGCAAGTCCCGGGACCTAGTCCTTTGCCTAGTAACACGGCGATCATCATGGTCAGCTAACTCATCGACCATTAAAGTGTTGTTGTCTCCTCCGGATGACATTTTCTCCACAAGCAGCTTCTTTTTCAGGCTCTAATACCACTTGTCACGGGCGGATTCCGTCGCTCGACCCCGTGTGGCACTTAGCGTTCCTGACCTCACTAAGGAAGGCTAAGTCAGCCTGTAACACCCTCACAATGTTAGAGAGAGAAAGTAGAGAGAGAAACTCTGATAGTATACTGTATTCACTCGAATAACTTGTATGTTACATTTGAGAGGAATACCCCTATATATACAGAAAGCCTTTACAATCTAATAGTTAAGATCAATTCGATCTAATGGTTACAATGGATTCCCAACTACTACCTTCACTTACCCCCACCTACTACTATACAAGATTCTGGACTCCTCTTGAACCTTCTAGAGTTTTTCATCATCTATAAGCTTTTAGTAGGCTTGGGCTTTTGTCTTTGGGCTTTAGGAACCTCCTAAGAATGGCCCATTTCGAGAGGTCCGTAACACATGCCTGACTGCAAACAGCCCAGATTTCCCCTCCATTTGATCAACAGCACTGATTGCCTGATGATCACCAAGCTACACCATCTCCGGTCACGCAAGCCATGCACATACGAATTCTCTTCATGTAGCAGCAGATCCTTCCACGCATCGTTTCACACAGCAGCAGATCATTAGCCCACTGCGACAGGCACGACAACACGACGATGGCAACTGGTGAACGGTCAGCCCCCCACTGATCTGAAAACGAACACGAGCACTCCCCTTATTACACGATCAGGTGAGTTTCGTTAGTTAGATAGTTTCATTAATTAGATAGTTAGTTTTTTTTATTTATTACTTATTATTTGATTATGATTATTATTGTTTTTATTATCATGTTATGAGTTCCTTGTTTATTTAATATAGTATATGTATATGATTGCATTAGTTTAGGAAATCTTCAACTATTTAATATTATACATACATTAGATTAGCTTTTATATTAGGTATATTCCCTAACATTGTTAATTCACTTAGGAGGATAATTGTTAAATAGAAATAGTGTAGATGCATATATATATATATATATACATTCGTCTAGGATTCCTTTAGAATTAGTTTTTTTAGAAATTCTCATATAAGAAATTATTTTTAGAAACAAAAATTAACAAAAGGAAAATTTTTTACAAAAAGATTATAGTGTTTTAAGGAGTCTTTTGATCACTTACGAGTTAGGGCCCTTTATTTATTTATTTATTTTTTAATAAACTAAATCAATTAAACACGTAAACTCAGTCAGTTTTCAAAATTAAAATCAACCAACATGCTAAAGTTTTTTTTGGAAAGAACTACGATCGTCTGATCCCGGCTAGCGGGTACGTAGACACCTTCGAGGCGACGATAAAATATGTAATTTTTCTAAATTAAAAAATCATTTTGATGTTGATAAAATAAAAAAATCTTTAATTGACTTCTTTTCTATGGTTAGACATCTTTTCCATAGTTTAGATGTCTTTTCCACAGTTTAGATGTCTTTTCCGCAGTTTAGATGTCTTTTCCATAGTTTAGAAGTCTTTTCCATAGTTTAGAAGTCTTTTCCATAGTTTAGATATCTTTTCCATAGTTTAGGTTTCTTTGTTATGATTCAGACATCTTTTATATGATTAAGGCATTTTTTCTATGATTAGGAAATTTTTTTTCTTTCTTTCTTTTTTAATGTTTTAAGCATCTTTTCTATATAAAAGTTTCATTATGTAGAACATTGCATATTTCATAAAATCTTTAGGGTTTCTCTTGAAAATAAAAAATTATCACTTAGTTGTTTTTAAAATAAAAATCTTAATTTGGCGCTTTTCAAAAATTAGGTTTTTAGGTTTTTTTTTTTATAATTAGGAATAAAAATTAGGCTTCTAGGAATTTTTCTTAATAAAAATAAAATGGTTAATAAAAACGTAAATTCAACCAATCATTTTTTATAAAAAGAACCAACACATTAAAGTTTTCGGAAAAAAACTACGATCGTCTGATCTGGCTAGCAGGTACGTAGGCACCTTCGGGGCGACGATAAAATTTGTAGAAATTTAGGTTCTTTTTTCCTTTTGATTTTATTTATTTATTTATTTTAAATATTATAATTAGAAAAATAATCCTAATTTCGGTAAATAGATAGTAATACCCATAAGGGTTTAATATGTTAGTCTCCGAATTCGGAACCCTTTGCTTCTTCATTAAATTTGAAATCAAAGACCGGTAGTCAAATCGTAATCAATCCATCCAATTGGTTACGGTTTCTTTTTCTTTTCCCGACTCCGACCGGGTAGCGACTCCAAAAAAATAATTTTTTAATAAAAAACCGGAATTTCTCGATTTCTTTAGTTGAGGATTAATATTAAATGGGTTAGGGTTTAGTATTAATCAAGAAATGAGAAATCAATTGAAATAAATAGAAAATCGAAAAATCAGACTCGACAAGGGGCAACTGTAGATACCTAATTTTTGCCCCTTTTATTTTTATTTTTTTATTATTTTTCTTTCTTTTCTCAATAAGCCCTAAATTAGAAAAAACATAAAAAAATAGGAAATTAAAGAAAACCCCAAAAAATTAAGAAATTTAGAAAAAAATAAGAATTTTAGGAAAATACAAAAAATTTTCAAAAAAATAAGAAAATTGGATAAGAAACACAAAAAATTGAGAAATTTAAAAAATAAGAAAATTTGGAAAAAAGAAGTTACAAAATTGAAAAATTACAAAAAATTGAAAAATTGAAAAAAAAAAGTAAAAGATTTTAGAAAATAATATTTTATTATGGTAGATTTTTATTTTTAATTTAGGCTTAGAAATTGAGCTATTGAACTTGAGCTTAAATTTAAATCTAGCCCGGGCTAACCGAATCCATATGTGCAATTTAGACAAGGTAACGGCTTAACGAATAAATTGCACATATGGATAAGGTAATGGCTTAACGGATAAGCACACGAACATTTGCATTGGGTTTGAGTGTGAGGTCTTGAGTTCAAATATGGCAAAGGCAAGGAAGCCTTTTTATTTTTGTTAACTAGCACACTACTACAGGATTAGGATCTCACTACACCATGTGTCCCAATACTTAGCATTGTCGGGTTGGACGGCCTTGCTAACATGGCGTGTTACGTCAGCTGCCACATGTCATGTGGCATGTCGGGAATGATTGGGTTGGCTAACATGGCGTTATGTCAATACTTTCCCTCTCTTTCCCTTGTTTTTCTCCAAAATTCCAGCACTTTCCTCCTTAGACAGCTAATTTCAACGCAATTTTCCAACCTCTTCTTGTTGCAATTTCACCAAATCAATGGCGAAATTGCAAATTAGACATGGCCTACTATGAATCGAACCCATTAACACGTCTAAATACAGTTAAAGGAGCATTCAATTTGAGCTCAAAAATTCGAAAAAAAAAACTTTATTTTTAGCCATTCCTATTAACTTCTATATGAGCTTTCCTTTGTTTTTATGCTAATTTCGAGTATCAATATGGTATTGGGGGATGTTCACGAAGATACAAAACCCGCATGAGCTCCAGAATCAATTGAAATACCCTCCCTTTCACTCTCGTAATCTTTCTCTCTCTACTCAACTTTAAGCAGAGCTACCGCCTCCATTAACTTCCCCACCTTATGTACTTTCAAAACCAACCAACCCCATGCCTAGCCGTAGCCCCTAGCTGCTTCACCGAACTACTAACCTGTAACCCTAAACACCGCAACCACCCTCTCTTGAACCTTCACTTTTAATCAACCTTGACCCAAAATAATCCAATGGCTGAACTTAATGCCCCCCAAAACCACCGAACCAATACCCCTCTCTCACCCAGCAACTCTAGAACACGACCACCCAAGACTATCGCTAGCTACTACTTCGCACTACCCTCTAAACCAATCCCAAATGCCTAGGTACTCTCTTTACCCCCCTACCTTAGTCCTAATCTAATACACACAAATCCTCCTTTCCCGATATATTTTGGTCGTCAAATTAACCTAAAACATGTCGTGCATTGCTGCTATTAGAGAACTTGGAGACCACTCGACCCGATCTGAAGATCCAACCCTTGACCTGACTCGAACCCAGCCAATTGACTGAAGTCTAACCCGTATCTTGATTTAGTATCTACTTCAACTTTATTTTCTATTTGATTTTTTTTGTATTTTCTTATTGCAAATGTAAACAAAAGAAAAGGGAAAAAGAAAAAGAAAAAAAAAAGGAAGAAGTTTTTAGTTTATTTTTTTTATTTATTTTCGCATTTTAGCTAAAAAACCAAAAAATAAATAAGTAGAAGGAATAAATAACAAGTAAAAATAAATAAATAAATAAAAATAGATAATAAAATTGTTTTATTACTTAAAAAATTGATTTTCAAAAAAATGAAATAAAAAAAATTAACCATTTTCCAAATTAGGATAATTTAGAATTTCTAAAAATAAAATCCAATTTAGAACCTTTTTAGAAATTTTCTTAAATGAACCAAATAGAGTAAAAAACATAAGCTCGATTGTTTTCAAAAATTAAAATCAACTCAACCTAGTAAAGTTTTCATTAAAAGAACTATATACGTCTGATCCCGAATAGCGGTTACGTAGTCTCCTACGGGGCGTCAATAAAAATAAAAACACTTAATTCCCTTTTTCCTTTAGTTTAGATTACTTTGTTTGTCCAATTAGAAGTAATTAAATTGAATCTTGTCTTTTAAAATTAAAAGGTGATTTTCAAGTTTAATTCTAATTTTGGAAAGTCAATGATACTCACAAGGGTTTAAAATTCTTAACCTCCTCACCTAAATCTCTGGTTTTAAAAAATTGTTTTGTAAAACCGGTTTTAATCGTTAAGATTAATAGCTAAGTTATAACTAAAACTATCTTTCCCGACTTCGGTCGGGTGGCGGCCCCAAAATTGTTTTCAAAACAAAAAGAAACAATTTTTTTTTTTTAAATTTTAGTTGAGGATCGGTATTAAACAGTAAGATTTAGTACTGATTAGTTTAAAGAAGACCTATTTTAAAAAGAACCGAAAGGGTGAAAAAACCAAGCTTGACACTTTACAATCGCTACTGCCACCACCACTGTCATTTCGGGAGGAGTAGGGCTACCACCCCTTGTCTGAGATGAGCTTATGCGACCTTTAAACACCTCCCTCGATAAAGAAGAATGAGATGACTTACCTTGACTATCAATTATGCTCTAATCAGCCATCTTAAGAAGTTTTAAATGAATAATAAGGAAGTTGTATTTGGCTTGCAAGACAAAATTTTAGTAGAGTCTTCCCCAATAAGATAAGTGAAAAATGAAGGCCCAAGCTATCCTTTATATAAACAAGTAAGGAAGGCAAACTATTTTTTCCACTCTTAAAGTACGAACCCACATAGGACATGCATTACACCCCAGCTGTCCACATGTCTCACTCCTTCAGCCAAGGGCCCCAATCGATCCCAGCATGCGGATCCGTGACATGGCCAGATAGTAAGTCACTTTGCATGTACAGTCGTTTTACAGGAGACCATCAATGCACGTCATACTTCCCAATGAATATCATGGCTTATCCAGCAGTGCAACAATCATTTCATAAAAAGCAGTAATCGGGAGGAAGAGAAATTGGTTTGCCATGACCCAAGTAGCAAGACTAGTCCTCTAATTAGTTGGATAAGCCTTGGTTTGCTTACATCGCTTAGATTACTCCCCTTGTACTTCTAACATTAATGAAAATGGGAGGATAAGTGTTGACACTCGATTCTCACTCGACTTAAGGCCCAACAATTGGAGCCCATCACAAGGCATACGCCAATGAGCACCCAAGCAACCAATAATTTTATACATTGCGCTACGACTCCCCAGTGGGCCTAAGCTAATGAAGAATGCCCAACTAAGGTAAGCCTATTCCTCTTTACCCTAATGCACCTAACGAGCTACATGATGAATGACCAAACAGGTCAATCCTCGACTAATGAGCAAACACCCACCAACCGTCCAGGGTAAGCCCAAGGCTCAACTTCTTCCATCGAGCATCAACTGGCCCTTGATGAGCGCTTTGTCCTAGTCTTTCTCTTTAGTGCCTACAGCCCACTACAACTCATTAATAAGCATCTGACATCTGTAGTATGGTTGGCACACTAGATACCTCTATCCCTGCTAGGTCACTAAACTACAGATTTAGTGGTTCAATCAGCCATGGCATGCCGTTTACGGTAAAGCTCTGTCACTAACTATAAAGCATGCTGTCTACTAGCAACCAGTACGAGTGAAGCCCCGGTCGCTACGTATCCAGGTAAATAGGATAAAAGGCGTTAGACACCAGCAAGAAAAGGAGGGAAGATATCTAACTTCTTTAGATCCTCTTCTTGATCTATTACTCCTGAATCCCATCTCCTTTTTTACTACATAAGAGAAGTAGCATTTACACCCCGGGCAAGCACGGCCTACTTGGTCTTTAGTGCTCACCTTTCCCTCTCTTGGTCCTCCTTGCTAACTTAAGCGTTGGAGCAAGCTTATGGCATCACCTACAAGGGGCTTTTTACAGGTATCAACCCATTGCACTTGCCTCTTTAATAATTTAGTCTGACTTCTAAGGTACCTTAAGGACCCACAATCTGTGTAGATGATGGGCTCTTTTGATAGTAGATAATGTTGCCATACTTGGAGTGCTCGCATAAGGGCTAAGAGTTCCTTGTTATACATTGAGTAGTTCAATTGATGTCCTCTAAGCTTTTCGTTATAGTAAGCAATGAGTCAACCTTCTTGCATTAAGACAATGCCTATCTTAACGCTTAATACGTCACATTTAAGCTCAAAAATCTTCTCTACGTCAGGTAAAGCTAATATTGGTGCAGAAGTCAACCTTGTCTTCACCTTAACAAAACTTCTCTCCTCTCTCTCCCCATTTGAATTCAACATTCTTCTTTGTTAGCTCAATAAGGGATGCAACAATGGTATTGAAACTTCTTATGAACCTTCGATAAAAGGATGCCAGTCTGTGAAAACTTCTCACTTCAACACAAGTGGTTGAGGTCAGCCATTTAACAATAGCTTAGACCTTCTTATCATTAACTCGTAAGCTTCTTCCGCCAACTACATATCCTAGAAAGACCATATCCTTCTAGCAGAAACAACACTTCTTTAAATTACCGAATAATCTCTTAATATAGAGCACATGAAATACGACATGGAGATGCTTAGAATGGCTCAATAGGTTGGCACTATATACAAGGATGTCGTCAAAATATACCATGACATACTTCCTGATTAGATTTCTTAGCATATGGTTCATCAATCTCATGAAGGTACTCAGGGCATTTGCTAAGCCAAAGAGCATTACCATCCACTCATAGAGGCCATGCCGAGTCTTGAATACAATTTTCTACTCATCTCTTAATGTCATCCTAATATGATGGTAACTAGACTTCAGATCAATTTTACTGAAGACCCTAGCTCCATTCAGTCCATCTAACATGTCATTCAACCTAGGGATAGGTGTAAGCCTTATAATCTGGTTTTTGGGGTTCAAGCAAATCATTCGATCAAGCCCATATTTTATGACGAAACAAGAAATATTTGTAAAAGTGATCCTATAAGTTTAGATTTAGAAAAATAAGTAATTAAATAATTAAATAATATAATAGTGAATTATATATATATTTCCCGTTATTTATCGAAAATGCGTAAAATGAAATCTGATAACTAACGAATCAATAAAAATAAATTATATACATACTAAAAATTATAAAATAACTTAAATAATATTTAGGAGTGTTTATTTGTATTATATATGTATTTACGTGTAAGTAAAAATATACGAAATTACTTAAAATACCTGAAATATATTAAAATAATACTAAATAATTAAAGAAAATATGAAAAAAATGAAGAAAATTTCAAAAATGAGGCGTGGCATGTTGCGAATTGAAGAAAGAAAATCAACCATTTAAAATTGGCTAAATAGAAAGTGTAAATGGAAAAGGATAAGGGATACTTGGCCCTCTAAAAATCAAAAGAAACCCTAAACCTCTTCTATAAATACCTAAACCCATTATAAAATTCATTTTGGACTCTTAGGGATTAAAAAAAAAATTGAGAGAGATTAAGAAAAGAAGAGAGAGTATTTTTAGCAAAATTAGACAAAATAGTGTGCTTTTAGAGCTTATAAAAGAAACCTACATTCGACGACCACCTAGAGAGAAACAGTCACCACCGCTAAATAGTGGACACCATGCCTGGAGTTGTAGACAATGGTGGAGCCACCGTTAGTGGTTGGAAGCTTGTCGATTGGTGAGTTTCGATTTCCCTTCTGAATTTATTTAATTTAGTGAAAATATTAAATATGCATAGAAAATTATGAAATTCGGTTTCCCTAAGTAGCTTTGCATGTAAAATTAGAATATCAAACCATATTTTTAAAATTATAAGTGCTTATATAGGTTCTTTAAGAATAGGCCTTATTTCAACGAATTTTGTATGAATTTTCAAAAATAGTAAATAATGTTATTTCAAGCTAATTTTTGGTGTACATATTCCTAATATGATATATTTAATTTACATAAAAATAATTTTTGATAAAATATATGTTTGGTATTTATTAAAATTATTTTTATTGAATTTGTCATGTTTTTCATATGAAAGAAATAATAGGTTTTTAATTAAATTCCTTAATGAATATGATTTTTAATGACTTATAAAGCTTAGTTATGATTTTTGGAATGTTCAATTTGAATCTTATAATTTTATTTGGTCATTTACCTAATTTAAGTTAATTTTTAGCAAAATAGGACCTAAAATCGATATTTCTAGAAACTAATATATATTAAAATATCTTAATAATTTTCATGATCATAATATAAAAACCATAATTTACTGAGTACAATATATTTTCCGTAGCTTTAATAGAGTTTGGATACTAATTATTATATATTTACCTAGAGTTTATACATAATATGTACTAAATATATAGGTAAAGGGGCATATTTAAGTTAAATTTGTGATTTATGGTTAATTAAGTATAAATTCTAATTTAGAATATAATTAGACATCTTAACATGTTATTGGTAGTGAAAGATAACATATGTAATGTTAAAAGTGTTAAATAGGTGATATAAGTATATAATATATAGTAATACTTAATATATGTATATAGGAAATAAATAAGTGGAAAATATTAGATAAAAATTTATGGAATGTGATATAAATCTGATTTGGAATGTGAGTTTATGAAATTACATGAAAAATGTAGGTTATTCTTACATCAGGAGTTAATTCGATAATTAAATTAGAAATATAATATACCGTACTAATCAAAATGCTGATTAGGAGTTAAAATGGAGATTTAGGATACTTAAGCATAGTTAGATGAATTTCATATATTAGTTCGAGAGGAATTCCTGGGGTTTACAAATGAAAATAATAATCGGAAGCTAAAACAAAACTTGATTTAGAAACTGATTCAAAAACTAAATCAGGAATTAATTTAGAATTAGTTTGGTTATGAGAGATATAGAATTCGAATAATTGAATAAAATCATAATCTTAAACTAAAAACTAATGACTTGAAACTTATATGTATGTATACATATATGTATAAGTGGTTATGTTAAATGTAGATTATTCATAGATTATAATCTAATTCAGAAGTAGAATTCAAATTAGGATTAATATAAGTATATTAGATAGTAAGTCAAAAACCTAAACCAAAGGATATACTCATTAAATAAACCGTAAGAAAAAGGTTAAAAGGCATTTAAAATACTTATAAACAAGAAGTAATAGAGAGAAAAAGGTAAACTAAAACCTAATTCAAAAGCTGAAATTGTAATTGGAATAAGAAACAAATTCGAAACCTGGATAAACAAGAGAAGTAATAAAGACTTAGACCTAAATTACTAAATATAAAAAGATTATAAACCAAAGATAATCATAATCTAAATTACATAACAAAACATATCTATGGTAGTTATGTGGAAACTAAAACAATATTTGTATTTTAAGGAATATCGATGATGGCCTGTATGAGTCACACCTTGAGTGAGCAAGTAAGGAGTGTAAGTAGGTCGGGATAGATACTTTATTGTATTTTGGAGTATTGTTGATAGTCCTCAGAGGCTTGAGATTATACTTGATTGTAGTTGTTAGATAGATGACTGTACGTATGCTTGTATGTGCTTGTTTATGAGTTTGATGATATAATTTTGGTTTACTACTTTAGTTTATATTTGTGTGATTTGTTTAAAATGATTGAAGACCTTAAACTGGATCTAATTAAATATATGATTTGTAATTCTAAATTGAACCTGTATAGCAACCTATTATAGGAAACATTAGGGTTCTCCAGCTAAATACTAACCCCTTCAAAAGGGATAGGGCTGGATAGGATAATGTGTCTCTTCTTTATCCTTAGTCAAACTAAGTGATAGGTGAGAAGGTCGCAACAAAGGTGAAGTCAATGGTTTAAAGGTAATCACAAGAGAAGCGGTGTCTCCATTATACAAGCTTAGGTTTGGTCGTAAGCTATTGTATAAACATGGAAACTCCTTAACCCGAATTTGAACAAGTGTAATTTCTTTAATCTCACGATAGACCAAACAACGTCGTGCGATAGCATTTGCTTGTACATGTATTGCATCTAACAAATTTAGTTGATAATCCTGTTTGTGTTTGATGCATAGTTTTAAGTTTCCATCCCAACTTACTGAGCTGTTGGTTGCTCACATCCCTATAGACATTGTTGCAGGTGCTAGCTAGGAAGCAGCCTATATTTACCTTAAAGCTAGTAACCGTTGGATCTTGGGAAGTGAGAAAATACATCTAAAGAATAGATATATTTCTAAGGTCTTAATTCTTATTTTAGAATCTTCCATTTTCAAATAAAGTATTACTTAAGTAATATAATACAATGAAATCTTGTAAACATTAATTGTAATATTTAAATCCTAATATATATATATATATATATATATTTTTTCATACTTTCTTAGGTAAATAATTTGTTTAATTTATATATTGTTTACCTCAAACTGGGTTAGCCATGGATGCCTTGTGTAAATTAGGTCTAAAATAATAGCTGCAAAGGTTAATTTCTATCTTAGAATGGTTTATACGGTGGAACTGTTAAAACTCTGCCACTTTAAGGTATGACAATAGGATACCAATACTTGATCATGATCTTACTTATGGCTCTACTATCCATGTACATACACTAGGTATCATCCATTTTCGGCACAAGAAGCGTTGACACGATACAGGGGCTAAGACTATTCCTTATATATCCTTTTTCCAATAACTCATTGACTTATCTTTAGAGTTCAATAGTTTGTTCGAGGTTCATTCGATAAGCTAGCTTATTTGGTAAGGCAGCGCCGAGTATCAAGTCAATATAATGTTCAATACCTTTAAAAGGGGGTAAGCCATTGGGCAATTGTTCAGGAAACAAATCAACATACTAATCCAATAGCTCCTTGACCTTTAGGGGTAGCTTAATTTGCTCCTTTAGCTCTAGTAGTTGTTTAATCAATAGAAAGGTCGACATGTCGGCCTTAATAGCTTCTCGAAGCTTAGCTTTACTTAGAATCAAGGCCTTCTTGATTTCTCGAGAAAGTTTAGCTTATAGCTTGCTAACTTAACTTAGTATCATAGGGTTCAAAGTAATCTTCTTACCATCTTTCTCAAACACATCGGTGTTCCTAAACCTATCATACATGACCTTCTAGTAAAAAAGCCAAGGTCTACCTAGCAATAATGAGACTCATTTATGGGCAACACATCACAAAGAATTTCATCAGAATAATTCTCAATAGAGATTGACAGCAATACTTGCTAAGTGACATGTAAAGCTCTCCTATCATAGCCAATGCAATTTATATGGCTTCAGGTGTGAGATAGTTGACAACTTGCGTTTCTTAACAAGGTCTGCAAATGTAACATTTATGTAGCTCCCACTATCCATTATAAGCGCACAAACTTGATCATTCACTTTATAAGTGATGTGGAATAAGTTCTCTCTCTAGTCCTCCTTAGTAGATGGTTCTATACTCATCGCTCGTCAAACAACACGAGTTAATTTATCCAGATCCTTAACAAATACACCTTCCTTAACTAGTTCACCATTAACCTCAACCTCTTCTTCCAACTTTCTTTTCTCCTTTGGTTCCTCGTTTGTATTGTCTATTTCAAGTCGCGGGACATCACCCTTGATAATCATTATTCTTCAATTCGAGCATTGAACAGCTATGTACCCAAACCCTTAATACTCGAAGCACTTGATTTAGTTCATTTTTATCTTAGATCTTTGTCCCTTCTCATAAGTTCTTGGCGGCACTTTGTCTTCAATTGGTTGGCTCTTCTATTGAGCTTTAACATCTACTCTCCTACTCAGCTCGACACTTTATTAAGTTTGGTAAGTTCTCTAAATGGGTCAACTTGATTGCATAGGTCGGCTTGCCCTTTCCTACTTTGTCTTTCCATTTGCTAGGCTATTCTTATAGCCTTATCCAATGTAGTAAATTGTTGAAGCTTCATGACATCTCGGATGTCACCCATTAATCCAGTGAGAAATCTAGATATTGTTCGAGCTGATAGTTCGTCCACTTCACATTAAATCATGAGTATTTGAAACTTTTGGATATATTCATCAACAATTCGGCTTTCTTACCTCAACTCTTAAAACCAAGCAAAAGTATCCTGTAAATAAGTATCCAGCACAAACTTGCTTCTAAGTATCCTCTTCATCTCGGGCCAAGTGTTTACTTCCCTATCCTTCTCGTCTCCTCATAATTTGAAAGTTTTTCCACCACATCATGACATAACTTGAGAACTTTACAGCAGTGGTCCTTACTTTCTCATGGTCTTCATATTGGTAATAATAAAAAACACACTCTACCTTCTCCTCTTAATCCAAATAATCATTCGTATTCCTAGAACCATTAAAGCTCAGAATCTAGAGCTTGACATAGTTAGCAACTCAAGGTGCTCAAGCTCGTTTTTCTTCCTTATGGTACTCTTCTTTTCCTTCATCCATATCACCTAAATCAATTCTTCTTCATACATATCCTCCTACTCCTCCATCTTGATCTTGTCAATTTGGAATTTGGGATCTGTTCTTTAGCAAGTCATGCAGCTTAAGGAATGTTTTGCATGGCCTCAGCAGGTCAAAAAGCCAATGCATGAACATCTTTAGTCAGTTCAGCTATAAGGTTAGCTATTTCATCAATTTACTCATCTATACTTCTAGGGATATTTTGGGATTGTCATTTATGGTGGACAATGTTACTATTGTCATCCCAATATCAACATTGACACTTGGATCCATCATACTCTCAATAAAACTCAGTAAGCAAATTCATAATCCACAAAACAATAGAAACTATCCTCTTAAGCCAAACAACTCGTACATACTCTTTTCCATATGAAAGATTAAGCTAATTGTCAACAGAGCAACTACTTCCGAGGAATAACAAATTTAGTCGAAACTTGCTTTGTTTTCATAAGTTCAAAATAGGGTAAAACAGAGTATACAACAATAGCAAACTATTACGCCTTTTTACTTACTCAAACACTCATAGCTAATCTTTACACAACTACAATAAACTACCACAAACAAACCTTCGCTCTAATACCAAGATGATAAGTTGCGCTAAGAGCAAACAAGAGCGATCGTATCGAGGTGGGTCTAAGTTTGCAGAAAGCTTGAAAAACGAGGATGGGAATATGTGAAAACAAAGAAATAAACAAGCAAAATCAATGATTAGCTCCGAGGATATGACGCACTACAAAACTACCGATGACTCAAGGATCAACTCGATATGACATACGAGTTAGTCCAATGAAGGTATTCGTCACCTAACCTTGCTTAAGGATTTAGATAAGAGTGAAAATAAGCAAGCAAAAATAGTAAGTAATGCTCACAAAAGAGTAAAGTATATTCAATATTAAGATGTCTATGATTATTATTGTGTGGTTACTATTACAAAAGGGTATTTATACTCTAAAAGTTAGGGTAACTTACCCTAAATGGAAAGGACAAAAGAGACATTGCCTAAACAAGTAACGTATAAAGAATAATAAAAGGGTACAAATGAAAATTCAAAAAAATTGATGCTTGGTGCAGCAAAATTCTTTCACGTGGGACTGGACACATGGCATTTGTTCATCAGGGGTACTTCTGGTAGAAATAGATAAGTAGTATAGTTAGGATGGTGATTGTTGGTAGAGATACCAAGCAAACCTAAGGGTCCTTCCAAGACATATGGGTTCGGAAGTGTTTTAGGCTTCTCGGCATTAATACTGTCAAGTTGCTAATCGGCATGGTTATGGTTAAGCAGACATGTGAAAAGTACTAAGTTGTCAGTAGAGCATATTTTAGGTTAACATATGATTATTGATAGATGAGAAGCTATTCAGCTAGGCATGTAGAGTTGGTCAACAATGAGGATCAGCTCAACGTTAGTAGGAATTGGTTGGAACAATAGAATTCGCTTCGTCAATTCTTCAAGTCCTCAAGCTCAGGTATGGGTTAAGGGTTCAGTTGCTTAATTCCTATCACCTACATTAGATTCGGATGTATTGATGTCAAATGTTAGGATCAGTTTTCTTTACATAGTCGTTTAAACCACTTCATCAATAGATCTGAGACTTGTCCCATTTCCTTGTTTTGTGTTTTTATTTTATTTTTGCTTAAATTTTTTTTTTGTCTAAATGGCAATAATATCCTTTGTTAGTAATTAATAGGAGTTTCAATTATAATAAAATACAACATTGAATATTAAGAGCCTTGTTGAGCAAGTTTATTCTCTATTAAGGTCTTATTCTTATCAATCTAAAGATTAAAGTAAACGACCCATCTACTTGATCCATGCTTAATATCAAGCCAAGTAAGTACAATTCAATCTTTATAGGTATGTAATATCTAGAAGAGAGACAATTGTATCCATTCATAATCGAAACAAAAATTTATATTTCTTGTGTGGTCTTGTTTATGTCTTAATTAATTGTTGAATGGTGGGACACCAACATGCGTAGCATGTAACCATATTGATAACTTATTATTTTCATTCATAGTATAACATAAATCTCTAACTATTTATTAGTAATTTTCATTTACTCCTTTATAGTTTTACTTACAAGTGTAAATAGTTGCAACATCGAGGATCAAGCTTCATCTGATATGTTCTCTACTAGTTTTATAGGCTCATATTGATTAAGAATTTTAGTTTTAGACTATACTATCACGTGCGAATAGATGATCATTGTGTGAGTTTGTACAAATGACATCGACATGATTAGTGGTACCTTTACTATTATAGAAAAATCTCATATATTATGTTTTTGCTTATTGGTATGTTTTGGAGTAGCTTAAGTAATGGATGCCTGGCCTATGTTACAAATGTAATAATTGCTAACTAGTTTGCTAATATCATAATGTGATAACATCGTAGGTTGTTATTACTATGTTGTCGATAAAACTTATTATACTATATGTGTTAGGGAAAATGTTACTTCCCAAATAAGTAGAGTCGTAACAGTTCGTCCATGTTAACTATTCTAAGATAGAAGTTGATTTCAACAACTGTTATCATAGACCCAGTCCATATAAGGTGTACTTGACTCAACCGCTTTAAAGTGTGAGCTTGGTATGTGGTATAATCATTTAAAACAATTTTTTAAAAAAAGACCTGTAGAGTTAAAACTTAAGTTTAAAATTATAATCATAAGTAATACATTATAAGAAAAAGTTTCACTTCGAAAAGAGACTTCTAAGACCACAGATTTAAATTAAATACATTGTAGACCAAGTGTTGAAAACTGTTGGGCCACCTAGGGAGATCAATTAGTTTTCCTAAACAAGATATAAAATTTTAAAAAAGAAAAATAAAGTCTAGTAATGTCTTCTTTGTCCTCACTCCTTGACTTCATCAGCTGTTAATTAGAGGATTGGATGAGGCTTAGTTTACAACTCTGAACTTACAAAAGAATCGACATGAGAATGAACGACAATTGGCTCATTAAGTAGGACAGAGATAAAAGTATGCATTTAGTACATAACAATCAGGATTTTCAATCAAGTTAGTTAAATGCAATGCATGTATGACGTAATCCAGTCCATTATGAGGTTAGAGGAATTATATCAACTCTAATCTAGATCGAGGAGTTTGATGTTACGCACTTATGAATTGAAGCCAAATTAGGCTTTATGCAATAGAGAACACCCTTTAATCAAGACTATTTTAGAATCATAATCCCTAACCTTATCGCAACTTCCTCTCTTGTCACTTAGTTCGACTAAGGGTAAGGAAATAACTATTTCAACTATTTTCATTGAATGATCTATATTTGGCGTAATCATCATAGCCATTTTTCCTAATGGATTACGATGCATGTCAGGTTAGAATTTATGCCGAGTTGAAGTTAGTTTATTTTTAGGATGATCAACCACATACAATCAATCTTAATAAAATAGTATACACAAAACAATACATCATGGAGCTTAGCTCTTATTGTAACAAACCAATATCCAAGTATATACGCTGTATATGTGCAAACAACTAAACTATAACCAAGAATAATAATATACTAAAGTCTCCAAGTATTTTAAAATAATACTCCGAAATGCTATAAGGCATTGATCTCACCTACCAGGGGCACTTGGTTATTTTCAAAACATTAAGCTTCTTGCTTTGGCTCCTCCTTTAGCACTTCACTTAATCATAGTGTATACGATACCTAAGTTATTTTATGCCATGTATAAACTAAATTAACAACTCACTCGTATGTAGACTTTAGATTTTTTATGACCTTTTTTTAGCATAAATTTTATTTTGGGTAACTTTTGACCAAATCTCCTACTTTTTCCTTCGTCATAGGGTTTCCCCAATATATCCTCTATGTAAGCTTTTAATCAGCTCACTACTTTATAAATGTTACATAAATCTACTTTGCTCAACACTACATAGCGATTCCAAAATAAAAGGTCTAATCATAGTACTTGTTTAATGCCTATATTGTCAATTCACTCCCTATTTAGACACACAATTCATCATATACATAGAGATGCTAAGAGGTTATTTCTCATACATAAAGCACAGCCTCTGGCCTACCTAGTAGTTCCATAATGAAAGGTCTAATCATAATACTTATTTAATGCCTACATTGTCAATTCACTCCCTATTTAGACACATAACACATTTAGGATAAAGGAAAAAGGGTCTCAATTAAAATTAAGAAGAATAAAAAAAATTGAAAAAATATCCAAAAAAATGAATAATGGATTCCTATGTCATTTCTAACATTGATAAGTTGCATTGAATGGTTCTTTTTTTTGGGGGGGGGGTTGAGTTTGGGGGGTGGGTGAGGGGGTATGACTTTAAATTATTTAGAGAAGGCCGTTTGATCTTTTGCATTGGGTCTAAATACAAAAAACGTTAAATTAGGCTTGAATGAAAAATTAATTTGTACAAGACTAAAATTTGGCTTAAAATTAGGTTTAATGTTATTTATTTCTTAAAAAAAAAAAAAGGAAAGAGAGGGTGGAGGACTAGACCAGGTGTAAAACCTAGTCTGTTTATAGAATGTAACAAGGCTAAAGGCCTTAATTGTAAGCCTAACTCACGCAGGTAAGCACGAAAGCACCTACTTTCTTTTTTTCAACCATACACATGAAAGCACTTACTTTCTTTTTTTCAACCGTATACATGAAAGCACCTACTTTCTTTTTTTCGACCGTACACATGTAATACTTGTGCTAGCCAAGCACGTCGTCACATAAATGTGACGGTGCAATTTTCTTCTCCTTTTTGTCCTTTTCCCCCAATTTCCCCAAGTGTTTTCTCCTTCATTCCAACTCAATGGCTCATGTTTGAGCCACTTTATCATGTGATTTCCACATAATTCTACCTAATTTTTTTGTGGAATCGTACTTAGCCTAGTTTTGAAGTCTACTAATTTTGTGTCTAAATTTGTTTATTTCCTTATCAAAATCAAATCAAGAAAATCATAAAGAACTTAATGTCTGAAATTTTGGTTCTACTATGATTCTTCAAATCTAAACTTCTATTGAAAATTTTGAAGATTCTATGTGACTTATAGGGCAAGTATAGGTATTAATGAACATATTTTGATTAATAATAATGCAAATTCGTAATCAAATTCAAATTTCTTTTTTGGTCAAATGCGAGTTTTAATTCTCTAAATTCATGGCGTTTTTAGACTTGCCTTATTTAAACCAAGCTTGAACTAGTATAAATTGGCCTCCCAAACATCTTTTTTGGCATCAACTCGCTCTCTAATCCACTCAAACACTCATACTCAAAGCTTTCTCTCTCTATAAGGGTTCGATTTTTCTCTCTTTAAGCAATTTCTCAAGCTTGAGATCTTTTTGAGCAAAAATACTAGTAAGGTTGAGTTACCCAAGTTCTAAGCTTTTGAACTTGGTCTTTCTTACCCCTTGTTATGGCCTCCATTACTACAACCAATGAGCTCCACTATCAAAACCCACAACCAAAATCTTAAAACAACACCACCATCGCCGTTTGAACAAAACCACCTACATGGCTAAACTCTTTGTGTACAAAAACCTAAGACCCAACATCTTTCCTAAGCTTAGTCGCTATCGTGCCTATTACCCAACCACCACCGTAGCGATCGACTTTCAAAAACCCCCCAAGCATCACCATTTGGCAGTGATGTCTTCCTATAAAAAAGAAAAAAAATCACCACCAAAAGGCCTATATCAAGCTTGGCTAGCCACCCTTGCTCCCCCTTCGCATGCATATGTAACAAGCACGTGCAATCTGGATTTGCACCCGCATTGACCCAACGATCTAGTCTAAATCTCTCTTTGCATCTCACGTACAACCTTGATCCATGCCTAGTCTTGTCCTTTTTTTTGTATTTTTATTTTTTTTTATTCTTCTTTCTTTAATATTTTGTACTATTGTAAAAAAAAATGAGTGAAAAGGAAAAAGAGAAAGAGAAAGAAAAAAAGAAAGGGAAGCTCTTATTTATTTATTTACCACCTCATTTAGACTTCTTCCAAAAAGTAGACACCTAAAAAAAGTTTTAAGATTCTTTTAGAAATTTTCTTTAAATGAAAAATAAAATGGCTAAGAAAAGTAAGCTCAACCAATTTTTAAAATTAAAATAAACCTACAAATTGAAGTTTTATGAACGAAATATGGAAAGTATAACCCTGAATGGCGGGTACATAGGCACTTGTAAGGAACTACAAGGCGACTTAAAAAATGAAAATTTTTAATTTTCCTTTTTGTAAACAAATTTGATTTATTATTGTCTTTTTTTTTAAATAGATTCAATTTTACTTATTAAACTTAAAATTTTTGCCTCCCCCTTTATTTTTCATTTTAGGTTATACGGTCTTAAATTAGAAAAGTTTAAAAAATGGAAAATTAAAGAAAAACCCCCTAAAATGAAGAAATTTAGAAAAATAGGAGTTCTAGGAAAACTTAGAAAAAATAGGAAAATAGGAAAAAGCACAAAAAATAAGAAATTTAGAAAAAATATAAAAAAATAAGAAATTTGAAAAGCTACAAAATAAAATAGGGAATTTAAAAAATAATAAATTTTTAGATTGTTTAAATAGAATATAATTTTAATTTCAATGGTTTTGAATAAAAGGTTGTTGGGTTTAGGCTTAAATTTGAATCTAACTCAGGCTAACTTGGTTTATATGTACAATTAATTACACATATGAATAAAAAAAAACCAATAGCTTAGTTGGATAAGCACTTGGACTTGATATTGCATATAACTTTGAGATCCTAGATTCAATTCATGGAAGGTGCAAAATGTATCTTTTATTTTCTTTTTTCACTTTATCGATATGTCATAGCCACGTCACTGGCCACGTCATCATCACGTCATTTGCTAACTCATTTCTAAGTGTAGTAGACACACTCCGGCATATTCATACACGCACAGCTATGTATTTAGTATCACATATTATCCAGGTTCATCTAATCCAAAAGTGGAAGAAAATCATATAACATTTAATTTTTTTCATCCTTAACTCGATCATGACACCTATAAATAGAGATTTAATCTTCATTTTCAAAACACAACGAAAACTTCAAAACACTTTAGAAAAACAAAAATTGAAGTTTTCTCTCTCTAACATGGTTCCTTACTCTCTAGAATAGCATCCTCTACTGTGTTTGTTGACGAAAACTACCACCATCGAATTTCACGAGCCAACTAAGCTGACTCCAAGCCGACTAAGCTGAAGTGAGCCGACCAAGTCGAAGTGAGCCAACTTTAAGCTGACGAAGTCGAAGTGAGCGGACCAAGCCGATCCAAGTCGAAGTGAATAGACTGAGCCGATTTAAGCTGAAGTAAGCAAACACAAGCCGAAGTGAGCCAACTCCGAGCCGAAATGAGCCAACCGAGCCAAAATGAGTTGACCGAGTCGATCCAAGTCGAAATGAGTCGACACGAGCCGACCGAGTTGAAGTGAGGCAACTCCAAGCCGACCAAGCCGAAATGAGTCAATTGAGCCAATCCAAGCCTAAGTGAGTCGACACGAGTCAACCGAGCCGAAGTAAGCCGACTCCAAGCCGACCTTCTTTTTTTTTTTTTATTAATTCACTTGTTTATTTGTAAATGTTATAAATGAGAAAAAGAAAAAAGAAAGAGAAGAAAAAAAAAAAAGAGGAAAAGAAAAAAAAAAGAGAAAGGAAGTAGTCTATTTATTTATTTTAATATAAATAGATAGAATAAGTATAGAAAAAAATAAAATAAATAAATAGGTTAGTAAAAAAAAAATCGTTTTGGCACTTAGAAAAATTGAGTTTTCTAAAAATAAATGAAAATAAATAAATCATTTTTCAAATTAGAATCATTTAGAATTTCCAAAAATAAAATCCAATTTGAGACCCCTTATAATCTTTTCTCAAATCAACTCAAAATGGGTAAAAATGTAAACCTGGCAATTTTTCCAAAGTTAAAATTAATCAACCTACTATATTTTCATTAAAAAAACTACATACATCTGATCCTGAATAACGGGTACATAAGCACCCGTACGTAAGTATGGGGGCGACTTAAAATGTAGAAGTTTTATTTTTTCCTTTTTAGATATTTATGTGAATTGATCAATTTAGTCGCGTGTATTATAATTAGTTGTTTTACAAATTAAAAAGGGTATATTTAAAAAGCGAAGTTAAATTCGGAAAGTTAAAAAGTGGTACCCGTTTAAGGTTTAATAAATTAGTCCCTGGACTTAAATCTCTGGTTTTCGAAAAAGCCGTTTTTACAAATTGTTTTTTTTTTCTTTTTTAATTGATAGACCGGTATCTAAGTTATAACTAATTCACCTAATTGGTTATAATTTAACCCATTTTCCAGACTCCAATCGAGTGGCAACTCAAAACCCTTTTTAAATTAAAAGAAATGATTTTCTTTAAATCCTAGTTGAGGATCAGTATTAAACGGGTAGGGTTTAGTATTGATCGACTTAGAGAAGACCTAATATTATAAAAGAACTGAGATGGTGAAAAACTAAGCTCAACATATGTTAAAAGGGATATTTTAAAAAATAAAACTAAATTCAGAAGGTTTAGGTAGTATACGTTCAAGTTTAATAGGTTAGTCTTTGAACTCAAAATCTTTAGTTTCGATTTTTTTTTTCAAAATTGATTTTATTGAAGACTAGTACCTAGATTAAAATTAATCTACCCAATTAGTCTTAATCTAACTTTTTTTTTCTCGATTTGATTGAGTGGCAACTCCAAATGTTTTTCAAAGATTCAAAAGAAATTAAATTTTCCTTAAATCTTAGTCAAGAGTAAATATCAAATGGGCAAGGTTTAATATTGATTGGATTAAGGAAAATAAACAAAAAATTGAAATTTCATGTTTGATAGCTTGGCAACTCCATTGGAGACGTCAATAAGGCTAGCCACTTAAGACCTTCCAAGATTGGAATTATCTTTCAAAATACCCTTTCTAAATTATATTTTCTTTATTTATATATTGTACTAACCCATGTAAATTAATTAGGCACACATATTGGGGGGATTTATTATGTATGGTAGATACGATTAGAACCAGACTGTCCTAGAACCTTAGGAGGGAAACCATTGTGTAAGCTTCAAATGTTGTAGGGTAATTACCTTCCAGGGTTGATCATGCTATCCCACTTAAGCTTTAATGTGATTAATGAACCACTTCCTTGAAAACGTATAAGGTTATAGAGCTTAAAAATCTTGAAAATCGACTCCAATTGTATTTACGAACCTTTTCCCAAAATTGGCAAATAAACATGATGTGGAAAGATAAAAAAAAAAAAACTATAAAGTTTCCTAATTTATTTCTTATAAATATTTTCTTTTCTTTGCAGAATATCAATGTAATTCATATGTAAATAAGATGGTTTTGATGTAATTTTCTTTTTTTATTTTTTGTAGAAAATGGTTAGTTCCTCTCTTATACGATCCTTTTTCAAATAAGTCCATATCTAAGAGCCTTTCTAGCTTAGAGGAATACTTAAGAAATAGTTCTAGTTTTTTAACGCATCCCAGTAGAAGATGATTCAAAATAAGATCCAACCTATCCTTTCGCTACTTAAGATTTAAGCTAATGTCACCATAGTATAGGCTTTGGTTCACTTCTAGGACTCTCAGAATCAATCTTTTTGTTTTAACCCATGTCGACTGAGCCAAATTGTTGAAGAATACTCCTTTCTATTTGGAGTCCCCTTTGTCAAAAGCGGATGGTATGTTCTAGATGCCATAATTGGCCAACCAAGATCTTTAATAAACTATTGGGCCTCTAAAGGTTCATAATCCACAAGATTTGGGTAGATCGCAACAGGAGAATCATTAAGGTAAATGATCTTTTTACCCGATTTACAACCCCATCCAATTACAAACAAGAGCTTTTTTATGTAAACCTTAAAGCTTGACAACGGTATAGGATTAATGCTTACATACTAGTAGCTTTTGGGTCCATTTTGTTTCATAACAAGGCATTTCACATATACCACAAAATTGCTAAGTTAGTAAAACCAATTTTTAGATGGAAGGTCTTACATTCCAACGTTGTTAGTTGAATAAGCCAGTTCACTCAATTGTCTTCAAGAGGAAAAGAATAGAGACTTGAAGACCAATATGGCCTTATTAATTGTTTGATTCATTAGCTATGCTGGGAGCCATAAACTTGACTTCTTTCATAGGAAAGGCATCCAAATGATGAACCCCATTAAGGCGTTTGCTGCTATCATTGCATTACCTGAAAATGTTGCTGCTTATTACTTTCTAGAAGTTTCCCACCAAAGATATCTCTTAAGTTGCCAAATGGATCGAAACAACTAAGCTGAAGAAGAGAAAGAAGATGGAAGAAGAGCCAGGACACCGTAAGAAAAAGAAGAAATAGACTTTAAGGGTTATTTGTAATAAATTTTGAATAATGTATTAGAAATTTCAAAGATGCAATAAAAATCATTTTCTTACCACATCATAATCAATTTGCTAGTTCCCTTCTATGCATTCGCATGCTCTCATATTGCGTTTTTTATTCTCTTATCTTTATTTGTGAATATTCATTGTTGGTTTTGTTAACTTATGTTTCAATAATTTAAAAATGAAAACAAGGAAAAATTTTCTAAGTAGAACTCTCAAACTCATGAAAGTCGTGTCCTTAGGCTTCTAATTTAAAATATTTGATTTCTTTTATAAGTCCTTTTCTTAGTTCTTTCCATTTCAACTCTTTTATCAATTTTCACTTATACATCTTATACTTCTTGTAGGTAACCTTTTAAGTTCCTACAGGTTATCAACGATTGACTGTAAATATGTAGTCTTTAGGCTCTTGTTCCCTTAGAAACGTTTTCCACTATAAGAAATTTTGACTCATTTCTCACAACTTGTAAACTATGTAAATAAGACTTATCCTTGCATTCCACTACTTATTTGTTTTTTAGATAAGTGCTTTTCTCTCTCTTAAGAAGAAAAGTGGTTTTTCAAAAAGAAAATAAATAAAAATAATAAAAAAAACAAGGAGTCGCTAACGGATATGGATTCCTATCAGTAGCAATGACTAGTAGTGGAAATAACGACAACTTTGATGGCACCGAAGTGAGGTTTCGTTCATTAGAGAAAACTACGGCAAAAGAAACTGAACAAATAAACTTCATGGTTGACAACATAGCCTTGCTTAAAGCAGCAACATCGGCAAATAAAGAGCATTAGTATGGGAGGGAAACTATTGATTTCCCAAAAGTCAATCTAGTGTTGAATCTAGATTCTTTTGAGGATAATATAGAATGGTCAATTCAAGACCAATTAACCTAAGGCCCAATCAAGACTGTCTTAAAGAGTAGGAAAGGAAGTTGATCTAACAAATTGATGAGAAGATTAAGGCATTTAGGAGTCATGACGAATTTGAACAGGTTAGTACCGCCAATTTTCTACATATGATAGTGAAGCCTATCTTGAAAAATTCAAAGTACCAGAATTTGAGAAATATGATGGGACTTGATGCCCTAAGCTCCATATCTAGTTATATCTATGCAAGATGGCCTGTTACATGAAAAAAGAGTAGTTATTGGTTCAAAAATTTCAGGATAGCCTCACTTGGCTAACTTTGTCTTAGTATGGCTAATTAGATTTAAGGTAAGTCGATACATGGAATCAATTGGCTCGAGCATTCTTTGAACATTACAAATTCAATGTGGAGATAGCACCGTCTATTTGGGACTTAAGTAATATGAGAAAAGATGACAACAAGTCCTTCAAGGAATATGCCCAAAGATGAAGGGGCATGGTAGCTAAAATCACCTCCCCTTTATCGGAGAAGCAACTGACTAAAACATTTATCCAAACAGTAAATGAGCCATATTTTAATTGTTTTCCTAGGGCAATCAATAATTAGCTTTGCAGATGTAGTTTCAGTAGGCATTCACATAGAGGAGGCAATAAGGATAGGTGAATTGGCTGAAGATCAAATTCTCTTAATAAGTTTAGAAATGGTTATAAATTTAGCAAACTTTAAAACAAAGACGCTCAAAGGTCATCTTACTCTAATCTCGATCTCAATGACTTAACTCCCTCATTAATTGAGAGAGGCAAGAATGTTAAGCCATGTACCACCTTCACTTAGACACAAGCTATAGAGGTTGGATCTTGGCCCACTATGTGAATACCACATGTATTTGATGCATCATTTTACAAGAGAATGTTGAAAACTTAAACACAAAATTCAAGACCTAACTGAGGTTGGGCTACTTCAAATAAACTTTACCAACCCTAATGGACTAGAGATTAAGGTAAATGTTCCTTCGCAATATGTTAGGTTATGCATCAACATGATAGGAATATCTCAATAGAAGAGGGGCAGGAATTTAAGTCAAGGGAAATAGGGGTACTTTGACATGAGCCAAATAACGAGAGGTAGTTATTAAGGAAAGTTCAAAGTACTTTATAATGTTAGAAATTTCCTAAATAAAAGTTCTTTGTTTCTTGAATATATTATTGGGGCAAATAAATGTACATTTTTTGTATCTCATTTTAAAGTTTAGAATGAAAAGAGGCAAGCAAAATCCTAAACACTAACACTAAAACACATCCTGAGAGTTGAGAGTGACATTAAAGTGAGGATATTAGACTCGTTCCTTAAAGGAGATCTATTTTGAATTTGATAGGCGAATTAAAATGACATTAGGCATTCATTTTTCAATATCCTAAACACAAAATCACTTGTCAACCCCATTGAGTGTTTAAAGAGAGTATTTTCAAAATTAAACCTAGTTAAGAACTACTTATAAAGGGGCAATTTGAAGGTAAGGGTCATTAAATTAAAACTAACTTGTGCTTGCTCCAATAACCTCAATTCAATTGTAATTATTACTTCGAGTTACTTAAGATGAAGAAAGGCTTTCGTCCTAAACACAAGCCACATACACCTTAAGTTGTATACTAAAGGAATGGATGATCACCTTTGTCTTGAGGCAAATTGAAAAAAAAAAAAAAGAAGAAACAAAGAAAGAGAGGGTAAAAGGAAAAATGAGAAAATGTAAAAGAAAAAAAAATTGAAAAGTCCTCCTAAACAAAAAAAAAAAGGGAAGAAAATCTACAAAAACAAGGTAGTCAAGTCAAAAGCCCTAAAGCTTGAAAGGATTAAGGGCATGTACCTAGAAGGCCTATTCCTAAAATAAAACCCATCCCTCAAAATGAGAACTCAAGACTCCTAAAATCCAATCCTCAAATTCACTCCTCTTACAATTTAAGGCCTATCCACAATTCCACCCCTCTTTAAAAGCCCTTCTGATTGGAGAAAATAACTCATACTTAGTAGAAGTTACTTTTGAAACTAGGACAAGTACGATTTTAATTTCACCTATAAGGTTTTTGACTAGTAAACCTAGGTTAAAAAGTGATTCTTTCAAAAAATGCCACTTTATTGATATTTATTTTTGAAACCAAAGATCAAAAACCTATATTACATTACTACTCAAAAAGACCTAATAAATTGATTAAAGCGTATCACTTGTAAGATGGACCATAATTTTAGGAACTGTATTCAAGAGTGAAAATTTGAATTGAGAGAAGGTAAGGAAGTCCTCTTAAACTAAACTAATCAATTATAAGATATCATTCTTATGATTAAAAGGCGTTTGAAAGGTCTTCAATAAAAGTTACTGCCCCTATGATCACCCTAAGTAACATCAAAAGATCACTTGCTTTGAGATTGAAAGCTAGTGCCGTAGCCTGAGAATAAAGGATCCTTTGAAGACAAGATTGTCGGGCGATTTAAGTAAAGTCAAGGAAAGAGCACATTGCCAATGATCCGCATATATAGAGAACCCAAACTTGTTAGCAATTTAAAAAAAAAAAAAAGAAACAAGAGAAGAGAAAAGGGACAAGTTTTCTTTAAGTCAATTCCAAGCTGGAATTTTTTTGGCTATGTTTGGCCCTAGTGCCGAGTTTTATTACCTTCAAGCATTTTTTCCCAAGATCTTATCCCAACATGAGTCTTACCCCAGTTCTTCTTCTTACTCAGTCTTAGTGACAATTTTTATCAATTTTCGGATATGTACCTAATTTCAAATAAAAGGGACTCGATCCCTAGTGTTCAGTCCAAGGTTTCCAATTGAGTGTAAAGTCAATCTTCATTGATTTGAGTCTCAAATAACCAGTTTGAGTTTAGTCTCTCTCTCAAATCAACCTTTGGGATCATTTTTGCCCATTATGGGAACTGTGCCCTATTGTCTAACTTAAGGAACTTAAGGAAACTATCTAATAGAGGAAAATTTTCAAAGAAGTTGAAATTTGATCAAATTAAATTTGTGAAGGTTTCACATTTTCTATACCTATCAATCTAAGATGGTGTTTTAGTCTTTATTAAACCCATTAATTCAAGATGGTGCTACACTTATCAGTCCAAGATGATGTTTAAGTTTTTGCTAAAACTCATCAATCAAAGATGGTACTATGCCCATCGGTCCAAGATGGTCTTCAGATGTTTGCTATCTTCATTAATTCAAGATGGTGTTCAAGTTTTTTGCTAAAGGCCATCAATCTAAGATGGTGCTATACCCATCTGTCTAATGTTTGCCATACCTATCAATTTAAGATGGTGTTTAAGTTTTTGCTAAAGCCCATCAATGCAAGATGATGGTGTTTAGATGTTTACTAAGCCCATTAATCTAAGGTACTGATATTTTTTCTTAAGCCCATCAATATAAGATTGTACTAAATTTGTCAATCTAAGATGGTGCTATTCTCATCAATTTAAGATCGTGTTTAAATGATTGCTGGTGATAAATTTTTAAATAACCATCTATCCAAGATGACCATTTAAAATTTACTTTGTTTTCTCTAAAACCACCATATTTTATTTTCCATCCAAGACAGTATCTTTAAGGTTCTGACCAACTCATAGAGTGTTGTCCCTTCTCACCTCTCCTTTAGAGTTATAGTCAACTAGTAAGGCACTATACCATAAAAAAAAAAAAAGCATTCTTTTGTCTCGATTAGTTCTTAGAATGCCTTCTTTCTCTTCTAACATATCTTTCATTGTTCATCTAAATTCCCATTGGATCAGGCGTGAGTTATTTAGCTATTTGTACCACTACTTAGGGCAGGTATATCCTTAGGGCAAAAATGGTGTTTCTTTTGTTTTTGTGGTAAAGTTTTACTTAAATTTCGCTGCAAAAAGGGCCATGATGGTCTCTAATTAGAGCTTCCGAATTTTAAAATTTATAAACTTATATTCTATCCTTAACTCAGTTCAATAAGCAAGTGTACATATCATTTTATAGCACGTATGAGTATATGGTTGTCTTCACTGGGAAAAAAGATTCAAATACTAGTACTAATTACTCTTCCTATTAACTAACAACCCAATTTATCAAATGATGAAAAGATTAAAATATCTAATTTACTAGTTACATTACACTAATCCATCTCAACTACTACAAACACTATTAATATTATAATGATTAACATACAGACTTGCTTTATCACTTAGCATGATACTACTAATATATTTTTTTTGTCTTAATACTTGTTGTCTGTGAGAAATTACAGATATGTAAGCATCCTTCTCATAATTACTTATTTCTAATCCTAATTGTGTCTATTAGATTGATTAAGTTCAATTTACCATAACTAACAATTATTAGGAATCATGCATTTATTCATACCAAGTTGATATTACAAGTCCTAAGTACTACTCATACATGATGAGATAACAAAATGTAGAAATAACAAAGAAATTAACATAAGACAAGTAAGAAATACAATCCCATTCTTAATTCCACTGTAGAAATCTTTACAACAAATGAATGTCGAATTCCCATTGGCTTTCTTGAGTAATTTCGAGAAAAGTATGGTACAACACTATATTGAAAAGGGAATTACAATGTATACAAAGATGAAAGACTTGGTTTGATGTTAGTTCGTCAATTGATGTTTTTAATGATGTTTATTCTTAACAATGTTTATTTCAAAAGTTATGGTATATTTATATTTTTCCTATTAAAGGACTCGAATCTACCTCTTCAAAGCATCACTTGACGTTTTCTACATATTGGTTCACGTGAAAAAGTTGAAGAAGAAGAATTGCGTTCCTCCCATCATGCTTATGATTCAGACGTGATCATCTCAAAAAACAAGATTCTTCAACAATCACAGCTGTAATAGTGGAAGTGAACTCCTCATTGCTTCATTATAACTCATCACGCTTGTGATTGAGGGCATGATCACCCTTTTATTATGTGATCACGGCCGCAATTGATAGGGGGACCATTAGTGCTTTCTCAATCATGCCCATGATAAAGGGTGTAATCAGTGTTAGTCAATGCAATCATTCTTCATCACGCCTGTGATTGAATAATTCTTATTTCTATTTCAAAGTTTTCTTTTCCTCATGGTTGTGATTGACTTAAAAGTCATTGTTCTTGTATAAATTTCATCCCTTTGCTCATGATTCATTTGAATTGAATATATTATACGATTAAGTACCAAAACTTGATAATTAAATCACAATTATAAACAATTTTATGCCTAAATATGCCTTGAAAGTGTAAAGTAATTTACACTTATCAGGGTAGCTGTAGATATCTCATTTTTGCCCTTCCATAATATATTTTAGGATAAAGGAAAAGGGGTCCCAATTAAAATTAAGAAAAATGAAAAAATGAAAAAATACCCTAAAAAATGAATAATAGAGTCCATGTCATTTTTAGCATTAATAGGTTACATTGAATGGGTCTTTCTTTTTTTAAGGTCTTTAAATTATTTAGAGAAGGCCATTTGATCTTTAGCATCAGGTCTAAATAAAAAAATAGTTAAATTAGGCTTGAATGAAAAATTAATCTATATAGGACTAAATTTTGGCTTGGAACTAGGTTTAGTGTTATTTATTTATTTTATTTGTTTATTTCTTAAAAGAAAAAAAAGAGGGTAGGGAACTGGACTAGGTGTAAAACTTGGTCCATTTATAAAATGTAATAAGGCCAAAGGCCCTGATTCTGAGCCCAACTCATGCAAGTAGGCTTGAAAGTGCTTGCTTTCTTTTTTTTAGCCACGTGTGTGCAACACATACATAGGCTAGTTATGTTGTCACATGAACTTGAAAGCGCAATTTTCTTCCCCTTTCATCTTTTTTCCCCTAATTTCCCTAGGTGTTTTCTCCTTCGTTCTAGCTTAGTGGCTCACGTTTGAGTCACTTTATCATGTGATTTCCATATGATTCCACCCAAATTTTTTGTGGAATATGTGCTATACTTAGCCTAGTTTTGAAGCCTACCAATTTTGCATCTAAATTCATCAATTTCCCCATCAAAATTGGATCAACAAAATCATAAAAAAACTTAGTATTTGAAATTTTAGATCCACTATGATTCTTCAAATTCGAACTTCTATGGAAATTTTCTAAGATTCTATGTCACTTATAGGGTAAGTACATATACTAATGAACAAATTTTGACCAATAGTTAATGCAAATTTGTAATCAAATTCATACTTCTTTTATGGTCAAACATAAGTTTTAATTCTTTAAATTTATGGCGTTCTTGGACTTGTCATGTTCGAACTAAGCTTAAACTAGTATAAATTAGCCTCCCTAACATTGTTTCTAGCATCAACTTGCTCTCCAATCCACTTAAACACCCATACTCAAAGCTTTCTCTCTTTAGAAGGGTTCATTTTTTCTCTTTAGGAAATTTCACAAGCTCGAGATCTTTTTGAGTAAAAAAACTAGTAAGGTCGAGTTCCTTAAGTTTTAAGCTTTCTAACTTGGTCTTTCTTACCCCTCACTGTAGCCTCCATCACCACAACCAATAAGCTCCATGATCGAAACCTTAAACCATCATCTTAAAATACCACCACCGCTGCCTTTTGTTCAAACCCGCCCATACGGCTGAACTCCTCGTGTCCAAAAAACCAAGACTTAACCTCTTTCCTAAGTTGAGCCATCACCATGCCTATAGCCCAACCACCACTACAGCGACCAACTTTCAGAAAACCCCCAAACACCACCATTTAGCTGCGATATCTTTGTTACGCCCCGAAGTCACAAAGTCGCGAAGTCGCAACAGTCCCGCCGTGTAAACCATTCTATGATAGTAACTGGCTTCACAGTGCCTACCATAGACATGATCTACACAAGGCGTTGACGACTCTTCACTTTGAAGTAAACAGTTCGATTAAATGTTTAACTACAATTATGGTAAATATCACAAATTTTGAATAAACATATATAATTATATGTAAAGTCCACAGAACTTCTCAGGAAATTCTACAAAAACACAACGGTTTACTAGTTTACATAATAACTATCAGTCTTTCATCCTTAACTACAAAGGACACTCTAACTACACATCATTACTAAGTAAATTGATCCTCACACCTCTGGCTTCAAAAGGACTAACCTTTGAGTAATTGTAAGGCGGCATAATACTTAAAGTGTTTAGAAATTAGGACCTGCAAAAGGATCTATAAGGGTATGAGCAACTATAGCTCAGTAAGTTGAATTAGAAACTCATGAATACATACAAACACAAACGAGATTATCAAGCAATTATTTTCATGCAATGTAGCAATCAAGTGTCATCGCATAACATAGTCTAGTCCGTTGTGAAATCAGAGAAATTTCACCCACTCTAATCCGGGTTGAGGAGTTTCTATGTTATGCAGTAGCTCACAACTAAACCTAAGCTTGTGCAATGGAGACCTCGTTCCTCTCGTGACTACCTTTGAACCATTGACTTCACCCTCGCCACGACCTCCTCTCCTGTCACTTAGTTCGACTAAGGATAAAGAAGGGACCATTATGCAATCCTGCGCTATCCCTTTTAAAGGGGTCGGTATTCGGTTGGAGAATCCTAATGATTCCCTCACAGGATGCAATGCATGACATTTTTGGTCATTAGAGACGAATAAGATTAAATTTCATT
Source organism: Lumnitzera littorea (assembly GCA_024138015.1). Classification (NCBI taxonomy): domain Eukaryota; kingdom Viridiplantae; phylum Streptophyta; class Magnoliopsida; order Myrtales; family Combretaceae; genus Lumnitzera; species Lumnitzera littorea. Next base: position 12,202,512 of record JAMXBB010000012.1, on the reverse strand, counting down.
TGGGGTTTTCAAATAATTTACACCAATTCAATCATAACACAGAATCCATCATACCACAATTTCAGTATGAATTCAGATACATCAAACACATGCGTAAACTACTTACAGTCACAATCATATACAATCCTAAGTCTCCGTGTACCATAAAAATAATACTCCATTACAATAAGTAATAACCCAACTTACTTGGAATTTCTTAATTGCCCGATCACTTAGTTGCAAGTTGATTCGTCTCTAAGTATTTTATAATACAAATAGGTCTTTTTAGTACTTATACTTTAAGGATTCATATTCTAAATTATAATTTAACTCATTTTTTCCCATGTATACCTATTATGTATTAATGATTTTTTCTATCTTATTTCGAGGTTCGGATCTTAAATTAGATTTTAGTTTTGATTCCGAAGTCTTAAATATGCTCGAATTCTAATGTAAAATTAATCGCATTAAGCTCGAGTATTCTAATATCCTATTGAGTCTTAATTTAATATTCTAAATTATTCGGTACACGTTAATCCTAATTGGGGTATCGGATTTATTCCCGATGTGAGAAAATATTACATTTTTTTATACAATTAAATTTTCTTTCAGATTTAGTATATTTTGATTTTTATTATAATATTATCTAAATTACCCTAATTTTTCAGATTTATTAAATTTTCAATTCGTCATATTCCTAATTTTCTACAATTACTACCTAATTTCCTAAATTAATTATACTTAATACTCCAAAGGCTAGGATTAAGTTTCCACATCAGAGATTAACATCCTTAAACATCTAATTACTATCTAAATTAGCAATTAGTATCTTAATCACTTAATTAACTCAAAATTACCCAATTTTTCCATCATTTTAGGGCTAAAAATTAACTTAAAAATTTCGAAAATTAATTTTTAAAAAATGGCTTCATAGCACTATTATATATCACTTAAGCAAAAAAAAAAATTAAGCTTTAAACTACACTCCTAAGTCTATTTATTTCTAGTTCTAATCATGCTCGGTTTTGCTTAATTTGTTAAGAATCCTATATTTTCAGATGTGATTAAACTAAATCACTATTTTTTCCTAAATCTACATACAATAAAACCTCAGAATAACAAGTTTCATAATTTTCTAAGCAAAATAACTAATTTTAAGAAATTATACAAAATCGGAGCAGATAAGGGACTCACCCGATTCAATGCTTTTTAGCCATCTAACTCCGGTCTAAGTATGTTAGCTGGCCTAGATGGTGGGTCTGGAGTGGGTGGTGGTGGTGGTGGCTCGATCCCAGGTAGTGGTGAGGTGTGGGTTTGGCTCACTAACCCAACTGCACAGTTTTCCTTTCTTTTTTTTTTCTTCTGGTTTTTCTCTTGAATTTTTGAAGTTCTCTATTTTTCACTGATTCCTAATTGTCCAAAAGAGTTCTGTGAATTTTTTCCCTATTTATAGAGCTTGGTGATAATTAATGTGCATTAAATTAGATAAAACATTGTCCAAATTCCTTAATTTTTGGCTTTTGTGTTGCTTGATTCTAATTGGCTAATTTTTCTTCTTTAGATCCTAACTTGCCACGACTAGATTTTCATCATTCCCTATCCCTCTGATTTTTCCTCAATTAATTAATAATTTTCTTTAATTATTTACTAAGTTTTTGGCCAATTTAAGCAATTTCGCGTATTTTTATCTATACGTAAATTCATGTGGGGTATATGTGAACATTTCTAATTATTATTTAGGTCATTTTATAATCTTTAGTATACATATTATCTATCTTTAGTGATTTATTAGTTATTAAATTACACTTTTCACCTTTTCGGTAATTAACAATTATTATACTTAAAATTTGAAAATTTTATAGTCTCCTATTTTATTACTTATTTTCTTAAATTCAAGTTTACGGGGTCGTTTTTACTAATTTTTCTATCAATGGTTTATAATTTGGGTTTAATCGAATCCTTTAACTGATCGTCCTAAACCTTGTGTTCTAAGTTCAATCATACGGTCACTTAGCTTAACTTTATGGCTTACAATCTTCCTTAGCTCTATATTCTCTAATGAAAAAAAAAACACATAAAATCAGTCTTTCCCACAAAAAAAATCACCGGCAAAAGCCCTGAATTAAGCTTGGCTGGTCGCTTCTACTCCCATTCCCCCTTCGAATGCATATGTGACAAGCATATGCAATTCGAATCTATACCCGTAACCAACTCGACAATCTAATCCATATCTCTCTCTCTAACTCGTGTGCAACCCTGATTTGCACTTAGTCTAGTCTTTTTTTTTATATTTTTTTATTTATTTTTCTTTCTTCTTTATTTAATGTTTTGTACTATTGTAAAAAAAAAAAAGAAAAAGAAAGAGTGAAAATGAAAAAGAGAAAGAAAAAAGAGAGAAAAAGTTAATTTATTAGTTGCAATGCATGTGCAATCAAATGTCACTGCACGACGTTGTCCGGCCTGTCATGAGATTAGAAAAATTGCGCTCACTCTAATCCGGGTTGAGGAGTTGCCATTAATGCAACAGCTCACGACCAAACCCAGGTTTGTGTAATGGAGACCTTGCTCCTCCCGCGACTACCTTCGAACTACTGTCTTCACTCTCGCTGCGACCTCCTCTCCTGTTACTTAGTTTGATTGAGAATGAAGAAAGGACCATTATACAATCCTGCGCTATTCCTTTCGAAGGGGTCGGTATTTGGCCGGAGAGTCTAAGTTCTCCTAATGGGTTGCCATGTATGTCCGATTATGATTACTGGTCGTATATTTAATTAAGTCCAGTTTAGGGTGATCAATCATTTTATACAAATCATACAATACATGCCAGAGTAACAAACAGAATTATAGCATTACCCATAATCAAGCACATGCACACATCCAACTATTTAACAGGCACAACCAAGCATAATCTTAAGCCTCCAAAATACAGCATTGTATTAATCCCAACTTATCTCGACTCCTTGCTCACTCACTTGAGGTCCGACTTGCTCAGGTCATCGCCGATCATCTCTATAACACAAACATGGTTTCAGCTTTTCATATAATTATTATAGGTTCATTTTATCCTATAACGCTTATTGTTATGTTTTGTTTAGGGTTTAATATACCAAATTATCTAAGTTTTAAGTCTTTTACAATATTATAGGGTTGGGGTTAGGTTCAGATTCAGTTTTCGCATCGATTTCTAAATTAGGTTTTAGTTCGATTTTTAAGTATTGTTTCATACTCGAACCCTAGAAATTCGTTTCAACCCATAATGTGAAATTAACCACATTACTTTTCGATCTCTTAAATACTATCATTACCCCTAGTCAGTATTTATTTTACTCGGTACATTTAAATCCATATTAATGTACCGAATTCACTTCTAATGTGAAAAATTTTTATATTTTTCATATAATTACATAAATTCAAGTTTCCTATCAGATTTATTGTACATTTTTATTATTATCAAAATATTAATTTTTATTATACTATTTTCTATTTATTATATTTCTAATAATTACATATTATGTATTATTACATTTTATGTATATAATACACTTCTAATATTTCTATCACTCTAATTATCATCTCTAAACATCAATTATCATTTTAAAATGTCTAAATTCATCCTAAATCAGATTTTACTCCTAATTACCCTAATTTACAAAATTAACTTAAAATTTACTATTTTTTTTCCTATTACTCATTTACTACATAATTAACCTAATAATTACATCTAACACCCTAAATGCTACAAGTATCATACTCCATCAGATTTCAACATCCTAAAACATTTACTTATTCACTAAATCAGTAATTAACCATCTGATTACTTTATTAACCCTAAATTACTCATTTTATGCCTTATTTTAAGGCCTAAAAATTATCTAAAAATTTTAAAAAGTAATTTTTGAAAACGGGCTACATAGTACTATTCTATATCATCTAAGTAATCTACACAAAAAATTTGGGCTCGAAACTATACTCCTAAGGTCATTTATTTCTAAATCGAAACATGCTCAGTTTTGTATGATTTCTTAAGGACCCTATATCGCGAGACATATTTTCACCAAAATGATATTTTTCCTACAAACTACATACAAAAATATTCTAGAATAACAAAATTCATAATCTTCTAATAATATTTACTATTTTTACAAAATTACACAAGAATTGGGCTGGAAATTGGACTCACCGATCTAGGTGGCTTCGGTCACTACCGGCCGTTGTGGCCTTGTTGGCCAGCCTGGGCACTACCACCATCATGTGGTGGTGGTGGCCGTCCACTTCTAGCTACTCGTCTGGTGGGGGTTCCTTTTAAAAGCCCTAATTGCACAGTTTTTCTTATTTTTTTTTTAACTCGAATTTTTCTCTCAATTTTCATCTCTCCCTAATTTTCTCTGATTTCTAATTGTCCAAATGAGTTCCTAGATTTTTCTTGCTATTTATAGAGCTTTAGGATAATTATTGTGCATTAAATTAGATAGGACAATTGCTTTATCCCTTAATTTTTGGCTTTTGTGTTGTCTTAATTTAATTGGCCGAATTTTTTCTTATTTTTCCCAGCTGCCACGACCCAATTCTGGATCCTTCCTTATTTTTCCCGATTTTTCTTTATTTTTCCTTAATTAATTATGAATTTTCTTTAAGTATTTAGTATTATTTTAGCACATTTTGCGTATTTTAAGTAATTACGCGTATTTATACTTACATGTAAATTCATATATAGTACAAATAAATATTCTTAAATATTATTTAGGTCATTCTATTATTTTTAGTATACATATAATTTATCTCTAGGGATTCGTTAATTATCGGAATGCATTTTACGCATTTTCAATAAATAACAAGTTATATATTTAAAATTTGAAATTTTTATAGTTTTTTATTTTTTTACTTATTTTCTTAAATTCAAGTTTACGGGGTTATTTTTACTAATATTTCTCTTAATAGTTTATAATTTGGGTTTGATCGAATTCTTTAACCAATCGCCTAAAACCTTATGTTCTAAGTTCAATCCTACGGTCAATTGGTTTAGCTTTAGGGCTTACAGTGACTTTAAATGTTTTTCAAAGATTCAAAAGAAACTAAATTTTCCTTAATTCTCAGTTGATAGTTTATATTAAACACATAAGGTTTAATATTGATAAAATTAAGGAAAATAAACAAAAAATCGAAATTTCAGGCTTGACACTCATTATACCCATAAAGATGCTGGGAGGTCATTTCTTATATGTAAAGCATAGTCTCTAACTTACCTTCTGACCAACTTTAGGATATACATTTCAATACAACCTAGGTTCTGACCAACCCTCTAACCTTGTTTTGAATGTAAATTTTTCAACCAATTAATGTTCCAACCAAGCTTCTAACTTGCCCAATTGCCTTAGTAAATCACTAAATAACTCCACTTTGACACTAATATCACCATACCGAACATTGCTCAAAATCCCTTTTCAACACTTGTATTAGTATATTTAATTAGAAATACATATGGTTTGAGTAGAGAAACTTATAGTTTTAATAGAAAAACATGTAGTTTGGCCTTTAACTTCAATAACTAACTTGTAGATAGGTTTATCATCTAAATTCAAATATCCTCTTCCTCTGTACAACATTAAAAAAATACCAATATTCGCAAAATCACTTAGTTTATTAAAGGAATCATAAAGAAAAATACTTTCAGCACACTATTTTGTCAAAAGCCAAAATTTATCAAAAAATTAGCTTTACAAATTTGAAAAACCAATTACATAGTATGCAAATTAAATTTTTAAGGAACTCACATATAAAAATTTAGGCTAAAACTATATCGTTTGAGTTTTTGAAAATACGAAAGAAAATTAATAGACGAAATGATTTTCTTAAAGAGCTCATATGTGTACTTAAAATTTGGAAAATCTACGTTGATAGTTGAATTCTAACGAAAAATTATTTTGGAAAACTAAGTTTCATAATTTTTGGAAATCATTTACTATTTTTAATCAAATTTTGATAAAAAAATGAGAAAAAACAATCACTCACTGAAAAACCACTACTTTGGCCATTGTTAGCCTCCCCAAGTATGTTTACTCACCAAGGCGTGGTGTTTTCTCTTAAGTGGTGGTGATGATGGTTTACTTCCACATATACCTAAATTTATACCAATTTATCTATTAATTTGTTCTTGCTCTATTTCCCTTGTTTCCTTAGCTCTCATTTTTTGTCTAATTCACATTCTCTCTCTTTGAAACCCAAAAAGCTAAATTTTCTGTTAGAAAAGTGGTTATATAGGCTTAATATTTTTTCTTTTTCCATTTTTATAATATAGTGGATTACACTTAGTTATTCCATAATTCTACATGTTTGCTCCTTAATTTATCCCAATGAACTTTGTTCAATCACTCCTTAATCCTTTGCCATGCTTAAGCTCCCCTCAATTAATTCCACCAGGTGTCTTTGATAATTGTTTAAGTATTTTTTAAATATAAGTTAGTATTTTATACATATATATTTATGCAATTACATAGTATTATTTTATAATTCCATATGCATGTAGGTGCTTCTATCGATTATTTGATTATTCATACTCTATTTACTTTAAATTATTATTATTATTACTCATGTAATTTATCTTTACAATCTCGCTGCGTTCTGAGACTCATATTTTAAGTTTACGATAAAACAATTCAATACCTATAAAGCTATATTTCATTAAATTAAGTATTTTATATACTTTATTTTATGAAAAGAACTTTATTAGGACTTTTCTTTTAACTTTCATTGACCTTGTATTAAAAATTTATTCGATCCCAACAATATTTTCTGAATGCCCTAAATCACATCGATTTCGCATCGATTTCAAGTTGTTGAGATCTTATAGAAAAAGCCAAAGGTATAACCTTTTAAGAAAAATTATACTTTAAAATAAGATAAAAGAAATTAAAAACATAAAATACCTTTTTGATTTAAACTCGTAATTTGTGATTAAATTGAAACTGACAACTGGAATCATAATTATAAGATAAAATCAATTGCATTGTGTATTGAACTTGAAACATTATAAAATTAAAATAAAGAAGAGATTTAAGAGATTAGGATCTTAAATGGCCATATCTCAATGATTCAAGCACTATCTTGAGTGATTTTTTTCCCCTCAATTCTAGCTAACCTTTCAAACAAATAGGATGACAAGGTGGCTCTAGGAATTTTAATTGTATAAAACTATTTTCATCTACAAATTTTAAATTTTCAAATTTGCACACTCTGTTGTAGATCTTTTTTTTTTTAATTGACTATACTTTTGAAAGTGCACTAATTATACTTGTACTTATTACAATATGTCTATATCTACCCTAAACACACATGTAATAAAGGAAAAATGGGCACTATGTTTAGCAATTTTAAGTAAAATGAAAATGAGAGGAAAAAAAGGAAAATAAATAAAAGAAAATAGAAATCTTACTTAATTGGATATAAAAGATGGAAATGGAATGAGAAAGGGGGAAATATTTCTTATCTTTTTCGTTTGGTTAACATAAAGAAAATGAAAAGAAGAAAATAATATAAAAGTCCTATTAAGTTACTATTTCTTAGACTTTTCTACAATCCTATTTTTATTTTTTAGGTATCGATCTTGCTATCTATCTTATCATTTATTTATATTATTTTGAATCTAGACCAATGAACTATCCATTAATTAAACGGTTAAAATTTTGAAACATATAATGAATGGTAGGATGGAAGATTGATCAGTCCTATTAAAATAGATGATGAGATCGTTGAAGTTTACCTATTTCTCATAGGCTTCATTTGGTTTATCTTTTTCTTATCTTATTGGTGTTTTATTGGAGTCTACTCAAATGTCGTGTTTGGTAAGAATAAAAAACTAAAAAAATAGAAACATAATTCTATATATATTCTTCTTCTAAAATTAAAAACATAATAAATCCTTATAAAGTTAAATTTATTTACCCTTCATTTTATTTATATTTACAAAAACATAAATTAAAATAACTATTTCTAATACATAAAATATATATTTTTAAATCTTCTCTCTTTAAAGCACGTGAATATTTATTTCTCAATTTTAACATTATAATTATGGTTTTCATCATAATTACGAAATAAAAACAAATAAGATTATTTTATTTATTTATTTTAGCTAAAAGATAAGATTATTTTTAAAACACTATTTTTCAAACAGATACATATAGAATAGATACATATAAGATATAAACGAAAAAAGACAATTCAAATGATACCACAACTAACTTCTTCATTTTTTAAAGACATTTTTGATAATTTCTTATAATTTTACTATTTTTCCTTCATTTCTCTTGAAATTTGACTTGAGGGAAAAAAAAAAAAAACATTTCCACTCATCCTTGCTCTATATCTCATCTTTACCCTATCAGAAAATGAAACAAAAATCTTTAAAAAAATGGAAAATTGGAAAAAAAAAGAAAATAAAATATATAGTGTTTATTAGGATAATTTTGAATTCACTGTTGTAATCGAATCGTTTATCTGAGATTTAACCGAAACGAGACAATTGGGTTTGATTTGGGACCGGAATTTGGATTGTATTCACACTCCGGTGCTTATTTTCATCGTATAGGGACCTGTTCAGAAGTCTGAACCATCCTCTGCTATTCTTTCTCCAGCATCCATCGCCAAGTTATAGTACGGAAGGTTAGAGCATGGCGGCCGGTGCAAGTGCAAGTTGCAAGTACTCCTGCAATACGGCTGCTGAAACCCTAGGATGGATCAACGCCATAATCCGGTTCATTAAACCTTACTCGTTCCTCACTAATGCGCACGTTGTCAATTTCTTCACGGATCGTCTGTGGGAAGCGGTGGATAAGGAGTGGATGGACTGTTTGCGCCAAGAACCTATCCAGAATCTTCTCCTCATTCCTTCCGGAGTTGTCCAGGTACACTCATTCTACTACCGTTTCAAATTACCTTTTACTGTCCCCCTTTTTAACCCTAATTTTGAATTTGTAATTTCAATTGTCGGTTCAGGATCACTGGCCTGCTTCACTTCAACACTTTGTTCTCACCATCAAGTCTCTCGCCTTCCCTCGGAACAAGGCCGACCTACAAGAGGTGGTAACCTAATCTTGCTTCTCTTTATCTTTATTTTTAAGTTCAACGTTTCAAATGTACCAATCAATACATTATTAAAGGAGTCGAGTTGAGACGGAGCTCGTTGGAGTTTAGAATTTTGAGCTTCGGCTTGAGTGGTATTTAACAACCTTGAGATCGGTTCAATTTTACTCCCTATAGAAAATTTTTTCCTTCTCAAAAATGAAACAATCCTGAATGACTCCATTAAGTTTGTTTAGGCTCAATTTATTTTGGAAAGGGAAATTTCTTTCAACCATATAATATTGATGCCCATACTTAGCTTGAAGTTGGCATAGGCTCACTGAACCGATCATCATAAAGCACGAGTTTAACTTGATAAAATATTTGAGTTGCTCGAGCTTGAACCAGTAGTAAAATTGAATTCGAGTAATTATAGAGTCAGTTTATAGTAATTCACAAGTAGTTTGGTTTATTTACATCCTGATCATATTGAATAATATAACATTTACTTAGAGGGAGAAAGTAATCATATATCTGTATCTGCAGATTTTCCCAGGTTTACTCATTGCTCCTCTTAAGAGTGTCCTCTCCCAAGGCATGAATGTTAAGAAAAAGCATGAGGTTTTGTTTCTTTTCCTCGCTTCTACATTTTCTCCTGAGTGATGAGCATGACTTTCAAACAAGTGTTGTCTCTGTTACTTCCTTGCTGTGAGTGATGGTTAAGTTTATCATGGTAGATTTTCTAAATTGAGCAGGTTGAAATTCTCTCTGGTCTTGTGAATTATACTGCAAAGAAAGTGGGAGCTCATACAATTATTGACGTTGGTGCGGGTCAAGTACGTTCTTTTTTACCCTTTAAAAGCTGCTTTGTGGTGTAGAAATAGAAACATGGTGGTGTTTGTTCTTGTTAGGATACACAATTTATATGGACCAAAGAAACAGGCTGACATGTATATCTACACCAGGTTAAAGATGTTGAGCTCAATCTATAGTGCATAAAACATGAAATTCATTTAGAAACTTTGTCATTCTAAATTATGAGCAGAAGAACACAAATACAAAATGTAAATACTTGCCTCTTTTATCAGTTAAAAGCCTTTACAAAAATATTTCAAAAGAGACCTTGGCGCATCTGCGGCAGCCCCATTTTGCAATGGTGGTTAAGTTGAAATGAAAGGAATGGAGTTCTCTGAGAAGAGCTTGTCCCTTTTTCCCTCCTTTTGCCCTGTATACTCTCTTTTATATGCCTCATGTCATTTTAGAAGTTCATTCAATTTAAACCTGTGAAGATAGGAATAGAGATATGACAAATTTTAACTTAAAATATCGAGCAAACAATAGTTTTAGTCTTCATTGATTTCTTAGACCTAGAATAGCTTAGATAGAATTAAATAAATTTGAAGTTTCAGATGGAGTGATTTCCATGCAGAGAATATTAGGCCTGTAGGGTTCCAGGATTTTATTTGATTTTATGTATCAGGCAATGCATACTTTGTGTTACAAATGTGAATTATCTTTTAGGGTCATCTTGCTCAAGTGCTTTCCTTTCAATACCAACATTCTGTAGTTGCTATTGACGCTTGTTCTTATCATGGAAGCATTACCAATGTGCGTGCTGAACGGATAAAGAAGCATTATGCTGCTCAGCTGCGTATATCTGGGTATAAAATATTTGACTCCTCTGAACTGTTTGTTCATTTCTTGCCAGCTGTGCCATCATTGGCCTAACCTTATTATCATCCATATTTTTTCCATCTTTCTCATTCTTCTGTAGAATATATCTTATAGAACATATGGATACATTCAGTTCTTTTGTGTATTATTAACTTAAGACAAGATGTGATCCTAATATCCTGTTAGTGCAGTGAATGCGACTTTGAATGTACCCAAGACAATAACATGCCAGGTTTCCTCAATTGACATTTTAAAGGCCATGAGAGACATATCTATAGATAGTGCAGAGCAGCCAAGGGTGGGTAGTCTGAGCTGTGACAAACTAAACAGGACAGAATTAAAGTCTTCATCTAATGGTAGTGAACCCTCCATTGTTCTTGCTGGACTTCATGCATGTGGAGATCTCTCAGTAACTATGCTCAGGTGAGTGCCTGGTCACATGAGATTTTTTGCTTTGATACAGTTAATGGATTTAGAAAATAAAAGTTATTTTGTGAAGTATTTTTATATGTTTTACTATTAAAGCCATTAGCCATGCATCTTCAGATAATTTTTTATTCATGTAAGCATCCTCCTTAGTGATTTCTGTAAAGTGGTAGGAAGATTTTCAAGGACTTTTACTGTCAAAGGTTACAAGGAAATAGTGATTCATCAGCTAATAGATATTGCCAAGGCTTGGAAGTTTGTGTTGTCAGATATAACTTTTGGGAGATAACTGCAGATGATCTTGTTTTAAATTTGTTTTAGGTAGTTAAGAAACTGTTTTTCCTTTTCCTCTTGGTGAATCAGGGCCTTCATGGAATGCAATGATATTAAAGCAGTTGTTAGCATTGGGTGTTGTTACAACTTGTTATCTGAGGAAGAATCTAATGGTGCTGGCTCGCTATGTGGTTTTCCCATGAGCAGTGGCATTAAAATTGGTGGCTTACTAGGGAAATGCACACGTGATCTGGCTTGTCAGGTGCATTGCAAGTTCCCGTTTCTTTTCCATATTTAAGTAGGAGAGGTCATGGAAGAAATCATTTTAATTTGTTGATGGGGTAAAACCAGACTAACTCTAGCCCATATCCCTCAAACTGCACCTGTTATTTCACTTACTGATGTCTTTATCGCACATTAGCAGAAATATCCAGTCTAAAGTATGATTTACCCATTAATAGGGCTATAGGTGCAGTAGGGTCTTTAATGTGGCTAGACGTGCATCAAACCCAAAACATTCTTATCATCAATATTTTGGATGAGCCTTCAATCCTATCCCATCTTTTATCATTGAGCTGCTGATTATATTTTGGAACTGGAAGTATGGGCATATTCTTCTTGCTCGTTTTGGTCTGTTTCTGGATGAATAGCAACGTGTTATTGTAAACTGTGAAGTTGTGATTATTACAAACGATTTTTTGGCCATGCATGCTAAAATGAGGGTGGCGATCTTCATTTATGAAATTTTCTGCAATTTCAATCTACAGTCTTTTCCTTATGAATCTTGTGTCCCTAGGCTCCATTCTGATTTTAGCTTATGTTCATTGGCTCAAAAACTGTCCCTTCAGTGAATATGTTACAATAACTTCATCCAAACTCCTCTATCACCGCAAATCTCCTGTTCTTACTACCAATTCATGACCATCACTTATTTCCATCAAAATTGCATTCCATATACTACGTGTGATTTACTTGAGATGAGGATCTTTTGTTTTCATTGTTAATCTATAAATCAATATTATTATATGAGCTAAGTTCACTGATTGCACTGGTTTTAGAATTGTAAATGAGCTGTACATATACTGAATATGAATAATCTAAACTAGAGTGGAAAATGCCTTCCTCTGTCTCTAGAAAACCACCTTAACAAATTGATATTTTGATAATGTCTATTCATCAACAGAGAAAATATCTAAGGCCTAAAACCTTCAACCTTCTCTTTGTTCTATCAAAAGTCATTAAGTATACATTACTTGTCCTCTTATCGTTTATGTGTTTGGTAAGTTGCAAGGACACTTGAACAAGAAAATTTATTTGGCATAACCTGTCATGTATTGATCATTCCGGTTATTATATTCTAAAAAAAGAAAAAAGTATGATCAAGCTGTACTGGATTCTTGCATCTGATCTGGTAGCTGGGTAGAGAGTGTTTGTGGTGGTGGATGTAGATGCTTAGTTGTTATTTTGCAGAGTGCAGAGAGATGGAGGACCCTGGAAAAAGATGATGGCCTGCACAATTTTGAGTTGCATGCATTCCGCGCTGCTTTCCAGATAGTATGTGTGAACTTTTTCTCTCGTATTTTTCTACCTTATACAATCATAATTTGTTATGTTATATATATCGCTTTGCACACTAAATTGCCAGAGTAGGTGCAGCTTTCTTTGTTTTGCATGGAAACATCCTTGAATTTTATTGAGCATGCTTGTCTGTAGATCATTTTCTCTACAATTCCTTTTTCTTTTTTGGAAAAACAGAAAAAAAAATCTGGAGACACAGAATCAGGAATCTGTGTAATTGGTTGAAATCAAGGCTATTGCAGCTTTCATTGGACTTGAAAGGTTATGTAGTTGACTGAAATGGAAGTAGAACCGCATCCATGATGTGTCCACAACCATGAAGAACCTTTTCTTAAATCAGTTTATTTTGGTTGTGGACACATGAAGGATGCAGATCTGCTTCCTTTCTTTCAACTACACAACTTTTTCAAGTCCAATGAATGCTGCGATAGCCTTGATTTCGACCAAACTACACTACTTTTTCAGGCCCATGGTATTATAATTATTCATATGACATGCTAAGTTCCTTTTGTTTCATTCTCTTCTTTCAATTGTTTGTTCTGTTTTGTTGTCCAATAAATAAAAATGTATAGTGAGTTTTGAGATCTTTTTTTCCCTGTGAAATCATCCCTTTTTTTTTTTTGGGTTGTTGGGTTAATGGAGGAGAAAGTGCTCTAATTGGACTATCTATCTAGATAAATGAATTGCAACCATCTCTAAGACTCATGCACCAATTAAGTGTAGTGTACATTGTGGAGGTAGTGCTAAGAAGTCTGCTAAATGGGATATTAACCGTGACATAATATAAGCCGTCGTGAGAGCTGTTGTGCCTTTCTTTTAGTCATAGACGACACCTTTGTGCATGGATAACCTTCATTGAAAGTAAAGAAGAGAACTGCTTCCTGCTTTGCTTGCTAGAAATGATCATTCTTATAAAACACTGGTCACCAACTTGTCATGGCTTGAGTCTCCATGCATTTCCACAGGTTTGACTTGCTTCTGTAGCTTTCAAAGTGCCATAGCTGGCTATAATTTTCTGATCTTTATTCGTGCATTCCCACTTTGTCAGGATGCTTTGTTCATTTAATTTGAGCATTTTTTTTTAAATTAGAAAAAATGATCTCTGTGAAACATTTTCTTATTTGGCATTCTCATTTGGTCCTCTTGAAGGTTCTTCATAAATATTACCCTGAGGTTGAGATGAAAAGTCCGTCAATTGGGCGTCAAGGAAAGGCCATAAGGCGCCAACAACGACAGCGGAGAATCCTGGATTCCTCTCTGAACCCTGAATTGCACATGCATCCATCCTCTCGCCAAGATTGCCCTTGCTCAGTGAATGAGAGTTGTCTGGCCACAGAGCGTAATCAAGTGAATACAGGTTCTTAGTGAATTGAACTTGCAAAATGTGCTTGTCTGATGTTGCAGAACTTGCTTATCTGGACGGATGTGTTGATGAAATGTCTTGATACTAATATGTTTTGACAAATTCATGCTGCAGACAACGAGAATAACTCAGGTCCTGTTGTGGCCAGAAAACCCATTCGTGAAAGCGTTACTCACAGGAGCACCTTATATAGAGACAAATTTGGACACTTTGAGAATTTTGTCTTGTCCGGCTTACAGCGTCTTTGTCTTGAACCTCCAAGGGATATAGATTTCAGTGAGACATGGAAGGCCCTTTGCCCACTGGCCGTAAGGAAACTAGCTTATTAATTGAAACTTTGACTGTTAAATTTTGATCCAAATCCAACTAATCAAAAAGTTTAGACTTGTAGATCTAGTTAGGTTCCCTTAGATTAGGACATTAATTGAAGTCCATCAAGAAGATCAATTTAATAGGATAAATCAAACCAAATGGTTGTGGATCTAATTTCAATATGATTGCTGAACTATGTTAAGGTGTAGAAATATTTTTGTTAGATTTGAAGTGAGGGCGATAGGACGTATGGAAAAAAGGTGAAGAAACCGAGTTCATATTTTGGAGACTAATTTTTGATTCTCTTCCCTTTCTTGCCACCCCTCGCCCATGTCTGGCCTGGGAAAGACAAATGTCATGAGGGCGCTTAAAACATTTATTTTCATAATTAAAATTTTATGATATTTAACTTGCAATTATTATTAGTAATAACTTCTTGGAAAAGGGAAGGTAAAACTTGTATATATACTTCTTACTGCACGTATGAAACATGCTCTTTGATGACTGATGATTTGATTTCATGCACAGGAACTCATTGGGCCATATTGGTCCATACGAGCTGCTCTGGGAGGTGTTTTGGAAACTCTGATTTTACTTGATAGATTATTGTTTCTCCAGGAGCAAGGAACTTCCTTGAAAACGTTCATGTTACCTATTTTTGATCCTTCTTTGTCCCCAAGGAATGTGGCAGTAATAGCTATGAAAATTTCAGAGTAACATACTGCCGCCTTTTGAGCTGTAACTTTTTATATTGGGTTTGTTTTGACATCTGAATTCTTGCATGGTAGCTGTCTTATTATTATTATCATTTTTTTTCCCAAGGTAATCTCCATTTTGTGATGATTGTCGATGCATTTTGAAGAAATAAGATCAATAAATGCTCTAGATCTCAGTTTGAATTTCGTAACGATCGTCAGCCAATATTGGTGAGTTAGTGGATACCCCGAGTCCTAACAGCTTCCTATAAGAATCGATGAATGCGGTCGTCTGGATTTTGAAACTATGTTTTCATATGAATTTGATCATACAAGTGCTGAGGTCGAGGGATTTTTCAACTTAGATTATTAAGAGCTTTTACCTATTTTAGGCATGAAAAGCAGACTGAATCGTCTCAAGATGATTGCTCATTTGATGATTTGGCTCCCTAAGATCAGCTATTTCACAGGCATTTTTCATTCATCATGTAAGTTACTGGATAAATGTAGTAATTGTTTGTTCTATTTTTCTCTCTTTTTTTTTTCTTCATTCAATTCTCTCTTTTGTTTTTTTTTTTTTTAAATTTTTTTGCCATGACTGCTGTGAACCGCCCTAGATGTCTGGATTTGGTGGGTGGCACATCGGTCCCAAAAGTGGCCTTCCGGGTCGATTCAATTCTAACCCGTTGGGCTGGTTTCGAGTTGGGAATCGATCTTATGACCTGGTCTACTATGAGCAATGTTTATTCCATATGATATGAAATAAATAAAGGAACTTTCGTTCCGTCCTTTCGCTAAAGGAATGCCTATTTCTCGTGAAATATTACTTTAATTATGCTCTTGATCATAAAATAAAATAGTAGCAGAAAAATTGCTATTTCTTTCTAGCCTTATGTCATTTCAAAAAATTAAATACAACGTTAAAATTTTGGCTATTGATCTATTAGATTATTGGTAAGTTGAATAAAGTTCCATTGAACTTTTAAAATTACATATCCATCTCAAATTTTTTTTAAACCGAACATTCATACCCTCTTTGGTATTTTGACGTAGATCAAGGGTCAGGTTAAACTCAACCCGAATTTGTCAGGTCAAGGGTTCAGTTCCCCTTAAAACAGGATCGGGTTGGCTTATTAATTTTAATTGAAAAAAAAAAATTAATAAATCATAAAAATTTAAAATTTTTATTATTTCATCTTATTAATTGTTAGGTATTAAGATTAATAATTTATATACTATTAATTATTAGGAATGATATTAATAATTTTTATTTTTAATGATGCATAATTATTATTTTATGCTTACAATTAATGAATTGAGTGAGGAAATATTTTCTTATAAGTAACATCTCAAAAAAAGTTTATTAGTATAATCAATATGGGATTAGACTTGTAATGTATAATGCTTATTGTGTTATTCTAATACTTCAGAAGAAATTTTAAAAAATAATATAATCTATGTGGACATTTTATATATAGTATAAATATATTTTTTACGATTTTTAATGGTATTAAATTATAAATACACTTGTATTTTTATAAGCCATTAAAATAGATTATTTATAAAAGTAGTCGCTTTTTCAAAAGTTAGGTAAGATTATATAAATCTCGTGATATTTATGTCCTAAACTCTTTTGGTAGTATTTTTTTTGCTTGAAAAATTCTTTTGGTAATTAAAGTAATATATTTTACACTATAACTATCTATTTTTACCAACATTAAAATATATTAGTTTTAATGATTCTTTTTCTTATAAACTTGTTTATATTATTTGATCTCTATATTAACTTTTAAATACAAGTAATAACATGTATTTAATTTTATTTTATATTTTAATTAGAGTGAATCTTTACATTTAATTTATAAACAACTTGTTTTATTTTTTTTAAATTTTTGGGTTAAAATTAGTGGATTGATCTGTCGGTTTCTTTTCGATTCAGTGGGTCCAATACATTAAATAGCTTAACCCACTAAACTCGGTGAGTTAAGTTACAGCTTAAGCCCATGGCTTATGAGTTTGAACCGGTTTGGTGAATCATTAGGTTAGATATGGTTCTTCTCCAAGTATACTGTAATCCTTAATTTCACACTTAACGACTATTAGTCTATAATAGTGATCATATGCATATAGACCTGTGTAAGGGTCGGTTTCAAATCATAAACTAACTCGAAATCGGCCCATCGAGCAACTGAATTGGCCCACCAAGCAGCTGAATTGGCTATTGAATCATTGGGCCTTAAAAGCCTAAGTGGTTCAATTATCACAACTCACCAAACCAACGGATCGAACTGCCTTTGAACCGGTTGTTTAACTCGACGGTTTAAGGTTGAGCCAACCCTAAAAAATAAAATATATATATATATATATATACTTGTCGATGGTTGGATTTTACCTTAAAACATTATTCGGCTATTCGACTGATGAGATGTCGAGTAACTCTATTATTAGCTGATGTTGATTAAGGCTCAACCGATTCGATGGGCCTTGGAGCTTAGTCTATTAATACGTTCGGTTTGAACTTTGGAAAGTAGTGCGAATGGTTATGCTAGTACGATCTCATTGCATAACCACCAACTTTTTCTAAATTTTAGGTATGTGCTTGATTATAAGATCTTTATATAGTCTACTACCAATGATTGACTACTATTTCAGATACCCGATGTTTGCCTGTAAATATGAAGAGAGAGCATTGTAAGAACTCTCTTAAGACCCTTAATTCAATATTTAGTCATTTTGCTTTTTTTTTTTAAAACATTTATTAATTTAGGCATTGAAGTGGCTATACTGGATTAGCCTCAGTACCATTTAGCTCTTTTTGTCATTACAGGAACAAAGTCTTACCCCAAAATCATCCAACAACATTTGGCGTAGTTTGTTTTTCATTTTACACCTACATGGCAAAGACTCGAATGATGAAAAGTACAGGTGCTGGCTCTTCATCTCATCACTAAGTAGGAGGAAGTAGGCATATTGATGAATAACGCTTGACTAAGTTGGAGTAACTTTGCCTTGACTTAGCTAAAGAGAGCCAAGAACTCAGCAAAAAACATTATGAGATCCTTAACCTTCTCCACAGAAATGTCCACCCAAGTCAAAACCAAGAACATGACAATAACAATATTGAGAATAGTAGTGATTCAATCTATTCTTCTAAATTATCAAGAAAGTGGGCTGAAGTTACACTTGGACCTTTGGCCCTTACTTTAAAGAAAAGTGACATAGAAAACAATCATAGCAAGTGCACTATGTAGGACCTTTGCATGTTAGCACCCTTGCTATGACGAGTAAACAATTTTAAATAAAGAAGAGTCCTTTCATTCCTGAAATATTGGATAAAGTAATACTATGGCACATCAAGCTGCCACAATTTGAGACTTATGATGGAATAAGAGACCTTGAAGATCATCTCGAGATTATCGCACTATCGCTAAGTTACATAGTTTAAGTGATGCTATGGCTTACCAGGCTTCTCCCTCAACATTGAGGAATGCAGTTAGTACATGGTTTAAGCATTTGAAGCCAAACATAATCTCGTGTTTTGAAAATTTGCAAGAAGTATTCCTACAACACTTCCTTGTAAGTAAGATTTCGGTTAAGGATTTTTCTATCCTTAACACTATTAAGCAAAAATCAGACGAGTTTATTAGGGATTATTTGGCTAGGTTTATGGTTGAGATGGTCTAAATCTCGGAGCTAGACATGAGCATCACCCTTAATGTAGTCATTGATGGTGTTAAAAACTATGGAGAGACTTCTTCGAATCTTTAGCAAAAAATAAGCTGAAAACTTTTGCTAAGTTTAAGGCCAAGACCATGTCATACATTTACTAAGAGGACAAAATTAAAGCTTACCGAGAGGCCAATTCGAGTAAAGGATATTGGAAATGTGACAAGAAAAAGAGTTCAAAAGATCGACTCCAAACAAATGATGACTAGTGTTTCGAATGATATAATGCCAAAAAAGAGGCTACGGATCGTAACATATTTTGTTCATACACCACTTAATCATCCAATCACTAACATATTGATGGAACTGTGCTGTCAAAGAGGTGTGTTGCAATGGCTGGAAAGGATGAGAGGAAATCCTTCAAGATGAAATTCTAATAAATATTATGATTTCCATTATGATAATACAAACAAGTGTATCCAACTCAAAAATGCGATTGAGGATACAATATAATGAGGTTATCTGAGTAAGTTTCTTACAATTGATGCCAAGAATATTGAGTGACTAACTCAAAGGAGATGTGATGAGCAAGAGAATATCGCGTAGTCTTCTCAGGTTAGAAAAGATACAGGAGATGGAAGTAGTAGTAGAGCACTGAATGGTATAATAAATACTATTGTCGGCGGACCTTTTGCCTTAGGATGGTCTAGTTCTTCAGCCTCGACTAACGCCATACATTATGTTTGTAATGTGTAGGGCAAAGCTCAAGGTTGACAATTCAATTTTTTTCACAGAAGAAGATTTCGAGGGTGTTCAATGACCCCACAATGACGCACTTGTAACTAGTGTAAGAATTGCCGACTTCAAGGTCAAAAAGATTTTTGTTAACACTGGAAGTTCAGCAGATATCATTTTTTAACATGCTTTTGATCAAATGAGGCCCAAAAGGAAAGTGTAATTGAGATCTTATGACTACAATTTATATGCTTTCAATAATAAACCCATTTAGGTTAGTGGAGTAATCTCTTTCCTTATCTAGATTGGAGATGAGGAATATATTATAGAAAACAAGGTGGATTTCCTTAATGTCAAGTGTTGCTCCCCATATAATACGATCATGGGTTAGCAATGTCAACATTTATTCGGCATGATCCCTTCCACTATGCATCTTAAGGCCAAAATTCCTACTCTATTGGGGTTGGTGTATGTAAAGGGGACCTACAGTTAGCAAGATCCTTTTACATAAGGGCACTATGCTGAGAAGAAAATTTTCAAGTTGAAACTTGTCCAGAACAAAGGTCAGTCGGTATAGAAAATATCGAGGAAGCGACATAAGATATTCTACTGGGAAATGATCAAGGGAAGACAACCAAGATAAGGAAACCATTACCGGCAAACATCTACCTAAGTTTGATCAACTTTTTATAGGATAACTTCGATGTTTTTGTATGGTGCCCCTCGGATATGTCGGCCATCCCTAGAGATGTTATAATACATAAACTTCAAATCAATCCTAATGCGAGGGTTATTCAACAAAGAAAAAGGCATTTCACTCTTGAACGTTAAGCAGCTATAGAAGAAGAAGTCCAAAAGCTGCTCAAGGCAGGGTTCATTAGGGAAGAGCCTTATCCTACTAGGCTAGCTAATTGTATGTTAGTTAAGAAGTCTAACGGCAAGTGGCATATGTGCATAAACTTCACGAATTTGAATGAGACCCATCTTAAAGATTGCTTCCCCTTACTGAGAATAGATCAAATGGTTGACTTAACTACCAGACATGACTTACTATCTTTTATGGACGCGTTTTCCAGCTACAGTCAAATCAAAATGGATGAGGAAGATGAAGTTCATAGGTCATTTATCACCAACTTTGGGACGTATTATTATACGGTGATGCTTTTCGGGCTAAAAAACGTCGGTGCAACCTATCAATGACTTATCGACAATATGTTTGAGCCTTAGATTCATCGTAACGTTGTTGTATATATCGACGATATGATAGTGAAAATCACGATAGAAAGTCGGCATCTTGCTAATCTTGATGAGACATTTAGCACTCTGAGGAGATACAATATGAAGCTAAATTTGCAAAAATGTGTTTTTGGTGCTACTTTAGGAAAATTTCTAGGTTATATGGTCATCCAGCGTGGCATTGAAGCAAAACTAAGGAAGACTAATGCAATTTGGAGCATGAAGTTT
Source organism: Lumnitzera littorea (assembly GCA_024138015.1). NCBI lineage: Eukaryota > Viridiplantae > Streptophyta > Magnoliopsida > Myrtales > Combretaceae > Lumnitzera > Lumnitzera littorea. The sequence goes on along the minus strand of JAMXBB010000012.1, from coordinate 12,181,290 downwards.
GCTTTCATTATCAAAGAAGTTTAGGAGCTGACAGGGCGGATAGCCATCCTAAATAGATTTGTATCAAAAAGTGCCGATAGATGTGTGTAATTCTTTAAAATTTTAAAGAATTTGAAACATTTCAGGTAGACAGATGAGTGTGAAAGAGCGTTTAGCAAGTTGAAGCAGTTTCTTACATCACCACCAATACTTTCGACACGTTTGGAAGAAAATTTGTATTTATATCTGTTAGTTAACAACTGAGCACTTTCTTTGTCTTGGTTCATATTGAAGGTAGAGAGCATCGGTCAATTTATTATGTGACCCATGTTTTGCAAGGTTTAGAACATCGATATACAAAAATTGAGAAGTTTGTATTGGTAATGGTTCTCTCAATAAGAAAGTTAAAGCCATATTTCGAGGCACATCAAAATTTTGTCCTTACTAATCAGCTTTTACGGCAAACCTTACAACGATTGGACTCCTCAGGGAGAATGATGAAGTATGCTCTAGAGTTAAGTGCTTATGGTGTACAGTACAAACCTAGAATGACATTAAAAGCTTAAGTATTGGCAAATTTTGTGGCCAAGTTCACTAGTGAAGAGGACAACATGGAGATGGTAGAGAAGCTAATATACAATCTATATGTTGATGGCTCCTCTACTAAAGTGGTGGGGGTCTCATTTTGCAAGGCACCTACAATGTGAAAGTTAACTACGCTTTGAAATTTGGGTTTGTGACCAGCAGCAACAAAGCTGAGTATGAAGTCTTAATAGTTGGACTAAAGTTGGTAAAAGATGTTGGTGCTAAGAAACTTGAAGTGTTTTTCGACTCATAGCTCGTGGTGAACCAAGTCAAAGGGAATTATGCGATAAAAGAAGAAGTAATGAGCAAGTACTTGATAGTATAAATGCTCGTGGAAGAGTTTCAGTCCTTTTCAATTGAGAAAATATTGAAAAGCAGAAACATTGTTGTCATGCTCCAAAGCGGCAAAGTCATAACAATTTCACCATGTAAACAATTTTAGGGTAGAAGCTGATATTACAACTGTTATTTTAGACCTGATTTATATAAGATATTTACGACTAACTTATTTTGAAATAAAGAGTTAATAAATTAAACATGTTATTTATCTACAAAGATATAAAAAATACATACTAATATTTAAATATTTCAAGTAGTGTTTGTAAGATTCAGTAACCTAATCTTACTTTACTTAAGTAATATATAAAGTGATATTAAAAGACTTAAAGTTAAGGCCCAAACTTCGAGATTATGATTGATCCTCAGTTTTATATTTTATTTCATAGGACCCAACAATTGCTAGCTTTAAAGTAATTATAAGCTGTTTCCTAGATAGCAATTGCAACAACATCTATAGGGATGTAAACAACCAACCAACCGCTTGCTCAGTAAGTTAGGACGAAGACTTAAAATTATACATTAAATATAAACAGGGTTATCAACTAAATTAATTAGATGAAATACATGTATAAGTAAATGCCATCATGCGACGTTATTTAGTTTGTCGTGAAATTAGAGAAATTACATTCGCTTTAATCCGGGTTGAGGAGTTTAACACACATATCAACAACTCATGATCAAATCTAGACTTGTGTAATGGAGACACCGCTCCTCCCGTGATTACGTTCGAATCATTGACTTCACTCTTACTATGAACTCCTTTTTGTCATTTAGTTCGACTAAGGATGAAGAAGAGACTTATTATGCTATCTAACGCTATCTCTTTCGAAGGGGTTGGTATTTGGCCAAATAACTCTAAATGTTTTCCTTATTAGGTTGTTAAGTAGGTCTATTTTAGACTTATAAGTCATATATTTAGTTAAATTCTGTTTAAAGTGTTTAAGCATTTCATATAAATCACACAATTTTCAATGTAGAACATTAAACCAAAATCATATAATCATATCCAGAAACACGCACATACAAGTATGTGCATAATCAACTATCTAACAAACACAATCAAGTATAATCCGAAGCTTCTAAGTACTCTAAAATACAGTAAAGTATTAATCCCAATTTACTTGGACTTCTTGCTTAGTCACTTAAAGTACGACTCGTACAGGCCATCGCCGATAATCTCTCTAATACAAATGTCGTTTTAGTACTCATATAACTATCCTATATAAGTTTTATTCTGTAATTCTTTATGTTATTTTTAGTTTAGGGTTTTATTATACCTAATTATTTAGGTTTTTAAGTCTCTTATAATTATTCGTAATTTCAGGTTAGGTTCTGATTTCAATTTCCGAATCGGTTTCTAAATTAGGTTTTAATTTAGTTTCTAATTATAGGTTTTATACGCAAACCTTAGGAACTTATTTCGAATTATTATGTGAAATAAATTACATTACACTTAGGTATTTTAAATCTCGTATTTAACCTCTAATTAGTATTGTAGTTCGTACAGTACACCTAATTTCTAATTTAACTATAGAATTAGCTTTTGATGTGGAAATAATTTACATTTTTCATATAATTTCGTAAATTCACATTTCAAATCAGATTTATATTGTATTTCTAATATTATAATATTATCAATTTTACCTAATTTATTTTACTCATCTAGTTTCTTATATTTACATATTACCCATTATTACCTAATATTTACCTAATATGCACATATAATATTCCCAACATTTCAAATATCATCTTGCATCATTAACTAACATCTCAAAATATCTAAATACATCCTAAATTAGAATTTGTACCAATTTAACCCTAAATCATAAGATTAACTTAAATATACCATTTTTACCTATTATTTATTACATATTATGCATAATACATACAACTAACACTTCAAATCCCACAAATATTGTCCTACATCAGCAACTATTATCTAAAGATATCTAATTACATATTAAATCAGAATTTTCACTAAATTAACATTAAATTACAAAATTAAGCTTAAATATTGCCTTTTATATATGATTTTAGGACCTAAAAATTAAATAAAATTTTGGAAAATAAATTTTTAAGAAAAACTCTTCATAGCACTGTTGTATATATCCTAAATAATCTACACAAAAATTTTAAGGTCAAAACTATATCATTAAGTTTATTTAAATTGAAATCGAAAACTAGTTTGAGTTTAGTGATTTCCTAAGAGCAGTATATCTGAAAACCTAATTTTATCAAATTGATATTTTTCCCTAAATCTACATACAAAAATATTCTAGAATATTAAATTTTATAATTTTCATGCATATTTGATATTTTTACTAAATTAAATAATTTTGGAAGGGTAATCAAAACTCACCGATTGAAAAGCTTTTAGCCACTAGCAGTGGCTCTACCCTTGTCAGCACCAACAGGGAGTGGATTTTTTGTTAGGTGGTGGTGGTCGTCCCTCTTTAGGTAGTCTTCAGGTGTGGGTTCTCTTTATATGCCCTAATTACATATTATTTTTGTAAAAATCCTTACTTCTCTCTTTTTGGTCTTTCACTAATTTTTCTAAACTCCTATATGTTTAAAATAAATTCTGGAAGAGAGTATCTTAATTTATAGTGTTGGTTAGGTTTTTCCTATAATTTTTCTTATCACTTTGTTCCTTATCCTCTTCTTTTTCACTTTCTATTTGGATAGATTCTATTGGTTGATTTTCCATCCTTACTTCCCAGCATGCCATGACCAAGATCTAGAAATTTCTTCACTTTTTCATATTTTTCTTTAATTTTTTTTATGAATTTTCCTTAATTATTTAGTATTATTTTGATATATTTTAGGTATTTTAAGTAATTTCGCGTATTTTTACTTATACATAAATACATATATAATACAAATAAATACTNTTTATATGCCCTAATTACATATTATTTTTGTAAAAATCCTTACTTCTCTCTTTTTGGTCTTTCACTAATTTTTCTAAACTCCTATATGTTTAAAATAAATTCTGGAAGAGAGTATCTTAATTTATAGTGTTGGTTAGGTTTTTCCTATAATTTTTCTTATCACTTTGTTCCTTATCCTCTTCTTTTTCACTTTCTATTTGGATAGATTCTATTGGTTGATTTTCCATCCTTACTTCCCAGCATGCCATGACCAAGATCTAGAAATTTCTTCACTTTTTCATATTTTTCTTTAATTTTTTTTATGAATTTTCCTTAATTATTTAGTATTATTTTGATATATTTTAAGTATTTTCATGTATTTTTACCTTTACGTAAATATATATATAGTACAATTAAATACTCCTAAATACTATTTATATTATTTTATAATTTTTAGTATGTATATAATTTATCTTTATCAATTTGTTAGTTATTGAAACTCGTTTTACGCGTTTTCAATAAATAACAAGTAATATATATATAATTTAATATTATAATATTTAATTATTTATTTTTTTAAATCCAAACTCATGGAATCACTTTTATGAATATTCCTAGTTTCTTCGTAAAATTTGAACTCAATTGGACAACTTACTTGATAGTCCCAAAATTTTACAGATCGAATCTCGAACACTTGATTTTGGGGCTTACAATTGCTGCTAATAAGTTGTCGAAGTTGGCTAGTATAGTACTCCCCAATTTAAATGACAAGCTCTTTATTGAGTATCTTTCTAAGAAGAGCTTACACACTCTTAAGTAGAGTTACAAGTTAGCTCCCTACCTAAAGGAGAAATCTTGGATGGACCCAATTATTGACTACTTAAAAGATGATGTTCTTTCTAATGATAGAAAAGATGCGCGGAGGTTGATTTATTAAGCTGCAAATTATTCGCCGGTGGATGATCAATTGTGCAAATGCAGCATTTCCCAACCTTACCTTTGTTGCCTTCCACCAAAGGACACATAGTGAGTATTGTTCGAATTATATAACGGCATTTGTAGTAACCATGTGAAAGGTCAAACCCTATATGTTTGCATATTGCGACTCAACTACTATTAGTCGACTATAAAGGAAGATGCAAAATTCTCTATTTGATAATGTCTGCAATGCTAGAAACATGAGGCATTGAACTATGCGCCTTTTATTGAATTATATAGCCTCACTAGTCCTTGACCCTTTGCCTTGTAGGGATTAGACATACTTGGACAATTTCTAAAGTCTACAACCTAGCAGCAATTCATCATAGTTGCAGTGGATTATTTTACAAAGTGGGCGGAGGTTGAAGCAATGGCTAAGGTCACTACATAGAGGGTTGAGGCTTTTATTTTTAGCTTTATCATATTAAGATTTGGGGTTCCATTTACGATAATCACTGATAATAGACTATAGTTTGATAATGATAAATTTTGAGCATTTTTTTAGAAACACGACATTCGTTTGAATTACATGTTAATGGCTTATCCTTAGACCAATGGGTAAGTAGAAGTTGTTAATAAGATTATCTTGCATAGTTTAAAGAGGAAAGTTACCAAGTCAAGGGTAAATGGGTTAATGAATTGCTAAATGTTTTGTAGGGGTCTAGGACCACCTATAGGACTTCTACAAGAGAAACACCCTTCAGGTTGGCATATGGGTAGAAAGCTGTATTGCCGATTGAATTGGAAAGCTGTAGAGCAGCTAAATATTACAATCAAAAGGTAAAACATAAGGTCTTTCAGTTTAGCAATTTGGTTTGTAGAAAGTTAGAAGCAACTAGAGCACGAGATAAATAAGGGAAACTAAGCACAAACTAGGAGGATCATATTAGGATCTGAGACGTCGTAAGCAAGGGGGCTTATCCGCTAGAAAGGTTGGATGGCATAATCCTCCCTTGAACATGGAATGCTGAGAATTTGAAGCTTTATTTTGCTTAGTTACTTCGATGCCATGGTTTATTTTTAATTGTGTGAGACGATGTCCTATGTTTTTTTCTGACGATGAAATGTTCTTTTCAAGATTGTGTTTTTATTTCCTGTCATCTCCATTCCCAATCAATGCATGATTAACGGATTAATAAAATTTTAGCTATACAATGAACAAACTAGCATTTAATAAGTTTAGGCATATAATGGTTAACGGGCTTTATAATTATTGATAAGTAACGTCAATTCTTATTAGAAATAGGCCGAGAAGCTAGAGAACGAACTCTGCTATGCCTAATGATAGGTAATTTGACGACTCAAAAAAAGAAACTAGTTTACTTCTTAAGTGACTAATGAACATTATTTCTTCGAAAAGACATCCATTAAATTGTGTGTGAAATAAAACATGTTAAAAACTCTTAACTTGCACGTGAAATAAAACATGCCAAAAATAATAACTTATGCGTAAAATAATACATGCCAAAAACTAGTAGTTTACATGTGAAATGAACTATACTTGAAGCACAAGGGCTTAAAAGCCAAATGCTATATTATAATAAATGATCGGCATCCCGACCATATTTCGTCCATGCAACATGTACAAAAATGAAATTACAAATCAACAAAAATTCAAGAATCCAGAACGTTCTTTTTCTTTGACTGGGCTGAAGTATTGTCCCGATAGGAAGAAGATGGGACCTTTTGGGAGCTTACTTCTTTTCTGGCACTGGCGGTTTTGGAGTAGGTGGATATCTCTTTGCGAATGTAGGAGGTCTCCTTAGACGATCTTTCCTTGTTGTCAACATAAGCTTTATCATTGTCACCCTACCCTTGAGCTTCAGTCTGATCTTCTTTGGCGAGTTCTTTGTCGCCGCTATTGGCATCATTGTCATAACATCAGGAAAGTCCAGACATGAAAGGTCATAGATAAGGTGAACTTTCAAAACCTCCTTTCTTGCTTATTGGAACCCTTGCAAAAGTTTCTTTTGAAGTAATTTCTTGTATTGTTGACTAAGAGTTACGATTTCTAGCGCTTCCTCAATTGAAGGCTTCTTCTTTGTTACTTCCTCCAATTTGGCAACATGAGACTGGAGCCTAGAGCTATTTTTCTCTAACTCCTTTATTTGCATCCTAAGCTTGTCCTCCTCGTCACTCATTGAGTTGATTGTTTGGCTTAACCCCCAGCATTCCTCTTGTTTCTTACAGAGCTCTTCCTTTAGGTCTTTAATCTCTTCATATTGCTCTTCGCCCTTAGCCTTAAGTGATAGGGATTAAGGACCAATTACGCACTCTCGAGCCCGAAGGCTTACTCGGATGGCTTGTTGAGTTGTTTAAGGTGAGTTGAATGTCGAGGAGCAGTACATACCCTAGTCCAACCTGTCGAGTTACTTCTCTCTCTACATCATCTAAGAAGCCGTTGAGGTGACAAGCTGACCTACCGAACCGACTCCTCTGCTATACATTAGTCCAAGCATCAAATTAAGATATAGCCAACTGAATAAGTGTTAAGTCGAGCTGACGTCATTAAGAGTCGATCGCCTGAGGCCAACCTGAAAATGAGTTGCCCCTGAATCATCCCCTGTCTAGTCCTAGCTATCCGAGCTACTGAACTATTGATGCCAACCTGACTTGATCAGGATCGCTACCCCTGTTTGACTAGCAGTGTCATTAGGACCACAAGAATGAGCAAAGCACATGTGTGCTATCCTTTTTCTAACATCTGTACTGTCTTATTTGTCAATGAATATTCTTTTTGTAAGATTACATTGATACCCCTGTAAATTATTCCCCTTTTCCCTTAACTAGTAGGAATCCCTTTGTAATTTACTGTAACTTAGGTTTTACCCCAATTAGGTACTATAAATAGTTGTATATTGTAATGGCTGTAACAGTGAATACATTGAAGTTTTCAGATACACTCTTGAGCTAAGTGTTATGCTGCTTGCTCTTAAGTTACTCTTATCTAGCTTATTGAGTATAGACTAATGACAAGTGACCTTTGTCCATACTTGTGTGTCATATTAAGTGCGACTTGAGTTTATGTGAGACATTAGTGTGTCATATCCATCATCGATGCATGAGAACCCTTGTTTAACCTTCGAATATCATTTATCTTTTTGTTTGGACCTACCCCCTTGGTTCGTGCGATACCAAGTGTCGTGTGTTCACCCACATCGAACTTGTATCATCTTAGTATCAAACCTAGCTACGTTTGAAGCTGGATTTTGTTACTTTGTTCTTTGAGTGGTTTGTTATTGTTTTCGTGTATTAAAAGTTCTGTTGTTAACATAGGAGTTTGGGTAGTTGAAAGGTGTTGAGGAAAATTTTGTGTTCCATTTTTCCTTGTTTCCTATACGCAAAATAGAGTGTGGTTGTTTGTTTATTCACTGTGTATAGTTGTCATAGTAGTGAGAATAGTAGTTATTGTTCTATTATTATCATTCACAGAAAGAACTTTGAGTGATATTTTAAACATCAATTTTGTGAGCTAACCAACAATGTTAGATTCAAGTGTTTGCTTGATATGGCTAAGGGCAAAAAGAAAGCTTCACACCTTAATCAGCAGATGACCGATTGGATAGGCTTACTAACTTTGTAGCTAGTTTGGTGACTGTTATCTAAGAAGATAGACAACGAGCTAGAAATAGCCCAACTAGAGGACATGAGCAGTAAGAGTAAGGCAATGGTCAGTTTGGCCGAGTTAATGCCCCAGCTTGACTACCTCAAGTTAAAGAAGTGAGTAAGGTTGCTAGGCGTAGGCTAGCACTTAAAGAAATCAAAGATGAAAAGGAAGGAGACGATGAAGCAGAGGAGTACTATGAGCTTGAAGAGAGGAATGTCTGAGCCTATAGAGTTGAAGGGTTAAAGATGAGTATTCCAAGTTTTTTCAAGAATGGTAATGTCGAGGACTACCTAGATTGGGTAAACAAAATTGAGATGCAATTTGAATGCCATAAAGCACTCGATAATGCAAAGGTTATGCTACCTTGAAATTCACTAGTTATGCTGCCCTGTGGTAAAAGAACTTACAAGCCACCTGAAGAAGAGAAGGGGAATGAGAAATTAGAAGTTGGGATGAAATGAAAAGAGTCACAAGGAGAAGGTTTGTGCCAAGCTATTATTTGCATGATGCCTTCTAAAGGTTGTAGGAACTAAGGTAAGAAGGATTGATTGTTGAAGCTTATGTCAAGGAATTCTAGATGTTAATGATCTGATGCGAAGTCAGTGAGCCAGAAGATCGAACTGTATCTTAATTCATCGGGGGATTGAAGTATGAGATTGAAGATATTGTAGAAACTGTGAATATTAGATCACTTGACAACGTAATTTGAGCTACCTAAAGGATAGAAAGGTGTTGAACAGGAAGGTTCCGATGACCTGTTAGCCATCTTGGCAGTAATTGATATGTTCTAAGTAGATCTATGTGAACGAAACCAAGTAAGGTTGCTGAGACCTGACTTGCTCAGACTACTTGAGCAGAAGAGAAGGAAGTCTTGAGGAAGTTTGAGAAAAGCTAGAGTTTGAGTAGGAAGAGGAGTGAGATAAAATGTTTCAAATGTTAAGGATTTGGACACATGGCCACTCAATGTCCGAATAGAAGAACTATGGTGATTCGAGGTGAGGTGTCGATTGTTGAGGTAGACAGTATTGATGAAGAAGTGGAGGAGCTGAAAAAGGACAGACAGATTAAGCTGTTCGAGGAGGAATTCATCTATAGTGAGGAAGGTAACTTTATATTGGCCACTTTAGTGTTGAGAAGGATAATGAGTGTCAATCCCGTACCCGAGGATGAACAAAGGGAAAATCTCTTCTACATTGGATGTAAAGTGAATGAATCATTATGTGCCTTGATTGTTGACGGTAGGAGGTGTACTAATGTAACCTTTGCATTTATGGTCCAGTAATTGAAATTGCTAGCCAGACCTTACCCAAAACCTTATAAGCTTTGTTGGCTCAATGATAAAGGAGCCTTATAGGTGAACAAATAGGTGTCTGTACTGATTTGCATTGGAAATTACCGAGATGAAGTGCTCTGTATTGTGCTGCCAATGAGTGTGTCCTACATTTTACTTGGACAACCGTGGATGTTTGATTGAGCAATGATATATGATGGACGAAGGAATACATGTTTCTTGGAGCACGAAGGCAAGAGGGTGAAATTGAGTCTTATGACTACTAAGCAAGTAAAGGTCATGTAGATCCAACTAAGCCAAACCTTGAAGAAAGAGGTTTTAGTAATGACCCGAGCTGAGTTGAAAAGAGAAATGGAGCTTGAAGGGCCAACCTATCTGCTGGTTTAAAGAATACTGGAGATGAGGTTTGAGGAGAGGGAGCAGCTTGCTAAGGTGAAAACATTATTGGAAGAGTTTGCCAATCTATTCCTAGATGAACTATCGGAAGGTCTGCCTCCCATTCGAGGCATCGAACATGCAATTGACTTGCAGTTAGGAGTCGCCTTACCAAACAAGCCTGCTTATAGACTGAACCCTGAACAGGCTGCCGAGCTGCAAAAGCAAATAGATGAATTGATAAAGAAGGGGTTTGTGTGAGAATCCCATAGCCTTTGTGCCATACCAGCTTTATTGGTCCCCAAGAAAGATGGGTCTTGGAGGATATGTGTAAATAGCCGAGCAATCAATAGAATCACCATCAAGTATAGGTATCTTATACTAAGACTTGATGACATGTTAGACGAGTTAAATGGAGCAAGAGTATTCTCTAAGATTGACCTCAAATTAGGATACCATTAGATCCAAATGTGCGAGGGTGATGAGTGGAAGACCATATTCAAAACACACTACAGATTATATGAATGGCTTGTAATGCTGTTTGCACTGTCTAACGCACCGAGCATATTTATGTGCTTGATGAATTATGTGCTTTGAGAATTAATAGGGAAGTTCGTTGTAGTTTATTTTGATAACATCTTAGTGTATAGCCTTGACTTGGAAACTCACCAGGAGCATTTGCGAAAAGTCTTTGCAAAACTTCGAGCTAAACAGCTCTAGGCTAATATGAAGAAGTGCAATTTTTGTTAATTCGAAGTGATAATCTTGGGATTTTTTGTAAGTAGTGGTGGCATACGAGTTGATGAAGAGAAGATTAAAGCAATCACTAAATGGCTAATGTTGACCCCTTCGGCAAATGTGAGAAGTTTCCATGGCCTAGTATCGTTCTATTGTAGGTTCATAAGGAATTTTAGTATGATCGTGGCCTTGCTTACTGAACTATTAAAGAAGAATGTCGAATTCAGATGGAGAGAGAAGGAATAGAGGAGTTTTGAGGAAGTAAAAGAGAAGTTGACTACAACTCCTATCTTAGTGTTGCTGAAATTTGACAAAGTGTTTGAAGTAGAGTGTAATACGTTTGGACTAAGTGTAGGTGCTATATTGATGCGGGAAGGCTAACCTATTACTTACTTTAGTAAGAACTTCGAGGAGCTACACTCTATTATTCTGTCTATAATAAGGAGTTTTACACCTTAATTTGAGTCTTAACGGTGTAATAGCACTATCTATTACCTAAGGAATTTGTTATCTATACCGACCATGAATCCTTAAGATATTTAAAGAGCAAACTTAAGTTATCCTGGAGATAAACCAAAAAAGTCGAGTTTATATAGGGTTTTTCTTATGTCATGAAATATAAGAATGGGAGGAACAATATAGTGGTCGTCGCCCTATCGAGACAACATTCTCTCCTAATCGAGCTGCAGACTAGGTTGCTTTGCTTTTCAACAATAAAGAATTTGTATGTTAAGATGTAGACACCTCATTTTTGCCATTTTATTTTAGTATTTTTATTAAGCTAGGTTAAAGAAAAAAAATGAAAATAATAAAAACTAAAAAACAAAATAAGAAAAAAAAACGAAAATTGAAAAAAATAATAAAAATAAAATGTCAAGTCGTATCGAGTTCATTCGTCTCAAGTCAAGTTGAGTCAAATCGTATTGAGTCGAGTCGAGTCGAATTATTTGGGATCGAATTGGATAATAGTGAGTAATCAATTTAATAAATTTTAAGTTGTTAAAGGATTGGCCTTTATTGAAATTTTTTTATTTCAATCCGATATAAAGTAGATTTTTTTTTTATTTAACTTATATTGGGCTAAAATAGACTTAGGATTTATTAAATAGGTTATTGAGCTAAATCAAGTTGGACTGAGTAGGGCTTAGAAAAATAGGAAGCTTGAATTAAAATAAGGTTTCTAGAAATTAAGTCGAATCTTTAAAGAATCTAAAACGTATCTTCCATATCTAGGATTCGTTGTCATAACTAGGATTTGTTGAGATAGAATCTATATTTAAGAGATATGAAAGATTTAATTGTGGGTACTATAAATAGGAATTTAATGGTAGACTTAAGGACATTTTCACAATCCCCAACACACAACATAATCACTCCACATCACAACATTCACTCTCTTACATTCACAATTAGATTTACAACCCTCTCCAACATACACCTCGCTCACATTAGCTCTATTGACTACTCACAATCTCACACACATCCTTACTTGACGACAGCATACACTGTAGCATGATTAGCTTACTGTCCCTCAATCACTTGCACAATTCCACTCATAGTTCCACACATATGCATAGTCCAAATAGTAAATTCAATTTCACTCTACTGTACACTAATATCAAATTACACGCTACGCACAAGCTAATCTGACTTGTGTCCCCTAGTCCAGTAGATGGGTTTTGTCTTTTTTGTTTATTTTATTTTATTTTGGTTTAGTTTTTTTTAGTTCTTTCATTAAACTGTTAATGGTCCATACTAATTTTTTTTTCTTTTTTTTTTTTTAGGTTCTTATGTTAATTCTCATAGAATAATATTATATATATATAATTTTCATATTCATTAAGAATCACTTTTTTAGCATATTGCATTTTTTACAAAAATTGCATTTTTAAAGTTATCATATTTTTAGAAAAATCACATATTTTAGAAAAATTGCATTTATTTTATAAAATTGCACTTTTTTAGAAAAATTACATATTTTAAATACAATAGCATATTTTGTATCTTTAGGATAAAATTTGTATATTTCATATCTTGGTCGTGTATCTTAAAATGTTAGGATAGGATTATATAGTTTCCATTAGATTTGCATTTTTTTAATTAGGCATGTTAGGAATTTTCAGTGAAAATTGAATTTTATTACTTAGTTAGTTTTTCATAAAATAATTTTTAATTAATATCTTTTTCATGATTTAGGCTTCTTTTCTATGGTTTATAGTTATGCAACTTTTTTATAGTTTAGGTTTTTTTTCCATAGTTAGGTATATTGTTAATAGTAATCGCATTTTTTTCATAAAACAACACGTTTTCCATGATAATTGCATATTAGTAGAATTTCATAAAAGTTGCATCTTTTATTTATTTATTTATTTATTTTTTCTCATTTAGGTGCTTTAAGATTTTTTTTTGTTCATTTTTAAGTTTTGTCCCTTAGTAGTTTTTTCCAAAAAATAAAAAATACTAACTTTGAGTCTTTTAAAAATTAAGTTATTAGGTTTTTTTTTTTTCAAATTGGGAATAAAAATTAGGTTTTTTTACGATTTTTTTTAATAAAAATAAATTGGTTAAAAAAACGTAAACTTGGCTCAATTTTCAAATTAAAAAGAATCAATCCATTAAATTTTTTCTAAGAAAAAGAGCTACGTTGATTTGATCTTGACTAGCGGATACTTTTGGGGCAACTATATAAAAAATAAAAAAACTTTTTTCTCCTTTTTCTTGAAAAATTTGTAATAAAAATCCTAAAAAAATTCATCTAAAAAAAGTAAAAAAATAAAGCCTATTAATTTTTTTTTTATTTTCATATAATGACTTAGTTTTAATAGGTTAGCTTCTGAACTTAGTTTTTCTGGTTAATTTTCTAAAATTATCTTTTAAGAAAATACGCAAATTGGTGGCCAAATTAGAGTTTTTCTACTTGAAAACCTAATTTCATTTTTTACCAATTTAACTAATTGGCGACTCTAATTTTAATAAAAAATATATTTTCAAAACATTTTAAAGAAAAATGTTTCCTTAATTTAATATCGAATAATTTATATTAAGTGAACTAGGCTTAATATAGATTAAATTAAGGAAAACTGAAATAGGGCTCGATAGAATTGGCGACTTCTCATTTTTTTTCGTTTTATTTTAGTATTTTTATTAAGCTAGGTTAAAGAAAAAGAAAAAAAAATGAAAACAATAAAATAATAAAAAAAACGAAAATTGAAAAAAATAATAAAAATAAAGTGTCAAGTTGTATCGAATCTAGTTGAGTTAAATCGTATTTCATCAAGTCAAATCGAATTGTTTAGGATAGAATCAGATACTGGTGAGTGATTGATTTAATAAATTTTTAAGTCATTAAAGTATTGGGCTTTATATAAATATTTTTAGTTCAGTTTGATATAAAGTGGAATTTCTTTTATTTAACTTATATTGGGCTAAAATAAATTTAAGATTTATTAAATGAGTTATTAGACTAAATCAAGTTGGACTAAGCAGGGCTTGGAAAAATAAAAAGCCCGAATTAAAATAGGGTTTCTAGAAATTAGGTCGAATATTCAAATAATCTAAAACGTATCTTCCATATTTAGGATTTGTTATTATATCTAAAGTTTGTTGAGATAGAATCTATATCTAAGAGATACAAATGATTCAATTATGGGTATTATAAATAGGAATCTAGCGGCAGATTTAAGGACATTTTTCATAATCCCTGTACAGTTACAAAAAATACAAGACCACATGACTTAATGTCTAAGCCAACGAACACGATCTTTATCTTTACTCAATCACTTATTGCGCCACAATCACTTCCCATTTACTGACCACATCCTCGTCTACCTACAATTCAACACTCTCTCACACCATCACTCACTCTACTACCTCATACTGGTCAGCAAACACATGCCATACAAGCACACAAATACATGCCACGTCTTAGTAATCTCCATTCACAAACACATAAGTACACACACGTCCACTTCAAACACAAGCATATACACATTAAGCATAGTCAAAAGCGTACATGCTGAATATAATCTAAATTTTAACACAGACGCACAGTTTAAATTTCAACTTATCCGCACGATTAATTCACAATGTGATCACACTGATCACAGGCAACTTGACTTGTTTAGGTAAAATTTATTTTTTAATTATATTATATTATTTTATTAGTTAATTTAATTATTTTTACTAATTTTTTTTAGTGCAGGTTTTTTTTGTTATTATTAATTCTCATATAATTTTTTTTTTACAAAATTTTTGTTTTAGATAAATTTAGTTAAATCTCATTTTTAGTTGAAAATTGCATTTTTTAGGAAAAGTTGCGTATTTTTTCTTTGAGATCCGTATTTTTGGAGAAAATATATATCTAAATCGTATCTTAATATATCTTGCATATAGGATTTTAAAAAGACACGTATCTAGATTGTATCTTAACATATCTTGCATATAAGATTTAGAAAAGATACGTATCTTAGTATATTTTGCGTGTATGATTTAGGAAAGATATTTTCTTATAGGTACTGAATTTTTTAAAAAATAATAAAAAAAATCTTATTCGGAGTTTTTTTTTTAAAGATTTAGTTAATTAGGTTTTTTTTTAAATAGATTCATAGAATTAGATTTTTAGGTTTTTTTAAAATAATAAATAGTTAAATAAATGTAAATCTAGCTTGATTTTAAAAAATAAAAGAAATCCACCAATTAAATATTTTATATGAAAGAACTACATTAGTTTGATCTTGATTAGAGGGGAAGTATAGCAGGTACATGGTACCTTTGGGATAACCATATAAAAAATAAAATCTTAATAAAAAATTTATTTTAGTTATACTCTGCATATCTTTACATATCTTAGTATTTTTTTTAAAAAATATAAAAATAAAGTCCATTAATTTTTTATTATTTTTACATGGTAACTCAGTCTTAATAGGTTAACTCCCGAATTTAGTTTTTCTAGTTAATTTTATAAAATTATTTTTTAAGAAAATTTACGGATCAGTGACTAAATTAGGGTTTTCTCACCTGACCCTAATTTTATTTTTTACCAATCTAATTGGTTTACGACTCCAATTTTTTTTAAGAAAAATGTTTTTCCTTAATTTAATGTCGAGTAATTTATATCAAATGGATTAGGCTTAATATAGATTGAATTAAGGAAAACCATGTCAAGCCTAATTTCGATTTTCTTTAATTTAATTTATATTAAGCCCATTCCACTTAATATTAATTACTTGATATTAAATTAAGGAAAAATATTTTTCTCTAAAATGTTTTGAAAATATATATATATTTTTAAATTAGAGTCGCCAATCAGTTAAATTGGTAAAAAATGAAATTAGGGTTTTCAGGTGTAAAGATCCTAATTTGATTATTGATTTATGCATTTTCGTAAAATATAATTAAAAAAAATTAACCAAAAAAACTAAGTTTGGTAGCTAATCTATTAAGACTAAATCATCATGTAAAAATAAAAAAAAATTCATAGGCTTTATTTTTATACTTTTTTTAGAAAATACTAAGATATGTATAGGTATACAAAATATAACTAAAATGAATGTTTTTAAGATTTTTATTACGAATTTTTCATGAAAAAGGAGAAAAAAGTTTTTTATTTTTATTTTTTATACGATTGCCTCAAAAATACCTACATATCCGCTAATCAAGATTAAACCAACATGGTTCTTTTTCTTAGAAAAGATTTAGTGGGTTGATTCTTTTTAATTTGAAAATTGAGTCAGGTTTACGTTTTTTTTATAACCAATTTATTTTTATTAAGAAAAAACCTAATTTTTATTCCAAATTAAAAAAAAAACTAATGAATTAATTTTTAAAAGGACTAAAAGTTAGTATTTTTTATTTTTTGGAAAAACTGGTATGTGACAAAACTTAAAAAAAAAATCCTAAAGCACCTAAATGAGAAAAAAATAAATAGATAAATAAATAAAAGATGTAACTTTTATGAAATTATACTAATATGCAATTATCATGGAAAATATGCTATTTTACGAAAAAAAAAAATGCAATCACTACTGATAATATGTTTAACCATAGGAAAAAAGCCTAAATTATAGAAAAGATATATAAAAAAAAAAAATGTTACAATGACGTCTAACCATAAAAAAGACATTTAACTATGAAAAAGACATCTAAACCATGGAAAAAACGCCAATTAAAAATTATTTTATGAAAAACTAACTAAGTAATAAAATTCAGTTTTCACTAAAAATTCCTAACATGCCTAATTAAAAAAAAAATGCAAACCCAATGGAAACTATACAACCTATCTTAACATTTTAAGATATGTAACCTATATATGAGATATGCAAATTTTATCCTAAAGATACAAAATATACTATTGTATCTAAAATATGCAATTTTTTTTAAAAAGTGCAATTTTATGAAAAAAAGTGCAATTTTTCTAAAATATGTGATTGTTCTAAAAATATGATAACTTTAAAGATGCAATTCTTGAAAAAATGCAATATGCTACAAAAGTAATTCTTAATAAATATGTAAATTATGTATAAAATATTATTATACGAGAATTAATATAAGGACCTACAAGAAAAAGAAAAAAAAAATAGTATGGACCATTAACAGTTTAATGAAAGAACTAAGAAAAACTAAACCAAAAGAAAATAAAATAAACAAAAAGGACAAAACCCATCTATTGGACTAGGGGATACAGGTTGGATTAGCTTGCGCATGGTGTGTGATTTGATATTGGCGTGCAGTAGAGTGAAATTGAGTTTGCTATTTAGATTGTGTACATGTGTAGAACTGCGAGTGGAATTGTGCGAGTGATTGAGGGATGGTAAGCTGATCATGCTACAGTGTATGCTGTCATTAGGTGAGGATGTATGTGAGATTGTGAGTAGTCGATGGAGCTAATGTGAGCAAAGCGTGTGTTGGTGAGGGTTGTAAATCTGATTGTGAATGTGAGAGAGTGAATGCAGTGATGTGGAGTGATCATGTGGTGAATGTGTTGTGTGTTGAGGATTGTGAAAAACGTCCTTAAGTCCACCGCCGAATTCCTAGTTATAATACCCACAATTGAATCCTTCTTATCTCTTAGATTAGATTATATCTCGACAAACCTTAGATATAGTAACGAATCATAGATACAGAAGATACGTTTTAGATTCTTTGAAGATTCGATATAGTTTCTAGAAACCCTATTTTAATTCGGGCTTTCTATTTTTCTGGGCCTTGTTTAGTCCAACTTGATTTAGCCTAATAACCCATTTAATAAATCTTAAGTTTATTTTAGCTCAATATAAGTTAGATAAAAAAAAAATCCACTTTATATCAAATTAAACTAAAAATATTTCAATAAAGCTCGATCCTTTAACGATTTAAAATTTATTAAATTGATCACTCACTATTATCCGATTTGATCCCAAACGATTCGACTCGACTTGACTTGATACGATTTAACTTGACTTGACTTAATATGATTAGATTCGATACAACTTGACACTTTATTTATATTATTTTTTTCTCATTTTATTTTTTACTATTAAGTTTTTTTCTTTTTCTTTATCCTGGCTTAATAAAAATACTAAAATAAAACGGTAAAAATGAAGTATTTATAGTTGCCCCTCTTTGTAAGGAAGTTCGATTAGAACTTCACTACAAAGACAAAAGAGATATCCATTTTTACCAAATCCTACTTTGAACTGATCAACTAAGCTATATTTTATCTTGATGAAGAATATCGTCTTAAGAGGTCGATGTAAAAAATAATAGCCCGTCTTGAAAGGACGGGGCAAATGAATGCCAGTCTAAAAAAAATAGGGTAAAAGATAAGGGGCTTATCTTGAAAGGATAAGGTAAAGGTTAGAGAACTTATCTTGAAAGGATAGGGATAAAGATTTATAGTTCCTATCTTAGATAAGGCAAAAGTTTTAAGGGAAGCCTATCTTGGAAGGATAAAGCAAAAACCATTGGGGGTCAAATTAACTTATTTTGATTTGACGAATAATCCAAAGAGGATAAATTATTTCGAGATTTAAAAAATACTTGTTTTGGTTTGGTGGATGATCTGAAGAGGATAGATCTCTTCGAGATTTTTTGTTTTGATTTGGTGGATAAACTAAAGAGGATATATCTCTTCGAGATTTCAAAAAAACTTGTTTTAGTTTGGTGGATAATTCGAAGAGGATAGATCTCTTCAAGATTTATTATTTTGATTTAGTGGATGATCCGAAGATGATTGATCTCTTCAAGATTTAAAAAAAACTTGTTTTGCTTTGGTGGATAATTTGAAGAGGAGATATCTCTTTTAGGATGAGTTGCTTGAAATGATAAATCTTTCGAATTAAAGATGAAAAAATGAAATAGCGCTCTCATGAGTAGCTGATCTTTTAAATGACTAGATGGTGCTCCTTTGAGCAAGTGATCCGAAAAGAAAAAAATAAGACAGTACTCCTTTCAAGCAAGCGATCTAAAAAGGAATAGATAGGATAGCACTCTTATAAGCAAGCAATCTTAGCAAAGGACTAAATAGGACAGTGATCTTTTGAGTAAGCGATCCAAAAAGGACTGGATGAAGTTCCTATGAGCGGGCGATCCTAGAAAGGATTGGATGGTGCTCCACTAAGCAAGCGACTCAACTAAGGATAAGACAATGCTCCTTTAAGCAAGCGATCCAACAAAAGATAAGACAGTGCTCTTTTGAGCAAGCGATCTTAAAATGGATTGGATAGCGCTTTACTAACCAAGTGATCCAAGATTACTATATGAAATGGAAGCGCACTAAATGGCAAATGGTTCATGAATTTTAAGGACTTCAATGAGTTTTGATAAAATAATATGAGACTTAAGTTTGAGGGATTTTGATGATTTTTTGAAATTTTTGACTTTTTCTTTTTTGACAATTTGTGAAAAAGGTTTCGTTTCTCTTTTGAAAAGGTTTTTTTTTTCTTTTTTTTTCTCTTTTTCTTCTTTTTTCAAGAAATTCAAAATAACACTCTTTGATGGAAAATTGTATTGCTAACAAGTAAAAAAGTCTTGAAAACCCTAAAGATCATAAATAAAGGGTTGACTTGTCCCTTACCCGTTGATCACTCATTCTTTCAGTCTTATTTCTTAGAGCATAATTCATAATTCTTGAACTTTTAGAAGCATTGGTTTCAAACTTGAGGTTAAAACCATTCATGTTTTTAAGAAAGCACTCAACTCTTCAATTTTCCACTAAGGGGACAGATATCATTACTTGAAATATTTAGTCAAATTGGACTTCCTTGCACTCTCATAAGTTTGTTTTTACTCTCAGCGTCAATTCCAAAAGTTGTAGCCTATCTTGTAAGTGGTACATTTTGGTTAATCAATAGGTCTTTTTCGGGTTTACAATGTAAGGCTTTTGGTCACTGGTTTGAGCTAATGGATATTAATGTACTTTAGCCAATTTTGAAGAAATTATATACCATCTGTCTTGAGTTTACAAGCCAAGAACTTAGGAGAAGCTCAACATGGGCTTACCTTAGTTTCATAAGCAAATTTTACTGAAGATAAGTTTATTTCTTTGGTTAAAAGAGCTTCATTAAAGATGATAAATTGGGTAGGACCATAAAATAAGGGTTTTACTTTTTGGCTTAGAAAGTTAAAATGTTTAGCCTTTGTATATCCTTCACAAGTTCTAACCGCAAGCTTATTGGCAATTTGACTCATCTTTGAAGGTGATCACTTTGCTTATTTTCAATCTTTTCTCTTTTTCACTTTTTCTTTTTTTTTTCCTTCTTTTTTTTTTTTCTTTTTCTTTGCTTTCTCTATTTTTTTTAGGTCAAGGAGGTCACCTTCCATTGTTGATTTTTTGCTTGATAGGATTCAAAGTCCTAATACCATGGGTTCAAAGAGTATAAACTTGGAAGAAGTATATATGGCATGGAGTGTTTAGGAAATTTCCATGGGCTTGGGCTTGAGGTGAGCGTATAAGCCTAAGTGAAGTGTGTATGGTTTGAAACTCTTCTTCGTTCTAAAGAAATTATATTATTTATGATAATATTTGTTCATGAATTGGCACAACTAAGTCAAGCATAAGTTAGTCTACCCCTTTTCTCCAGATTGATGACTCTAACCTCTCAATTGCCCCAATATAGGGTGGTTCTTGGTAGGGCTAATTTTAAGAAAAATCCCTAAAAGGCTTAAATGGGTTTGCAAAGGATAATTGTGTTTAGGGATAATGAAATGAATGCCTAATATCATTTTGACATATGTACCAGGTTTAAGACATATCTCCTTTAAGGAATGAGTTCAAGTACTCATATTGTAACACTCAACTCTCATGTGTGTTTAGGGTTAGTGTTTAAGATATAGTTTGCCTTTTTTCATCCTAAACCTTTCAAGTAATGTTTTGCTATTCCTTTAGGTGGAAAATTTTAAGTTCTAAGTTTACATTTACTTTATCCATTTTCACATGCCCTAAGTCTTGCACGAAGTAATTCATTAATGGAGAGCCAATGACATGCCCCTGTCGAGCTTAGCTAAGTGCACATCATAGAAAAACAAAATGTACAAGAAATTTTTTTTATTCAAATAAATCTTATCTCCGAAGTGAAACATTGTTCTAAAAAGAAATAAATACAGGAACTAAAACTCTTTTCCACTTCTTGCCCCCATTTCTACCACTTCTTCGAACTTAGCCTATTTAGTTGAATCGGTTTTTTGAAGATATATGTAATTGCTTCAAATGGTAAGCTACCTAGTCAAATGGTATACCACCCTCAATACTCGATGTTGGAGGTTGTCTATTTGATGCTCCTAGGTTAGAGATATTACTGCCTATAGACCCATTAATCTCTAAAAAATTTGGTTGGATAACCTTGGTATCAATCAAATCTTACACCTTATGCTTTAGTTTCCAACAGTCTTCTATGGTTTGTCTTACCTGGCCCACATGATATTTACACTATTTGTTAAGGTCATGATCCCTTGGCTTGTATTTCTTCATTGAGTTTTCATATGCCAGCAGTCTTACATCTCTCAATTGCTTAAACACGCCATTGGAATCTTGAACTGTGTAAGTCGCCTTTTCTTATTGTGGATGAGCTTGTCTTGATTTTGGGCTTTCCCAATTGGCTCATTTGCTCCTGACTTCTCTTTTGTTGAATCATCTTCATGCTTTGGTCGTAATATCCTATCCATATTAGGATGTAGGTTTTCAAGCTACTTGAGCACATAACCTATTTCCATTTTTGTATCCGTGAGCCTTTCTTTTAATATCACTAACCTTTCTTCTAGAGTTGCAACCCTTTTTTCCAAACCCTGACAATAACATGCCCCTGAACTTGACTATTCAAATTTGTTTTTAGCATTTTTTCCAATCCTTATATCATGTTGATAGTAGGCTCATGAACTTGCAACTCTTTAGATTTGTTTACTTTAGATGGTATGTCAGTAGAACCTTGGGCTTAGGTATGGGTTATGGTCTTGACATGCTTTGCATGCTTACTCAAAACCCCTTCGGCTGTGGCTATTCTTTGTTTAAGAGCTTCAAACATCTTGGTTTTGACAACGAGTGATTATAGGCTTTAAGTTGGGCTAGATCACTAAAGAAGCAATTTTTCAAAGCCTGCAAGAATCCCTTCTTATTAGCAGTACTGCATTCCCTCTCTTTTTTTAAAAAAAAAAATCAAGTTTTTAATATTGAAAACCATTCTTTTTTGTTATTTTTTTTTTAAACTTTTATTGAAAAAATCAATGTTGATTTTATGTTACAAAAGCTTAATTCTAACATCGATGAATCTAAACAAAGAAAACATTAAGACTGACGACCAAGGACATAGGATGATATAAGGGTGATATAGAGAAGTGGAAATTATTTACAATGAGAAAACTTATTAAAAGATGACATAAAAGTGACGATTAGTAGAAAAAGTTCTGTTAGGATCATAGCAACAAAGAACGAGAACTTAGACATTTATAAGATTGATGACTTTGATGTGGGAAATCGTTTATAATGGGAGTCTGATGGTTAAATCTTTTTTTTTTTTTATTTTGTTATTTCCTAATAGTATAATACATATAGGGCATTGCAATAGAAATCAATCAAGTAAACAATTATCATGAAATAAGTTTTTGATTATGAAATATCTTTTTTTTTTTCTAAAAAAAAAAAGTTTGCTTAAGGCCTAAAAAAAAAGAGAGTTTCACAATAATCTTTAATATAGCTAACTTCTATAATTACATACCCTAAAAAAATTTACAAGTTAATATTGATTTCTTTTCTATCTTTTTTTAATATTGGCACATTATGGTATATGAGGAACACTAATGATATTGTGCTCATTACTCGTGAAATAAAACAAAATCTACAAGACTCACGCATATTACAAAAGATAGCATATACAGACAAATATGCAAAATAAATGTGATGCAATATGCTACATATAAGTGCAATGTAATAGGGTTGGTTATTAATAAATTATAGAAATTATTATGACCTCAATGGTCAAGAATATATTTATATATAAGTAAATTCGAAATAAGATTTAAAAAGAAATAAAGTTTGTGAATACTTATATATAAAGGGTTGCTAATTTTTAATTTCCTCCTTTTTAAAAAAGAAAACTGAACCGACTATGAAATAATCAGGCTTTTTTCTATAATTTAAAAATTACTGTCCATTTTTCAAAAAGAACAATACAGGAGAGTGGGATCTACGGGTCTCGGACTTTGTAGCTTTAAGCCTTTTCGGAGAAAAAACTTAGCAGGCTACTTCGAAGCTTGAGTGAACTCGCCTATTAGTGCCAAGCAAGGGTAAAGACCCCAACGATCTAAAGGTTACACAATAAAGGCTCGTTATAAGTTCCTAAGGTGGCCTAGGTCCAACCACATCTAAGCATGCAAATGATTGTTAATAAATAAAAAGCCTTTTAAATTCTCAATAAGGGCCCATTGGACTGAGTTTTTCTTAAGGCCTACATCACTAAAAACTAATTAGTACAACTATAATACAATAAAAGAAAAATAATACAAAAAGCCCACTAATTAATTTTTAATTTTTATATGGCTAGCCCACCAGACATCTCTAGTGGAGTCGCTAATTTTGTCGAGTCCTATTTCAATTTTCCTTAATTTAATTTATATTAAGTTCAATCCACTTAATATAAATTATTCGACATTAAATTAAGAAAACATTTTTCTTTAAAATGTGAAAAATATTTTGAAAAAATATTTTTTATTAGAATTGGAGTCGCCAAACAGTTAAACTGGTAAGAAATGAAATTAGGTATTTCGAGTGGGAAAATCCTAATTTGACTACTGATGAGCATATTTTTAAAAAAAATAATTTTAGAAAATTAACTAGAGAAACTAAGTTTGGGGGCTAACCTATTAAGATTAAGTCACCAAGTAAAAAAAAATAAAATTAATGGGCTTTATTTTTATACTTTTTCCAAAAAATAGTACGATATGTATAGGTATAATGAATTTTTCAAGGATTTTTATAACAAATTTTTCAAGAAAAAGGAGAAAGAGGTTTTTATAATTTTTATACAATTGCCTCGAAAGTGTTTACATACCTACTAGTCGGGATTAAACAACATAATTCTTTTTCTTAAAAAAGATTTAGTAGGTTGATTCTTTTTAATTTGAAAATTAAGCCAAGTTTACGTTTTTTTTAACCAATTTATTTTTATTAAGAAAAATCCTAAAAGAACCTAATTTTTATTCCCAATTAGAAAAAAAAAACCTAATGACTTAATTTTTTAAAAAAACTCAAAGTTAGTATTTTTTATTTTTTGGAAAAATTGCTATATGACAAAGCTTGAAAAAAAAAATCCTAAAGCACCTAAATGAGAAAAAAAAAATAGATAAATAAATAAAAGATGCAATTTTTGTGAAATTAGGTCGATATGCTATTATCATGGAAAACATGTTATTTTATGAAAAAAATGCGATTACTATTGACAATATGCCTAACCTAAAAAAGAAACATAAACTTTAGAAAGGATACATAGAAAATATGTTACAATCATAGAAAAGATACCTAACCATGAAAAAGAAGCCTAAATCATAGAAAAGACACCAATAAAAAATTATTTTATGAAAAACTAACTAAGTAATAAAATTTAGTTTTCACTGAAAATTCCTAACATGCCTAATTAAAAAAAATGCAAATCTAATGGAAACTATACAATCATATCCTAACATTCTAAGATATGCAACCTAGATATGAAATATGCAAATTTTATCCTAAAGATATAAAATATACTATTGTATCTAAAATATGCAATTTTTTTTTTAAAAAGTGAAATTTTATAAAAAAAATGCAATTGTTCTAAAATATGCGATTTTTCCAAAAATATGATAATTTTAAAGATGCATTTTTTTTATAAAAAATGCAATATGCTAAAAAAGTGATTTTTGATGAATATGTAAATTATGTATAAAATATTATTCTATGAGAATTAATATAAGGACCTACAAGAAAAAGAAAAAAAAATTAGTATAGACCATTAGCGAACATGGGTCGGATTAGCGAACATGGGTCGGATTAGCTTGTATATGGTGTATAATTTGATGTTGGCGTAAAGTAGAGTAAAATTGAGTTTGTTATTTGAACTGTACATATGTGTGGAATTGTAAGTGGAATTATACGAGTGATTGAGGGACAGTAAGTTAATCGTGATACTGTGTGTGCTGTCGTTAGGTGAGGATGTGTGTGAGATTGTGAGTAGTTGATAGAACTAATATGAGTGAGGCATGTGTTGCTGAGGGTCATAAATCTGACTGTGAATGTAAGAGAGCGAATGTAGTGATGTGGAGTGATTATATGGTGAATCTATTGTGCGTTAGGGATTGTGAAAAACGTCCTTAAGTCCACCGCCAAATTCCTATTTATGATACCTACAATTGAATTTTCTGTATCTCTTAAATATAGATTCTATCTCAACAACCTTAGATACGATAACGAACCTTAGATACGGAAGATACATTTTAGATTCTTTAAAGATTCGATCTAGTTTCTAGAAATCCTATTTTAATTTGGGCTTCTTATTTTTCTGAGCCTTACTCAGTCCAACTTAATTTAGCTCAATAACCCATTCAATAAATCCTAAGTCTATTTTAGCTTAATATAAGTTAAATAAAAAAAATCCACTTTATATCGGACTGAACTCAAAATATTTCAATCAAGCCCAATTTTTTAACGACTTAAAATTTATTAAATTTATTACTCACTATTATCTAATTCAATCCCAAACGATTTGAGTCCACTCGACTCGACTCGACTATATATGATTTAACTCGACTTGACTCAATACGACTTGACACTTTATTTTTATTATCTTTTTCAATTTTCGTTTTTTTTTCTAATTTTATTTTTATTTAACTTGGCTTAATAAAAATACTAAAATAAAATGGCAAAAATGAGATGTTTACATGAGAACCCACACTTTAGTCTTATTTATGTCAAATGTGAGAAAGGATAGACTTTGGACAACTATTACAAGGAAGACGGATACTTATTTAAGAAGAGAAGACCATGTATCCTGACTTGTTCTATGAGAGAATTGCTAGTGTGTGAGGCGTATGGAGGAAGATTGACAGGACACTTTGGTCAATGTCGAACCTATGAGGTATTCTCCTTAAGATTCTTTTGGCCAAGAATGATGAGAGATGTTCAATCCGTGTTGAAAAGCCATATAACCTATTGAAAAGCAAAGAGCTTAACCAAGTAAGGACACTATCTACCATTGCTCATCCCGACTAAATCATAGTCCGAGCTAAGTATAGACTTTATGTAAGGGTTGCTGAAGATGTCTTAAGGGAAGGACTCCATCATGGTGGTTATGAATCGATTTAGCAAGGTGGTACATTTCGTATCTTGTTCCAAAACTAATGACACTTTAGCTATCTCTTTTATTTTCTTTCAGGAAGTAATCAAGTTTCATAGTCTCCAAGACTACTGTTTTAGATAGAGACTTAAAGTTCATGAGCTACTTTTGGAGGATATTATGGAGATGATTGGGAACTAAGCTATTGCATAGCATGTCCTGCCGTCTACAGACAAATGGACAAAACGAGTTTATTAATAGAATAGTAAGAACTTTATTACAGGTTGTTGTCGGACGAAATATGGCTGATTAGGATCTGTGATTACTAATCATTGAGTTTACCTACAACACGACCTCCCACAATGTGACAAACATGTCTCTCTTTGAGGTCGCCTATGGGTTTAACCTTGAGCTCCTAATGGACTAAGTGCTCCTACCTAGGCCTGATGATGACCTACCAGCTACAGAGAGATTCGATGCCATCAGAGCCATGTACCAAAGGGTGGTAGAGTAGTTAAGTCGAGCTACTGCCAAGCTTGAGAGGTGAAGTCGAATACGGAAGAAGAGAGAATTTCAACCAGGTGATCTGGTCTTGATTTACCTCAACAAGGAACGATTTTTGAACTTGAGGAAGAGCAAGTTATCTCCCAGAGTTGACAGACTCTTTAAAGTACTTGAAAAGATCAATCCTAATGCATATAAGATTGAATTACTTGAGGAATATGAGTCTCAGACTCCTTCAACATTGCCGATCTCTAACCATACACTTTGAGGATGAGCCACTTGGAGTTAAGCCAGATTTGATCCCAAATCTTAAACAACCTGAAGGAGAGGATATGGATCAAAAACCAATCATGTGCTCTCAAGCTTAAAGGCTTGCTTAAATGGATCTTCTTGTTATCTAAGGTGAGTTCAATGTCGAGGAGCAATGCATACTGCAATCCAACTTGCTGAGTTAATTCGCTCTCCACATCATCCAAAAAACTGTCGAGGTGACCAATCGACCAACCCTTCCGCTATACACCAAGCTAAGCATCAAATCAGGATACAACTAACCTCACTAGTGTTAAAGTCGAGCTGATGCCGTTAAGAGTTAATCACTTAAGGTTGACCCAAAAATGAGTCGCCCCTGAACCATCCTTGTGTAAGACCCATAATCACATATTTAGGGTTCAGTTTCTAGAATTTAGGATGATTGAACAAATTGTCCAATCTAGCTTAAATTTTACAATGAAGTTAAGATTATTAGTAAAAGTTACTCCATAAGTTTGAATTTGAGAAAATAAGTAATAAAATAAGAGAATATAAAATTTTCAAATTTTGAGTATATTACTCGTTATTTATCGGAGATGCGTAAAATACATTTCGATAACTAACGAATCACTAGAGATAAATTATATGCATACTAAAAATCATAGAATAACATAAATAATATTTAAGAATATTTATTTGTACTATATACGTTTTTACTTATAGGTAGAAATATGGGTAATTACTTAAAATACGCGAAATAGGCTAAAATGATATTAAATAATTAAAGAAAATGCATGAATAAATAAATAAAAATCAAGAAAATTATGGAAAAATATGGAAATGCCTAGAAAGGGGTTGTGGCAACCTGGAATTGAAGAAACAAAATTAGCTAATTAAAATGCAATAAATAGAAAGTGAAAAAAAAAAGGAGATAAGGCAATTGTCTTATCTAATTAATGCACAATAATTTTTCAATATCTCTATAAATAGCCAAAAAATTCAAGAAGATCATTTGGACCATTAGAAGGGTAGAAAAATTGAGAGAGTAAAAAATTTTGAGAGAAAATTAAGGTTTTAAAAAAATTAGCAAAAATTTGTTAGGGACTTAGAAGAGATCCCTAACCAGACGATGACCTGAGAATGGATGGTTATCACCACTATATGGTGGTGGTAGCACTTAGACCGGCCAATAAGGCCATGGTGATCGGCGATGACCGGAGTCACTAGATTCTGGTGAGTCCAATTTTCCTTCTAATTTTTCATATTTTGTTAAAAATACCAAATAGTTTTATAAAATTATGAAATTCGGAATTTTGGTGTTTTTAAGTAGGTAGATTTAGGGAAAAATTTTAGTTTGATGATTTTATGTTTAGAAATGTATTGTCCTTAAGAAATCATGCAAAATTGAACATGTTTCAATTTAAAAAAAAATGACCTTAGGAGTATAGTTTTGAGTCTAAAAATTTTGCGTAGACTAGTTAGAGCATTTAAAACAGTGCTATGAAATCTTTTTTCAAAAATGAATTTTCGAAATTCTTAAGCCTTAAAATGATGCATGAAATGAGTAGTTTTTTGTTAATTAGGTAATAATTAAATAAATAATTATTGATTTAGTGCATAATTATATGTTTTAGGATGTTAAAATCCGATGAAGTGTGATATTTTTGGTATTTAGGAAGTTAGATGTAATTATTAGGGTATTATGTAGTATATATATAATAGGTAAAAATGGTAAATTTTAAGTTAATTTTGTAAATTAAGGTAATTAGGTGTAAAATTTGATTTAGGATGAATTTAGATATTTTAAGATGTTGATTGAAGTTGAGAGATAATATTTGAAGTGATGAGGATATTAGATGTGTGTATTATGTATATAATAGATAATAATACACAATATGTGAAATAGGAAATATAACAAATAGAAAATATTAGAATAAAAATTAATAATATAATAACAATAATAATATATAATAAATTTGATAGGAAACTTAAATTTAGGTATTTATATGAAATATGTAAAATTTTCTCACATTGGGAATAAATTTGATACACTTATAAAGGTTTAAGTGTACCAAGAAGAATAGAATACCGATTTAAGATTAAAAGTGATAATTAGGATACTCGAGCCTAATGCAATGAATTTCACATTTGTGTTTGGATCGCATTTTTAGGATTTATGTATAATACTTGTGATTAAAATTGATTTAAAAACCTAAGCTAGAATCGGATTTGGAAACCAAATCCTAAGCTAACTTAAGATGAATTAATAATAATTAATATGTATATAGGAACAATTAAGTTAAATCATAACCTATAATATATATATCTCATCAAGATATAAATACTAAAAACGTATTTATATTATATATTATAGAGCATATGGAGACGAGTTGACTAGCAATTGGCTAACTGAGCAACTAAGGATACTAGGTAAGTTAGGATTAAAACATTACTGTTTTTTGAAGTACTAGTTTGTAGTACTCAAAGGTTTGAAATTGTACTTGATTGTGTTTATTAGATAGTCAACTATGTGTATGTGTCTGTTTTAGAGTTGATGATGAGATTTGATTTACTGCTCTTGCTTGTATTATATGACTTATATGAAATGATTAAGCATCCTAAATTGGACCTAATCAAATATATGACTTATAAATATAAATCGGACCTGCATAGCAACCCATTAGGAGAATATTGGGATTCTCTGACCAAATACCGACTCCTTCGAAAGAGATAGCACTGGATAGCATAATTGATCCATTTTTCATCCTTAGTCGAACTAAGTGAGAGGGAGGAGGTTACGACAAAGGTGAAGTAAATGGTTCGAAAGTAGTTGTGGGAGGAGCGGTGTTTCCATTGCATAAGCTTGGGTTTGATCGTGAGCTGTTGTATTAATAAAAACTTTTCAACGCGGATTAAAGTGGGTGCAATTTCTCTAATTTTACGATGGGTTAGACAATGTTGTATGATGGCATTTACTTGAGCATGCATTGCACTTAATAATTTGGTTGATAATCTTGTTTATGTTTGCTGCATGGTTTTAAGTCTTTGTCTTAACTTACTCAACTGTGTTTGCTCACATCCCTATAGACTTGTTGTAGGTGCTAGCTAGGAAGCGGCTTACAATTACCTTCAAGCTAGCAATTGCTGGATCATAGAGAGTGAGGAAATACATTTGAAGAACAGATATATCTTTAAGGTCTTAGCTTTTATTTATAATCTTTCGTTTTCAAATAATGTATTACTTAGGAAGTATAGGATAATAAAACCCTATAAACATTATTTGTAATACTTGAATCTTAGTGTATGTATATATTTCTATACTTTCTTAGGTAAATAACGTATTTAATTTATGAATTGTTTACTTCAAAGTGGGTTAGTCATAGACGCCTTATGAAGGTTAGCTTCTATCCTAGAATGGTTTGTATGGTGGGACCGTTACGACTTTACCGCTTTGGGGCGTGACACCTTGTCTAGTCCCAACTATCTGAGCTACCAAATTATCAACGCCAACCTGACCTGATCAGGACCCCCATCCTTACTCAGCCAATAGTGTCGTTAGGACTACAAGAATGAGCAAACTATGCGCACATTATCCTTTTTCTAACATCCGTACTATCTTGTTTACTAATGGATATTCTTTTTGCACGATTACATCGATACCCTCGTAAATTATTCCCCTTTTCCCTTAACTAGTAGGAATTCTTTTGTAATTTACTACAACCTACGTTTACTCTAATTAGGTACTATAAATACTTGTATATTGTAATGGCCGCAATAGTGAATACATTGAAATTTTCAGATACACTCTCGAGCTAAGTGTTCTATTACTTACTCTTAAGCTACTCTTATTTAGCTTATTGAGTGTGGACTAATGGCGAGTGACCTCCGACTATACTTATGTGTCATATCAGGTGCGACTTGAGCTCGTGTAAGGTGTTGGTGCGTCATATTCATCGTTGGTGTATGAGGAACCCTGCTCAACTTTCGATTATCATTTATCTTTTAGACCATCTCATGGTTCGGACCCGCCCCTTTGGTTCGTACGACACCGACGTCGTGTATTCACCCATGTTAAACCTATATCATGGAGGCTTGTGACTTCATTGACTACTAAAGAGTATGCTAACTTCTTGATTGACAGTTCTTCTTAAAGTTTCCTCTCGACCTTTATCCTCATGCTCTTGACTGCAATAGTTTGAGCTTTTGAGGAGTTATATGCCTCCTCAACCTTCTATAATAAGTTAACCAAGATAAATGGGTCGTTTACTTCTCAATAGAACAACAACATGGAGATATTACCTTCTTCATTTCCTTGTCAGCTTCATCTAGAACTGTTAGAACATGCTTATTAATTTGCATGTAGACGAGATTATGTTTGCAATAGAACATGAGTTGTAAGTAAGAAGGTGATTGGTACTTATATCATACAACTTTGCAGTGATGTGTCCTTTATTATAGCCATCCACTTGGTCGACATCTTTTTTTGTAATCTCCTTATCCCTAGGGAGAATGACTCCTTCCATCAGGACCGGGGATTTTATCTTATTATCCAAGGTCGAGTAAGTATGCAGGATGTTCTGGCTCTAGTATAGGATGAAGTAGTCGCCCACCTGACAATTAGCGATAAACTCGATACTATTGATGCCAAGAGCCTTATTCCTCATAGTGTCCTTCATCCTTTCATCTAGGCCTTTGAATTTCTTAGTCAAAGGTTGGTTGGTAAGCTCCTTCCCATTCCTTTTCTTAGGAATCGGTTCATTGTTTGTTTGGCCTAATGGACCTTTAGCTGTCTCATAAGGAATAACCTTAGTGCTGTTATTGCCATCGATTTCCTGGTATGAATCACCTGGCATTTCTTCTTTATGAATGTTTTTTGTGGGAAGGATTCCTTCGAGTGTAGCCTTAGTGGCTCTAGTCTGTTCAGTCTTGACGGGATGAGTAACTTTTTTGGGAGTAGTGGCCTATTTCATGGCTTTCTCCAGCATGGCCTTTTTTGATGCAACTGGCTGAGTGATAGGTGCTTTGGTGCCTGTACATTTATCAAGCTTCAATTTCTTGGCCTTTGCTTGAGCCCATAGTTTAGAAGGATCAACATCACCGATAACCATATCTGCAATAAATGATAACAACATTAAAAAAAGGAAAAAAGAGGAAAATCAATGACTTATGAGATCCATGTCGAGCAAAGCTCATAGGCGATTATTCTCCCCTAAGTCACGAGAACGACTTTTCTCTTATAGCTCTACTAGGCACGATGACTATTTAGCACCATTGAATCCCTATTCTTGTATTGTCTTATTATCCTTTCAGCATTCCATAAGAACATTTTGTTTTTCTTTCTTTCTTGTATCTTTTTGGTGATAGTGGCATCATTTAGCATCAATTCGATATCTTTGGTGTAAATGGGTTTAGTCCATTGGGTCCAAAAATCCAAATCTTTATCCAATATAATAGATAAAAACTTGTCATGCCACTTGTGGATTTTGCACTCTAACCCATTTATAAACTTGCAACCATGCCAAGCGACCGTGAAATACCAATCATCGGGTTGCCTTCTTATCATGAAGAAATACCTGAACAACTAAGGCGTAACCCTAACTTCAACCTCTTTGCATATTATCTCGATTGCTATGAGAAGCTGATACGTATTCGATGAAAACATACTCAGTGTAAACCTGAAGTAGTTAAAGAAGTGTTTGATAAAATTCAAAAATGGGAAGTGCAGTCCGAAATCAAGATATTTTAGATATATATGAAACTCGTGCTCCCTCGGAAAACATACCCTCTCTTCCTCCCTTGGCTTGCGCAAATTCCATACCTTAGGAAAATCTTGCTAGTACTTGTTATACTTTGAGATGATTGTTTTAACGGAACCACTTGCCACTTTATCTAGAGAGTCACTGTAAGAAACAACATTATTATATAAGTACCTGGCTACAGATCTTCCTTCCTTATCATTTAGATAGTTATCCGTTGGAAGAGTATTGATGCAAGAGAGTTTTCCCATTGCTCCATTGTGCTGTTTGTCAAGCTACCTGAAGAACATGCTGAATCGTTCCTTTTTTTAGGGGGGAAGGGGAGGGGGAAGTAGCCTCAATCTTGATTGCCTTAGAATCTAAAAGTACAAGTCAATGAATGACGTTTCAAACCATACCTAATTGAAGCTATATGATAGAATCACAAACTTGATGAAAATTTAGAAGATGAAGATGAGATGTCGAAAGCAAATGAGAACTTCGATAGTGGATACGGATAGGAACTAAAGTGAAGAAATCTTTTTAAGTATCGAAAAATCCTTTATATATGAATGATTTTCTCTTGTAACCTTAACACACTTCTAAGGGAATGTTGTTTTGATTAGACGAATAAGTATGGATTAATGACATGTGTTGTTATAAGTCAGAAATCTGACAGCTATTGTGTCACTGACACTCATTAGCCTTAGTAGGGTAATGATGGTTAAGATGATAGTTGTCATGTGTGCTACTGCAAAAGAGTGAATAGGCGAGAAAATTAAAAGGTTGTGACCTTTCATTTAGGATATAATCTGTCATATTTTAAAATGAAAATCTAAACTTCCTTCGTCACTCAACATATGAAAAACTCATATTGGTCTTAACCATCCAACTGCCTAAACTAAGCATTAAGCTTTATTTGCTCTCATAGTCGAGTTCTTGACCATGGGAGTTCAAAGGCAAATGTTGATGGTCGATTTTTACCGTAAAACATTATTTGGCTATTTGGTTGATGAGATGTCAAGTAACTCTATTCTTGGTTGATATTGATTAAGGCTCAACCCATTCGATGGGCCTTGGAGCTTGGGTTGTTAATATGTCTGGTTTGAACTTAAGAAAGTAGCGTGAACGATTATGAGCTGGTATAATCTCATTACATAACCACTTACTATTCTTATATTTTAGACATGTGATTAATTATGAGATCTTTATGTGGCTTACTATCAATGATTGACTACTGTTGCAGGAACTCGACGTTCGCCTATATATACAAAGACAAAGTATTGTAAGAACTCTCTTAAGACCCTTAACTCAATATTCAGTTATTTTGATTTTTTCTAAAACACTTACTCACTTAGGCATCGAAATAATTACACTAAATCAGCTTCGGTACCATTTAACTCTTTTTATCATTATAGGAACAAAATCTTACCTCAAAATCATCCGACAGCAATACTATATATATAATATTTTTTAATGGACTGTATATTATATATATTTTGCAAACAAGTATATAGTGTATGTAATATGTAATGATTAATATACTATATATTATGCTATATATAATATATTATATATAATATAACATTATGTATTTACGTTTACACCATCCAAATGAATTATTTCAAGATAAAAAAAAATTGAACCGAAAATAAAATTTTTTATTCATAAGTAAGGACATAAAGTTTTCAATTTAGTTAGAAAAAAAAAACAAATAATCTATAAATTATTAATAATAATTAAGCAAATTTCGAAAAAGAAAAAAAAAAAAAAGGTTTAATGGCCATTGAATTAGCCCTTGATCTACTAAATCAAACAAACCGGCTTAAACCCGACCTCTTAAGGGTCGAGCTTAATTCACTCTCTTGCTGACTCTTGAATCAACGGTTCCAAACTACTTCAACCCAATGAATAAGTCTATATGCATACTTTAACCTAACAAGGTTTTGTTTTTCTGCCAGCTCTATGTTTACTGGGACGGAGAGGAGGAATTGAGTACGTCAATACAGCCCTGAAGGTATTCATACTGCATGTGCCTTTTATGGCCTTGGCAAAGTAGAATTGTCAAAGTAGTTTGCTCTAGTTTTCTTAAATCTCAAAGCTGTTATGATGAAATACCACACTTTGTAATACCATTTTTTAAGCCCTCATTTTTTTATCTATAGGGTATTTTTTTTTCTTTTACATATATATATATAAATATATATTTCAAGCTATAGGATCTTGATTTTTTTATGAAAATAGTGCTGATATCCGTGTATTTGTACTCTGCTATTTGCATCAGGGTATATACACTTTTGGTTTTCTTGGATATACGATACCATATGGTTTGGTTTCAAGAATTTTGACCCTTAACTTAGATTCCCTCTTATAGCATACACCGGAAAAGGTCGATGCCAACTATCGCTTTCTAGAGAGGAACTTCTTCCAAGTTTCAACTGTAGCTATGCCCAGAAAGTCTACCAGGCCGTCTTATTAAACCGCTGGAACGAGAGAGACGGATTTGTCTTTACACTATTCTTTACCTGCTCGGTTTGACCGATTCCTAAAACCCTTTTGTTCTTTCAAAAAATAAGCAGTACGAGATTACCGCTGTTCACCTTATACATCTTATTTTTTTAATTATTTGTGTACCCATTTTATTTCAGTCGCAATGACCATACGGTGATCCCTGAGCGAATTTTTCTGGTTCTTTCGATGGTTGACCGAATACATCACCACCTTTTGTGTCTTTTAAGACAATCGTTGAAGATTGACATGCAAGTTCATGTGTATGATAGTAATTTTACTGGCTCTGGGTTGTAGCTTTCTTTTCTTACCTAGAATTTTCATTTTCCCTCGCCGTATCCATTTGGATCCTTTGAATGAAGGCATGTGAAGGACTTGACACAAGTGGGGCCAAGAAAATCGAAGAATCCTTATAACGGAATAGTTGTTCACCATAATACGTAGCGCGCGTTAGTGTTATTGAAACCATTTTTTAATTTAAAAACTAATTATATTGCTCAAATGAGTGTCTTGAGTGGAGCCAAGACAGTGGTTGTCAAGCATTTAAAGTGAAAGATACAGAATACTTCATCTTTGTACTTTGTAGTAAGTGGGAGACGGCTCCATCCACGTGCCCACTGTATGAACGGTGTTTGGCCCTTTGCACGGTAATTTGTCATTTTGCAGAACTGTAAGTTCATGTACCTCGCTAAGTTTGGCGACATCAACGGAACTTTTGCATAGTCTTTTTGTCTTGATATAAACATTGCCATCAAACCCACCACGCAGCAGAGAAATCATTGTGGGTTAGTCCAAAAGGAAAGAGAGAGCGATAGTATTAGTATCATACATCCAACTCTCAGCAGTCCACATCTCTCTTCGCATGCGTGTGTAGAATGTTCACCAATAACACGATAAGTACACTTAGAAGATGGAAAGTTAGCATTTCATAATTCATTCTTTTCTTCAAAATTCTTCTCCAAATAGTTTCGAGGGCTGTCTTTTCATTGTTCTGTTTTTGTCCTTCTACTATGAATTGAAAACCTCCTGTTGATGGATGCCGACGTAGGACGAGTCATCTTAATCCATTTATTTCGTGATATAGAAAATTTTGACCCTTAATGTACAGTTGTGGGGATTTGTTAGGTGAAAGTTATGTGTGCGCGATAGATGAACGTTGTGTTTAGAAAGACATTTCAAGTAAGATAAAATCGAGAGAGACTAGGAAGGATGAACAGGTAAATTTCATGATGTCCATGTTTCGTAGCGCTTGATTCGCGTAGTAGTGGTATCTTAATTGTAGGAAGCTTTTAACCTTCAAACTGATTTGATCCCTGAGACTTGAGATCAGATATAGGAGGTATTTACAAAGTATAGACATCAATAGCCACCATTAGACGATTCATCATCGAGTATAGTTAACAAGGTTTTTAGGAGCTATTAATGGGTTTTGAAGAGATTACAAGCTCATTAGTCTTTCAAGGGAATTAACATTTGAGCCTATTGAGAAGATAAATATGACTACATGAATGAGTTATAAGAGATCCTATTCTATTCTGAACATATCAATCTAAACCCCCTTAAATAATCTTAAATGTTTAAATCCTGTCATTAGTCCAAATAATTAATCCCAAATGAATGACTTACTTAAAACAATTTCATTTTAATCCCTTCAAACACTGCGTTAAAGAGAGCTTGCACTTAATTCTAAAAGCAAAATTCTGCATAAAAATTGTTCGAGGATCAAAGTATCTAATTTCTAACTTCAACTTTTCTAGATACAAGGTGACTTTTGTGGATGCCTTTACCGAACCCACTCGACATCATTTTCAATTATTTGATAAACGGCTCACTAGAATAGATGTCGATGAATTACACTAGAACCATCCCCAAGAGTTGCAACACGAGAACCCTACTTTTCGTCTATGTGTCTTTATTTAAATTTTATCATAAGTAGCGGTATCCAATTACATTCTTCAAATATTTTATATTCTCGATTAGAATTGAAACTTTGTAGAATTATTACCAATGTATTTGCTAATAGTAGTCAAGAATGTACTCAGTCGAAGAAGAGCTATTAATTATGCTGTGTAATAAAATGGAATAATAGAGTAAAGAAAACTCAATCATCTGTAATAATAGAGCTAGCTCCTATTTATATGCATCTCTATCCATCTAACTAACTGATGGACTGCCAACCTCTGGCCCCTCACTCATGCAGGCCTTCGAGGTCTATAGTCTCCTGCGAAGAGATTACTCTCACGTCAGCCTACTAAGGATGAGCGCCAATACATGGAAGGACAGTGGACAGATTCCTTAAGGTCTCAGCTTGCAAGCATTCTTCTCTATATGAACCCCTATCTAGTCACTGACTTGCCTAGTGTCGAGGTTGACCTGCTAAATGCCGAAGCTGAGGTGATTACGCGTTGAGCCCAACTCCAATCTATAGACATGACAAGTACTGAGGTTGAGTTACTGAGTGCTGGGGCCAAGACCTCAACATGCCAAGCTCTACTTATTCAACCTATGGAACAACAGCATCCTTCTTTTGTTTCGGTAGTTCCAAATATCATCCATCTATAGCAACCACAACTTCATCGCAACTTAGCTACTATGTCTCAAGAATCATTAATACGAACCCATTGATAGGCCATCACTTGTTCTTATTTTCATGATATTTGTACTATATTCTCTTTTTGTCATTTATCCTATTTACCTTTTTCATACATTCTATGAATCTCCTTCTTTGTTGTCTTTTATATAATTTTCTTTATTTGTATCATTGCCTTAAAAGATTTACTATAAATAGTCCTTTTACTATAGCCGTAATGCATTTTACATTCTTTCAGACATTTAATATACTTGTTCATGTGAAATATCCCTCTTCGAGTACAATTTCTTTATATTCTTATCTAATCATGTAGAGTAGCTCGAGATTAGTTGTGAGTAGACCTTAACATTAGCTTATGAGTCATATGAAGTGAAGTATTAAGTTGTGTTGTATTCATTGGTGCTTTATATCATTCGAGCAGCTCCATGGAAGCTATTATGTTTGTCGACCCTTCCATCCTACTTTTTTTTCTATATTTTGAAGGACCCATTTGGTTACTATCATCAACTGTAAGTCCTAATGATTATTGAGCTCCTAGGCATATTATATAATCTTAGTATTAGAGCTTGAGGTTGCAACTAAAAGCTTGAGCTTCAATATCTCATGGTCATGGTTATGTCCCACAACAAACTCCACGAACTACTGAAGAGCATATACAAGACTTTGATGCCATTGTAGCCAATCTGGCTATTACTGTATAAAGGGTCGTCAAGACTAAGCTATAAGAGAGAATTTTTGTTGAGTAGCGCCAAGAAGTGAGAGATAGGTCTATAAGACAGATGGCTAAGAACCAAGCATTTGAAGCTTTCAATATAAACCTAGTTCCTCTCGGACATGCTGGTAGAGTTGTGATAAGGAGACTCGAGTTGGACAAAGTTAAAGAGGAGGAGGAGGAGCAGTATGATGGAGTAAAGGAATGTGAGCTTAGGGCTCCTAAGGGAGTTGAGCATCTCAAGGTGCAAATTTCGAGTTTTAATGGGTTTGGTAGTGCTGATGACTACTTAGACTGGGAGGAGAAGATTAAAAAGATATTTAACTTTTATGATTACGAAGATACTATTTGTATTCGAGTGGCTGTGTTATAATTTTTTAGGATGCAGCAATGTAGTGGAAGAAGCTATAGAATGTGTGCTAGAGAGCTTGACGTGAAGTTTGAACATTGAACGGGATGAAAAGAGTCTTGAGAAGTAGATTCGTTCCTGAACACTATGAGCAAGATACATTCTAACGTCTTTAAGACTTGAGACAAGGTAACAGATCAGTAGACAAGTATGTCTGAAAGTACTAGCTACTAATGATCAGATGTGATGTTGACGAGCCTAAGACACGGACTATAACATGATTCATTTTTGGGCTAAGGATTGAAATTGGTAACATAGTGGAGATACAAAGGCTTGAAACTCTAGATGAACCATCTAAGTAGCATAGAAGATCAAGAGGTAGAGAAGGAATCAAATTTGCTTAGTATCGAGCAGCTGATCGGGCTTGCTAAGCATAACTAGTATGCTGAGCCGACCAAGATATGACTAAACCCAATATAGTTTTGAGGTGGATCGCCGAAGTTAAATGTCGAGTAGACCTGATGATGGTCGAGATAAGAGCAAGGCTAAGAAGCCCGAGATCAGGAAGGATTGGTTAAAGCTCAGAAAGGAAGACTTGAGAGATTAAGTGCTTGAAGTGTCTTGGTTTTGGACATGTGGCTAGTCAATGCTCAAATAGATGTGTTATGACCATTAAGGGAGATAAGCCCTAGTTCGAAGTGGAGAGTTTTAGTGAAGGAGAAGATGAAGTAGGAGTTAATTAGCTGTAGGAAGAATTTGAAGAAGATTCTGATGTCGTAACCCTACCTAAAATAGGACTTGAATATTGTTTTGTCGTACAATGATCTCTTAGTACCTTTGTGTTTGACAAAAATGAGTAGAAGGAGAACCTCTTCCATACGAATTGCCAAGTGGATGGCAAGCTTTGTGCATTAATTATTGATAGAGGGAGTAGTACCAATGTGATAGCATAGGGAGTAGTTAAAGCCTTGAAATTGCCGACTTACCCACACCTTAAGCCATACAAGATTCATTGGATAAATGAGAAAGGAGGTCTACCTATTGTCAAGCAAGTTAAAGTGTCGATTATTGTTGATGACAGATACAAGGATGAGTTGCTATACAACGTCTTACTCATGTGTGCCTCACATATCTTACTTAAATGACCTTGGCTATTTGATTTAAGAGTGTTGCATAGTGGATATAGGAACACTTATATGTTCCAAAAGGTTAGGAAGAAGGTTATATTGACCCTAACGAGACCTAAGGAAGTGCAGGAGTCACAAGAGAAGATCACCAAATCACTGCAGCAGAAGTCTTTAGTGATTTCCTAAGCCCAATTTTTCAGAGATGCTAAGATGGAAGAATGTGTGCTCTTGTTAGTCAAGAAACTTCTAAAGTTGAGAGAGGCTGAAGCTTTACTTGCTGAGGTGTAGACTTTACTACAGGAGTATGTCGACTTGTTTCTTGCAAAGATGTCCAGAGGTTTACTGCTAATTAGAGGTATAGAGTATTGTATTAACCTTTAAGCTGGAGCTGCTCTGCCTAATTGACCTACCTATAGGCTTAACCCCGAGTAAGTTACCAAGTTGAAGAAACAAGTTGATGAGTTGATTGATCATGAATATGTTCGAGAGAGTATGAGCCCTTATGTCATGTTAACTATTTTAGTGTCGAAGAACAATGGCTCATTGAGAATGTATATTGATAGCTGAGCAATCAACACAATCATTGTTAAGTACTGATATTAGATCCCATGGTTAGATTATATGTTCGATGAGTTACATGGTACCTGAGTCTTTCCAAAAATTG
Source organism: Lumnitzera littorea (assembly GCA_024138015.1). Lineage (NCBI taxonomy): Eukaryota > Viridiplantae > Streptophyta > Magnoliopsida > Myrtales > Combretaceae > Lumnitzera > Lumnitzera littorea. The sequence continues at coordinate 12,140,317 of JAMXBB010000012.1, read as the reverse complement.
ATCTGAAGAGTAGCTACTATCAAATACGAATGAGACCTGGAGATGAGTGCAAGACTACTTTCAAAACAAAAGATGGCCTATTCGAATGGATGGTGATGCCGTTTGGTCTGACAAACGCGCCAAGTACCTTTATGCGACTCATGAATCGTGTTTGGAGAACATTGATTGGTAAGTGTGTTATTGTATACTTTGATGATATATTAGTATACTTTGATGGTATACTAATATACAGTACCGACCTTATATCCCATGTTGTGTACTTAAAATCTGTGTTTGATATCCTTTGTGATGAGCACTTATTCAGTAATTTGAAGAAATGTGTGTTCTATCAAAGTGGGGTAGTATTCCTCAGATATGTTTTTTTTCGAAGGAGGTCTTAGAGTTGGTGACAAAAAAGTTTGAGCTATTTTTGAATAGCCGTCGCCGACTAATGCTGTCAAAGTAAGGAGTTTTCATGGTCTAGCTTCATTTTATTGAAGATTCATTCAGAACTTTAGTTCCATAGCTACCCTATCAATAGAGTTGACTAGGAAAAATTCTAAATTCAAATGGTCTAAGAAAGCTCAGCGAAGCTTTGATAAGATTAAGTCCAAGTTGACTTCTGCCTTAATACTTATCATGCTCGACTTTGTGAAAGTTTTTTTAACTACAATGCGATGCATCTGGTGTTAGCATTGGAGCTATTTTTATGTAGGAATGCTAACCGATTGCCTATTTCAATAAGAAGCTTAGAAGAGCCACATTGAATTACTTGGCATATGATAAGGAGTTTTACGCTCTTGTCCGAGCACTTAAGAATTGGCAATACTACTTATTACTAAGGCCTGAGAGAGTTCATCATCTACACAGACTATGAATCTCTTAAACATCTTAGAGGGTAGTAAAAACTTTCTCGATGTCATGCTAAATGGGTTAAGTTCTTAGAAACTTTTTGCCATGTCATCAGGTATAAGAAGGGGAGTACCAACATTATGGCCGACACACTTTCTTGTCAGCGTGTTCTTATTACAGCGTTGTAAGTCAGGATACTTAGATTTAGCACCTCGCCTGATCAGTATGAATACGATCCGTATTTTAGACCCTTAGTGGTCAAATGCCATGTAGGAGGAGTAGTGTATGGATTCTGTTTGAGCCAAGGGTTTCTGATAAAAGGGAAATAAGTTTGTGTGCTGAGTGGTTCTATGATGGAATTACTTGTCCAAAAAGCTCATGCTAAGGGCTTAGTTGGCCACTTTGGTGAGAAGAGAATAGTTGAGTCATTGAAAGAATATTTCTATTGGTTAGGGCTGATAAAAGATGTGCCTCGAGTTCTTGAACGATACGAAGTATGCAAACATGATAAGGGAAGAAAGGAGCTGTATGGAGAGTACACACCTTTGTCTATACTAGAACGACCATGGATCGATTTGAGTATGGATTTCATACTCAACCTACCTAGAACACTAAGAAAACATGATTTTATTATGGTAGTGGTCAATTTGTTTAACATGATGAGTAACTTCATTCCCTGCCACAAAATCAATGATACTTTATTTATTGTTAACCGTTTTGTGTAGGAGATTGTATGGCTGCATGTAGCACCAAGGAGTATCGTATTTGATCATGATTCGAAGTTCATAAGCTTCTTCTAGAGAAACTTATGGAAAAATCTTGATACTAAGCTCATATTCATTACTTCTTGCCACCTATAGACAGAGGGCCAAACAAAAGTTATGAACAAAACAGTCGGCAACCTCCTTCGAGTTATTGTTGGGAATAATCTACATGATTGGAATCTATGCCTACCCATCATTGAGTTTGCTTACAACCGTACCACTCATAGCTCGATAGGAAGGTCACTTTTTTAGGTCATCTATGGAATTAACTCGAACTTACCCTTGGACATGGTTGTCAGCCTAACTTCCTAAGGAGAAAGTCAATCCGGCCTGCAACGCATCGAGGAGTTCCAGAAATTGCATCAGAAGGTTGCTAAGCAACTAGTTAAGATTGTGGCCTGACAAAAGGAACTAAGAAGTCGAGGAAGGAGGCGAGTCATTTACAATGAAGGAAGTGAGTGAGCGAGCGTTTCCTAGGGAAGAGGATAAACAAGTTATCCCCTTAAGTCAGATAGATCTTTTAAGATCCTTTAGCATGTCAATGACAACACCTATGAGCTCGAGCTACTAAAAGGATATGAAGTATCTTCTACTTTCAACGTCACCGACATAACGTCTTATGTGCTTGAAGAAGAAGAAAACCAAGATTTGAGGGCAAATCTTCAACATCTCCAGGAGCTGATGGACTACCGACCTCTAGCCTCCTGACTCACGCATGCCTTCGAGGCCTATAGTCTCTTGTCAGGAGGATACTCTTACATCAACCTACTGAGACAGGCGCCAGTATATGGAAGGACAGTGGGTGAATTCCCCAAGGTCTCAGTTCGTACGCATTCTTCTCTACATGGACCCTTGCCCAGTTTTCGACTTACTTAATACCGAGGCCTACTTGTTGAATGCCAAGGCCAAGGTGACTATACATCGAGCTCAACTCCAATCTACAGATATGACAAGTACTAAGGCTGAGTTACTGAGTGCTAGGGCTAAGGCCTCAACATGCCAAGCTTTACTTAGTCAGCTTACATAACAGCAGCATCTCTATTTCATTTCAGCAGTTCCAAATACCATCCATCTGCAACAACCGCAACTACGTCCTACCCATTGATAGGTCGCTTCCTGTCTTTATTTTTCTTATATTTATGCTATATTGCCTTTTCGTCATTTGTCCTATTTACTCTTTTCCTACATTCTAGGAGTCTCCTTCTTCATTGTCTTTTATGTAATTTTCTTTATTTGTATTGTTGCCTTAAAGGGCTTATCATAAATAGTCCTTTTACTATAGTCGCAAGGCATCTTACATTCTTTTAGATATTAAATATATTTATTCTTGTGAGATATCTCTCTCTCAATATAATTTCCTTATATTCTTATTTAATCTTGCCGAATAACTCGAGATTAGTGGTGAGTGAACCTTAACGTTACTTATGACTCATATCAATCGAAGTGTTAAGTCGTGTTGTGTTCGTTGGTGCGTTATATCTTCTTAGCAGCTCTACGAAAGCTACTGTCTCTACCGACCCTTCCATCCTACTTTTTCTTCAATATCTTGAAGGACTCATTTAGTTACTATTACCTATGGTAAGCCCTAGTGATTATTGAGTTCTTAAGTACATCATTGACTAACTAAACTATCCTAATATCTAATAAATAAGAGCCATTTGTATCATTAAATAAACTACTGTCTAATATACTTAACATCCCCCTCTTAAGTTGGAGTTGATCGAAGGCCCAACTTGCTAAGAAATTGAGAAAGCTTAGCAATTAAAATAGACTTGGTAAAGAGATTGGATACTTGAGAATGAGAGGGAATATAAGATGGCTGAAGCATCCCCGAAGCAATATGGTTTTAGAGAAAATGAATGTCAATGTGCTTGGAGCAGTCGTAAAGGTAGGGATTCTGAGCTATCTGTAAGGCAGATTTATTGTCATACAGAAGAGAAATAGGGAGAGTAAGAGGAACATACAAATCTTTAAGAATATAAGTAACTCACAAGATTTCTTTAACAGTAGCACTCATACTACGGTATTTGGCCTTGATTGTCGAAGTACTCCTTGTAGCTTGCTTCTTAGATTTTCGGGAAACAAGAGAAGTTTCAAGAAGAAGACAATACCTAGTTAAGGACTTACAATCCACCAAAGAAGAACCCCAACTTGCGTCATAGTAGACTAACAAATTAAGAGAAGTGTTAGTTGAATAAAAAACTCCAAGATTAAAAGTACCCTTCAAATATCTAAGAACATGATGAGCGGCAAGTAAATGTGTAACACGAAGACTAGACAGAAACTAGGATAAGTGCTATACTGCATAGTTAATGTCTGGATGTTTCATTGATAAGTAAAGAAGTTTGCTAATTAACCTTAGTTATTGCAGTGGTTTGGCAAGATAATCACTTGTATCCTTAAACAAATTAAGCCTTGTTGGCAAAGGAACATAAGAAGGACGACATACAGTCATTTCGACATCTATCAAAATATTTAAAATGAATTTCCGTTAGCTGATAAGAAGCCCTTGTGTAGTTCTACACAGTTCAAGTCCTAAGAAAAAATGAGCTTCACCCAAATTTTTAATAGTGAACTCATTATGTAAAGCTGACTTAAGCTGTCGAATGGCATCAATATTGGTCCCTATTAACAATAGATCATCAACATACAACAAAAGCACTGTAAAGTTGTTGGCCAAATGCCTAAAAACAAAGAGTAATCACTTTTTGATTGTTGAAAACCATTCTCAATAAGAAATTGTGAGATTTTCACATTCCACTGTTGAGATGCTTGTTTCAGGCCATATAAGGATCGTTTTAACTTGCACACTTGGCCAGGAGCTGCCTTAGTGTATCTTTATGGAGGCTCCATGTAAATATCCTCATCTAAGTAGCCATGAAGAAAGGCATTGTTGATATTTAGGTGGAAAAGTGGCCAATTTCGAGCAACAACAATAGCAAACAAAATCTTAATTGTTCCCAACTTAGCTACAGAGGAAAAAGTGTTGTGATAATCCACACCTTCCACTTGATTATACGCTTATACTTCACTTTATAGACCCACATAAAACTTATAGGTTTTTTACCCTTAGGTAAAGTAGTGAGTTCCCAAGTGTTGTTTAATTCTATAACTTCAAGCTCCCTGTTTATAGCCTTGACCTACTCCTCAATCTTAGTAGCTTGAGAATAATAGTAAGGTACTTTTGTTGTTAACATTAGTGCTATAGATTTGACAAAGTCTAGTGGGTAAGAAGCAAAAGTTATGGGTGTAAAATAAGGGTAAAGTGTTTACGGGTATGTGTGCTAAGGATGATGTGTAACAGGAACATGAGTTGAACCAGATCAACTAGTAAGTGTTGTAGTACAATGTAGTGATTACATAAAATTAGATAGCTAACTTAGAGTCGAGAGCTTACTTACGTACAACAATAGGGAGATTAAGAGAATCTTATGTATGTCTAGTAATAGTACCAAAGGAAGAAGGGAATGTAGCAGAGGATTCGGAAATAATATCAAGTTGAGAAGAAGGAATGGAAACAAAGGACTCAATGTATGTATTTAAGAGGTCAAAATTGATGACAACATCAGATGATAAAGGGACATGATGTATAATAGGATTGACTGAATTATCAATACGAAAAAACAGATACACTATCAGAAGTGCAATTAGTAGAAAGTGTGAATTAGAGAATGTTCTTATAGAAGATAGTATCTTTCCTAATGAGAATTTCCTTAGAGTGTAAAGTAAACACTTTATAGGCCTTTTGCCCATTTGCATGTCCTAGAAAAATACACTTAACACCTCGAGTGTCAAACTTATCAAGTGATTTAGGATGTTGAGCAACAAAACACAAATACCCTATAACTCGAAGATGATCATATGAAGGCTTATGCCTAAATAATACCTCATATGGATACTTTCATCCCAAATTTGGCATAGGCATCCTATTTATGGGATAGGTAGCCGTCAAAACACTTTCACCCCCAAAAACTCTTAGGCAAATTAGCATTAATGCATAAGGACCTTGTAGTGTCTATGATATGCTAATGTTTCCTCTCCACTCTACCATTTTGTTAGGGTTTATAAACATCTATTTTTTGGTGCAAAATCCCAAGATCGTAGAACAAAGATTGATAAGTATGGGACAAGAACTTAGAACCATTGTTTATATGAACTAGTTTAGGTGTTTTGGAAAAATGATTAGTTACATGCTTGAAAAAGTTAGCAAGAATATTAGAAGCTTGAGACTTGTTGTGCGTTAAGCATGTCCAAGAGCTAAATGAGTAATCATCCACAATAGTAAGGAAATATGATGCACTTGAAATGGATGGAACACGATATGGCCCCTAAATATCAATATGTAATAGATGAAACAAAGTAAGTGAATGAAAAGAACTGTTATCAAAAGGCAATCTTTGAAATTTGGATTTGTGACAAGTTTCACAAACAAATGGAGAAACATTTAAGTGTTTATAAGGTTCTATATGATGAAACTTCTAAAGAGATGTATGACCAAGACATGCATGGAACAAAAGAAATGAAGTTTTGTTATTACAAGAAGAAACAAGTGCTTGTTATACATAAGCTTGCTGATTTTTGAAGCACTTAACCGCTGTTTGCTTCATGATATAAAGACCATTATTTAGTTTGGTAGTAGTTACTATCTTCTTAGTTTTCTGGTCCTGTAAATGTAGGTGAATGGAATCAATGATTATTGTAGGTGAGTTGTCTAATACTATCTTGTATATGGATAGCGAGTTATGGGTGAAATCAAGTAAGTATGGGAATTTATGAAGAGTTAGATTAGAATTAATTTTCTCTAAGCTAAGAAGGTAAACTTGTTTTACATTCTCATCAGGCAAGTAAACAAGTACAGGAAAATTTAGAGTCTTGATATTGAAAAGCAAGGATTTGAAAGGTGTCATGTGATCCATGGCACCACTATCAACAACTTAATCACTTAAACTGTTATTTAAAGTGCTAGAATTGGATTTAAAATCGTGCATATTACTTGCATTGTACACCACATTAGCCATTGATACTGGATGCTTAATACATTTCTTTCCCTTCATCATTTTCATGGCCTTTTGATAGACATCTTCAAGTATAGATTGATCCATTTATACATGTAAAGAATCTTCACTTACATTATCAATCACAACTATATCAAAGGGAGTTTTTAATATGATAGTATCTTGCCTACGAGTTTCCAAATTAGATATTGTTTTAGCCAGTTGTCATGAAACTCTCCTTCCTTTATACTAGTTTGGATAACCATGAAGTTGAAAGCAACTCCCCATTACATGCCCTTCACTTTTATAGTATATACAAAACTATTTTTTATTTTGGAAATTCTTTCCTTTCTTCTTATCATTAAGTGAGTAATTCCTATCTCTACTAGCAACATAGGCCAAACTCTCTACATCAATATTGACATGTCCTGTGATTAGCTTCTGCCTCTCTACTTACTACACCAAGTAAAATGCTCGGTTGATAGTTGGCAATGGCTCCATCGACGAAACCTGATTCCTTACAGCTTCGAAGCCTTCATTTAAACCCATGAGAAATTGTAACAGTCTACCCCGAGATTCAAACACTGCAATTCGCTCCAATAACATACAGGTACAATATTCAATCCTTCCATACTTATATGTAGGATAACCATTGAGTGTCTGTCACTCATCCTAGTAATGTTTGAGCTTGTTATAGTACGATCCTATGGATTGATTTCCTTGTTTCAAATCAGTAATCTTGTATTGGAGCTGATAAATTAATGGCCCATTCCCTTGACCATATTGTTCACCTAATTCTTGCCACAAATCACTAGCCCACTTAGCATACAAAAAATTTTGTGAAATCTCACTTGTCATTGAATTCAATATCCAACATCGCATCATATAATCATTCCTAATGCACTTACATAGATTAGGAGAATCATTAGCGGGCTTAGGTCTATTTCCTTCAATAAACCTTAACTTCAACTTTGCTCCTAAGCCCATTTTAATCACTTTACTCCATACCAAGTAATTAGATCCATTAAAAATAACATTTCCTATCACCATAGAAATACTATTTGAAGGAGAAAAATGCAATGGATCCGAAATTGAATCATTTTGAACGATAGCAAACGCATTTTCTTGACTGTTCATGTTTTTGAGTGTAATAGAAAATAATCCCTAACAATGACTAAATCACAATCAGATTTATTAGAATGTATAATGAAGCTCTGATATCATATAGAATTATTACTGATGTATTTGCTAGTAGTAACCATGAATGTACTCAGTCGAAGAAGAACTATTAGCTATGCTGTGTAACAAAATGGAATAATAAAGTAAAGAAAACTCAATCATTTATAACAGTAAAGTTAGCTGCTATTTATATGTATCTCCATCTATTTAACTAACTAATTAAACTATCCCAATATCCAATAAACAAAAGCCATGTGTGTCATTAACTGAACTACTCTCTAATATATTTAACAAACTGTTCTTGCCAATTCAGCCTGAATAACGTCCTTGTTCTCATCATGGTCAAAATTCATAGCTTGAACTATCTATTCAATAGATGCACAATGGCTCTGCATCCTGACAAGATTCAACTCTGGGTCTCTGACCAAGTCAAGAAGAGAAGTTTTGTTTTGAGTTGATTGATGATCCTAAATTGCTGACTGTTGCGGCCTATCTCATTCTAAATTGTTGGAGTTTATATAGGAAAATGAAAAGAGATATCTGAACGAAGGAAAAGGGTTATTTATTTGGGGACTTGAGTTGAGCGATCACCTTCATCACTTATTAGGACATAATCATGCGCCCGTTGTTTTCTTGCGGTTCCTTTGACCATGTTTTGATTTTATTACGAGAACACGGAAGGTTTCTCCTCCACCCATGTTTACGGTAGGGACTTTCTACTTTAGTTTTTATAGGCTTAGTGGTGATAGAGCAGCTTTGAAGCGATTTCCCAGTCGTCAAGGAGCTCTTAGAAAGAATAAAATCGAAGAATCCAGACTTGTTTTTATCTATAAAAAGGACTCATGGGCATCACCATCTGAAAAGTTTAGTGATAAAGTAAGAATAAATAAAAATTTAATTATATACAATCATGTTAAGAAAATTGTAATGAATGGTTATAAAAACTCACCTATATAAAATTTGTATATATTTATACTTATTGTTAAATAATTTACGTAATATATTATTTTTAATGAAGCCTTTCTTATTATATAAACCGCTTATAGATACCGATTCAATTTGAGAAAAAGAAAAATCCGGGGAGCACTCGTGGGGGAATAATATTTTTCTACAATTCAAAAATTAAAATTTTCTGAATCCATTTTGTTCACGTCTCTCCCCTCGAGAGGTTCTCCAAGCTGGACTAAGGCTAAATATGCTTGATGGTTGTAACTATGCACGACAATTCATTGTGAAGCCATTCCCCTGGCAAAAGCAATCTTAAATCAACCATCAAAGAAGATTCGATGAAGCATTTTCTAACTCGAAAGCGTACTACAGCTAATGGCGCGAACCTAACCAATAAAAAGCTGCCCTATTGAGCTATATGTATTCAAATAGACATCTTTTTTTACTGAAAAAGGTTCCTTCGTGGATAAAATACCCAAGTAACCATAAAATTCTAACATACATATACGATATCTATCTAATAAAACTAATATGTAAATTCAATCTAACCAAAATCAGTTTGCTTTTGGTTGGGTGAGCCATGCCTTTAGAAGATGAGATCTTCAGAAAGATACAGCATTAAGCGTGTGCCATTCACCTGGACAGGTGCATTCCATGGGTTTTTGAATTTAGTTGGGCAATGTGTTGGAAACTTTTGGCCTAAAATAGTTTCAGAGGCTCGACGTCTTTCTCTTATTGACCAAAATCCCATAAAACACGAACTCTTCCTCTCTAATCTATGCTCACTTCCTTGACCACGTACTGTTCAAGGATTGACACTTTTCCAAGCAACCTTAAAAAGCAGGCTCTTGTCCATCTGGATTTGACGGCCAAATAATGGTTTCCTCCATTGTGGACCACAGGTTTTTTTTTTTTGCTTTGTGACTTGTGAGACTTACGTTACATTATTACGACTTTTTAACACACTTTTGTTTGGTTAACTATCACTAGGGATAGAGCATAATAAAGATGAGAGAGAAAGCAGATGGGAAAGATTAAAAAGTGGGAGGGAAGAAAGTAAAAAGTTTTTTTTCCACCTTATTTGGCCAAAAAGGGGATAGAATTAAAGGCATAAATTGATAATAATGAAACAAGGTAATCTATTTAGCCAAATGTCTCACATAGCTTAATTTTGAAGGGATAATAATAATGGTTACCTTAGTAGGTGTCAAGAATAGAAAAGTTTACATCTTCTCATATATATATATGTGTATATTTATATATATATATATATATATTTGTAAAACTTATAATTATGCCTTAAAACTTGGATTTTTCTCATTAAAAAAAATAAAAAATTTAAGTACCCTATGACACTCTTACTTTAGATAGGTAAGAAAATAAACACATATAAGAGGCTAATATTTTGATAGCATGGTATTAGGATCTTGCTATACAAAATTATGAATAATTTAATTGATAGTGTTTTATTTTAGTGATGTACTATTGATATGGGAGGAATTAAATTTAGTCCATTCCATTGAAAAGTATTCATATGGTTGAATTACAATAGCATAATGACAGCAATAATTTAATATAATAATTAAGCGGTTTTATAATTGAAAAGATTTAAGTTCTATCATCATTAACTTTGCCTTGAATTCAATTTTTCATTTGATTGCATTCTTTTTGGGCTTGTCCTAAACCTTGACAAAGATGAATTGTTAATCTTCAAAATAGAATTGTTAGGCTTTTCGCCAAACATGCATTAGATTGTATCATAGTTTTCGGTTTATCCCACATGTTCACGAACCATTGCTTCATCAAAGCAGTCCTAGGAGAATGAAAGCTCATCTTGTACAACAATGGTGGAATAAATTTTGCCTTCTCTAGTCATCCATAGGTGCGCCTCTATGGCATAGAGTTCATAGAGGAAGGGATGGACCTTATATTAAAGATTGTTCAGTTTAGTTTAAACCATAAACCAAACTTTAGGGCAAAAAAAAAAAAAAAATCTAATATTTTTATTCATTTAAGATTATAGTTTGGATTTGGATAATTCTAATTGAAAATTCAAGGTTTTGGTGATTTTTGATAGAAACCTAAGTGGAACTTGTGGCTCTCTTTTTGTTTTTTAACCATTAATCATAAACCAAATTCGAATTGATCCGTAAACTATAAGCTACAGTCCCAAAACAACATAAATCAAACCGTTGCAAAAACAGAGAATACTAAAGTAAACTTCACTTCAATTGGCTTAATTCGATGGGATTGTCCGCTAGCCCCCAATACCAATATTATGGTGCGTGTGAATTAGTATAATCTCCACCAAAATTATCATATACCGAGGCATTAATGATTATTTGACATGAAGATAAATGTACCTTTATCATATTCTATTATTGATGCATATGGATGGAGTGGATTGGAAAATTCGGGAAAAGATTGGATAAGATGACTTTTTTCTATCTTGAGTAAGGTTATGAATAGCATTGGCTAATGTAAGCCTTATCCTAAATATAAATTTAGAATGTTATATATCTAGTCTTATTTTATATATATTCTATATTCTATTCCTTATTTAGCCTTTCCTATTTAATATAATTCATTAAATATGTACTTTCTATAATCGCTATAGTTATACCCAGCTGTGACATTGTACAAACTCTGATAGGTATTATTACTCTTCCCTTTATCTTTTGACGACAAATAAGTTGGAGGATTCATTTCTTCTTCGGATAATAATTTTACTTTTTAGGGTCACAGCTAGAGCTGCTAAACGAACCCCAGAAATGGAATAGCTTTTAATATGTGAGCATGTCATTAATTAAGCGTGCCTTCCTTTTAAACTACGCTTGGAAAAAACACAGTTTCAAAGGATTACGGATGCCACTACACATTTACAGAGTGGAAATAAAAGAGTTCCATATTATTGCCCCATATGTTTGGTTTTGCGAAAGAAATTAACTAGAAGCTAATCTCACTCTTCGTATGGAGGAACGATAAAAAATAAAATGGATTGGAATGAAACGAGAATTAGAATAATAAATATTATGCTATATTTAAAGATACTCATCTAATGAAATGATATTAAATATTCAAATAATATTATTTATCGAAAATTTTCTTAATTATTAATTCATTATATGTTATAATTTCTTTAAAGGTTAGATAAGTAATTTTAATTGATCATAATTAATGAAATGAAAATGGAGTTGTGATTTCACCTTCTTAAAAACAGAATCGAAATTTCTATTAAAGTTAAAATTATCGTTTCATGGCATTGCGATTTTAGTTTTCAAATGTACTTTTAAACACGAGGAATAGAAATGGAATGCAAAATCACAATTTCATTCCGATCTATTTCTATGTAGCAAGTGTGACATAAGGAAAAAGAGAAGGTATGGATTAATATAAGGTTAAAATGAAGCCGAGCGTAAATATTTTCTGACTGTGAATTATATCTTGCTGTCTTTGACTTATCGCAGGTAGTTACTTGCTCCTCCCTTATGAAATATTAAGGGAAAAAGAAAAATTCCTATGCAACTTAGTCCCATAAGCATTTGTCCATATAATTATAACTTTCATTATTTTCAAGATAGTAGTTGTGTATATTTACATTTTATTTGAGTAATGCATTGTGACACAAAATTTTTTTTTTTTTTTTCCTTCAATCATATTACAACTTGAGAAAAAGGAAATTTGAACTTACTCTATCTCATTGGAATACCAATTTTCATGTAACTAAATTACAATAATCTTAGTTATGAGTTCTAAATTATGGGTTTTACCAAATTTTTCTATTCCTATTCTTTAAAATAAAGATGACACCCTATTAATAAAGTAGTGTACGGACTATCAATTTTAATATTCTTTTTCTTTTAATAATTTTTTTACTATATAAATTAATTAAGTATATTTTGATTTGTTAAATTAATTTCTATAAACCATCTAGGAGGCAACGCTTTTAGCTTTTGATGATATATTTAATGGAGTTGAGGACTCATTCAATGCATTTCTATTTTCCCTTTATTTTTTCCCGTTTAAAATTAATTTGATACTTTTTCCTTTTGCGTATACACATTGGCCCTATGGAATTTTCTAGGAATGCATTAGCTTAATTTTATTAGCGTAAGTAAATAGGAAATTAATCGAAGGAAGTCTAACCTTAAAAAGAATGAAAAAATGCGAGGTGAGTGAAGGCGACATGATACGGTAGATGATTAGGCGATGACCAGCTTAATCAACCCGATGGCAGATGCCAAGTGGGAAAGCATATGCCTTACATTGCATCCGATGTCACGCAATTGTGGCCCCCACTTGATAAATTACCGCATATCCTATTCCTATTCACCTAAAAAATATAATATATATATTTATTATATTAAAAAAAGCCAGTTTTTAACGTTTTATAACTGATAATTTAGTATCTTATAATTTTAATTATTTAAATTATTAGGATGATAGTTATTAAAAAAATTGAAATTTATATAATAAACTTTTATCAGTTACTTATTACTTATAATCTATTCAATAATACAGTTACCATTTTCTATCATATTTATTTTTATGGTTATTATTTTTTTATTTTCCCATTATTTTAACTGCCTCATATTATTATTACTTGAAAAAATTCGTTACATTTTTTTTTTATTTGATAAGTATTCACTATTGTAGTGAGAACTTTTTTTAAAAAAATTTATTACAATTTTGATTTTATCAACATATATTAATAACATTTTTCTATATTATTAAATCTAAGTTTATCTACTAGTATATATGTGTATATATATATATATATATATATATATGCCCACATAAGGGAAATTTGATATGCGGGAAAGTATAGTCTCTTCCTCGGGTGTTTATTTTAACGGTAAGGTTTTCACAATTCAACGACATAAATACTAATTTCTTTAATGAAATGGATCGGATTAAATTCTGCTTTATCATGATAATGATAGATTTAATAGTTTTAGGGGAAAAAAACCAAAAGTATGTACTTCGACCGAGGCGTTATTCTAGAATTTAGCATTACTTTGATTGCAGAGTTGAACTACTGATATTTACAGGACGACCAGGTCAAGTTGAGTTATCTCCCTAATTTTTATTCCCTCGACTGTAACAAATTACACGGATACATACTTCTTTATTTATATTATTTAATTTCAATTAATTTATATCAACACATCTAAAATTTTATTTTATATTTTACAGAAAGCGTAAGTCCAACGTCACAAAAACCGCATACCTAATTTGCTTTAATCTAGTGTATATATTAGTTGCAGAATATATATATATATCTATATATATGTGTATATATATAGAATAGTCGTCGTAGGTTTCACTTTCACATATTTTTCATGACAAGGGTATGAGTAATTTACATATAGACCTCTTGCAACCCGAGGAAAATACAAATACCCTAACGTATTTATTTTTTTTAAATTGCAAATCGCATAACTTCTCCTATTTCCTAATAATGTCATGACAATTTTCTTACTCTTTTAATTGAAAAAAGATGGACGAAAATATTTTCCCATTGTGAATCCCTAGACGAGCATTAGATTAGATTGTTTTTTAACTTGTCATAACTCCTCCTTTACTTCGCCACCACGAATATATATAAATAAATATATCCAGCAACTTAGTTCAATAAACACTTGACGATATAGTTTACAATTTTCAATATTTTGAAGAAATCACCTGTATATGTGCATTCTATTTGCATAATGCATCATGACCCTTCTTAATGGTTTTTACCAGATTTTCCTATTTTTGTTGAACATAACCTTATTTCTTTTCCTATCCTGTATATATTCAGCTACTCTGCTTTTACCCGAGTTCCTTTATCCCCTTTCTTTTCTTTTTCTCCCCCAAAATCGCTGTATTATTTGCTTTAAGAACAAGTATAAAGTATAAAACTAATCTCCCGTATTTTTCTGTTTTTCTAACTCTTCCTTTTTTTCTTTTAATTTAAGCTTTTAAACTTTTTTTTTTTAAAAAAAAAAAACGCTCAGAAACATTAGATAAATTTGACCATTTTTCTTCATTACGTCATAATTAAGTTACACAATCTGGCAGAAAAAGAAATCCAAATTTCTAATTTTTTTAAAGTATATTCCGTGACAACCTATCAATTTTTAAATGGTGCACCAGCCATTAGTTTTAAAGTTTTTTTTTTTAATTTAATTTTCTTTTTCGTTTTTACAATTTAATTAAGTATATTTAATAATAAGAGTTCCTTAGATTAGTTTTTCAACATCAACTTTTGATGAAATATCTAACGGAGTTAATGAAAGGACTTCTTCCATACATTTTCAAATGTTGTCTTTGTTGAAAACTAATCTGATTTTTTTTCCATTTGCGTTATATTGCCCTGGTGGATTTTATAGGAATTCATTAGCTTGATTTAAATTAGCACACAAATAAAGAAGAAATAAATCCAGGGAAGTCTAAACCTGAAAAAAGAATAACCGAGATGTGATATATATTGTAGATAATGATTAGGTGATGACCAGTTTGGCAAATGAACCTGGTGGCAGATGCCAAAGTATTAAGCATATATGATTTATGCCTTACGTTGCATCCAATGTCATGTCAGCCACTCGTGGCTCGCATTTGATAAACTAAATGCTCCATGGAATATTATACTCCACATGTATGTATGTATGTATGTATATATATATATATATAGTTTGTAGAACTCCACGTATATGTTGAAGCAGTGGATATATATAACTGTCAACTAAATTTAACGGGTACAATATGTGTGCAAAATACAAGAATAAAAGCTTTCGAAAAACTATTTAATTAGTATCGCCATTATGTATCTCAATATAATTAGTGTTTATATATTACTCAAACGTACAGAGCACTATGAATTTTCCCCCATGTTTGAAAATTCTATCCTCGTGTAACCCCATCATCCGATTGAACTTTGACGAAGGAAGCTTTAGGCTTGAACTCTGGTAGCATTACTTTAGTTGAAAAGTTCAACTACTGACATTAGCAGGCGACCAATTCCCGGTCTCTCTTTTTTCTTGTTACCGATACTACAACTAATTGCCCGTTTATTACTATTATTTGTTTTAATTTATTTATGTTAACGCATTCAAAATTTTATTTTATATTTTTGCAGGAAGTATAAGTTCACCCTCGCAAGAACCGCATACCTGATAATTTGATGCCATGACAATTTCTTTACTCTTTTTAATTGAAATAAAAATGAATTGTGGCATTATAACGAGAAAACTAAAGTTAAGTTTCAAGTGGAGTTGGGTTATTGGATTGTGTATTAGAATTCAAAACGATCAGAAATCCAAAACAACAATGATCCCAGTGCTTAAAGTTTGAACCCGATTCAGTTTTGAATTTAATTATGCATTGGTTAGTATGTGGAAATGAATCATTTTTATTTATTTTTCTTAATTTCTCTCGATTTATTCTTTTAAAATATTATTACATATAATCAACAGTTGAAATTATAAAGAATCTATTGACATCGTGACGACATCACATGATAGGGTTTATAATGTACCTTTTAAGGTTAGCGTTGTAGTCTGTATCCTTAAAGAATCAATGTATTTATTGGAACATATTTGTAATCTTACTCAATTTTATGATATAAGTAGACCTGAGTAAAGGCCGTTTTCTAATTGTAAATTAGTCTTGCTACAATCGTCGGGCTTTAATGGCTCAAGCTATTCGATTGGATGGAATTGTCCAAACCGATGGTTCACAAACTGTTAAGTCGACCCACCATTGAATCGTCGGGTCGGTCGGTTTACCCTTCTTAAAAAAAAAAAAAGAAAGAGAAAGAGAAACGAAAGGACATTAAGTCGAAAAAAATAATTGAATAATATCTAATAAGTCATTGTATATCAAAACTACTTTATTTACGATGATCAATGATAATTTTTTTTAAATAATATTATCAAACTAATAATAGATAACTAATCGTAAATTAATTATGTATTAGGGATAGATAGAAAATTTAATTTCAGTTAATATAATTCCTTTTTGTAAAACTTATCAAATATTAAAGATTTGAATACGAGGAAAAAATAAAATTTGAGGAGAAAAAATAAAAAGGTTGGAATCGCATTAAGTTGGAAATTAATAAAAAATTAGAAATTATTAATGAATTAATACATTTAAAATAAAAGCAAAAAGAGATCACATAATTAGAAATTATTAATGTATATAAAAAAAGTAATTAATAAAATAAAAAAATTAAATATTAAGATTGAATTAATACACTCAAGAACCTCAAATCAACTCTTGAATTGTCGGACTTAGTGAATCGGCCCAGATCTGTTAACTCATTGGTTGGTCGTGGTTCACTGTATCACCGACCCGTAAACCAGTGGTTCAGAGCTGATTCGACTCAGTACCCAGGTTTAGATATAAGATTGTTATACCATACACCACCATCATTAAAGAATTGATTAGATATTATAGTGATTTACATTTAAAAAATTAATAATTTTCTTAATATAGACATAACATTGAGTAAAATTAAGTTAACATTATAATTTGATCACTCATGATTTTTTTATCTCGTGACTTAATGAACTCAATAGTTGCAAAAGTGAATTGATTTGTTTTGCTACCAATTAGGCTGTTTGATGTGGGTTGGTTTTCTTGTAAAATTTGTCATCTGTAAAATGTAATCTTCTTCATTAATAACATAATCATACTTATTAAGGATATTTTACGGTATATTTACAATATATCTTAATTTTACATGTAACGTTAAAATGCAGGATATTGTACATATAGAATTTCATGCTATACATGGTATTAATTTTGAGTTCTAAAAATTTGGAAAAAATTCTAATAAATTAACTCTTAAAATTTGATCTAAGTGTGGATATATCTCTTGAGTTTTAATAAATTGACAAATAAATCATCTAAACTTTAACCTTAATGTTGAAACACTCTTTAAACTTATTAATGTCTATCTTATGACTCCTTAAACTTTGAATATAATGTTATTTTTTCAAACTAAAAAAGCTAACATCATTTATATTGTCCATTTATTAAAATTTATTGGAGTGATTTATACTATTTAAAAGTTTATGAGATAAAATTGGCATCTAGTTGAAAGAGTAATTCATAATTTCCCCTAAAAATTTTGACTCATAATCTATGTTTGATCTCCAATCCTATTCCTATAAGCTATCCACCACATGTATGATCTCACTGATCGTGGAATTTAACAGATTCCGATAAAAACATCTACAGCAAGTGCATTAATCCATATTTGATTGAGAAAAGCAAGAAATATGTGGTATCATAGAAAAAAAAAAACAAAAACAAAACAAAACAAATATGATCGGCGTGATTTTTCAAAAAATGGAGACATATATGTATTTTTTTTTCTTCTTTTTTTTTTTTTTTTTTTTTCTAATGAGACTCAGTTTATTTATTAGGAAATTAACGTTTATGTCACTAAAATACATAGGATAGCAGGCATGTATGTATTTCTTTCGGTCCGAAATGTCATTACGCTTTTTAAAAAATATATATAGGTATATATAATATACAACTAACGGTGAAAGAGGTCCTACATGGCAAGAGATATGAGAGCGCAAAATCCGTATATCAATGTCACACGGGTGTATTCCGTTATTTATGGGTTTTATGCCTCTTTTCTCAAAACTCACCGGCCCTTTTTACACGGAATCTCACAAAGTTGACTTCCATCCTAATTTAGGCTTTATATATCCACCTCCTAGCTGGCCAGCTTGTCCTAAGACCACCACACCTCACTCTCATCTCATCTTTCCTCTCTATCACTTTAAACTACTCCTCCCCCTCGTTCATCTTCGTCTTCCTCCTTTTCCCTTCTCTGTATGTGATATATTTGTTACTAGCTAGTGTCAATAGTAAAGAAAGAATACTAGCAAATTAAAGATGAGCCATATTAGCATGGTGGAGGCTCGGTTGCCTCCAGGATTTAGGTTCCACCCTAAAGACGATGAGCTAGTTTGTGATTACCTCATGAAGAAGGTAGCTCGATCTGATTCTCTTCTTCTGATCGAAGTTGACCTCAACAAGTGCGAACCCTGGGATATTCCTGGTCAGTCTCTCTCTCTCCCCTTTCATTCTCTTCATAACTTCATCATCTTCGTACTGATAATTATTTCATCTCTGAGAGTAACCATTCAATCTAATTTATTCGATTATGTTCTACACAGATTATTTAATTTAATTTTCTTCATCATCTGATGATCTATTCCTGTGTTTAGAGATTTATATCAATTCAACCTGTGGTGTCATTTCATGCACACAAATAGAAATAAAAAAAAATTATAGAAATCATTATGCTTCCTTATTTATTTATTTATTTTCTAAAATTTTTTAATAAGAATTTTTCTCGACGGATCATTGCTAATTTGTAATTTAGCTTCAGGGGGGTGAGCTGATAATAGCCATTGGACTGGCCATAAAAAGGGCACAAAAATAATAAATGAAGGTCACTTCAATTACTATACATCGCCATCTTTCAGTTTTGCGGTCTGGCTGAGGAAGCGACAGTAGTGGAGCACATGAGAACGATTTAGGCGCGATAAATACAAAGTCCGATGCCGATGATACATGAAAGCTACCCTTTTCGTTAATTCAATGTACTTTGACTTTTTTTACATGACATTACCCAATGATCCTAACTGTTTCTAAACTTATCATAATGATTTGTAATTACATTTTTCCTATAAAAGAAAATTTTAGTAGTTATTTCCTCACCTTTACTTCCCCTAAAACTTTTATAATGTAAATACATGCTGATCAAGCCATCTTTTAATAAAAAAACGGTTTCCTAGTGACAAAAAATTAAATGATTCGAATTATTATTTTTTAAAAACGATGGACAATAAAAAAAAGGATTCCTATTGATGGAATTTTAACACATATCAGTATATCTTAGATTGTAGTTTTCATTCTTAATCTCTCACTCTTCCCCTCCCTTTCCACATCCACACTGACAAAGCTTTCCAAGTTATCTTTCGAGTTCTCAAAATTTTTATGCTGTCACAACTAGAATAATTTTTCGATTTGATAGTCGTATGTTTCTTATGTTCTTCTTTTCCTTTGATCTACTTCCGTATGCTCTGATATCTTTTAGAGTTGATCTACTTGAATATGTTACTTGGTTGTGCACAAATATTATGTAGGGGGTTAGATAAATAAAATTTTGATATATAAGAGCATTTTAGTCATGTGATAAATTTTCTAACACGATGATACGTATACCCTATCTTAAATTATCCCCTACTAAGTATTATATATGCAAGTCACTTACTTTTGAAATATTTTTTATCAGTACATGTTGAAGTTAAATTTTATATAAAAAAAAAATAGTAAGTATCTCATAATATATTTGTTAGTGGTAATTAGATAAATAACATATGGAGATTTTTCTAACATGATGATACGTATATCCTATTTTAAATTATCCCCTAGTAGATATTATATACGGCAAGTCACTCCCTTTGAAATATTTTTATCCGTACATGTTGGAGGTAAATTCTATGAAGAAATAGTAAGTATCTAATAATATATTTATATATATACACATCAAAGTTAGAATGTCATTATTGGTTGATTCATTTAAAAAATCTTATCCTTCAGTCAGGTGCTAATTATTTTCAAAATATGATTCTTTTCTTTTTTTGGCAATATAGGAAGATAAGACATTCATGATATAAGCCTGTAGCCCACGGATCCCATGGATTCCAAATAATTTTAGAAAATATCAGCTACCCTTGAAATTAATTATTGAAAATCACGTATATAAATTCAAATATTTCGTATTCATTTCTTTTTTTTGCGACACTGACGCCATTCCTTTTGGCCAAATACTAACCAAAAGTAGTGACAGCGACTGAGATTATTATTATTATTATTATTGAGAAAACCCTAACAAAGTCATACACACTACATGTCATTTATTGGCTCTATCTCAAATGGAGCCACACGTGTATTTTTACAACGTTGAAGTACGTTTTTGGGGAAGAAGAAATAGAGTTCCATTATCTTTCTAATTCTCACCCAATTCAAACAAGGGTTTGTTATTTATGTCACCATCACCCAGCTATACACAACCTTCTTCCTTGACAATTTAATTGACACCAAGGAAAATTTTTTTTCCGACCCAAAATTGATTAATAAAGCAAAAACTCCTTATGATATCGTAGTAGTATTATTACATCTGGTTTGGATAATTGATCCGAATATATGAGAAGGTAAAAAAAACAAAGAGATAAAATCAGATCCAACAACGGTTCAATCAGACTTAAATTAAATTAGGATTGGATTGAATCGGATCAAATCGATTTTATAATCAAATTAGGTTGAACAGGATTGAATCATACGTTTAACAACCTTATAGGTTTTGTACTGCTCGATATTGTCTTATTTGGTATTAAATATTCGATATACTTATTATTGCTTTTGCAAGATAATAATGTTCTTGACTCTAACTAATACATCGTGATTTTTCTTTTTCCTTTATTTCCAAAACAAACGGTGAAACAATATAAAATTTATAGCTCACATAAAATCTCAAATCTTGGTTTGGCATATCAAATGTCACCACCCATCAATAATGCTTATTTTAGACATATATAGAGACATTGACCCCTTACCAGCACCTATTATTGGATAAATGGGTCATCCCATAGATGGCAATCGATTGAGTCTTTCCTTGATGCCAAGTAAAGTGAATTCATATTCCGCGTGTTTGGTATCAAATGACTTTGACAATGCTCTCATATTATATATGATAACTAACTAGGGTAATTGATGTCCACACTCATAGATTCCTTTCATAAGATTTTATCTAGAAAAAAGGCATCTATAACAATTAGGGTCAATTATTAGCCCAAAATACAATTAGGGATAATTATACATTACATGCTAATACATGGATGTCTTTCCCCCCACCCCCTACACCCCACTTTTTTACTTTTTTTTTTTTTTTTTCACTTTACGTATCTGTATTGTAAATGTTTGCATATTTTACAAAGATGTCGCTTTATTCATTTTGAAAACATAGTGAAAAGCTAAAATTAAGTATACAAAGCCAATTAAGAATGAAAACGAAACCCTACTATTGAATTGATGTCTATCTAAACACGAAATTTGAAATACGAAAGGATAAAAACAAAAAGCATATTGTTTTCTATAATTCAAGGATTGTAGAAATAATGGGTATCGTATTCTCTGATGGAGATGCTTGTCCCAAGAGGATTATTGATCAAATTTGAATCTTTATTCTCCTGTTGTAATAAAAAAAAAAAGAAAAAAATAATAATAACGATGGACTAAATCATATAGTTTGATTAAATATTTAATGCTTGGGTTTTGACAGAGATGGCATGTGTGGGAGGCAAAGAATGGTACTTCTACAGTCAACGTGACCGTAAATATGCAACGGGTTTAAGGACAAACAGAGCAACCGCATCTGGGTACTGGAAGGCCACCGGCAAGGACAGACCTATCCTTCGCAAGGGCACTCTTGTTGGTATGAGAAAAACGCTCGTGTTTTACCAAGGCAGAGCTCCCAAAGGTAGAAAAACCGAGTGGGTCATGCATGAGTTCAGAATCGAGGGTCCACTTGGCCCCCCTAAAATTTCTTCCCTCAAGGTAATATATATGTTCAACAATATGTATGTCTCTATAATTATATATTTATATTTTCATTTCATGTCTATTGTTAAAAAAAAGGCATATATATGTTCAGCTTCTGATGCAAGATTTTTCTTGAAAGTTGTACGAGCTTATGCATTTCCAACTAAATTTAAAAACCAGAAAAAAGGATGTACTTTGTCATTTTATCTCTAACGGTCTTGCAGGAATTATGGGGTAACTTGAAATTTACAAGTCATATTTGTTTGCAAGTAAAACATTTGACTTTTTCTGATAGCTGTAATACCAAAAAAACAAATTGTCTCACTAATCTAGGATTATTTAGTGATTAGTACAAATAATCATTGCAATGGCGGATGTGACATGATATTTAAATATATAATCACCGTTAGTTAATATTCTCAGCTTTATTTAACAATATTCTGATAAATACTAATTGTCGACCACTTTATGTCAATCATAACTAATCCAATATTTTATATGGAGGATTAGAAACACTTGGCTAATAAGGTCGTGCGACTTCCAGAATCACTAGGGAATACTTTATTATTTAACTCGTAAAGAATGGACTCAAAAGGTTTTCACTTTGTAAAGCAAAATAAGAATGTTTTCAACCAGGAAACAAAACAGAAGCTTCCCTTCTGTTAAAAAAGAAAAGAAAAATTTTATTAAATAATATACACCACATTTATACAATGGATAAGTACTAATCAAGTCTTGATAAATTAGTGGAAATAGATAGTTTTTTTTTTTAAAAAAAAAAGAAAAAAAGAAAAACCTCCATCCGAATTTTGCGAATCTCTTCATGTGTTAAATTATTATCAAAACTTACTCATTACTAGTAAATACAAATTAGCTTGAATTACCTAATGATAACTCTCCTTTATTATTGTCATTTTTCTCTAGCTCCATAACTAACTACAACGGGTGGAATAATTAATTTTAATTATGCAGCTGACGAGAATGATGACAGCAATTATGCTCGTATTTGGCCCTTTTTAGGGAGCCAATCGTAGAATTATTAAATGCCCTTCCTGTCATCGTACCTATAAGCACTATTAGACAACAAGCCACTTGTTGGTAGTTGAACTTAGATTTAACCTTAAGACAAGACAACTGCGATATTTCCATGTGTTTATGTCTCACACCATAATCATTTTTCAAAAGAAAATTAATGAACTTGTTGAAAAATTATTCTGCATAGAAGATTATTATTATTATTTTAAGATATTGATATTTTAATAAAATAAATCAGCGGTGTTAATTTTACTTTTACAGAGTAATGTTGTTTGGATCTTCTGAATCATGTAAAACTAACGTTGTATATATATATATCCACAGGAGGATTGGGTACTATGCCGGTTGTTCTACAAGAACAGAGAGATATCGACTAAAGTCAGTATGGGAAACAACAGCCATCCCAACAACAGAGGCACCTCCTCATCTCTCCCACCATTAACAGATTCCTACATTGCCTTCAACAACCATTCGCAAAATCAAAGCGATAACAATGAGTATGAGCAAGTGCCCTGCTTCTCCATTTTCTCTCAAAACCAAGCTATTAATAACCCAATTTTGCCACAACTCAACCTAATCCAACCTAACCTACCGCTGGTGGCCACAGCCACCAAGAGCAGTGCACCAGCATATGAGGTCCTGCCAGAGTTAGGTTACTGTGGTGTGGACCCCTATGCCTGTGACCAGAAAGTGCTGAAGGCGGTCTTGGACCAAATTACTAAGATGGATACATATACTATTCCTGCTGTGATCAAGGAGTCACCTAATAGCTTAGGAGAAGGCTGCAGTTCTGAGAGCTTTTTGTCTGAAGTTGGTATGCCCAATATGTGGACCACCAACCAGTATTGATTTTTTTTTTTTTTTTTTTTAAGGGCTAGGAAAAAAAAAGAAAAAAAAAAAGAGCATCTCCCATCTTCCCCCCCAACCCCGACATTCAATTTAGAAAATTACTATGGGGTGATAAGATAGATGGTTCCTGTTTCATGATATAAATAATTTTTAGTATATGGATT
This sequence comes from Lumnitzera littorea, assembly GCA_024138015.1. Lineage (NCBI taxonomy): Eukaryota > Viridiplantae > Streptophyta > Magnoliopsida > Myrtales > Combretaceae > Lumnitzera > Lumnitzera littorea. The sequence continues at coordinate 12,115,936 of JAMXBB010000012.1, read as the reverse complement.
GTGAAGTTTATGTAAATATAAATTGTAATATAGTAGATGCATTTATTTGGCCCACCAAATTAGAATGTGCTTCTAACTTACGATCTATGGTTTCCTACCAAAATCCCTTGTCTTCTTATCTCATTTTTCTTTTTGATGAATTGTTCCTCTGGACATTAGTTGCACAGCATAGCCCACATGGAGATCTGAAAAAAGAAACGTAATTCATTTTCAAAAACTCAGTTATACATTATCTAGATAATTTAATATGTATTCATAAGACATCTATCAACACTTTTTTGTAAAATTTCGAATCATATGCTTCACATATTAAATTTTTACCATCAAATCATTAAGTGAATCCACCAAATTACCTGCAAAATTATATTCGTATGGGTATGGAAGAAAGTATTTTGTCTGAAATTTCGAAAGTTGGTCTTTGTGGGGATCTTATAAAACTGTATATATCTAATATAACCAATCATTATGCCAGGACCGTCGGTAAAAATAGAAAAAGTGAGACTCGCTCACTGTTCTGGTTTTGACCTTTTTGTTAACATTCGCCGAACAAGAAGTCACGATTTTGCCACTATGTTGGTTGAAGACAAAAAATCGCATGGCATGTCCTTGAAAATTCCAATTCGTCGTAAGGATAATATTTTAAGGGGAAAAAAAAAAGATGCATTTAATACTAGTATTCCATGCATTTAGGTCAATGATGAGCAAATATAAACAATATTTATATACTTACTAATGTTAGCCATTTATATTTTTACCTATTAAAATTTTATTAATACTTATTTACTATTAACTCATTTACATGAAAAAAATTCAATAATACTAACATATCATATTAAACAATAACTGATGTATAAGTCATTATAAAATTTTGTTTGACACGTATATATAAAGGAGCATATTTTTAAAATTGGTATCATTTATGTTTTTATATATTAAAATTTTATAAATACTTATACAATCCACACGATATATTAATATCATTAAAACCTTTCTCCATTTCAAGAGCTTAGTGATGAATGGGATGAGCTACGGTTTTTGGTTCTCATCCTTATTATACCGTCTTTTGTTCATGGATTGTGCCTTTAGGTCTCCTGGTGTGTAATCTTTGTGTTATTTATAAACGAATGACTCTCGGTTTGGTGAAAAAAAAAAAAAAGAAAGTCTGGTAATGATTGGCCTTATAAATTTATTTGAGAATCAAAAGTTGGTTGATTTCTCACTATTTTTTTGTTATATTGTATTGACAGCGTCATATGCAATGAACTATAGTACATATAGTAAAGACATATACAACATTACAACCATATGTTGCGGTGTTGCTGGAGTATAAATAATTGCGACTGTCTTTTTCTTACATTTAACTAATCAGATAAGACTATTGGCAAGAGAAGAGACTAAATCCTCGTGATCTCACCACTGAGATTCGCTGACTTAATTCTCACGGCACCGTTTGATTTTGCCTTAACTTTGGACAAACCTAAAAAGACAGTTTGCATTTCGCACCATATGCTTCGGAAACTTAAAATCCATAGAAGGTAAGGTTCTCAATGATCATGTTAAATTGGTGCTGTGTGATTCCCGTGTTAGAAAAGTGACGTATAGGCTAATACTTAAAGAGGTGACTCAGAAGATAAAAGGCAGGAAGGAGAAGAATGCAGCTTTTAGTGGTTAAAACACACTAGTGACAAATGAAATTGTCATTAAGCATCAATCTCACTGTAATTAGTCGAGTATCAATGCATTTTTTGTCTCAACTTTATTGGATTTTTGAAAGTAGAGATTTCATAACTAGCACTTTATTTGATCTCTAGATGTTATGAAATGTCCAATAAAGGAGTTGATGTGATCAAATAGATGAGATTAAACTTATTCATTTCAAAGCTATCCTTATGAGCTTGTTATTAGCTTAAAACTTGTAACCTAACATATTAAGTGTGTGAACTTGCTTGAAAGCGATTAAGAGTGGATAGATTGGTATAATGATTATATTCCGACCTTACCAAGTTAAATATCTCTAAATCATCCTAATTATAAATTGAACTCTTTAAACCAAGTCACCTAGCCCAAGATTCAAGCTAAATTAATAGTAGCCTAGCCAATATTCTCATGTATCCAATTTAGTCCTTTATAAAGCAAGTCTTAGTTTTTGTGAGAAATACATCATTTGGAGAAAATCCTAAAAACAAACTCTTTTTCTACCTCTTTGATTGCAATCCAAAGGGTGAAGTTACTCACGCTAGGACCAAAGGTAAGAGCAAACCAAATATGATAAATTACTTTCATCTACAATTGAGCTTAGCTTGAGCTTAAAGATAAACATTTTTGACTTATGTGTAGATATGTATGAATAACATCATTGTCCGATTGGGGATAAACTTGAAATATAATCTCAATCTAAAATGATTTTACTTGATGAGTTATTCTATAAGGGAAGATCTATTCATAAAGTCTTTATCAAGTAATTAAAAGTACTTAAAAGATTCTAAATTGTTAATTAAAAAATCAAGATAATAAAAAAAAACCTAACAAATATGTTCAAAAATAAAAATGATCTACAATATACATCTCCATAAAATATTATGACTGATATAGAAAATTAATAAGGAAAAATATATTTTTAGTCATTAGTATTTATTTGCTTAATTGAGTCTTTCGCTTTTTATTTTTTATATTCAAGTTAACATTTCACAATATTTACAAATATGACCTTTGTTAACTCCATCAAGTTTCTATCTACAAATGACACGTAGTAGCTCCTCATTGATTGCTAATAATTAACTTAAATAAATAAATTTATTCAATACATTTAATTGGATAAAGTAACAAAAATAATAAAAATTCCAAATTAAAAATGAAAAAGGATAGAAAACTAAAAATTATATATTAAATTAAAGAAGCTAGTGGATGGCTACTTATCATTCTATGAGAGTTATGTCTTAGCTTAGGTTGCCTTAAGTAGGTTGGACGACTTATTTTTATTGGTAGATTACAATCCACTAGCTATTTAGTTGTAAATGTGGCTAGCCTCACCTTTAGGTGGGCAAATTTTTTTAATTTTTTTCTTTTTTATTAATTTTTCAATTATTTTTATTTTTATTATTTTATCTAATAAAAAATATATCTAACAAAATCATTTATTTAAATTAATAACGATTGACCAATGAGGATCTACTAGGTGCCATTAATTGATTGAAAACTTAATGGAGTTAACAAACCTAATTTATAAAAGTGTTAAAACGTTGAATATTAAAATAGAAGGGAAAAAAAAAAAAAAGCTTAGAAGACCCCATTGAAAATGTAGTCAAAATGTTCATAATCAAAAGCATATTTACTCGAATTAATAAGATAAAATAAATTAGCAACACTCGACTCACATTGGAGATCTAGCAACTAATCATCCAAGCCTGCTAATTAACTACCTAAACTCATTAGTTGGCCATTTAAGTATCAAGTGTAGAAAAATACTCTGTAAAAGCGAGAATTAATCTGAATGTATTGAATGATTTATAAATGAGGAAAGAATCTCCCAAGAGGTTTCGTGATGAAAACAGTTAAAAACCTAACTCATTAAATGATTTTTATCTATCCTCGGCTATTATCTACATCTATCTCTAGCAACCAAAGTTCTTCGAATTCAAACCATTTTAGAATGTCCAAGTAAGATGACCGTGTTTTGTCATGGGGTTTACATAATAAAAACTTCTACATACAAGAAAACGAGGTCTTAAGGGAAGAGTTGGTAACACAATATCGCGGGTTCACTGCCCAAGAATGCTAGTTGGTCACTAAATGCGGTTGATTACTAGCCATCCTTCCTTCTTCCTTCTGCGTATGTTCTCTCATAGATCAATAACGCTATGAAATAAGTTTTAAATTTCTTTTTTTCTTTCTTTTTTCTCGTCTGCTAAACTCATGCAAGATGTCGGCACCATATTTGGCTCACTAAAGTTTGCGGCAACCTAATCAAAACTTGAGTTGAATTTAAATATAAGCAATGGATATTATTTCAGTAAAAAGATAAATACCTTTTTTTTTCAAAGAAAGAAAATGATTATAAATTAATTTAATCAACTGCAACTCGAGTTTATTAAAGTACTATTTTAATAGTGCGAGTCTATAAAAGGAGAGTCAAATTATAGACTACTCATATATTGTCAATTCAAATGCTTTTTGATAATTTGAAATTAAATGAGTTTCGATGAAGCATGATATATTAATTTTCAAGTAATGTTTGAGCTTGAACTCTATACTTAATGGTATAAATTCCATTTAATACTGTTCCCGGTTAGGTACGACATGTTTTAAAGTTAATAATGATTGATTCATTGTGGAATCCTTTGACATGGTGAAAGAGAGAGGATAGAAATGTACAGGAAACTTTCCTTTTCATTACCACACGAATGGTGGTGACCTAAATGTTTTCCTATACCTATACTATACTATGATGGAGAATCCTGTCATTTTAATAGCCTGTAATTCATACGATATAACAGACAAATAAGTGAATAGTAATACTGACGCTAAACAAAAGGCAAAATATTAGGTGCAATGTGTGGAACCAAAAGTCTTCAAAGAATCTCGGTCTTTAATTGTAAAATATCAAGTATAATGAACCTCGAAAGCAACTAATAACCAAACTCTGCAGCGCATCGGCATTCAAAGTCATCAAAGTGTTTCCTCAGCTTCAAAATGATAGAATTTCGAGAGTATGATACATGAGTATTGTACGCTAAAATAGTAATAAAATTTTAATATATATATAGGGGAAAAATGCAAAAGAAAGGTTTATATTTGTGCATTTTTTGGAAAAAAAAAAGGGGGGGGGCATTGATTTTTAAATATACATTTAAGAATTATCCTCATTTAAAAGCTTCTATTCATTTACTTTAATGAGATTTGACTTGATAATAGAAGGAGGCTCTCAAATAAAGGTAATTTATAAATGTAGACCCTTAAATGTATGGTTGAAAAATTTGAGGCTCCTTTTTGCAGAAAAAGCAAAATTATAAGCCCTTCTTTTACATTTTTCAGATTAAACATAATTGAATAAATAGAATATTTTATTTATAATATTACTTTTACACATTTTATTGAATTTTCGTTCGAACTTATTTATATAAAGATAGCTATTTGTCTATTCGGATTGAATGATATAATATTTATGGATAAATATGATATGTAAATCAATTCTTCATTAAAGACTCAATAATTAAAATTAAAAAAATGTAAACATTATAATTTATTTAGACAATAACTTGATTAAAGAACATTTTGGCCTTGGGTATATGAATTGCAATTGTTTAAAATAGTCATTATTTCGAATTAAATGCACATGGTGTGAGATTTAGTTCAAAGAAGATAAACATAAAAAATAAAATAAATAAAGCATAAACAATTGGAACCTATATAACCAAAATGTTCTTTAATCCAATTACTGTCCAAATAAATTATAATGTCTATGTATTTTTTATATTAATTATTGAATCTTTAATGAAAATTAATTTACTTACTATATTTATCCATAAATATTATATCATTTCATCCAAAACCATATAGATGAATAACTATTTAATAAAATAAAAAGGAAATTGAGTAATATTACATGTAAAATATTTAAAGGCAATATTATATGTAAAATATTCTACTTATTCAATTATCTTTTATCCCAAAAAAAAAAAAAATGTAAAGGAAGGGCTCATAATTTGTAGTTTTACAAAAAGGTGCCTCGATTCTTTAACCATGCGTTCAAGGACTTGTATTTATAAATTACCTTTATTGAGGGCCTCTTTTTATAACTACATCAAATCCATTAACGGTAAATAAATGTAAACCCTTAAATGATGATAACTTATAAACACATACCCTTAAATGCATGTTTAAAAAACTCATACCTTTTGCAAAAACTGCACAAATATAGGCTCTTTCTTTACATTTTTCCCATATATATAGTATCTATGAAATATATGTAATAGTTATTTTAAAAACTACCTACTTTACAATCATGCATATAAAAATTTTATTAATTTTTATACGTCATATTCATAAATAGATGACATATAATATTTAATGAATATTTTTACAAAAAAGCTTGCAATTTTCAGCTTCAGTTCATGGCTACTACCTAACTCCAAGTTTTAGCTTAAATAGTAACTTGATAGAGATTGAGAAAACAGCCAATGTGTGCTATATGAACCCCCAGGAACCTTTCAAACACAGTAAACGAAGCCTTTCTGCTTCAAAAGCTGTTGACTGTTGATCAGGCCGGGAAAAATTCAAATGCTTATGATGTTGGGAAAAATTATGATAGAAAAATATTTACTGTATGAAGTATAAGGTTTACAATTACAATATATCTACTCATTAATATAACTAATAAAAAGATAAATAAATCATTCCAAATTGGTGGTTACCATTAACACTAGCAAGCTTAACCAATAACACAAGCCAAGAGGTGGAAATCCTATGTTTACAATGATTAATTCACATAGATTTGAATCATCAACCTTGTAATTTCTTTCTTTTCTTTTTCATGATATGCCACCTGTAGTATACTTTATCCTATAGACTACTCTCACGTTTTAGTAATGGAGGAAAGGAAATGCAGCAAGAGAAAAGGAGGAAAGTGAAGGGAAATAGTTTGATAAACCAAATTAAAGAAAAAAAGAGCAACTCTCCACTTTTTAAAGTAGGAAAATTTTTTGAAAATGAAGAGAAATTATTAGATCATCAAAATAGCGTATCATAATAATTAAATAATTAATTCTTTTGTTTCCCATTTTTATCCTGATTTTTTCACTCAAAAAGAGAAATATTTCCATCCATATCTTCATCCCCCGCTTTCTTTCATTTTTAAACTTTCTTTCATTTATTTAGTTTTCTTAATCATAGATCTAACACAGAACATCAATTGTTATGCTTAGATTTCGGCGTAAAGATTTGAATTTGAATGGGCCTTCTAAGGTGAGTAGGTAGGCTTATAAAGCAATACACCATTAGTAGAACAATCAAGAGGATTGTGCAACGAGACCACTTTAATACTCAAGTTAAACAAGTACAAGAAGAATATGATGGCAAGATATCAAGAGAGGGTGTAAAATTTGCCTATATCTTTCACTAGAGGAAGGGTTACCTATATTTATATTGAAGGCTTGGAGATAATTAAGGAAAGTAGGATAGGGATGACTCTTGCCAAACAAGGAAGGCGCATCTTTGAATGATGACATTTCTCGAGAATTCGAGGTGTGATTTAACTGGCTAGCTTTCCTTTTTGGTGCTAGTCTTAACTTCTAATTAAGTTCTTATACATGATTGAACTCCTTAGCTAGACATCTGGAGGTTAGACTGTCTTTTAGGATAAGTGGTTGAGAACTCCTATGAACTTATATGAGCTAGAGCTCTAATCTTCAAAAGGAACTTAGTTAAGGATTTTGAGGGCTTCAAACAATTGGCCATGGCCCCAAATAGCTTAACCTATGAGCTAAATAAGTTAGTCTAGACTTAGGAAGTCCATGTCCAAAGTATTTGTCGATATGAACTAGTATTAATTATTGGCCAAAGAAAAAACTAATATTAATTAGTTTCTCTCTCTCTCTCTCACACACACACACATACATCATTCATTTCTATTTGTACGTTGTGTCTTTATTTGACTCTTTCTCTTCGTTTCTTTCAAGAAAAATCTCTTGTTGGTGTAATATGTTTTTTTTTTTCTAAAAACATTTTGCTAAAAATGTTGCATTTTGATGTATTTGATAGTATTTACAAGAATATTTTGAAAAAACTTTTCTTATGATTAGCTCACAAACATTTTATTTATTACTCATTGTTGTACCTCAACATGTTACTATAAATAGATCATTTTAAACATTTAATGTAAAGGAAAAAAGTATAAATATAAATGATTATTAAATATGCATTATTTCAACCTCTTTAGTTAATTTTGATAATTTTGAACAAGTCTTCAATTTTTTTCCTACTGAATGAATTTTAAGTTTAAATATAATTTATATGTCATTTACAATAAAAATAAAAGAAGTATCACTTTCTTAGTATTAAAATGCTTACAAATACTAACTTGGATAATGGCATTCTATTTTGAAAAGAATAAATAAATAAATAAATATATATATTTAAAAGGATTACGATTTTCTCATTAATTGAAGAATTCTTTCTTCTATGGGAAAACATTTTCTAGTTAGAAGGATTTTTTTCCAAAGGGAAAATTAAAAAAAAAAATTGTTTTTCAACAAACATTTAGCTTTCTTGTCTAAACATAGCAAGATTGGACCAAGCTTAAGCCCAAAGATATTTTCATGAACTAATAATTACTCTTTACAAGCTTAAGGATTGCTTGTTGTTATGCCACATTCCTTAAAAAGGTTGTTGGGTTGAAGATAGAAAAGTAAGGAAGTTGAAGGTAGTGAGAACTTTTGTGTTATGATAGAGCTTAAATTAAAAATTTGGGAAAAATGTAAAAAACTCTCCTAAATTTTAACTTTGATGTAAATTTCCTCATAAACTTTCAAAATGAGGTTTTTGACCCTTTAAATTTTAATAAATTGACAAAAAACCCTCATAACCTTCAAACTTTATGTTTGGTACATAAACATCCCTTAAACTTTAATATTGGTTCGCAAACATCCCTTAAAATATGAGGTATTTGGGAGTGTTTATGCACTAAAATAAAAGTTTAAGAGGTATTACGCACTAAAATTAAAATTTGGGGGGCTATTTATGCACCAAAATTAAAGTCTAAGGGATGTTTACACACTAAAATTAAAGTTCAAAGAGGTTATAAGAGTTATTTACCAATTTATGAAAGTTTAAAAGGTCAAAAATCTCACTTTGAAAGTTTAGGGGATCAATTTGCACCTAAGTCAAAGTTTAGAAATTTTTTTTATAATTTCCTCTAAAAACTATCTAGAAGTTAAAGAGGTTATTGTAGCATAATATTAGAATACTGCATTATTAAAGCACAGTTTGATAATGATACATGTACTAGCTAGAACTTAATGTACTATTAATAAATGTAACGAACAAAAAAATAAAATACGAAAAGATAAAAAAAAAAATTTAAAGCTATACTTTATGGTACATATCATCATGAAGGAGACACGGGAGGGATATAAACAAGATATGTGAACCTTAATAGGTCTTCTGTTTTTTTTTTAATAAACTTCCTCTTTTATGGAAGTTTTTTGAATAAACCTCGTTTCATGTGTATAGTACAAGATATAAATTTTATAATTGAAAATTTTTTAAAAATTAAAAAATTTTATTATTTATATTATATGCTAAAATAATGTTTAGTATTATGATGTGAAAACTTAATGTAATGATCAATTTTTTGAATCTTGTATGTTATGAAATAAATTTTCGAACATACTATGAAATTTTTTAGCTTTTATGCAATACCTTAAGGCTTTTTTGTCAATAATTTTGGCTAATGGGTAAATTGAATAATAAACTAAATAATTTATGTAGTGTTATGTCATAAAAGTTTGGTTACTAAATGATACTTAGATATTAGGGCCTATAGTAATATTAAAGTCTAGACACTAATCAACCCAATCTACGTTAACTCTTTAGAAGTTCTAAGATTACTTTAGTTCTTATTATAGACTCCTTTCTCTCTCTTTCTATCTATCAAACTATAATAAAGGTAAAACCTATTTACTTTCTATCTTGTTATTATTTGTTCTTGATACAAATCGGCCCTTGACCTCATTCCAACCTCGATCGACCTCCTCTACGTCCAAGTTGAACTATCCTTCCCTATTCCGATCTAATGGGAGAAGGCTAAACTTAAGGAAGAAACAAGGTCAGTCAGAATAAAAGAAGCCTTAATCCTCTCAAACTTCAAAGGTCTCGAGCTCCGATTAATTGAACTTCAAGGTAAGGAGATTGGCTTGAGCACCAGCTCGAGCTATGATAGAGCACCATACTCCTTAGCTTAAACATATATGTCGACCTATCCTGAAGCTCAGCAATTGTAATCCAACCTATAAAAAAGCTCGACCAAGTGCACCAGAACCTTAATGCATCCATCTCAGGCTAAGTCATCTAGCTGATAACCTATTTCATGCTAGATTCACCATGCTTTTGTTTAGCTTGAATGAGCTTTAGTTTCAACCTTCAATCTAGAGTGATTAGTTTTGTATAATTTATTATTATTATTATTGCTTTTTTTTTTTAACCTTGCGGGGGTATCTTAGAGTTTAAGGACCTTGTAATTATTTATTATTTTGCTATTAGGATTTAACTTTACTATAAATAATAACATTTTACAAGACCACATCAATTATTGAAATCATTAGTGAGAATATTCCTTTTTCGTAAGCTGCTCACTGAAACTTGTGTTTTCCTTAATTATCCAATGTTTTCTTAGCCTCTTTGACCTATAGTTCTTATCAATTATCTTGTGTGATTGTGGTGAACTCCTTCATTTAGTTGAGCATTGAGTTGCATTTACCATTATTAAACTCGTAAACTTGATTTGGTGCTTGCAAGTCCTATTAAACTCCATTTCAATTTAAACCTAGCTTGTGTTTATAGTTGATTTGTCATATTCAGATGTATTCACATCCATATCCTCATTTTCTCTCTGTTTTTTCCATTAAATCCCCGAAACCCCCAAATACCCATAAACTCATTTACTGCTTTTGTTTGCTGCGCCTTCTTGAGCTTCCACCCGGACCCATAAGGCACATCAGTTCTAGTATCAGATTATACTTATTTCTTCATATCTTGAGACACTATGATGTGTAATATGGTGTTGGTGTGTTTTTTTACAACATAAAAACTGAGGTCGGCTGTTTACGACGGAAATAGTGAATGAAATAATGAAAAAGATGAATATACGGTCGCATATTCGATGTTGGCAATCCCCCCCTCTCTCTCTCTCTCTCTCTCTCTTAACCAGAGAGATTGCCAGTCTTTAAAGTGATTATTTTATAAATGGTGTTGCAGAGAACAATAATGGGCCGAAACTTGCTTATGTTAGCCATTCATGGTTGGGTTGATGTTACGCCGAAGGAGGCAGATGCTTTTAACGGTGGATCAGAAATTAGGCTTGTTTTTGGGCTGTTATAAGATGAAGCCCAATATAATAACGTATGCTTCTAGGATGGCCCATCTGTCAAGAAACCAATACCCATTTTCTAAATATCTGACTATATTCGTTCCATTTCTCCGTCTTCTTCACTTTCCCTTTCCCACTTGCTAAGCAAACAAACACTGGTACTTGGCACTAGCAGTCTCTGAGGTTCCAACACAAAACATAGGACTTTACATAGTACTTACTTAACACAGCTCCTCCCCACCCCACCACCCCCACCCCCCGCCCCCTCTCTCTGTGTAGTTTGGTTGATTTTTTGATAGAAGAGAATGGAAATGATAAATTGTGTGAAATTAAAACCTCAGTATTATAATTGCAATTTAACTCTCCAAGGCAAAACCCACCTTACCTACTCCACCGCCGTGTTTCTGCGGCCTTTATCCGACGCACTCAGACTTCAAGCAGCTTCCGGTATACGCTTTAGGCCTCCACTTGCAAGGAAGAAGAAGAAGATACTAAAAATCGAGTGCGAGTTGGAGCACAAACTCAATGGTGCGTCAGCCTCCTTCTCCCTCGACTCCGACACTCGCTTCCTCGATCGGGTACTTGTTCTTGTCTCGTCTTTCTTTTTCGTTATCTTATTTTCACTTCAATGCCTCTTGTTCTTATGTTTGTAGAGACCGATTACTTAGAGACAATTCAATAACCGGAATGAATTGTGTTCTTGGCTTGTTAATGTAATTCTAGGTTAAATTTAAGCACAGAAGATTCTTTGATCAAGTAACTCATTGTAATGTTTGGCGCTTTTGTTTGGCTACAGAGATAGGGGGAATTGAAATTGGGAAACTTATCATAGATAGACATTAGTGAATGGAAAAAGATCGCTTTTCCAGCTTTCCTCATGTCTTGGTCAGTTTTAGTGCACATATACTTTTAATTAATAACACAACATATGGCAAGATTACAATTAGTATTTTTGTGGAAACAGACACAGCTGTAATTTCCATTCCGCGTGACCAAGAGAAACATACTCGGCTGCTTGAACTTGATTGGAAGTAGTTATTTCTTTAATAAATGTGATTATTGTTTGAATATTTACCTCAAAAAGAAATCATTTGATATCTATGTGGATAGCGTAGTAGCTTTATTGGATAACGTATCTTAATGTTATGGCATATTGCTAAATTTGCTTAAGCATTGGCTATGTTTAGCTACCAGTACTGAATACTTAATTTGAAATTTTTGTAGTTAAGCTAGCTGAAGGAGATTGAAGAAGGGTGAATACAAAAATGTTTTGAAGTTGATCAACATCCTAAATTCTGTATCTAGCATTTTGTAGATATGGTCATAAACTCTTTATATGATCCATGAAAAAACCTGACTACTTTCTATCCTAATGAACTATTGGAGTTATGCTGCATTTTGTTATTGGGATTTGGATCCTCTCCATTTACTATCTCTTCAATTTTTTTTAATTTACAAATCAAGGGTAGAGATTGCATAGATTTTTAAAATATTATGTGATGTTATCATATTTTTTGTAATCTCAGCAGTTGATTATATGTGATAACATCTCAAGACGGTAAATGAAGCAAAATTGAAGAAACTAAATGGAGATGATTCATTTCCTTATTATTATCCATTGTCATAGAATCCACGTGATGATATGCTCTAACAGTGTCAGCTTGTATTTCTTTATTGCAGTATGTTGTTCACTCATCCTCATTTACTGCTTCTAATAATTCATTTGCTTAATTTCAGCAAAAGGCTCTGGAAGCAGCAATGAATGATATTAATAATTCCTTCGGGAAAGGAAGTGTCACCAGATTGGGCAGTGCTGGTGGTGCACTGGTGTATGTGATCCCAGTTTCCATTTTACCTCACTTTTTTTGTTGTCTACCTTCTAGTATAGCATCCAACATGGAATTTTTAACTCAATGTTGATTGGGTAGTATATTTGCCATTTAATTTTGGTCTTTTGTTTGCCAAAGCTATCTGGTAATCTCTTGTGCAGGCATTACAATTTGCTTATTTGTCCTTACTCTGGAGAAAAATTTGCTTATGATTCTATGAAATCCTCTCCTTTGCAGGGAAACTTTCCCTAGTGGCTGCTTAACGTTGGATTTTGCTCTTGGTGGTGGCCTTCCCAAAGGAAGAATTGTTGAGGCATTATGCATCTCTCTCTCTCTCTCTCTCTCTCTCTCTCTCTATGTCCAATCTCTTCATGCCTCATTCTTCAAATATGTTCTCGCTTTTCCTGAGAATCTAATTTCATTTCACTGTTGGGTTTGTTCTGAGAATGAGTCAATAATTTGATTATTGGAGCAAGAGAGACATCATGATGACAGTTTGGTCTAAGACGTGCATGCATCTAGTATGTGATATTCACTACACTCATTTACAATTATCCAGAGATTCTTCAGTAGATGTTATGATTTTCACTCCTATGAATCCTTGAAAACGTTTTTTGTTAAGTTATTACACAAGTGTGCATACTAGAGAGTACTTCTGACTCTCGGTGTCTTGTGTCAGATTTATGGACCAGAAAGTAGTGGAAAGACCACATTGGCGCTCCATGCAATTGCAGAAGTGCAGGTTCTAATTAGCCATGGTCTTTTCTTTATCACTTTTTTCCCCACATTGCTTAAAAGAAGCTTCTTATCAAGTGTTTGCTGGCTCAAGGTTAACATATAGCTTTTAATTCATGATATTCCAGAAACTAGGAGGCAATGCGATGCTTGTTGATGCGGAGCATGCTTTTGATCCAGCATACTCAAAAGCCTTAGGTGTTGATGTGGAAAATCTAATTGTATGCCAACCTGACAATGGAGAGATGGCATTAGAAAGTAGTGTCTCCATCCTCGTCAATTAGAGTGCATGAGTGTGATGGATCCAATATTCCCCATGGAACAAGTGCATCGTGGAAGGGTACCTTAGATCTTTGAGACCCACACGAAAAAGGTGGTTCACACATATCTAAGTGCCCAAAAGACCTGGTCCATGGTGGAATAGGTCTATGCAAGAAAAATGCGTGAGGGTCCAACAGAAACTCTTTTAAGTCAATCTGCCTGTGCTTTCAGATAGATGTCACCTTAAAAGATTTGTACTGATTGGTTTTTTGCTTGTCACAGTTGCGGATCGAATGTGCAGATCTGGAGCTGTAGACCTTATATGTGTTGATTCCGTCTCTGCCCTCACTCCAAGAGCAGAAATAGAGGTGTAATTATCAGCCTTTGCCTTCAAGGTTTGACTATGTATCATATAACTAGAAGATTTTATGAAAGACTGGTTTTTCATGGGTAGGGTGAGATTGGCATGCAACAAATGGGTCTTCAAGCACGACTGATGAGTCAAGCCTTGCGTAAAATGTCTGGGAATGCCTCAAAAGCTGGATGTACTCTAATATTTTTAAATCAAATAAGATATAAGGTGCGTTTTTTTCCACCATGTATAAGCAACAAAGTGATTGCTTTCAATTCTTCCCTCATTGAAATTGTTGTTACATACGTCAATCATGCATAAACTCTTTCTGCTTGTACTTGAAGTGAGATACCTTTCGGCCTATTTTATTTATGGCCACATTATTTGTATTAGATTGGTGTATACTATGGGAACCCTGAGGTGACTAGTGGAGGAATAGCATTAAAGTTTTTTGCGTCGGTTCGCCTGGAAATACGGCCAACTGGGAAGATAAAATCTGTAAGTGTTTATATCTATTTATTACTTTTTTGCGTATTGTCTTACTACTCGACGACGAGGTGCAAAAACCTTCTTCAAAACCCTCTCATTCAGGCCAAAGGAGATGAAGATATTGGACTCCGTGTTCGTGTTAGAGTGCAGAAGAGTAAGGTACTCTCAGGCTTGATTAGCATGTCATAATGTTGTTCATATGCTCACTTAATTATCTCTTTGATGCTTTTTCACTTCATGATTCCATAAAGTTCCCCAAATCAATTTAGAATTGGTTAAATATATAGAAAGATATGCTGGAGTTGATCCATGTAGAAGTGTCAATGTTGGTGAAATTTATCGGCATGCGTGGAAGTTTTAGCATTAAATGGTCAACTCTTTCATCATGATATTCTTAGAGACATTTCTCTCCTTTACCATATGGCTTCTTATTTTCTATGCTTGTGCTTTATGTTATCTATTTTTCAAGAAGAGCTCTGACTTTCTTGAGCTATTACGGTATCCTATCATCTTGTGCATTCGAACAATGGCTCAAGGACATCATCTTACTGATTGAACCACTATCAACTATACTTCTCTACCTTCTAGTAATACAGCCCTCTTGGAAAAACAGATGTGCTCATTAACAGTTGTGGCAGGTGTCCAGGCCATACAAGCAAGCTGAGTTTGAAATCATATTTGGAGAAGGAGTGAGCAAACTGGTCAGTCTTCACCTTTAAAAAACTTCTAAAAACTTTTTCCTAGTGCATAGTGTGTGGTTTATGCAAGTCATTTTACTCTATATGCAGGGTTGCCTTCTGGACTGTGCTGAGATGATGGATATAGTGGTGAAGAAGGGCTCCTGGTACAGCTATGGGGATCATAAGTATGTGAAAGAACTGTATTCCTCTGAATATATTTGAATTTCTCTGCTTCTAATTAAGTATGGGATCTGATGCAGGTCTCCGTAAATTATTACTTTTAGTTGATGCCTTTTGCTATGTAAAATCAACATAGCCCTGACATGTTGCAAGTTCTTCGATGGAAACTAAAACAGCAGTGAGGAAACATGAATAAAACCTGAATATATCCTCATTTCCCTGTACAATATACGGCACTGTTGGGGTTCATGGAACCTGGCTTCTTAGGAAATGTATGATAGTTTCTGCTTGGAAGATTATTCTTTTCATTCCCTAAAACTCATCTATGTCTTCTGCTGCTGTCAGTGTGTTCTCCTTTATTGTAATCAATTAGTCTTGGCCTAGTGTTTTGCTTAAGCATCTTTATTTTTGTTCAAAAGGTTGGGGCAGGGAAGAGACAGAGCATTACAATACTTGAAAGAACACCCTGATCTGCAACATGAGATTGAAAAGGTATGATCTATCCTTTCCCTTTAACTGTTACTTTGGATATGAATGATGTACAAAAGCTTTGTGGCCAAAATATTAGGAGTTATTTATTGAAAACAGTGGACTAGATGTAAAAAAAAAAAAAAAAAATTTCATGTTGACTATGATAAACCTAGGGTTAAGCACACGAAAAAGTATCAACTCTAGCAAGTTATATACTAACTTCTATTTTAAACTTGTGCTTTTCCTGTGATAATGTGGCTATGGAGTGCATATCTGCTGAAATGCTTGAAAGTTCAACAGGACGTAGAATGATGATAGCGATCATGTTAAGTGGAACAGTGATTTCTACAATTGCTTGATTACCATTAACCTGCATTCCTGAGTTTCTCTCTTTAAAGTTGTTTTATGTGATTACTGAAACTCCTTGCAAGGTTATGCAATAATTCTTCAAGAAACTGGGGTTACAAAATTGTTGAAATTAGTGATTTTAATGGAGTCAATTGCCTTGCTCTTTTTTGATTTTAGTGCAAATTTAGGATTCTTGCTATAGAAAGCTAATGCCAACAATTGTGCTTTGCTTGTCACAGATTGTGCGGCCCATGATGATGGATGGAATTGGACATCTGGCTTCTCCTTTTGGCAGAAGCTTGTCATCTCAAGATGAGGATATCTTCGAAGAGATTCAATGAGGTAGTGACTCTTCTATTGGCTCAGCCATGTTCTAGAGAGATGGAAAGTAACATTGCAGAATCTCGAGCTCTGGCAGCAGGAGGGGCATTTCCCTCAGATGGCTCAAGATGTTTGGCGTGGAAATTAAGGTCAATCTGGAGGGTCTTTCTTCATTGGCCTGATGATCATCACTCAAGAGATAGATTTGGCATTGGGGGACCCATGTTATTTTATGCGGTCCCTTCATATTTGAGCCTACCAATTGTGTCTGGACTAGAGAGTAGAAAGGGGATTAATCTTCATTCTTCGGTTTTTCTTCCTATTGTTACTTCAAATGGAGCAACCTGGCAATTCACTTGACCGAGTGGTTTATCCATATGATTTTCCTTCTCTCTCTTTTCTTTTATTGTTTTTATTTACAGCATATGCATCCTGCTTTTCCTCTGTCGAATGAGATGCCTACTTAGCACAGTTATGCACAGAAAACTACTTTCTGAGCGGGTGTAGGTGTTACTCTGAAAGCTGGAAAGGAATTTTTATGCGATGGAAGTTGAATTAGAAGATAAAAGGGGCTAGTTTTGATGCTTCTTGATAACTAACGCCAGCAAAGTGAATAGTGACTTAGAGCATCTTTATAGATTTCATTGGCACAATAACCTAAGTTGAAAGAACTCAAACCAAGAAAGTTGGGTTATAAATGAGCTGAGTTACTTGTAAGTTACTTGGGTTTGGCTTGTTTTGGGCTTGGCTTTATTAGAGCTCAACTAATAAATAAGTCAAGTTTGAGTTTAAAATAAAATTTGTTTATCTAAATGAGTCAATTTTAAGCTTTAATTCAAATTTGCAAATTTATTTACTTAAGTTTAGAAGTCGGCTCATTTAGACTTATAAATAAACTTATAAGTTTTATATACGTTACAAATAATACGTATATTATATATTATATACTATAATATTATGAAAATCCATAGGCTAATGTCTACATAATATATATAAAGATAAAATATATTATAGGATAATATATAATACATAATATAATATTTATTTACTATTTGTTAATTCTATTTATTCGTTTATTTTTTTTATTTTATATACTTAAACTCGTTAATATGTTCAAGATTGGCTTACTTTAAGTTGGGCATGGCTCGAGCTCGACTATTAGTAACTCAAGATAGAGCTTGTTCATTTAAGTAAATCGAACTCGAGTTTCAATCGTAGGTTCGATAAAAAGTTCGACTTGAGTTCAAGCTTAATAATTTTTGAATGAGCTAAACTTGAGCTTGAATCTATAAAAACTTAGCTCGATTTAACTTTGCTTATTTATAACTTTACCATTAAACTTGGCTCCTTAAGCACATTACTTTCGGTGGAGTTCCTCTACAAAGGAGTTCTAGAGTAAGCACTTCTTGCTTGTAATGATCAAGAATAAGTCTATCTCGCATTAACCGTTTCATCCCAGCTCAAGTCTTAACTTCCCCTTTATGCCTCTTCTTTCGCTGATTAATAAGATTTTTCCACCACAAGGAAGTTTAACTAGAGAATTCGAGCGCTGCTAACTTCACTTTGGTCTCTTCGTTATAGTCATGAAACACAAAAGTCTTTTCTACCTTGTGCTCCCAATCACAAAAGGCCTCCATAGAATTTCCCTCCTCAACCGATGGAATCCTCATTTGATGTGCTCCAAGCCCCTATTCGGACGATTACGCCTATCATCTAACCTCCATCAAAATTACCATCACCACCTTCCTCCAATTCTTCCCTAACAGCTTGCATGTTACGTTGACCGCTGTCTCTATGATCTTCTATGGTGTTCATCTTAGCATTAAGATTATTTATGGTCGCGGTTATCATCTCCCCTCCTACGATTTCTCGGAATATTTTGACGAGCACCAACTTGTACACACTCGTTCGACGTAATGGTATTTCAAGAAGTTACAAACTCTCACTATTCTTACGATCACAATAACCGATCACTTCCCTTGATATTGCACCGCCTCTACTTCACGCCCAACACACCTTTAATTCCCCATAAGATTCTTACCTTTGATACCAAAAGATGATGTACTTTGATAACTTCAATTGATAAGAATAGAAATTAAGAGACGAATCTCTTAAGATGGTGTAATATTGCCAAAAAAGTCCCAAAAAATAATGTTTACAGCTAAACAAGAGCAAAATTGTAAAATAATAAGTAAAAATTGCAAAATCTAATAACAAAATTAAGGATCCTTTTGAAAGATTAGGAGTGTAATCAAATCGAATCGAGTCGAACCAATATGATATTGAGCTTTAGCTCAAGCTTGATTGAAAAATATATATAATAAGTTTAAGCTTAATCGAGACTCAATTCGTTCGGTTAAATTCGAATTTAATGTAAAATTTACCTTGTATTTAGATAAATTAAAAACATATTAAAAATTATATTAAACCTTTATGAGACTGATGAGGTTAGTATTTTAAAGTTCGAGTTTTATTTAATTATTATTGAATCAAATTTGAATAAAACTCAAGCTAAGCTTGAATAGTTTGCAAAATAGCTTGATTGTTTACGCCCTAAACCTAGACTCTCACTTGCTCCATCTACTTCCAACTCTTCTTGATTAGTAGGAATATGTGTCTGTTCATCGGACTCTAAAGGGAACTCCAAAATCTACAACAAATGGCTTCTCATCGTCATCCTCCAATTCTCCCGCAGTCTTCCGTCGTTACTAAACTTTGCAATCCCCTAGCTCTGGATCTTGTGATCCAACCGGTGGGTCCTCGATTCTTATTACTTGGATTCATCATCTAGCACGTAAGTTTGGGGGTTCTCCATTTATTGTCTCATCATCCTGTGCTGTAACAACCCAAGTGTTGTCTGTTTGTTTGACAACTCCATTCAAATATGATCTTACCATATTTATTAATATCAATTATCACTTTATACGTGAAATTATTGCCAGTGATCAGACGCTAGTACGATATGTCACTACACATCATTAATGCAGAGACTTCATCACCATGAACTTACCTATAGCAAAATTGATGAATGTTTTATTTTCATATTAACATTTGCACCATGTGAATAAGACCTTCTCCATCCCTTCGTTTCGAATTTCAATGTAATAAGTAAGCATCTTAAGAAACTCTTGTTTTCAGAAAAGTCATTACTTTATTTCTAAATTTCTTCGTAAAAGTGTTTTTAATATTTTTGTAAATTTTTTGTGGATCCTATTAATATATTTCTAACCAACACTATTAAAAAAATAAAATAAAATAATTGTTATTATTTTCGTTACTCTGAGAAGTAGTGCCCTTTGGTCAGGTAATGCTGGACCACGCGTAAGGAACGAGCCTGACATTGGGATACGTAACAAGATCCTTGTGTTGCGGATGGTCTAAGGGATGTATTATCGTACTTGTATAATTACTATAATAAGTTTACTCACCTCAATCACTTGTACCATACTCGTTATATATGATTGATTAAAATTAAGCTCACATTAATCAAATATGAAACTTGTATAAAAACTCTTTATTAGTTACTTGATTGTATCGTTTTGCTAACATTGTTGATGAAAAATGAATGAAGTCCTTGGATGTTCTACTAATTATAGTCATTATGTTACCGTAATTGACTGACAATGTATACAGGTGAATCTTGGTGATATGTTGATACACTTATAGGATGTACTTATTCAATTAAATCTGTAAGTGCATTTTTGTTAAATTTTGTAGTGGAAGACTATATTGAGAAATTAGCAGATAATGTGAGGCTTCCAAAAGAGGAAGATCTAATTCATACGTAGATATGATTTGGTTAATGTAATTACACCTGTGTACCGATTAGGCTCGGAATCATCGATTCATGAACTCAGTTACAGTTGAACTGTGATCGGCTCATTTGAGTGGGGAGGGAGAAGGGAGCAGTTTTGGGCTGGTTCGGTTTTTGAACTATTTTTTTTTTAAATAATTTTATTAATTTTTTAAAATGCATTAATAAATTATAATAATATGATATACTTTCTCTATTTTTTAAAGTGCACTAATTCATTAATAATTTTTAATTTTTTTATTCATTTCCAACTTAATGTAATTCCAATTTTTTTTTTTTTTATCTTTTCCACCTCAAATTTTATCTTTTCCTCATATTTAAGTCCTTAATATTTGACAAGTTTTACAAAAAGAATTTGCATTAACTTAAATTAAATTTTCGATCTATTATTAACACATAATTAATTTATAATTGGTCATCTATCATTAACTTGATAATATTATTTTAAAAAAATTATCTTTCACCATTACAAAAAAAGTAATTTTAACACACCATGACGTAATGAATATCATCTAATTATTTATTTATTTTTAACTTAATGGCCACTTTTCGCTCTCTCTCTTTCTTCTTCTTTTTTTTAGAGGGTAAATTGGTTTGGCGGTTCGACTCGAATTCCTATGAGTCGACTCGATTCATGATCCGAAACAAGCCTTTGCATGGGTCTAACTATAATATCATGTAAATTGACTAAAGAAAACTTTTTTATCCTCTGTTTGGTTTGTATAATTAGCTACGGTACTCAAAAAAAGAGTTCCTAAAGTATTGGATAAAAGTTTAAAAATTTGTATCTATGTTTGATGGAATAAAATTTTACTTTACATAATATAAAATAAATATATCTTTAAAATTCCGAAATAATCTATACCAAATTCCTAAATCACAATATTTAATTTTTTTATAATTTATATCATGAATAATTAATTTTTTTTTTATTTTTAAAATTTTTTGTTCACAAGAATCTATGTGTTCAATATTGCGCACATCAAGTATAGTACAATAAAATTATACCGTCCTATATTCTTAATATTGCACTATCTGATTATATTTGTTTTATTCAGTTCTAATAACTAAACGTTACTTATATTAATATTATACACAACTTTGGATCCTTATTTTGACCAGATAACATCCATTATGTAGATCATGTTGTGTGATTATGAAGACAAGTAGAAACGAAATTTTGGATTTTATATAACTATTTATAATATATTAAAAATATACAATTTTATATAGAGAGCATATGACTCAACCTCCCTGTAAGGAACAAATTATTCAAAGGAGGTACCATGTAAAGCAATCATGCATCAAGCATAAGCTCCTTTTTCTTTTGGTACCAAAGGATAATCATTCCATTACTTAATAAAAATACGTACATGCTACTTGTCTTGCAACAAAAACTACATGGAAACTGGTTATGGGGATCTATTAAAAAGGTAGGTCAACAAAAATAGTTCAAGGGCCCAACTTTGGCTATGTCAACCGTCGGCTGTCGCTGTCGATACTTCTCGCTGTGCTTCTAAGCTATATACGTCTTAAGAATCCGTTAGATCTTAAATATAACCATAATAAGTTTTTATATACATTAGTAATAATTCCGGTTACAACGAAAGTCTAGAATAGTTGTTACGAGATAAATACGAGAAATTTCTTTATAATAAGTTAATCACTTCACGTTATATCGTATACGCATGTGTGCAGATTTGGATCCTTACAGGCCTGAACTAGCACATCAAGTATACTGACAGCTAACATAACAAACAAGTGAACACTGGGCTTGTAAACTTATGAAAAAATCTTAGTAACATCATGAAAAACTTTCAAAACTTTAAGTAATTAAATGCAAATATCCCAATTACTAAGGAAAATGCCAACTCCTCGCATGTTGTACATTACGAAGTCACATAACAGTTTGTTGTAAGAAACTATGCTATATAACAACTCGTAAGTCAAGTTCTAACGATTTTGCACGTCTATCTTAAACTTTCGAAATCTCTTCCTGCGTTCTATGCAGAAGTTCCTCCACTTTTTATGAAGGGATAGCATGTCTGTTATTGTCTTAACGATGTTCTTGATCGCTATACTGTCATGCAAAGTTACAATGCCATCATTGATACATAAGTTAAGAATATGATATACACAATGTATGTAGAAAAAATCCCTCCCCCCAATTGCTGGTTGATAGTAATTTTTCAAATCAAATATTAATGTAGTATTAGTAGTTGCATTATTAAAACCAATAAAAAAAAATTTCCTCACTAATTCATATTCATTTAAGATTTCTCTAATAATTTTATAAATATTTTACGTTGTGTATCAATCGTTAAATACCTTTAAAGCCAATAGTCGTTTATTAAGTTGCTAATTATCGTTTACTTAGTGAACAGTAATACCTATAAAAGAATTATTATGAAAAGGATCCGTCTGAATGTCTGCACATATGGACACTTGCATATTAAGGGAAGTAAACTTATCTGCGAGCTCCCTCTTACTTTTGTAGTAGAGCTCCTACGTGGCTCGAGTTATCGTTCTACGGCTAAGCTGTCGCGAGTTGGGATTGAATGTCTCCCGCTTGTATCGACTTTGCCACTATGATGCACCCGCATTGAATGAGAGGTGCATGTTTGCCAGGTATTGTGCTAGGTTATATTTATGCTTCCCTTCATCATATCTCATTAGCATTTGTCTGAATGAACCACCACCTCGGACAATCTGTTGCTGCATTCTATCTATTCCCACCTCCTCAGGATGCTTCGATCTTAAGTGCTTGTTAAGGATACCATATCCCTCTCCTATTTTCTACGAGTAACTCGCGTTGCAGTAGTTGTAAAATGCCTTCGAGTTCCCCTTTTTCGTCTGTACCTTTACGAAAATGAATAGTAAAAATATTAAACTCACCAGATTTAAGGGGTTTACTTGAGTCAGATTGTCTCAAATTGTTGGGCTTATATTGTCTCATATGTTACTCTTCTGTTTCAAGAATAATTTCTATATCGTCCTCCTCATCCTCGAACGTGCTTGTGAGGCAACTCATCCATGAGGGTTCAAATCTTGTAGGTCGTATAGAGACGCTTATACGAAGAGGTTCGAATCTAACATGATATTTTAGGATACTCATGTGTGGAGGTTTGAAACCGAGAGGTAGCATGCCTTAATAACTTATACATTGATGTTCAACATCAAAGTTAAGAGATAGTGTGCCTCGATTACTCGTGTGACGAGTAACTATATCGAAGCCTAGAGGTGGTGTAAATTTTTTTTCTACATTCTCAACCATATCGTGTATCCTCTGCTCATTCAAGTCGCACATGTTATCTAGATATACCTGAACATCCTCGAACCTTAGTGGCGCAAACGATGTATTGGAAATTCCAACGCCCTTACCCTTACTTTTACTACTAGATGATAAACCGTGTTTTTTACTACGGTACAAAAATCTTTCCATTGATGCAAATATTTATGAGTGAAAGACAAAAACAATATGTAAGAGAACATAAAGCGAAAATTATATGGTAGGGTGTATGCCAATGTTATTTACTAATGCAAATTATTTTGTGCAGTGGAGTAAAAAATTACGTACATAAATTTATGGTTAGTAGAAGGAAATATTTCTAACAACGTTTTGCAACTGAAAAAAATTTGAAGACAGAATAGTTAGAGTTGAAGAGATTTAATTAGTTTGTAAAGTAAGTGTTGTTACTAGCCTGAAGTTGTTATTTATAAGGACCTAGGAATATGTGAATGCATCGTTTGAATTTTGAAATTTAAAATTTTAAGCAGTTTGGCATCACAAATTTAAAATTTTGATTTGTAAATTTAAAATTTTGCTGCGTGTATGCTGAAAGTAAAATTTATAGATAGAGGACACTATATAAGGGATACGGGTTTAGGGAGGTAATTGGGCTAGCCAAGGGGGGGGGGGGGGGGG
>JAMXBB010000012.1:11942779-12091066 GCA_024138015.1 Lumnitzera littorea | reverse complement strand
GGTGGGGTGGGTAAGATCGGCTAAATTTATTTTATTTTATTTTACTAATAAGGCGATCCTTAAATTGCTGGGCCTAGTGGTTCAATTCGGTTCAACTTGACCATTAACTTGGTCGGTCTGATTCATGGTTTGAAATTAGCCCTTGCCCAGATCTACTGTTAATGTTTGCTCTCATTGTTTCTTAGTTGATCGATGGATGAATTGCGCCATTTCTATTAAGCTTGACCAAACATTAATAAGCGAAGTCCAATAGATGTTTCTTCCCTCAATTTGATATAACATTTTGGTCTTCCTTTGCATAGACCGGGTACTCATGAGCTAAGCTTCTAATTGCTTGTTCGTAATTTGAGTTAAATCATCTACACGAATTTTTTTTTTTTTAATTTCTTGCACACCAAACATACCACAACATGAATCCAAAAATGCTCTTTTTGTTGTCATCAGTTAAGCATATAAGGAAACATACCATAACATGAATCCAAAAAAGCTCCTTTTGTTGTCATAAGTTAAGCATATAAGGAAAGATTGATCACTAAATTCGTGAGAAAGCTAGGGAAAATGGTACTTTTATGGCATAATCATGAGGTTTATACATGGGATAAATTATTTGCATAAAATGGGCATAAAAAAAAAATCAAAATCCATTTAGACTCCATAAAGTTTTATTATGTAAATAACATCTAAATGTACATCATAATCAAATTAATTCATCCAATCTTTTGATTGATTATAAAAAAAAAACTCTTAACACCTTAATCGATCATGTATCATGGTATCATATACTATGGAGGAATTGATAATAGAATATCTAGCTTACCTTGGTCATGTATGTTGTAGGATGATTTTTTTTTTTTGTCTTCTTGAAAATCTAAGGAGAAAATTTAGGGACATTATAAATAATCCTTCTAAACTTTAACTTACTTAGGGATTTACCTCATTAAATGGCTCTCATAAACTTTGATAAATTAATAATATAAAGAAAATTTTCAATTTTAGTTAGAAAAAAATCATATTATAATTAAAATTTAAGCAATCTTAAAATGCGTTCTAATAGTTTTAAGGAGTGTTTCCACATTTAGATTAAAATTTAGGAGGTAGTTTGTAACTTATAGAGGGTTATTTATTAATTTATTAAATTCTAAAGTGATGAGATGATTTATCACATTTAAAAGTTTAGAGATTAAATGTGTATTTAAGTTAAAATTTAAGAGATTTATTTACATTTTCCTAAAAAATCAATGCTTTTTATTATTGCAAGACTTAAAGTTGTTTTATAATAAGTACGGCGGGGGGGAGGGGAGTGGGATAAGGCTCACCGTAGGCTAGCTTAGCAGAGAGTTCCTATAAATTGCAATTTGTTATGTAATAATGTCACCCTTTCACTCAAAAAGGAATGTTGAAGTTGTGATGTTATGTGGTTAACCCACCATCTTTACTGCTTCTAATATATGGTTAAAAAAATAATAATGCTAAGATATAATGTTTGGGAATCGCAATAATAATGCTACATAAAAGAGCTTCACATAGAGGGGTGGGATTTATTTATTGTTACCCTAAAAAGTTGAAGATGGTGGTTGCAATCACCTTACCTAGAATTAGACTTTTTAATTTTAGTTAATAACAACACGGGGGCTTTGCGATGGTCAACTAACCAGCATATATGACTGTGACAGCTCTTATACCGTCCTCTGCTCAAAAGCACCACTCTCTTACTCTTATGGGTGAAATAAATGCAGACAAAAGGATGTGCCATAATTATTTTTTCCTATGTAATATAAATAGCTTACGAACACATTTTGAGGGAAGTTTAATTATTTTTTAATTTTCTGATCTGTATCAATTTTTTTTCCTTTATTATATATATAGATGTATGTTTACAGTTTTTTTTTTTCCATAAATATCACAAGATGAAAAAAAAACCTTATTCATGTAGCCCTATGACTACAAATGAGCTAAGTTGAGCTCCGCTTAACTTTTGAAGGCTGAAACTCGACTTATTTAAAAATTATCGAGTTCAGATCAAATTGAACTTTTACCAAGTTTAAAAATTAGAAGTTTGAGTTAGAGTTTGAGCTCGAGCTCGTTAAAGATTTTGAAGTTTGAATTTGGTTTATTTAGATAAATGAGCTCGAGTTGGTATATCTTAACAAGTCTATAAACGAGCTCAAGTGTGTATATCTAAATGAGCTTATAAATGAGTTTGATCGCATTATCTAAATGAGCCTAAACTTGAACTTATTAATATAATTAAAAATAAAAATCATTACATTAATATAATATAGACTATGAACCTATGAACAAGCTTACTTACGAGCGTGCTCACGAGTTTACTTCCAAGTTAGCTTGTTAATAATATAAACGAGTTTACTCGCGAGCCTAAACATAGAGTCTGAGCTCGACTTGTTTGATTAAACAAATTTTATTTTGAACTCAAATTTGATTTATTTACTAATCGATCGAGCTCGAGTAACTCAACTTATTTACATCCCTATATTACCCCTCGAGTCCATATGAAAATTATGAGTGACAACTAGAAGAATAATAGTATTAGAGTCATTTTGTCCCATAGCATATGATTGTGCATCACATATCATCTTTCTCTAAACAATTATGCGTTTTTTATTATTAGGAAATTGAGATACGTTATTGCACCCTTTGTGAATTCTTCTTAGTAATTTTTTATTGATTTCAATTTTTATAGTTAACATTACTTAGTTTTCAAAGTGATTTTATTCTATATCAATGAGATATCACAAGTTTTGTAGAAATGAAAAAATTAGTAAGAACATTATTTGGAATAAATACTAGCTAAATGATATTAATGCTAATCTTCAATAGGATGGTTGCTTTTTCAATTCTTTATTCTCTATTGTTATATTATCTATATAGTTAGAAAAGAAAAAGGTTTTTTTCTTTCTTTTAATAATGATAATACATAAATCTTACGATGGAAGATGAAGTTATTAAAGTGAAATCAGTGCAGTTTTTCTTTTCTTTTCTTTTCTTTTCTTTTTTTTAATATTTTCCCAAAGTAAAAGTAAGAATCACTTACTGTTTGGAAGCAGTGTAGCAAGGTTGGCTTAGCAACTTTAAGTAGGAGTGATAAAGAAGGGCAAGATTGTCCAAGTCAAAAGTTCAAGATATTCCCCAATGGAGGAGACGACGCCATGAGATCACATGAAGGAACGACATGAGATCTAACCGGAATCTTTGAAGACAAAAAAGAAAATTGCCATTCCCCCAACTATTTATTTTCGTCCGGACCACTTTCCCTAGTAATTAATTAATTAATTAATTACTCTCATTAATTAACAGCGTCAAGCTTGCTTTATTAAGCGGGTCCCGAATCATTACGTCGAATAGAATTAGAATTATCCTATCTCCTTATGAAATCCTTGCCGCAAATAGATGTCCAATCTAGACCATACTTCTACTTAACTCTTCGACTAAAATTTTAAGTTCAAAATCAACCTATCGAGTACAATTTTAATATTATTAAACTCATTTAAATTTGATTTTTATTTTCTTTTACTGAAATAAATATTAAATATCTAGATTTAACACAAAACCAATTAATATGCCAATTGAATTTGTGACCTAATACTTTTTTTGGATATATGGAAATTTAGGGAGAACGGTTGAAATTAGTAGAATATGGGAGGAAATTATGTGTATGGTAGTTTGGATATATGGAAATCAAGGGATAGAAATGTTTCCACTTTTAAATCATTAAGGGAAAACGAAAGAAATGGATAGAAATTTAAAAAGAGAAAATTACAAAAGAACCACTAAAAACAAGTTAAAAAAGAGAAAATCAGGATTTCTTTTACCAAAAAATGTAAAAGATACATATATTAATCTACTAATATATTTCATTATTCTCCATTTCCCTTTTTATACCAACCAAACAATATGAGAAAGGAAACATTTCTTCTGTTTCCTCTTATTAACCCAAACAAAGACACAAATTACATTTTTCTTTACTTCGATTCTCAACCATTTCTACACTTCCTTAAATTTCTAAACACAGTGTAAAAGGAGCTTGATACAACTATAATCAAATCCAATTTGAGTAAATACTTGCTTAATCCTAATCGACATTCTTCACAATTTTCATTTGGAAAAACAAATTTATTCCAATCAAACACACACTTTCCTCTGTAGGCTTTCTAACTACCATCACTATTCATTCCAAAGTTTCGTGTCCTCTCTCTTTTGCTATGTAGGGACGAGGAAGGGACCTTTTGAAACTTTTTGAACTCCACCTTTGTCTTTCACGAGCAGTTCCTGAGTCTCTCTATACCCAAAAATTTCTCATACTCCCAAAAAAAAAAAATAAAAAGCATAAAAAGAAAACCTAGGGTTTGTTTCGACTTTAAAATTAAGCTCTCAATATCTTAGGGTTTTTGATAATTCCACTCGAATCAGGTCTCTTTAGCTGAATATGCACTACATATAGCTCGGTTTTTAAGTTGAGCTCTTAGTATTAAGTCCAACCAACAACACTTGTACTGCTAGTTTCTATTATTGTCAGGACCCTTTTTTTTTTCCTTTCCAATGACTGAATCTGGGGCTAAAGCTTTTGTTTTTCACTTTTCATGAGACGTGTTTGTGAAGCAAAAGCAATTTACTTTCAACCGGATAACAATCGCATAGCAAAACGTGATTGAATTCACTCCTTTCATGTGATGTCTACTGATTCGATCACTTCAAGAACATTCTTTTTTTAGTCATGGTTTAGAGCTTTGGATCCGAAACAGAAAGAAGAGGGAGAGAGTAAAGGAAGAACATTCGGAGGTTGTTATTGTTGTTAATGGAGGATATAGGTCTGTTTAAGCAGGGCTGGAAATGGATTTTGTCACAGAAGCTCGCGTATTGGCGTGTGCGGGAAGTGGTCTTACTTATGAGAGATAAGACGGGTGTGTTTATTGAGCGGCATTGGCCGGTGGTGAGCAGCTGGTGTTGGAAGTTCGGGGAGTTGTTAATTCTATTATTGGTTTATTGGAGAGATTGCGTTTTAAGGGGGTTTCGTTCCGTTGTTGAATTTGGATCAGCTTCACTGCTTCTCATTATGTGGAGTTGCTTTCTGAGCCTCACTTCAATGTCTTGCTTGGTTTATGTTATGTTAAGTATGGTATGGACACCTTCTCTTTTATTTTTTCCTGCCGAATTTGTCTCTGTTGAATTGAATTAATGTATTTCTGTTGTTGAATTCTTACTCTATTTGCCGATCTAGTCCCATTATCATGTTGTTGCCAAATCAAAGCTGCCTTTTCCTTTTTGAATTATTTCATCACATTTAATGATTGACTTCTTCAAAGTTCTTAGATCTAAGTTTCAGTGGAGAAACTAATCTGTAACTCTTTCAGCTTGCCTTTTACTTGTGTTGTAGGCATATTACCGTGTATTAAGTGGCATTTGCGAGATATTTTATATGGGTTGTAATCAAATCCTTAGATTTGTTGGATTTAATCCTCCTATGTTTCAGGGAGCTGCTGGTGCTGCAGTTCAGCTCTTGGGTTTCACTCCAGGACTTTTTATTGTGGGCCTTTTTGCCATTTTGGTACTATGGATGTATGCTAACTTTTGGATAACAGGAACTTTATTTGTAATTGGAGGTATGCCTTTGTTTATGTCCCTCCATATATCTCTTTTTATTAAGTTTGTATTGGATGAGTTTCTTTCAAATATAATCACATTGGCACATCTAGTTTTATACAATTATTGCATCATGTGGTCAGTCACAAATAATTTTTGAATATGGGAGCTTGAATCGAAGATCATCAATACATCTATCTGTTATGCACTTGCAGGCTACTTATTCTCCCTTACACATGCACGTTTGGTGGTCTTGATGGCAACTCTATATGCTATCTATTGTGTAAAAGTTCGAGTTGGTTGGCTTGGCGTCTTCCTCTCCATCAACCTTTCATTCTTTTCAAATGATATCTTAAACTATATGCTTCAGTGTTGTGACAATATGAGTGAAAATAGCCATGTAGAAGAGCAGAAGGATTCTGAGACAGTAATTGAAGATGAGCTTCCTGGGGAATGTGAATTCTCTAGTCCTAGTGATGATGTTCCTGAAAAGTTGCACTCTTGTAAATCATCAGCCAAAGGGCATTCATCATTATCAACTATTGACAAGCAGAAAGAGTGTTCTGCTAGCAAAGTGGTTAAAGAAGAAGCAAACTCGATCATCGAAATGAGAAGGATACTTAATA
The DNA here is from genome assembly GCA_024138015.1 of Lumnitzera littorea. Lineage (NCBI taxonomy): Eukaryota > Viridiplantae > Streptophyta > Magnoliopsida > Myrtales > Combretaceae > Lumnitzera > Lumnitzera littorea. Next base: position 12,084,842 of record JAMXBB010000012.1, on the reverse strand, counting down.
GTGCAGACCATTATGAAGCACTTGGATTTGCCAGGCACAAGAAAATTGATGCACTGGTCTTGAAGAAGGAATATAGGAAAAAGGTGAATGCTGTTTCATAAATACATGTTAGCTCTCTTTTTTAAAAAACTCGTTTGACCAATGAAACAGACTCCCCATATTACCTGTGGTAGCCAGACAAATTTGAAAGAGATAAAATAAACTTGTTCTGTGGAGTTGCGAGAATTTAGAATGCTGTCAGGGGGGATTCTATGATTAAGACATGGATGTAGCAATTCAGAATAACATTCTTTTGGCGATAGATTTGAGACTACGTAAAATACTCTCTTTCTTGCCTATGTACTTTCTTATGTGCAGCAGTTGGCCCAGCACCTTTCATACATTATCACCTCTAGGTTTTGTGGACTTGACTCATTATCGAATCAAAACATTTGGATGACTGTATCTTTCAGATTACATATGACTCTTCCATTTTCTCTTGTGCTTATATTTGTTATTTTGCTTGCAGGCAATGCTTGTTCATCCTGACAAGAATATGGGAAGCTCACTAGCTAGTGAATCCTTTAAGAAACTTCAATGTGCATATGAGGTGATAAAATGCTGCTTGTGATGATTCATGATAGCCTGTAACTGCATTTGCAGCACATCTTCAAAAATGTTACCCATTTTTTAGCATTTATATGTCTTTTAGAAACCAAAAGCAGAATTTGGAATCTACTCAGCTTTTAGATAAGCTCAAACTCCAAATCAAACAGTGAGGAGCGATTTCCTCAGTTCACCATTCCCAAGAATGCTTCCTACTGCTTAAAAATATAGGGTGGAACAAGATTTCTCTTTACTGTAAGCTTACTTTGAACTTGCAGGTTCTTTCTGACACTATGAAGAAGAGAGACTATGATGAGCAATTGAGAAAGGAAGAAACTAGAAGTAGGATTGTCTGTCAGAAATCTCACTCTGCACAACAGGTAATGTGATAGCAGTATATCTACTGGAAAAAAGAAAACATGATAGCAATATTTCCCTCCATGTATACTCCAATGTTGCCAGCACTAGAAAAATATTACCCTGGACATCTTTTGAGAAAATAAAATGAGTCCGGTTAATAGATCTGATTATCTTTTATATCATGAGTACCCAGGTATTACTAAAATCTGAGTCAGCTATATTACATTGGTTTATCCTTTCTGTTCTTGAATAATCTCAGCAGTCATCTTTTCAAGTTTGGCTATATATAATCGGCCAAAAGTTGGTTAAAGTGAGTTGGATTTGCTTTCTGAAAAATTACTTCCAGTAAAACATGACAGCCCATTTAATGCCTGCTTAGATGTTTCAAGCTTCATTCTAGCAAAGACTACTTTGAATATAGCTTTGCATTGTTGTCTTTGTAACCAATTGAAAGACCTGTGTTCATGTAGCTTCAAGTGAAAATATTGATTGCTTTAGTAATAACCATCATACATACAGGGTGCTTCTGATTACTGCTCTGAGGAATCAAGGCGCATACAGTGCACAAGGTGCGGAAATTCTCACATATGGGTCTGTACTAGTAGGAGTAAGACCAGTGCAAGATGGTGTCAGGTGGGTCATCTCAAAGGAGAAATAGTTTCATGTACAGTAGATTGAGATTTTGTCTGCCTCAAAATTCTTTATAGGGAAGTGGAATTCGTATAGTGGTTTCACATTATTTTTCCCCCTAACAGGATTGTTGTCAATATCATCCTGCCAAAGATGGAGATGGATGGGTTGAATACAAGGGCTCTCTGGTCTTTGATCGGCCTCATAAGGTATGCATGTATTATCTGTGTGTGTGTGTGTGTATTATATGATTTTGATGAATAAACACCATGTTGTTTGGGGTCTTTTATACCAAAAGCAAGTGTTTGCCATGGCTTAGTGGTGGTGGTGTTGTAGATTACAAAACCATAGACTTGAATGAATGATGAAAATTAGGTAAATTGAAATTTGGCCAACTGAACTTTCGGAGATCCCACTTAGTAATCTTGTCAAAGTATTGGGCCTTGGATTGACATTCAGTTCTGACGTTTATGGAAAATTAGTACACTGCTCTCCCAGTTAGCAGAGTTTGATGGAATTGCTTTTGGTCAATGCATTATCACATGGTTTCAGAAAAGGATCCTTCTGATTGACCCATGGGAATACATTGTAAGAAATTTGTAAATCCCCTGCTTTATGTTTGAGGCTTTGTTTGTCTTTTCAGGTGGGATTTGCCGTTTTTTGCATTTCATTGTATCAGAGAGTGTTTTTAATAAAAGTGGCTTGTTCCTGAATACGAAGTTGAATTAGATGCTACCTATGATGAGACAATTGAAGTATTTTAGATGATGTCAAGAAAAAACCATACAAAATGTTCTCTTTTGGGAACTGTAGTGTGATATGTACAAGCTTTTTCTTTTCCATTTTATTCATTCTTTGGGTGATCAAGGCTTATTTCTTGGATTACATTAACCCATGAATTTCAACTTTCGTGTTACAATGTCAAACTCCAGTTTTCTTAAGCTGTACTGCTTCTTGTTCCTTAGGTGGAAATACCACGTGCTTTTGTCTGTGCTGAAAGCAAAATTTTTGATGTGTCAGAGTGGGCTATCTGTCAGGTGAGTATCCCCCTCTTTTTCTTTTGTCTTTTATCTTTTACTACCATGTAGCATTGTCTTCAGCTTTTCTTTATTTAACCACCTCTCTGGAGAATGAGAAAAGCGATGAAACAAACAGGAGCACTGTCAATTGTTACACGAACCGTTCATTGTTTAGTCCCTGGTGTGCAAGCTGTTAGCGAGCTCATACTATATGTGTACTTCCTGACTTGTATGCTGCCTTGAATATCAAATATATGAGTGTATTCCTTAGTTATATCATGGTTTTGTTATTCTATATGCAATTAATAGTGTTATTTTGCTGGGTCCAACTCCAACATATATGTTCCATAGATCAAGTACCCAGGATGATTTTTGCCCCAACACAGTCAGTCCAGAATTGGTTGTGCCCTAAAAAAAAGAAAGAAAACTTGTATTTGCTGCCTTGTAAATGATCTTATTTACATATTGTTCATCCTTTAATTACGTTTTTTTGCTGAAGTCTATTGATTATTATATTAGTTTCCTTTCCCTAACTAGAGACCATGCATCCCTTTCTGTTCTTGTGGATTTCTTTTAGAGATATTTGACAGGATGCATTAGATGTGTCATAGACTCGTAGATGTTAACCCAATTAATCCTGTATTATCCTTCTACTGGGCAGGCAATGGTGTAAAGGAGAAAAATTATGTGTGCAGTAGAATCCGTCTCTTGTTTCTCATATTTTAAATGCATTATTTGCAGGGCATGGCTTGTCGTCCCAACACTCACCGGCCCAGTTTCCATGTGAATATGGTTGGATTGGAGAGAAAAACCCAAAGATCCAACTCAAGCAGATATCCATGGGGTCTTGATGCAGAGAAGATGGATGAAGAGGAAGAATTTGAGTTATGGCTTCAGCAAGCTCTTGCCTCTGGCCTTTTCTCTGAAACTCCCAAACGAAGAAAGAGTTGGAGCCCTTTCAAGTTGCATCAACTTAAGAGCAAGAAGCAATGGCGAAGAGCGTCTTCCTGAATGACAGAAGATCTGCATGGATGGCCAACTACTTCATCCTCCTTGCGAGAAAGGAGACAACTGGTTGGTTTTGCCCTAGTCGAGAATTATCGGCAGGGTATGCTGCTTCTGGGTATCAAATTCAGCAGCATGTGTCATGAGTCAGGTCTGCTATCTCCTGAAAGAAAGCTTCAGTCAGAACTATTGCAAAGTGGCAGCCTTCTCAGTTAAAATCTGTAAATAAGACTTAGCTGGTTCTAGGTTTTTTGCTGCTGTCTCAGCACTGCATAAAATCAGTTTTCTTGCACTTTCTTGTGGTTCAATTTTGAAGTAATGATTAGATAGGAAAGCTGATTTGATGTTTCTTTGTACAACTATCAGAAAAGTGAAATCTTGTTGTAACTGTAAGTTGTAACATAAACTCAATGAAAAGATCTTTAGCAATGAGCTGACGACTTAATGGGAATGGGGAGCTAACTGACATGAAAGAATGGTGACTGCTGATATCCATTTCATTTCGCCATTAGAACCTTTTCTAGAGAATTGTTTGAATTTGCCTGGATCCGCAGATTTCAATGGGATAGGTGGTGGTTCAAGATGTGATGAACTGGTCCTCTGGTGAAGAGTGGTAGATACCTCAAGAGCAAGCTGCAACCGCATGTCGGCCATCCATTGTATCTTTGAATTTGCGTAGCACTATCTTAATATGGCAATAGGAAGTTCAAGTTGTCTATTCTGTTCCACTGGTAGTTCTGTAAAATACACTGATGAATTGCCAAGGAATTTTTGGAATAGTGGCCATCCTTCTGCTTGTGCTTGGTTATGGAAAGTACAATATTAAGTTCCAGAATCGTTCGTCACTCGAGACTATCTGCATTGGCTTTCGACCCTTGAAGTGAACCTTCCTCAGCTCATGTAATGGCTAAGTAGCCCTGAAATTTAGCGTATTTTACGATTGTACTTCAATGATTAAGTGCAATAATTTCATTGTATTAGACCATATACAGTGCAGGTTTTCTCGACTCAAATTCCATATTAAGAATTCACTTTTTGGGTTCCATAGGCAAGTGGGGTGCTTAAAGGAATCCATAAAGCCGTCCCTTTTTTTTTTTTTAATTTCTCTTGTTAAAATGGTGTCAGTGAGACTTATAAAAATTCAAAAAATTGTTAAAGAATTTTTATGAAGGACCTAAGGATAAAGTAAAGAGTTTTTTAAAATATTCTGCCTAAGGATCTCAGATGGGCCTTAGCATTATACTCAAAACGTTACTGCTGGGCCTTAGCTTATAAACTTAAGAACATTACTACTGTTTCATTGAAACAATGAATACGTAGAAATTATCGGATAAATTCTCCATTGATCATTTGTGATTTCTTGACTTTTTCATACAGGTTGTTTGCAAGAAAAATACATTTGCACCACCAATTTCATTTCAAAGATCAGTTGTAAACTATGCTCACTGCTATCTCACATGTTATTCCTCTTGGTCAGGTCACCACTGTATACCTTGCTGAAGTTTTAAGGGTTTTCTTGGCTTCCAAGCTTTCCCACATTGTGAGTATGCTTATTGAAATTAGATCCCGTCAAATGAATACGGTGAGAGCTTCTTGGTGAATACAGGCAGCGCTTTATAATGAAGACCACATGAAGCAATTGCGGTACATTTTATAATTAAGCGTTAGATCAGCTTTTGCTTCTTTAAAAAGTTTGGCAGATGCATTGCAGTATCCCCTTTTCCCCTGAAAATAGTTAAGCATGGTGGTATCTTGTCTTTGTCAGATGAATTCTTTCCACAAGGTTATGAACCAAAAGATTTCAGAAAAACTCTTGCCATTTTCCGTGAGGCTTGAACAAAAAAGAAAGGAACAGGTTGCAGCTGACTGCACGGAAACTGATCTACTCCCTGAAGCCTGTGATGAATCTGGGAATGCCGGCAAAATCTGATACTACATTGACATTGCCCAATCTCCCTCTGAATTCCTTCTCCATGTAGTTGACAATGTAGCTGCACTGTTTTTCCCCATTTGTCTGCAAGGAAAGTTGATCTCTATATTGGTCAGCAATAGACTAGAAATGAGGTCCATTAGTCCAACAACTGTGTTCAATATGTGCAATGCAATGTAGTAAAAATAACATGGAGCAGCAAGCTCTTTCTTTGAAATTCTAGACAGTTTTGTACGATTGCACATCTGAAGGTAATGCTGTAATGGCTCAAAACTTGGATTACCTCAAAAGCAAAGTAGCCACCGGGTTTCAACATGCAAGCAGCACCATTGCAGAGATGCAGAAGATCGTCTAGGCCTTGGACACCACCATCTAAAGCAAGTCTTGGCTCATGTCTACCAACTTCAGCTTGTAATCCAGGCAAATTATCACTTGGTATGTATGGAGGATTACTCACAATACCATCGACTTTTCCCTCAACATCTTTTAAAGGTTCATACCAATGCCCTTCTCTTATCTCAACCATATCCTGCGACACAAAATCAACAGTTTTAAGCTCAGATAGAAGTTTACTGAAAAACTATATCACATAAACCCAGTAAATTTGTTACGATTTATTATTTACAAGGGCTATAAGACTGTTACGAACTATTGGGCATATTGCACTGTTATTTCTGCAATTATCCCTGAATTACCAGAAGCAAGAACATAGTTAAATAACAGGTTACCTGAAGATGGTATCTTTGCACATTAAAGGAAGCAACTTTGACAGCCAATGGACTCACATCTGTTGCAATGACCTTTCCCTTACAGTCCAAAACTCTAGCTATTCCAATAGCTAATGCACCACTCCCCGTCCCCAAATCAGCCCACAACTGCCTATTATTATTATTATTCAAAACTACATCAGACACCAGGTCCACAATGATTTCAGTTTCCGGCCTAGGAATCAAAACACCTTCTTGAACGCTCAAAACCAAGCCCCTCCAATGCTCACACCCAACTATGTACTGAAAAGGCCTTCTTTCTTCTATCCTCTGTCTCCAGAGAGTGTAGAGCTCATCAAGACTTACCTTCAGTTTGATCTCTTCTCGGTCGTCTTGGACACCCTTTTGGAATATAAATGAAGGGTCAGTGTCTGTCTCTTGCACAATCGCATCCTCCATTAGCCACTTGAGCTCTCTATAGAGAAGAATGGAGTCAGGTCCATTGTCTGCTTCAACGAAAGAAGAACCAACTGAAGTGGCGAGGTGTTTGGCCCATTGATGCCATTTTTGTAGGTCCAAGAGTGTGGATTTGTATGTGGGAGGTCTTAAGAAGATTGGTGTTGAGAGAGGAGAAGAAAGAGAGCAAATGGGTCGGTGTGGCTTTAGCTGTTTAACATGGGAAAGGAGAGATGGTTTATGTTTATGATGTTTGTGTTTAAGGAAGAAGAAGGTAAAAGGGGTGGTGAAGCTGGTGGTGCCGCATGCACGAAACAAAACCATGCGAAGCTGCATTGTCCCTTTGTATCGAGGAGACAGATATGAAAGATGCAGAGACATAGATGCGAGTTAATTGGAAGGTAAAATTACGGAGACAGTATTTTCCTATCCTACTATCCATGTATAGATTCGACGTCGGCAGGTAATTTTAACAAACAGTTGATACGCATATAGCTAAACCTCATAGAATAACTTGTTTAGGGTGCTGATAATAATATCATACCGACCTTAAATCCATCTTCTCAGTAAACATCGAGTTCCTTTCAATTATAGAACCTAAACTTCGTAAACACCAAATCACTATCATGCAACTGTGTACAGTAGTAAAACCTTCCAACTTAACATCTGGCATGTCCCAAAAAAGTTAGGTGGTCTTGATGGTCCTTAGTCGTATATGCATGAAGGAAGATAGACATGTATATTATGATTATTATGGTGTTTGGTATATGCTTAAAACATAAACATTTGGAGATTAACAGATGGCAAATTCGAATGAGCGCATGTCTTTCACGTATATGTAAATATTTACGGTTAATTATAAATACATGATATGTATTATTATATATTAGTCATCGATACACCCATATTATGTATGCAAAAATTAATTAGAACGGCATTAAAAAAGATGTATGAATGATCTAGAAATATTTGAAAATAAATGAGGAAAAGAGAACAAAAACAATAGTACATGACAAATTCATTAACATCAGAGGAAAAGAGATAATATATATATTAAGTCGGTCTTCACTGAAGTTTACTACAATTAAGATACTCAATCCAAAAAATTCTCATTTCCCTATGGAGCAATGTAGACACATTATTAAGTGATATTGCTTCTTAGAATAAAAGATCATGAAATAAACCGTCATTATCTAGTCATAATGTTATTAATCTCATTGTACATTAATTCATTGGTAGAATTCCTATAGCTATAGAACTGCATATGGAAATAAAATGTGGAGAATTATATATAACCGTTATAGTATTGGAAATTTTGAAAAAATTACAGTGATGATCGCAAACTTTAATAAGACAAAAATGGATAAAAGTGTAATCCTTAAATCTGTAAAAGTGAAGAAAGATTTCATTAGAGCGAAATAATTTGCGAAAGCAGAAGGAAAGCATATTTCAAATGTCATCTCACTACAATAATGATCGTGCTTAACAGTCATAATTAGACTCATCTTCCTTCTTAGATTGGGCATACTGTTTCATTTTTGCAATTTCTTGTTTAATGATCTTACTGAAGGTTCGTATGTTGGTTCTAATAGAGTTTCCCTAACTGAAACTATAAATCCTTAAGCAATTTCTCGATAATGGAAGACAAAATAAATCTTGTGTTATATCGATTATTTATTACTTATAAAAGTATAACAGAGAAGAATATATATGAAATGACAAATTATCGTGCAAGGGGATCGCAGTAGATGTGTAGTGGAAATCTCCAAATGATCAAACAAAATATCTATAAGGCCTATAGCACTTCAAAATTCTTGGATTTGGAACACAAATGCTTCATTATATAGATAAATTTTGCTAAAGTGAATTTTTTAATTTAAAATTCTTGGTAAATAAAATGCACCTAAAGGAAATTGAGATATTTTTTTTTTAAACTCCTTTATTAATAAACATCATTTGAAGCGGTTAGAAGAGAATATTAATGTTGACCAACAGGCTGCTTATGAATGATAAGTCAACAATCTTTTACATTGTTAAGTGTGGATATTTGGCGGAATTGATGAACGAAAGGATTGTGATAATCCAAAATTGAAGTGACTTTTTGAATAATCTCAATACTTAAGGATAAATTCTCCTAAAGACGATTTTCAATTTCATGGTCAATGTCACATATATATGTTTGAAGAAACCTTGATCTCTCTTGTATGTTTAGTAAGACATTACTAATCTTGTGGTATATACAATCTTGTGTACGGAATGTATAAATTCCATAGTTTCCAACTAGTAATATATTGTCAATGTGAACATCCATTGAAGTAAATGAAAAAATATGGTTGTATGATCGAATATTTTTTTTGAAATGTTGACCAAGATTGGTTTAATCATCAAAGAGTTCAAAGAGATTTGAGGGAGGTGAAATAATTGGTAAAATAATGTGTCCTTTCGAACAACATATCTTAGATGTTTCGTGTTGAAACAATGAGCGTTATAAAATTGGCATGTCGTTACGGTAGCAAGACTGAGTAGTTGATATTCAGAGGATTCATTAATATATAGGCCTAACTATTGGGTATTAAAGTTAAAGAAATAAGTATAATGTATAAACGTACATTAATAAGTAAGTAATTAGTAGTTCAAATATTTGTACAAAACATACTTGGGGTAGCGTCAGTCATTATTGGTCGGTTGCTTCCTATGGAGTGATTAGTATCGATATTGGAAATCGGTGTACGTAAATGTGCCATACAACGAATATATGTTAAACAAGAGCCTAAATATGGATATGTCATTATGTTAGCAAGACTAAGTCATTGATACTTTGAAAGATTCATGGGAGTCCCTAGCGATATTATGATAACCATGTAGATGTATAGGTCATATTGCTAGTATTAAAGCTAAACAAATAAGTTTGGTTCATGAATGAACAATGATATGTAAATAATTATTGTGTTAGATAATTATACTATACATACCAGTGGTTATAGCAACCTTTGATGGTCGATTGCTTCTAATGAAGTGATGACTATTAGCATGGGAACTTGACCCATCCAAACGTACCATACAATGAATATGTGTTAAACGGAGGCCTAACAATGAGTTGCAATAATACAATGGGATTAGTAAAAAGAATTATAGGAGATGGAACGAAGATCCAATATGTACCTCTATGAGGAAGACAATCATTTTGATAGTTTAGTTCCTTAGGTTGGTGATCATCTATGCATTGTGAAACAGTAAGTAATTGAAGGTGGATATCATATTTAGTTAGAGACAAATGTATAAGTGCGTGTTCTTACCTATTTGTGCTAATCGATCGGGATTGTTCTCATGAATATAAGTGTTTGATCCATGAAAGCGAGCTAACCTGTAAATAGGAATATTTATTCTATATTGAGAAGATATGATATTGAGGGTAGAATTTATTCTTGCTCTCTAATTCAATCGACATCTTGCAAGATGAGCCTCTCTTTGTTGGGTAGACATGGCTTGTATCCTTGCTCGGTGATGACGTCTCTAATAAGATCTTCTTACGTTGATCATTTCACCGGTAGGTAATGAATGGTTTAATCTCTGATTTGGTTCCATTGTTCATCTAAAAGATGGAAAATTCTTAGTATACCTGAAAAAAAATATGGAGACATTAATTAAATAATTTGGTTCTTTGCAAAACAAAGGATGAAGCACATTGAAACCATGTTAAAATATTTTATTGCCCTTTATTGTGACAAAAAATAAATGATACTTTTTAATATAAAAATTTGATACAAAAATCTTGGTTAACATAAGCAGTATGTGTAAATTTCTAACATCATTGTCTAGCCAACTATAGGAATTTAATTTGTACATCGAACAAAAATCATACAAATATATACTTTTTAGGTAGACGTCCTACATTTTCTTTAGCATATAATTCTATGTCCAAATTATACATTACATCCTTTTTTTCTTTACACATATATCAACAACTTTCTCAAGGAAACCAACTTAGTGTGATAAATAATTTATTTTGTCACGATTTGTTTAAATGGTTGCATTATTAATGTTAATGAACTATTGTTAAGATATTTGAAAAATAACCTTATAACAAAGGTACACTTATTTAAATTATCAAGATTCATGAATCAACATGTTTGTATATCCGGTTATTCGACCTATGGAAATCACGAGTAAAATGTTAGGAATGGTTTTTTTGTATATTACATAAATAAATTATTTATTAACTTAATATTCCCCTTTTCTCATATCTTTTGTAAATTCTACGTTCCACTTTCCATTGTGAATTATTATTCCAAAATACCCATACTCAATGACATACATGATAGAAACTTACATGTCTCGAGTTGTTATTTCAATAAATTAATTTTTATTTTTTATTTTAATTTTATTTTACATAAAGTGTCATTTCTCATTGATATGAATATTAGAGTTGTGAAAATAGTAAATTAATTACTAAGTTGATAAATAATACTAAGCTAATAGGTTTTCAACTTTTGTCAAACAAAATTTATAAAAAGGACAAATAATGAAAACAAAGAAACTTCCATTAAATTTTTCTTTTTCTTTTTTTCTGATTCCATATATTTTCTTTCACTTGTAAAGCTAATTAGATAAATTAATAATGAATCAAACATCAATAAAGTAAAAAAAAATAATATATTTTTAAAAATAGATAAATATCATATCAAAAATTTTTTTCCTTAGGCTTACACATTAGTAAAAAACATAAAATAAAATAAAATTGGTTATGCTCACACCCAAAAATTTTTATAAAGAGATAAAAACAAAGGAAGAAGCATATATGAATTGCATAAAAAATGAGTTGACAACATTTGTCATTGATATAGCTTTACACTCCAGATTAATGCATGGATGCCCTTACTAAAACAAAGGAAAAAAGTGTATAATCAATAACAAAATGATACCTAACAAAATAAATACAGATGGTATTCAAAATGGGAATGGGCCTTGGAAATGACGAATTATGAAATTAACAACTTGATGGAGACAAAAACTCTTCAACCTTTCAAATATTACAACTTGTGTTCAACATATTTTGAAACATGGGCAATTATTCAAATGTAAAATGCATATGAGTGAAGGAAAGTAAAGATACACAAAGAAATGGTGTTGATTTACAAACTTTGGATATACACAATCATTGCACTCTTTGTAGGGATATACTCCATATGGAACATTGGTGGCCACAATGTTGAAGATGGAGTTCTTGTGAAAACATAGGAAAAAAATTACATTTTTCACTACAAATAATTAACATTACCATGATTGAAATTATTAACAAATATGCATATGCAAGAATATACTTTCTAAATAATAACAATTGTAAAATGGAGTATCAATAGGAGGAATTCTAGACAATCGGTGAAGAGTCAAATAGAAAGAATTATTTTAGTAAGAGGGTCCAATAGAAACAAATAAGTTAATGTTTTACAATTTATCATGGAAGAGAGTATAATGAAAGTAAATTAATTTTAGAATCTTCAAACTTAGAAGAGCTTTAGGATTCATATCATTAGTAGACTAATACCATTAAAGTCAAATGCAAATCATACATAACAAAATCGAATTTTAGACTTATCTTACTCAATAGTTTAATGAAAATAATGTTATTGAATTTAGTGATTATAAAGAAAACTTGCTTCAAAGATTGGTGAAAATAAATATACCATTAATTCCATAAAAGATTGACAAAAAGAAAACATAATATTCAAATCTAAGAGGAGCCTTAGGACAACAAAAAAGAGCCAAAGGCTTTAATATCATTTGAAGATTAATATCATCAAAGACAAATAGAGAAAATGATGTTATTAAATCTAATGACTCTAAAAAAAACCTATTTCAGAAGTAGGTGAAAATTAATATACTACTAATTCTATAAAAGACGGATAGAAATAAAACATAATTGAGAAGCCTTAAGACACCAAAAGAGAGTTAAAGGCTTTAATATAAAATCATATTAATACTATTAAATACAAATAAAAATTATATATAATAAAATTGAATTTTAGATTTACCTTTCTAGATAGTTTAAACAATATGATGTTGCTGAATCTAATGAATCAAAGAAAAACTTACTTGAAAAGTAGATAAAAATTAATACATAACTAATTCTACATAATAGGTAAGTAAAAATTAATATACTACTAAAATATAATTTTCAAATATAGGAGGAGTCTTAAGACACCAAAAAAGAGTCAAAGGCTTTAATATAAAATCGGATTAATTTCATTAAATGTAAATAGAAATCATACATAATAAAATCAAATTTTAGATTTAACGTGCAATCCACATCTTGATTGAAAATAAAATAGAAACATATAAAAATACATACCAAGTCGAGAGAGAGTTAGAAATGTAATTTTGTGATATTGAAAAGAGTTAACTGTTTTATATTTGATGGCCATATTTAGTTATAGACGGTTTGTGGGCGGTTTGCAGGAGCTACGTGGGCGGTTTGTAGGAGTTACGTGGAAACATGTGCAATGGAGAGGATGTTCTGCGTTAGTTTCCCCATCGTGGAGACAAACACAACGTGCGTATATGTGGTCTAATGTATGGAGAACATGGAAAAGAAGCTGTTGCAGCTAAACAAAACGGCAGGACACGTGGTCCAAATATAGCACAATATTGAGAACATGGAAAAGAAGCAGTTGCGGGTGAAACAAAATGGCTGGACACGTAGTGTAAATATAGCACAAGAAACTTGTTAACAGGCTGTAAAATAGTATGGTTTTGAAAAGAAGAGTCGAATTATTCTATATTCGTTTAATGTTAATAGATTTGTAAAATGGTGACATGAGTTATTATTATATTTTTGGGTTAATTACAAAATATGAACTTGTATTATAGTAGTTTTATAAAGAGGTCATTAGAGTTATAATTTTTAACAAAAACATAATTCATATTTTGTAGTTTTTTATTAATGGCACGTAAGGAACATGTGTTACATTTCTATTGATTGATTCTATAATTAAAAATAAATTATAGAAATAAATATAATTAAAAATTATTAAAAATGCATTAAGTAAATATAAAAAAACTAAAAAATTAAAAAAAAAAAAAAGAAGAGAGAGAAGTGGCGACTATTGGGATTCTGTCGTAACATACCTCCCAAGTTTCAATGAAATTTTTCCCTCCTGACACTATCCAGGATACAAATACATTCGTACGCTTTCTACAACTAGACATTGCCCTGATAATATGAACATGATTCATTTCTTTTGATATGTGAACTTTTGGATTTCAAACTTGCAAGTATATGTATATGATAATAGATGGTAAACCTAGGAAGAAGAGCCTGTTCTACTATTGCATGGAGTCCGAAAAATGTCCATCACGTGATCATGTTGTATTGTGGCTTAAAGGGTGACCTGGATGCTCCAGCCTTGGTGGCTTGCTTAATCTACAGGCATGGTGCTATTATGACATTATAGTAGATTTGCAGAATTCTGTCGTTTTTAGATGTGTAAGTTCATCTAAACATAATATTGTCTTCTCTCAAGGTCATTCAAATGTAGCAGGAAAATCTAAAGGAAGCTTTGCTAACACTGCATCTAAATCTATATAGTTGGTGTTGTGGTGGCCAACAAGTGAAGTTGTAACCACTTCTTCTTTTTCTTTTTCTTTTTTTTCTCTTTTCTCTTTTTCAGTTTTTTTTAACACATTTTCAAATAATTTTTACTTGTATTTATTTCTATAATTTATTTAAATATTAAATTAGCCAATAAAAGTGTGCTACATATCCCTTAAGTGTTAATAACAAAAAGTTACAAAATACGGATCGTGTTTTTGTCAAAAAAAAATATAACTTGGATTATCTCTTTACAAAACTACCGTAATAAAGGTAATTTATTTGTAATTAACTTTTTTTTTTAATAATGATTATAGGGCTAATAAATAACTACCGACTATAGCACGAATACAAAAGATATACATGTGGATTAGCATGTAGGTTATCATGTGCAGGTACAAGCTGCATAACAAGGCTATAATAATTTTTATACACAATTCAGAATACACGATTGGAATCACCGTTGACACATCAAGCATTTACTTTGTTTTTTCTTTTACAAACATATGACCTAAGTTTGTTAATTTTGTGTGAATTATATACAGGGGATACTTGACACGTTCTCATTGGTCAACTAAATTATTATTAACAAATAAATTAATATGTTTTCTTAAAAATAGAAAATAAGTAAATAAAAAAAAGGAAAAAAATGAAACAACCTATTTTTGGCCATCACAAGGCCTGGGGTGGTTGGTCTTCACCAATGGAAAGAGGGTTATGCAACCCTCTCAAGGTGGTTGTCGATTATCCTCCAATCTTGAGGTGACTAGAAATAAGAGTATAAATAAATTAATCCAATTCATAAGCTGTTTAAGGTCAACTTAAGTTTTATTTGAATTTAACTCAGTGATAGTTAAGTCAAACTTGAGTTTGAGTTACTTTAAGCTTTAGAGTATTGAGTTTGTCAAGTTCAGGAACTTAATTAAGCTTGTTATACTTTTTTTTTTTTAATATAAGTTAGAATGAGGTTACAGAAAATTTATGAAAAATTCAAGCTTAATTGAATATCAAGCTAAATTCAAGTTTGCTAAATACATCTTTAAATTGAGTTTGAACTAAAAACTTATAGCTCATTTAAACTTGAGTTAAGCTCTGACATAGAGTTTTTAAGTTGAGCTTAAACTCAGGCTTAATAATAAACCAATTTGAGTAAACTCGATTACATTCTTAGCCGAAAAATGTCACAAAACAATATAAATTGTGACATTGCAACCCCTTAAAGGTGGTGACTATCACTATATTTGGGTTGCATGACTTTCCTTCAATTGTAGATGACGGCCTATTATTCGTGTGACTCACATCGCTAGCCACCTACTAGTCTTAGGGCGACTGGCATGTAGCTCCTCACTATTGTTGCTTCTTGTATGTTTCTTTTAAATTTTTGTTTTTTTCATCTTTTTATTTAATTCATGTATGCTTAATAATTTTTATTTGTAATTTACTCCCAAACTATTTTATAATATGAACCATCCAATGAAAGATTGTTGTGTGTCCTTTGTATGTGATTAACAAAAGATTAATAAACTGGGTTATATCTTTGTCAAAAAAATAATCACATATTGCCTCTTCATAAAAATAGAAAAACATAGGTTATATTTTTATAATTTCTTCAATATTTAAGAGTAATGTAAGATATTTTTGAAAAGTAAGTATAAAGAATGAGTGATAATTGTAGTATATGTCAGTGCAGCTAGTATGTTGCATGTGTAATTGTCTAAGGATATGTAAAACTCGTATGTTATAGGTGACTACTCTATAAACATCACAGACTTAGATTCATACTAACTACAACAAACAATATACTCAATAATAATACTACTAGTTGAAAGTTATTTGAAATGGAGGTAACAAATACAAGTACATCCTATGTCTTAGGAAAAATTAGAGTCAACAGATCATAAGATCTTAAGAGTCAGTGAATTAATAGATCATAAGATTTTAATTAATATTATAGAAGTCAATTAATAAACAATCTAATTGTCCAAGAACCAAAATTGTTTGAAGCTGGGCCGGATGTTTTGGTCCCACCGGCCATCAATAAGATTCCATTGTTATATGTCCACTATAGTGTCTCAAACCACTATGGTGACTCACCAAACAGGTTAATTTTGGAGTCTGCAGTTGCGTTAACTGCACTTTCACTATAGTGATGACTTGCTTATCCACACATGGTGTGCTCAGCATATAAATGATGAGCCACTTCATTTTGAATGTTTATTGAACACATGATCCATGACTTGCTTGTGATTAAGAATATCGCCTAGGCATTGAAAACTTGGAGCTAGATATTTATTAAGTTCCTAGCACAAATTACTAGTTACTAGCAAACATGTGGAATAATTACTCATCTCCACTTGTTTATCCATAATTTGAGTGGCTTGTAATTTTCGATATTCTAATAAGTCTTATAATTTAGCAATAATTAAATTCATCTATATAAATCTAAATTGAATCTAATTTCATTTTAGATTTAAAAAGTGGGAAAAAGGTTGATTGGAAAAGAATTGGTCAACTAGTGGAGTAATGAAATAGATCTGGTGAACAATATTTTTAAAGTGGTTTTCAAGTCTTAATTCAATTTACTTCTGCACTTTTATGTGAAGTTTTATCTAATTTAGTATCTAGGATTTTGATCTGGGGTCTATATGGTTGTTCTTTCATTTTTAAGTCTTGGAAAAGATTAATTGTCTTGTCCTTACGTTTTCTGGAAAATTCTGTCATGATTATTAGCTTAGTGTATTAGATATGATGGAATTGTGGGCTAGGTTTTCTAATTTTAAGAATGAAGATAAAGTTTAGTGATTTCGATATTGTAGAGGACTAAAGTCGGTTTCAAGTTTCGAGCTTGTTAATTGAATATATTTGACTCTTTAGATTAAAGTAATAGAGCTTACAAAGTCAAGTTCATGAATTTCGGAATGATTAAGAGAGGTTTAGCCTAATAGGCTTAAGTAAAGTTGTTAGATTGACTCGCCCAATCTAATCTTTCTCAATTAGGTGCCCATTTATAAGGGTCTCATTCTGACTATTGATCAATATTATGATTCAACGGATGAAATCAACATCTATTTCTTATAAATAGCCCACCCTTAAGAGAGTTATGCTATCGGATTTTCACTTAAAAGAAAAATCAATCTAATTATCTTAATCATCATCCATAGTGGGATTTGATGCTATCCAGATTCTTCACCTATCACATCTACTATTAGATTATTTATGATCACCTACTCTTCCTTAATACTATTTTTCACTATATAATCTTATACGTACAACTCAAGTTGTTCCCCTTAGTCACATTCAACATGACTCACACACACCTGTACGTGACCTTCATATCAAACCCTCAATAAAATGTTATTAAATTAGTTTACCATAATAATTGAAGATTAGAAACACTTTTTAAGTATTTATTTCTATAGTGTGGAACGAATGAGGTTGCATTTAGGGCTTGATTTTGATTTTGATTTTAAGTTTTGAGTTCAAGATACGTTTCTAGGTTTTTTATTTTATTATAGGAATATCTAAGTAATTTATGTTTTTGTAATCTTTTATTATCCTACAAAAATTAGAATTAAATATTACGGATTTCTATACTTTTTTAAGACAGTATATATATAACCTTAAATCGTTTCCTCCATCTTATTGTAATAAGTATAACACTATAACCCTAAAGTGATGTCTTTTTAAAGGATTCCATAAGAAATGCCTTGATGCTATATCGTAGTACTTAAGATAAGTTGTATATATATATATATATGAAAACTTTTAATTCCTGTAATGTGCATCTTTAAACTTTCTTATTGGATTTTCATTTTTAGGTTGAAATGATTCCCTGATTTGATTAGGTTCCATACATTTTTTCATTTTCACATTTGTATCATGTGTATAATTCTTAGCTGTCACAATTATTATTGTTTAACATGACAGCGTTATCTATATTATTAAAAATTCTTAAAAACTTAAGTAATTGTTATTCTAAAAATTACATATTTATCCTCTATTTACTAATATTTAATAAAAAAAAATAACAATAAAATGAATTATTAATATTATAAATAATAGGTAAATAAGTCTATGTATTCTTTTTCTCTCTCATCATTTCTCTCTCCTCCAAAAATCCCATCTCTCATACAGTTTTATTTAAATGTTTTTTTCTCTCCTCCTATTGCTCTCCACATAACCCCACTCTCTCTCCCTTTAATGCCATTTCTTCTTTCTCTCTCCTCCTAATGCTCTTCGCATGACCCCACTCTCTCTTCCTTTAATGCCATTTCTTCTATTCCATTAACTCCACGTCCTATACTATTTTTTTCTCCAAATCCACTTTTCTTTCTACATTCAACAACTGCCCATTAATTCCAACACTTAAAACATAAACATGTACAAACATTAAAAAAAAAAAAAAACTGAAAAACAAATAGCTTTTCTATCTTCATCTCCTTTGATGAATTCTACAAACTCGGTACATTTTCTCCTATAAAACCGTTTGTTGGTACAATCCCAAAAAAGTATAAAAGATTTGAAAGGTGGGAGACTTTTCTGGAGTATCTAAAATCTTTTAGTTTCTCTCTTTCTTTGTGCGTGGAAGGTAGTACCAAAGTTTCTTTATAATCACCAAAATCGTTACCATTGGCCATAACCATGTTGTCCAAGCAAAGAACTTGGCAATGTTGTTCTTAAGGTATGATTTTTTCACATTTCCTTCCTTAAGAATTATTTTAACTCATAATTTGCTCAAGTAAAATTTATAGTCATAAAACATATTCTTTGTATCGAGTTATGCATGAAAACATGATTAAATTGATTGATTAAGTAAAATTTATAATTTTCACTCGTAAAATATATACTTTGTTGAATGTTCATCAAATTGAGTTGGGAAACCACCCTCACACTGATACGAACATCCATATACAAACTTAGGTACTCTTTCTTCTTACTTCTCTCAATCTTAATATTGTTGATTTCACTTGCTTTAGTTCATTCAATAAATGGATGTACGGTTTTGTTAAGGTACCAAAGAAAGGTTTCTTTTTTTTTTCATTTTCTTTATTAATGTTTAAGTTAGGAGATGAGTTGTGGACTTTATTTTATTGATTCATGGATAATGTTAATTGAGTGTTGTTATAGGTGAGTTTGATCATGTGATCAAATGGCACAAGCCAGGTGGTGCAAAATTGGATTAGTCTTATATGGCGATAAGGTGTATTTTTTTTTCCTCCATTTTAATTTATTTTTATTGATTTAGTTTAGATTTGAAATTAGGAGGATAAAAACTAATGGGAGTAGAAAATATTTCACAAAATTTTTTGGACATTTTGTGTTATTTTTCTATTATTAGTAGCTTAATATCAAGCCATGAGATGTGGAGAGATTGTAACAATGATGATCAATTATAATGAAAATATTATGGAAATATAAAGAGTATTGTTGTTATTCAGGAAAAAAAAAAGTAAATTATTTTTCTTATATTACATAAACAAATTAATTTTATTGGCATTGATTATGAGTTTATAACCATATATCTTTTTACAACTACTCTTGACTAAAAGTATTGTTTTTTACTAGCCTCTGAAGATTAATACATAATATATATAGCTGCATAACTTTGATTAGAACTTATTCTTAAAAAAAATTATGTTTTTCGTAGATCAAGCATAAGATTACATTTATTTGGCAAAGAATAGTTACATTATAGTATAGTGATTAAAATTTAATATTGAAATGATGGTAAAAAATTGCCATGTACGATGATAATGTGATGGTAGTAAAGACATTGAATGAAGGATAAAAGAGGATGGTAATAATTCAAAACATTTTGATGTTTCTAACTTCGAGTTGGTGCTTTTCGATAGAATACGTTTCTCAAACTTTTAGAATATTTTCTACTATACGTAATGATATATTCAACACTACCTTTTCGTCTAAATTGCTTACTAAGGTAAATATGAAATCCGATTTTATGTCGTTTCCATTTGTCTTTCGTGGTATTATTAGTACGTTAATTTTCATATGCCTTGGAAGTAGGTTTCCTTTGGTATCATTGAATTAGGCATTATATTTTTCATAGTATCAATTTCTCGATCCTTTGCACTATGACCTATGTTACTTTTGTTAGGTATTGTTCTGTTGTTAATTTTTCATAGAAGAATTTGTTTTAGTTCATTATAGGAATATGTTTTAGTTCATTTTTTAAGTTTAGTTCCTTTTAAGGAGGTGTTAGTAGTATATTAATTTTCATTGTCCTTTCAAGTAGGTTTCCTTTAGGATCATTCCATTAGCCAATAAAATTTTTTTAGTATTTTTTCTTCTAAATTGCCAACTTAGGTAAATTTAACATGTACATAATTTCCATCTACCTTTTATGTGTGAATGGTACATTAATTTAACCATTAATATTCATTTTCTTTTGAAGCAGGTTTCCTTTGGTGCATTGGATTGGATATTGTAATTTTCATAGTATTAGAATTTCGGCATGTTGTACTATTAGTATGTTCATGTTGTTTTTGTTTAGTATCAGTGTGCTATTAATTCTTTTAATCTTTTATCAATGTAATTATCCGACAACTATTTGTAAGGTTTGTATTGTGGTTAATGTATTGTGTAATTGTAATGGTGTTATTTGTGCCATTATATTGTAATATAATGGATCTTTTTATAAATATGATTATGCAATGTGGATATCAATTGAAATGAGCGAATACAAAATTCTGAAAGAATCATTTGAGTATATATTCTTTTAACGCATACTATAACTTATAGAGCTTATACAAAATTTTTTTCCTTTCAACTTTTAAAAATTTTACATATAATTTAAATAAATACTGGGAATGGTTTTGATTGTTCTAATAATGAGAGTGAGAGAAATACATGAGGAGACGTATAATTGTTACTAATAAAAATAGGTAGTCAAATTTCCACAAATTGAATATTTATGGAATCTCAAAAGTTAGCTAATTGGCATTTGAAGCTTATTTTCAAGTTTTACCATTGGAAGAGTACATTTTACAAATTTTTAATACTTATGATGATACATGTATACACATAGCTTATAGTTATTAGATCATGTATATTAAGTACATAAATTAATGCTAAATTTTACTATTATTATTTTTCTTTCTTCTTTAGTTTTCATAAAATTTCAAGTTATTTGTGTATTTCCTTTTATATTATTCCATTTGATTCTTGCACGCGCAATACAGGTGCATCTGTTGCTAGTTTCATATTATGAATGTATATGTATGTAGGTTTTCACACTAGCATGTCAATTTTATTAAAGGGTTAATAAAAAAATGTGATCCGTATTTTGGTCTTTTTACAAATAAGTGATCTACATTTTCATTTTTGGCAAATACATAATCCAAATTTTATAATTTTTTGTTATATATGTATAAGGACATTGTTACAGTCTCACATGGAAAAATAATATAAATTAAGTATTACACTTAAGTCTTAAGAGCTCTACCACCTATCAGGCTAATCTATTGGGTTAAGCTCTCTCCTGGAGCTTGGGTAATAACATTTGGTGCTCTCGTTGAGAGGATTTATCCCGTAGAAGAGGTGACCTAGAAAAGGAACGACCTGAAAGAGAGTTATTTGGAAAAGGAGTAACCTAAGAGAGGGCTACTTGGAAAAGGGCTACCTAGTAAAGTAGAGTATGAGGTAATCAAAGTAAAAGCTACCTAGAGCGAGTAATTCAAAATGAAAGCTACTTAAAGTGAGTAGTTTAGATTAGGCCAACTTGAGCGTTGGCTTTTATAAGCAGATAGCAATGTTACAATCCCACATGAAAAAGTAACATGAACTAAGTATTGCACTTGGATTAGGGATTCTCCTACCTATTAGGTTAGTTTTTTGGGTTGGGTTCTCCCTTTGGGCTTGGGTTATAACAGACATATGGCAAAACTATATTTGTTCAAAACTTATTATTAAATAATTTGTATAAATAATATTAATAAATATCAATTAAAAACATAGAAAATAAGAAGAAAACTAGCGAAAAAAGAATAACATATATTTGTGCATCCTTAGCCGCCTCAACACTACCAACAAATGGCCAGTAGACTCGGCAATATCTGAATGAATTAAATAAGAGAAGGATTCTCCTATGTATAGAATTTGAAAGTTGATATTGTCCATCGAATGGTTTGGGGTAGGTTGTAACTTGATTTTGATCCATTGAGTTTTTTCTCATGTTTCCTTTTTTTTTTTTTTTTTAATTGATACCAACCATCATTGTATAGATCACACGACCTACTTTTATTGGTGAGTTATAACCTACACTTACATTTTACCCCTTATCGACCACCCTAAGGCTAAGGGTGGCTAGCGATCATTAAGGGGCTATTGCATAACCCCCTCGAGATGGTCTCTGGGCACCCTAATGCCTCCCCTCCATCGGTGCTCTGCAATTTGTGTGGTTCTTTTTTTTTTCATGTATTTTATTTTTTTCTAATTTTCAATTATAATTTTATTTTATAATTATTTAATAATAGTCTACCCACTAAAATTGTGCCATGTATCTTTTAAGTATTTATTACAAATAGCTTCAAAATATAGATAATGTATTTGTCTAGAAAATTTTCATAGGTCACTTGTTTATAAAAGGACCATAATATACGTTGTTTTTTCTTTTTTCTATTTTGGAATAAACCTTTATTAAAAGATATAATTAATCTATTTATTACAATTAAATTTTTTTGAGTGTTTTAGGATATTAACTTATTAAGTGGATGTAATGTGTAATAATGCACTAAAATCGGCATAAAATGCATACCATATAAAATCTATCAATTATTATAAAGTATCATTCATATAATATAAACATAATATAATATCGTAAGCATTATCACCTAAAAAAAAATGAATTGGGATTTAATTGTAACGGGCTCAAGACTCTAAATGGCACTACAACTTGCTACATAACCTGGCTAGCCCGGATTATATAAGGCTTTCTAAGTTCACAGTCGTAACATGGAGAATCACATCACACAATATATAAATATCCACAAAGGAGTAGGAAATTGCATTTACTCATAAACTCATATAAACCTGTAACATCCAAAAGTTCAGAAGTATTTCGACTTACAACCAAAACATAAGATATATTAAATGACTAAAACCCTTAGATATCAAAAGGAGTCCATCTCCTTAAAATACAAAATCCTCAACAAAACATAACATAGATATCACCCTATCTAGTCATCATAGAAATATAAATACTCGACCCCATTCTCCTCTTAGATATCGTCGATAAACGTCTCCTCATAAATAAGAAAATCCTTAGATCCAATACCTGAAAGAGAAAAGAATGAGCTGAAACCCAATACGGGTATACAAATACGTACGCATGTCAGATAAATCATTCACATACAGATATGCAATTAATAATAGATAATACAATCAGCAGTTTAATTATCTTAATTTAGGCTCACAGAACAATAAAGGAGTATTCAAACCCCATCACACTTGGTCTTTGTCCACATACATAAGTAGATATAATTATACATTTTCCTTTAAGTCCTTTACGCCTACAAACCAAAGTCTAAAATCTATTATTTTAACTGCGTCATCCCGTGTGAAAGTCTACTAGGGAATCCCTGCATATAATCAACAGTTGCTCTTTTAGGAATTTGCCATTGTGGGCCCCTAAAATGAGTGGGTCAAGCACAATCACTAACCAAGATTAATTAAGCTAATTATCGATTAGTCCGGTTAGATTATTAAACCCTATCAAGCACAAGCAACAAAACAAGCACCACGTACCTGGAATCGCTCCAAAATCGAATACAATACTTTGATCTCAAACCCGAACAAAAGTTAGATCTCGACAAAGGAAACCGAACACCATGAATCTAAAAGCAAACAAGTAACATGTTAACTCTTAAGTATTCTAAAACTAAGTTCTACCTAGGAGTTATCTAAGAGCTTATGATCTACTCAATTAAGGTCTCGAAAAAAATCGTTAAGTCAAATAATAATAATAACATAATATGAGTAAACTAAAATGATGGCATAACTATATATATAAAATCACTTTTATAATAACTCATAAAGCACATAATATATATATATATATAAGAAGGTATAAAATGGTCACATAATAGAGTATCGAATCATATAGGTTATCGAACTGATATGGTAAATAAACAATATGTATTTACTAGAAAAATGAGATAATATAATTTGTAAAAACTCGTAATGAATGACAAAGTAATTGTTGATAAATAAAATGGACATACTACATAATATATGATATGCCACATATACACATAGTATGAATGTGATAAAATAATTAGATTACGAAAACATTGATAATAATAAATTGTACTAATAATAGAAAGATTGATAGCATACTAATTGGTAATAAGAACATACGTAGAGTATAATCGTTAATTTACTGTATAAATAAACAGAAATTTGACCTCAACACACATATATATTTATAATCAATAGTTCGAGATACGATAAAATATACTATACATTCATAACACTAAGGTGAAGAAGATACTTAGACTGGAATACCATTGATATCAAAATAAAATATACTAACATTATAATACACTAGATTGACATTTGAGATTATTATATAAAATACGATTATTAACAAAATCTATAATTAAACAGAAGATAGCGACCCAAGTCATATATAATAGAAACAGAAATCTACCTCAAGATATATAACTATATCTAATTATCTGAAATATGATAAGATAACTTTAACAATAACTTTTACATAAACAACACTATATAGCATAATAAGCAAATAATCTAAAAGTGGTAATTGAAATACTAACAATATTTAATCAAAACCAACAATGGAGATAATAAATAAAATAATAATAAAATATATGCTAATAGTACGATATCAAATATAGAATTGAAAATGGTTCGTGAATCTAAATCGAGAAGAGAATCATTGAATGGCACAAATGGGAACCTAAAATAAACAACAATACAAAATAAATAATTCATAAAATAATATATGTAAATATTTAATTGATAATATTTATGGAGTTAATTTTAGAACATGGGAAACGAGAGACAAACCAACCAACAATGAAAGGAACCAAAATGAATTCGGACGTGTTAATATTATATCGAACGAATTCGAACTTGCTAGCAACTTCCAAAGTAGGGGTGAAAAGAAAAAAAGTGAGATTGGAATATGGAATTGGGGTGGGGTTCGATCGCTATCGTTGGGCAATTAGGGGAATTGGAAATGAAAGGAGGGCGAAAGAGGTACAGGAGCAGCAAGAGTGGAGGGGAATGTTTATGAGGAAAGAGGAAATGAATTTGGGGCAATGGGGATTGCAGGGGTGGGCTCCGAAGGTGTGAAAAGTCAAGAGAGAATATAGACGAGGGAGAGAAAATGGGGATGGGAGATTACGGCTGGGAACAAAAATAAGATTTAGTGTAGTGTTTTAGGGTAGTTTAATTTAGAACCTTTTAGAATATATGGAGCAATTAAATATAGAAAAATAAAAATAAAAATTAATTATAAAAAAATAAATAAATACTACATAGGAAAAATAGATTTTTTATATAGTATCACAAAATAAAGTACTAATAGAAATTATTATATCTCATATGTAAAATATAAAATTTACTATATTCAATATATATGTAAAATTAAGGATCTTAAAAATAATTAAATTGAGATCTTAATTTCGACTTCTGTCGATATTAGCTTAAAGAGTTACGATTTAAATAAAATACTAAATAAATTAGGGTGTTTCATTAATTATCAGTTAGAAAATAGTAATATAAAAAAATTACTAAACATTATGTAAAAACTATTCCAATTTCCACAAAATTATATTTATTCGGTTTTTATTTCTTTAGTACGTAAAGTAGTAGTTATTTGTTTTACTACATTAACTAAACAATATGCCTATTAAAATATGTTTTTTGGTTTTTTTTTTTTAATTTATTTTCTATCTCTTCATTAGAATATTTTCCAATACTATTTTACTCTATGATTTTTGGTCTTTATGACTTAGACCTACTATTTTTGTTCCTCAACCATGTATTCAAGGAACATGTCAGTTATATAAAGAACGATACGAGTTCCAACAATTACATAGCTCGATATAGAATGTCATAACTTTGGGTCTCATCATGTGGGAAAAAAAAAAGGAATTGAAGGCATCTGCAGAACCTGTAAAAGATGTGTTTTGGGAAGATTTGCAAAACGAATTGCACCAGCCTCCTCTCGAATATAAACTTTTGGCAATCTTTGAATCATTAAAAATGGCAGAGTCTTTGGGCACAAAAAAAAAAAAAAACTTATTATTGAATTAATTACCATGCTTGCCCTATATTTCCTTACAAGAGATGCTTATTCAAGCGATTATAGCGCACAGGTTTTTTACTTTTGTTTTGAGGTTATTGCTAAGTTCAATTCGGTCACTTTCTGCGGGGCCTCTCATGAAAAAAGTAGAGTTGCTGATCTTTTGACTAAATCAGGTCTAAGTGCAGAAGAAGACCTGATATTTTGGAACAATTATCCTAGTTCTATTTTCATTATTATTATGATAGACTTTATTGTGGATGACAATGGTTGTAATGATTTTGGGCCGGGTCCTAATCCTAGCTAGACTTTGTATTTCTTTATGTTTTTCTATGATATTACATCTTTTGAACCAGCCCAAAAAAAAAAACAAAAAAACAAAATGGGTATCTTTAAGGAGTCGTAATTCTTCTTAATTATATAACATTTCATGTATAAGTGTAGAAAGACCTATAACAATTGCAACCCATACATAACTCACTATAAAATAATATAAATCTAGATATCATTAAAGAGATGCGACTTTTTTTTAGACATAATATCATTTCACATGTAAATGTAAAAACACCACGATAATGATATAAAGTTAATAGTTTAAATTAAATCACATTACACAGTATAAGAAAAAAATTATTAACATATATTTATTTTCGTCAAATATAACATACTTTGTTAATATGCTAAATGTGACAAATTTTGAACAAATTTATTATTTTCATAAATACATACTTTAAGTTAAATTCTGTTGTGCTTATATCTTTCTTTTATATAAATAATTTTGTAATCTTTTAGTTAAGAAACATGTCCTTTTATATAAATGAAAAATATAAAAAAAATTCTTAACGTTTACCTCTTTTTCTAT
This sequence comes from Lumnitzera littorea, assembly GCA_024138015.1. Classification (NCBI taxonomy): domain Eukaryota; kingdom Viridiplantae; phylum Streptophyta; class Magnoliopsida; order Myrtales; family Combretaceae; genus Lumnitzera; species Lumnitzera littorea. The sequence goes on along the minus strand of JAMXBB010000012.1, from coordinate 12,057,411 downwards.
TTTAATTCTTATTTTTTCATTTTTTTCATTTTAATTCTCAAACGTTTTAGATTTTTGTCAAAAAATCCTTCCGTTACTTCTATTAATTTTTCCGTTAGTGAAGACATATGGCACCATTAGATTGGTCAGTGTGTAATTTTTTAAATAAATAAAATATTAAAATATGAAAAATAAAAAATGGAAAATTAATGAAAATTAATTAAAAATTTTAAAAAAGTCTGCAAAAATTTAAAGATTATATCATAATATATATGTACACTTGTATATATATATTTGAAAAATAAAAAGGAAAAAGCATGAAAAATAAAAAAAAAAAATCGAAATCGACCACCTAAAGTAAGGGGTAGTTAGCAATCATCATAGGGTAAAGGGGGCTCAAGGGTGACCAATTAGAAGTGGTTGCCGACTACCTTTATCTTAAGTGGTCGGATTTCGAGCGACCAGAAAAGATGGATCACAACCTACTTTACATAGTGAGTTATATAACCCATGAATAATTTAAGTTAGCCACCAATCACTAGATGGGAGTCGTATGACCCCCTATAGGTGGTGAGGGGTCACTAGGTAACCTAAAATAAATAAAAAATAAAAAGTGAAAATCTGATCGAGTCGAGATTAGGTTATGCAATCCAATCTCAACCTACCAGTTACCCCTTTCCTTTTTTTTTTTATTTTTTTTATTTAAGCCACTTAGGGGAGGTTATACACGAGTCACTTCTGGAAGTGACTCATATTTTCCTTTTTTATGAATTTTATTAATATATTATTTACATAGCTATTTATATAAGTATATATATTATATATATGTTTTTTAATTTTGTAGATTTTTTTATTTTTTTTATTTTTATGTACTTTTATATATTTTTTTTTCTATTTAAAAAAATTTCATGTAGACTAATGATGTACTGCTACGTGTCCTTGTAATGGAAAATCTGATAGAACTTGAGGAAAGGACTTTACTTAACAAAAGATTAAAACGTTGAGTATTGAAATAAAACTTTTGAAATGTTAAAACCTTAAATAAAAAAATAGATAAATGTTAATAATTTTTTTATATTTTTTTCTTTATATAATTGATATAACCTTTAGGATAACCTTAACTGTTTCAACATTAATGCTTGAGCACAATCACAACCCTTCGTATTCATGATGTTTTAATTATTTAAATTGAAACGAAGGCCATTTTATAATAATAAATCTTCCGTTCCTTATGTTGGTTTTGAAAACCACAGGTTGAAGAGCCAAATACTTTCAAACAACGAAACAGTTGTCCTTCATGAAAGGATTTGTCAAAATCCTTGTTCAAACGCCGGGCTTGCTCTTGGTTTCGAGAAGAACGATGCTGAACAACCTAAATCAATCTTCAGGGGAGATCTCAGAAGGCCACTTCATAAGAATATTTCTTCTGCTCCTTATGTTGGTTTTGACGAATATGGGTTGAAGAGCCAAACACTTCCAAATACTGAGACAGTTACTCGTCGTGAGAAGATTTATCATAATCCTTGTTTAGATGCCGGTTTTGCTCCTGGTTTTGAGAAGTACGATGCCAAACAACCTGAAGCAATCTTTAGGGGAGGTCTCCAGAGGCCATCTTATAATAATATTTATTCTGTTCCTTATGTTAAATAGTTACTCGCCATGAAAATGTTTATCGAAATCCTTGTTTAGATGCCGGGCTTCCTTTTGGTTTTGAGAAGAATGATGCTGAACAAGCTAAATCAATCTTCAGGGGAGGCTTACATTATCTACAGAGAGTTTGCTGCTTAAAACTATGTTAGTGTTGTTGGATCGCAAAAATGATTTAAAGTAAAACTTAGTTGTGAACTGAATTGAATATGCTGTGCTGATAGCAAATCCTCTTTATAGCTTTTGTAATTTTTGGAGCGGCTCTCTGACTATGCTTATGCTTTGATTGTGCTTAACAATACTACATAATTATCCAACAGTTTCAGCTATATTGCAAACACTAGTAAGGTTCAGAGCCTCACAGCAATCTACCGCGTGTTTTCTCTTGCAATGCTGGTGGATGTATATATATAGTGTACTATTATTAAGGTTTCTTGGTTTCAGGAATAGGCTTTATTTAAAGTAAAAATATATTGTAGATCTGAATTGATCATGTGCTGTATGATGTATCCTGTCCTAGCTGGTCAGATTTTCATCTTCAACATGCTTTAATAGGAAAGTCCCTGCCCATTCATAAATAAATTCAAGGGTTCTCTCAATGGGATCATTCTCTGCTGCATTGTCTATTTTATGCATAACTGCTTTGGAAACTTTGTGCCAAAATAAACAACTAAATACAGAATCAGCACCAGAAACTCAGGATTCTCCATCCATTATATTACGAAGACATCAATTAAAAAGAAGATACAAAATGGAATGATTCTCATAAACCATGCTTATTGTATATTATACGAGCTGGTGCCAAAGTTTTTTTTTCATCTCTGCTCGAGTGCTTGTGGAGTGGAGAAGCTCCGGGGATCGATCAAAACGCTGGTGCTATCGAGCTAGCTATTTAAGAACAAGAACGATTTCTGAATCTGCACATACATCTTTGAGGTTGTGGCATTTCAGTGACCGGATTGATTTCCTCCTCTGCTATCGTCTCCAATAGTTTGATCACTGGATGCCGGCTTATGGATATAAATTTAGGAGGAGGAACTTCTTCGGCTGTGAATCTAGCAACTGCCCACTTGCTCATATTTTCTTCTTGTTGTTGCACAGATTAAAATAGACTAGCTGTGCAACTAGAAGATGTATTAGTCTTAAAAACTCTCAAAGAAAGAACTTCTAAGCAAATTAAGGAGAAGTGAGGAAGGCTATAAGTTTGCTATCAAAGGAGTTTCTATGGCAAATTTATAGGTTTATCGGAAGTTGCCAGGAAGGAACTTTTGGACTTCTTTATCAGCAGCATTTAATAGATTGCTAGTCGAAATGCAGCCCCACACTTTTCGTATTGAATGCACAATTTGTCCCGATGTGCGCAGCCAAATACACCACGTGGACGATCCTTATCCGACATTTAATGTTCGAGTTGTTTGAATATGAAGAGTGGAGAGAAATGAATGAGTGAGCAGATGTTATATTACATTCACTTGGCATTTGCTAAGTTAGTCATTTCCATGGATGATTTTGCTTCCACATGGTGTTTCTCTTTCAAAAGCAACCAAATTCTCTTTGCCGTCCATTAAAAGGATTACAAGGACGGAGCACTCTTGTTTTCCTCCCAGCTACTCCTTTTATTTCTTGATGTTACGTGATTGTTATGCAGCTTTCTAGGAAATAGAAAAAGCCATCATAGCATTGAATGGTAAGAAATGTAGTTGGACTTGTGAAGAAAAATGGCATATTCCTATGAAGATACCGTTGGATCATCTAGATGTCGCGTTGCGTCTATCGAAAGCAGCTTTTTGTTCCATATGACACTTCCCTCAAGGAGCGGGCATCAAGATTGATAAGAATAGAAAGTATTATCAAACCTGGGTATCCTTAGTTGGTCCAATTTCGTTCAATAGGACCTGCCTATGAAACCACTCTAGGTAGACTTAATCCTTGACCAGACCCAATTATAAAACTAGTTCAAACAATGTAATTACCTCATAGAGGGTTTAGCAAAAAGAATTTAAAGTATAAAATTATCTTGTTATATATACATCTATCATATGATAATCGCTTTACTGAGTTAGAGAAAATAAAACTCTACTTAATTATTTAGCCTACACATAAAATCATATTATATACAATCATACTTTATGGGAAAAAAAAAAGATACAGTGAAACTCAATATTCTATAGTAATCCTAAATCGAGAGTATTAAAGTCACTTACCAAGCAATAAAATAAATAGTCTCTAAAATATTCCTAAGTTACACAAAAGAAAGGAGAATTATTATCTTATTTGGGTTGCTAAAGGTAAAGATTATAACTTTACAGTCTCTATTTTCGCTATTTTACTCATTAGTCTTATACTCTAGCCTTGCACAAGGCAAGTATCGCTCATACAGTACTAGCCCATTCTAAGCTTTTTTTCATATTATCTTGTAAAATAAATTTATGGAGGGTGAGTAAAACCACTACCCAGTGAAGGAAACCTCGAACCTATATACAAGCATAAAGTTTAGGTGTTACCACCCCGGCAACCTGAGGTTAGGGAGTCAACTCCTCTATCAGTTCTTAAGCCATCCAAGACAACTTATCATTCCCTTAGCATCAGCTTCTTATTGAAGCCACGTGAACAAGACCCTCGATGGTGTAGAATCTGGCATCATCATGTGCACGATGCTCCTTGAAATCACTTGGTTTGCATATGGCATTGCAAGTACCCTTTTGGACCTTTACATAATATGGTATTATTTGATTACGTAAAATTTATGAGATTGAATTGAATACTTTTTTTGTTTAATGTTTAGTTTGCAATTTTAGTTTAGTTATTAAACAAAAAAAGGTTCGAAAGATTAGATAAAGTACTTAAAATTTGTCCCATATAAGCTATAATACAAAAATTAACTTCATTGGATAAAAAAAACTAGTATTGATGTAATTGAATAAGTATAAAATAATATTTAAAACTTTTAATTTTTAAATAATATAAGAGTGTAATTAAGTAAATATGAGACAATATTAATGTATAAATATCAAAATATAATATTAAGTCCATTACTTGTGTTTATCAAATAAGATATGTTATAAAAATTTATTTTCAATACTATACAAATCAAATATGGTACAATAATACTATATTATCTTATATTTCTTATATTTATATTATCTAGTTCTCCTTATCTTATATAGTTTTAATAACTAAAAACACTACCAACATATAGAAACCGGTGGTCTTCTACTACAGTGGGAATATCATACAATGCATGTTAAGTTTTATTCAGAATTCAAGACCTAATTAATCCGAATATGAGGCAATCAATTAGTTAACAACTAACTGCATATAGAATAGCAAATGTTCAGCAATGAATATAAGTAAAAATTGATGATCACAACCATGGTTTGCATCTCCTATCAGCGGTACACACCAAGCATGTACGTGTGTATATATATACACACATATATATATGTATGTATGTATGTATTTATTTTGGCCAGTGTAATTTTTCGTATTCATTAAGGTTTGGGATATGGCCATAAAACTTTTGAAAAAAGAAAGAAGATACGGACTCATTTATTAATATCTTAAACCGGTAAAGTAATATGTGAATGTGATTAGTTTTATTTTAAAACTCATCTAAGTATAGATAGAGATATATTGGTCCTCACAGGAAGTAGTTAAATGGGAAATGTACGGATAATATCCTTAAAGCATTTTATTCTCGTGGTGTCCTCCATCGATACCAATAAGACACTAACGCATCGAAAAATCACGAGGGAAGGAAAAACAAATAAAAGCGAAGAATAATAATCGAATTCTGACCTAATATTGCCTTAGCAAGCCAGAATTGGTATATGTTAATTGAATCTGCATGCTCTCTCTTGACCCTTCACTAGTACACTTCCCCTTCCTTGCCATTAGTATCTTGAAGTTTCCCCATGGCATTGCTAATGTAAACGTGTTACTGTGCTGCAACTAACCTTTTATTAAAGTCTAAACCTCACACTTAAGCTCCAGAAATTTTGACCATTGCGCAATTGGGCTCTTCATACTTCCAATTTCATGGATATCAGCCTTTTTACCTTCAATCCTTAGCAAGTTGAGAAAGTTCCAGAGGATTTTGGTCAACTTGTTGGTGTTGTTTCTTCATCTTTAGATTTTATGCTTGTTCCCGTAAGTTAACACCTTGTTTTACCCCCAATTATCATATATTGAATACAAATAACATATTTTAAAACAGGACTAGTGTATAAGAATTCATAATAATAACATTGTAAAAATTCTACACCAACAACTTGGGGTAATATTGTTGTGGGTTACATGTGACATGGGTGGTTCAATTTAAGGTTCAAGTACCAATATCTGCCCTTAATGAGTTATGTTAAAGTAAGTTATAAAATTTAAGATGAGTGGTAATTGTACAGTTGAGTTACAACTGTAAGGTTGTGAAACAAATGAAGCTATAATAACACTTAAAAGGTTTATAACCTGGGTCAACTCAACATAAAGTTGGATTACGGTTGTTAAATTGAAATTGATGCTACATCGTAAACAAAAGGGAGTTAATTAGCAAAAATATATTTGTTCTTCGCTCTGTTTCACTTTATATACTTGTGTCATTTTTTTTTTCCCCCTTCTAGTTGCATAACCTGGGTGAGCTTCATCATGAAAACATTATACTGCCGTTAATAAAACACACGTGAGATCGCACATGATGACCAAAATCCCTTGAAATCATCATCTTTTTCTCTCCATAGTCTAAGAAGAACATCGTGATCTCCCCCTCCATATTTTGCTGCATTTTTTCTTAGAGTAAATGTTCATGGTTCGGAATGAATAGAAGATAAAAATTTTGGGGGTCTTTTGCTAGTATGTGCATTTCAGGTCTGTATTTTTAACAGTAGTGTAACATTGTCATGATGGAACTAAGCTCTGGTTATTTAACTGAAGAACGGGTATGCCGAGAAAAAGAGCATGAAGTCTCTAATGTATCTTTTGTCATTTACTCAAGATTACATATGAGACCAATAAATATAAATCGTCAATATATGTCTGCATATCAAAATTAGCTATAGCATAATCAGGTCATTTTAGTTTGTTTATGCTAATCGGTGTCCTTTCTTCCCCTTTGCACAGAAAACACAGGAGTCTTATTTATAATTTCTTTAGAAATGCAAGCTTCATGCTTCGTGCCATTGGTGAAATACATGTAAGCCATAAAACCACGGCTCCATTTTGCTGCTGGAACCTTGCGGAGCTTGCACTGGAGAATTGTTTGGAATTGGTGGAATGTGCGGATTTAAGAAGAGAAGACTATCCTGGTTACGAGAATAAAAGAGGTGATAGTTCAAGATGTGATGAATCCTTCCCCTTGGGGAAGTGCAGTACCTTCAAGTTTAGGTTCTGCAGTAAATCTAAGATATCTGCTCCAAGCTCATTCCCTTGGCCTTGTTCCTATGATCCACTTCTGCTCCATGTGATCGTGAACTTCCTGAGATCAATATTAAGCCGCAATCTCTCTTCAAGTAATCTTCTTAATCACAATAATCTCCAAACACCATTTTATAACAGTACGTCCACTGTTCCTTTTGTTACTCAGGAAAATTACATGTTGAAGAACCAAACAATTCCTTCCAAGAATGCGACGGTGAGTTTCCATAAAGAGATTTATCACAATTCTTGTTCAGATATTCGGATTGCTTTAGGTTATGGGAAATACGATGCTGAACAACCTAAAGCAATCCCGGGTCGCTCTGTTGTAAACCACTCTTTCGTCAGGCGGTGGCTTATTTCTAACACCCCCCTTACTGGATCAAAAAAAGAAAGCTCCATTGAACGAATCCACTTCTCCCTCCCGGGTCAATGGTTTGGGGAAAAGCCTATCTCAGTGATGTTCAAAAACGGGAAAAAGCGTCTTTCGAAGACTCGCGTTAGCTCGTTTTGGACCACCTTCTACTTTTGAACCAGTTTCTTCAGGGGAGATCTCCACAGGCCATTTTATGATGATGTTTCTTCCACTTCTTATGTTGGTTTTGAAGACCATGGATCAAAGAGCCAAACACATCCAAACAATGAAACGGTTACTCATCACGAAAAGATTTATCAAAATCCTTGTTTAGATGCCAGCTTCACTCCTGATTTTGAGAAGTACAATGCTGAACAGCCTGAAGCAATCTTCGGGGGACATCTCCATAATATTTCTGCTGCTCCATAAGTTTGTTTTGAAGGTCACAGGTTGAAGAGCCAAATACTTGCAAACAATGAGACAGTCACTCACAATGAAAAGATCTATCAAAATTCTTCTTTTGATGCCGGGCTTGCTCTTGGTTCTAAGGAGTAGGATGCTGAGCGACCAAAATCAATTTTCAGGGGAGACTTACATTATCTGCACAGAGTTTGATGCTTTAAACCCTGCTAGAGTTGTCTGATCGCAAAAATAATTAAAGTAGGAAGCTAGTTGTAAACTGAATGGAAGATGCTGTGCTGGCAGCAAATCCTCTTTATAGCTTTTGTATTTTTTTGGGGCAGCTCTCTGGTTATGCCTATGCTTTGATTGTGCTTAACAATATAACTTAGTTATCCAACAGTTTTCTGTTATCTTGCAAACCTGACAATGTTCAGAGCTTCATCACGATCTACTGTGCATGCCGTTTTGTTTTGCAATGCTGGTGGATATACAGTGTACTGTTATTAAGGTTTCTTTCGGTTTCTGGAATAGGCTCTATTTACAGTAAAAATATAATATATATCTGAATTTACTATGTGCCGTATCCTATCCTAGCTGGTTCCTGAAGTTGAACATGATGTAATAGGGAAGTCCCTGCTCATTCGTAAATCACAAATTCAAGGATTCTCTCCATAAGCTTTTTTCCTCTGCTGCATTTTCTACTTTATACATGATTGCTTTGGAAGATTTGTGCCAGAATAAACAAATAAATCAAGAATAAGTATCAGGAACTCAGGACTCTCCATCCGTTGTATTATGAAGAAATCAATTAAAAGGAAGATACAAAGTGGAATGATTCTCATCAACTAGACTTAATGGTAGAGTACATTGTCCAAGCTAGTGGCTGGTGCCAAAATTTCTCTCCATCCCTGTTTGTGGAGTCCAGAAGTTCCCAGAGTAGTCTGAAACGCTGAGACAATCGATCTAGCTATTCAAAAGGAAGAACGATTTCTGAATCCGCACATACACTTTGAGGCTGTAGCATTTCGGAGACTGAATCAATTTCTTCCTCCACTATGGTCTCTAACAGTTTGATCACTGGACGCCGGCTTATGGATATAAATTTGGGAGGAGCAACTTCTTCTGCTGTGAAACTAGCAACTGCACACTTGCTCATTTTTTTTTTGGTTGTTGTTTCACACAAATATATCCCTCTCAACAAGTATCAGAGAAAAAAAATTGAAAGCAAATTAAGAAAAGAGGAGGAAGGCTCGGAGTTGGAGTTGCAGTTGCAGGAGCTTGTGTGGTAAGATTTATAAGGTATCGGAAGTTGCCAGGAAGCAACTTTTAGATGTCTTTATCAGCAACATTTAAGGGATTGCTAGTCGTAATGAAGCCCCTTACTTTTCTTATTGAATGCAGACTTTGTCGCAATAGCGAAGATCATATACACCAGTGGATAAGCCTTATCCGAAATTTAATGCTCGAGTTGTTTGCATATGAAGAAAGAAGAGAAATGAATGAGTAAGCGATCTCTGAAGATCTTGTTACATTACATTCCTTGGCGCTTGCCAAGTTAGTCATTTCCATGGATTATTTTGATTCCACATGGTGTTTCTGTTTCAAAAAGCAACAAAATTTTATTTTCCGTTCATTCAAGGACTGACCACCCTTTTTCTAGATTTAAAAAATTAAAAATGACATTAGTGTTTAGATGAGTGATAAATAAATATTAATAATATTTTTAAATTACTATTCATATTTCAACGTTTTGAATTTTCCTAATACTCTACAGGCCATTAATCCACCCATTTTGGCGTAATAATACCATAAAAACTATTTGCTTTTTATTTTTTTTTTTAAGTGACCAAAATGTAGCTTTCTAGGATATAGAAAAAGCCATCATCACATGGCATGGTAAGAACTGCAGTTGGACTGCTTAAGAAAAATTGGCAATCGCTTCAAGGACACGGTTGGATTATCTTGATGTCGCGTTGCATCTACTAAAAGCACTTTTTTGTTCCATTACGAGACTTCCCTCAAGAAGAGGGCATCCAGATGATAAGAACAGGAAGCAGCCTTTGTTTCTTCTACTGGAAGACTGAGTATAGGCGAGTTGCTGTTCTTACCCAACGTTGATCTAATACGTTGGATCTCGTATTGTGATGCTGTAGAAATTATTCTAATCGGTTGCAGATAATAGGATTATTAAGAACAAGATGAAACGTTTAGACAATAGTAGTGGATTAAATATCATGCTTTCAGATTTGAGAGTTAACTCAATTTAAAAATGAAAATTCATAATTATATATTATATAAAAAAAATTATCAAAATACTATTACTATATCATATCTTTACTATTATTTGTATTAAAATGTAATATTAACATTTATATACTATGATTATATCATATCTTATTATAAAAATACTAATATCGTATCTTCAAAATGCAATATTTATATTATTAAAGCAAATTAGGGATTAAGTAACCACTTTTTGACAATTTACTATTTAAGCCTTAAATATAATATTATCTAACTAAAAAACCAATATTAAAATTATTTTTATAAAATTATAAACAATAGATAAATTTGACAATTTACTAAATTCTTCTCTTTTTAAAATATCAAATTTTTCTCTTTTCATTTACTTTTCACTATCTTTCTTTTTTCTCTCTACATATACTCATTGATCTCACCATTTACTTCCCACTACCTCTCTCTCTCTCTTTCTTACACTCACACATCTTTCCATAAGTTAAAATCCTCTCATTCCCCGTTTGGATTCATAATGAGATTACCTAGGAGTATTAACATTTTACTGAAAAATTAACCTTTTATTCTCAACATGTTCTAATATTTATAAAAAAAAATTATGATTTTTATTAACTTTATTATTTTTTTGTCACTCTTAACATTTTTCAACTGATGATTTATAATAATTAATTTAATAATGTTATAGATATATTTTATTTTATCATAACATTAAATTGTTTTAATTCCATAATACTAATAGAGAAGTATTTGTAATTTCTCTTTATTGTAATTTTAAATGAATATATTATTATTATTTTACACTCCCAATGTGAGTGTATTGTTTGCTAGTACATGCATATGTACTAACATTGTATTTTCAAAATGATACATAACCTATATTGCATTTTGAATACGGTACATTATTACAAATTGTTATATCACATCTTCAAGATGTATCGATATTTTGGTAATATTTATGTAATTTGTATTTAGATAAATATGATAAACACATAAATTTCTCTAACTATTATTATTACTATTATTATTAAGGTATCTACCGTTATTTGATTGATATGAAGATTGATTTAGAAATTCGTAATCATTGTGAGAAATAATTGTTATTCCAGATTGGGCCTATTTTTTTTAGGCAATGTAATAAAGTGATAGAGTCACTTATGATGATTCATGTAACAAAAAGTTTGAGAAATCTTAAAGATGAAGATATCAAATTAAACACTATTGGATTTATCATCGTTTATAGTTCCCTACAATTCTATTGCCTTTGCTGACTAATGACTATTTCTGGATGCTTTGTTTATTTCTAAGACAACGCTCTGATACATGGAAATCTATATAAGTTTGCAGGGTAGCATATTCACAGGATATTCCTATTTATTTTATTTGTCTTATTCTTCTTTTTTTTTTTTTTTGCCAAGTATTTACGTCTTATTCAGAAATTCGATTACAACTTTTATTAGAACACAATATACAGTGTAGAACCCCCTTTATATTTTAAAATTAGATTTTTTTTCTTTTATGATTAAAAATGATAACGAAAAAGAAGAAGAAGAAGAAGACTTCAATATAATGTAGGAATAGAAATTGGAATGCTTCCTAGAGGCAATGCCTTAGGGTAAGCCGGTAAGGGTGTTCATGAATTCGGTAAGTAAAATAAGAACTGTCATACAATATTCAACGTAGGAGCTAGTCAAAATTTGGAATAAGATACTTATAATTAGATGGAATCAATTAATGAAAAATGAAAAGTTTATTAACTTTAATCTTACATTATTGCTGTAGTTACTTTTTTCTCTCTTTTGAGAATAAGAACTTTTTCATTAATAGAGCACGGCCATTACACCAAATTTAAAAGAAAATAATTTAAAGAGATAGGGTATGAATCCATATCATAATGGACACATTTCAGAGAGGTATCAGTAACTTTTGACATGATTAATTCTACTAAGAATTTATTGATATGAGGGTTCGATTGGAGTGGTCATGTGTGAGCTGCATGCATACTATACGTGACTTTAACTATCACGTAAAAGGATGATTAGGTGAGAATAAGTCAGGGAAGAGGAACATATAATCTTAGTATTTCAAATACACAAATGATAAATAAGATAGCTTTAGAGAACCTCTAGCGTTCATCTTGTAACTCGAGCAAATGGAATCAATTCTTTACCTGAACACTATTTGATCTTAGAGAGCAGAGTTTTCACAGTAGAATACTAGTTTTTCAATCTCTCTCTAAGAGTTCTAAATGATGAAGAAATACTAGGTATTTATAAACTCTTGGATATTGTGACATTCGTTGAATCATCTAGATGATCAATGGATGGGATGAATCTTACTCGATTCATGGATATCTAAAATGAGCTGACTAATGGGCCCAAAGCTAGTAGCTTTTCTTATGAGTGCATGAGTCTACCTGAGAAAAGTTGGAGATGAACGGACTGATCCAACGATTCATGTTCCGAGTCCACTAAGCCAAATTTTCCTAAATCATCCTAATATGGATTGGACTCCTTAGGTACTATCACTTAGTTTAAGAAGTTAAGCTTAAATAAATAATGAGTTCATTCCAATAACTAATATAACAATTTTTAGCCTTCTACAAAATCCATATACCAATCCTCGAATCGAAGAAAACATACACTCAAGGGATTAATGATAAAAGCTTAAAGTTTCACCATGCATCTACTAAACATGGAACGGATATAAAGCAGATAAGGAGACTGTGAACCTCAAAATGCACAACCCCAACGGAAATAGAGAAAATGGTGAAAAGATGAGGGCATTACTAGTTTCAAAAGGATGGAGAAGAACATTTTTAATTCTAAGAATTCCATTTAAAGTCCGTAAATACTATGTCTTAAGGAATTCTAAATCTTATTCTTTAAGTTCCTTCACTAAAATTTCTTTACGTTTTTTCTAAAAAAATTTTACAACATAAAATTGCTAGAATTTAAAAAAATGACAAGTTTATTTGGTACTATGACAAACACCGTTCCTTTGCAAGGAACCCTTGCCCAACGTGAAGCAACTCTATGTGTAGTGCTTCATTACTTAGAAGATGAATTATTACAAGGGTTGACATAATTTGGCCAGCTTCATTCGAGCTCTATTACATTATCTATATCTTTAATCATGCTTGCGAGTAATATTCTACATGCTTTATTTATGGTGCTGTTTATGGGGTGAGAAATTATAGCCTATAGGGTATGTAACTTAAAACATGAAACTTCCCGTGCATACCTTAGGATAAGCATGGGTAACGACTTTGTGTAATCATGTTAGGAGATTTTGATACCACAAACTTTGTTAGGAAGAAGATTTTAATAAGTAATACATGAAATATATAAGTTCATATAGTGTATAATCATCAATTATACTTATATATGTGATAAAATGAATAGTGATTTTTTAAAAGACCACCCACTACAAACTTACGTATCCGGTAGTTATAAACTATGTATATTTTCACTTAATGCGTACTATTCACTTAATCTCTTCTCGAAGCGATGTTAATATGTCTCTAAGTCCATAAAATTCAAAGTGTAAAATATTCAAGCTGGTAAATGCGATGATAAAAACCTTTTTTAGTGATGAATCTACATTTGGTGCTATATATGCCGCCATGAAAGGTGATTGGATGGCAACGCATGCAACTTTATGAGCAAAATTTGTGCGGCATAGAGATTAGGGTTGCACTTAAGAGGCCCTAATACGTGAGAGAGGCTTCAACGGATCTAACATATTATATAAATCGATAAGTGATGTATAAATTTTAAAAAAATTTTAACACAAGAAAATATAAGTTGTACATTTTGAAAAAGTATATTTATTCACTAATATATATAAAAATTTTATTGGTATTTATATATTACTTATCAATTCACGTAGTGTGTTAATATCATTAAATATTTAATACTCCAAATAAGTATTATGTCCAACGGTATTTGTTTTTCTTTTTTCCCATGTCAAACGGCAGTTTGTAAAATTTATTTTTACAATTTTGTTATTTTTAAAAGTAACTAATTTAAGTAATATTGTGCCTATGGATGTCCAAAACGAGGATATTGGGCCTATGAGCCCATAGTATCTATTGTAAAATTGGGACGAAGAGCCCAGATTTCTTGGAAATTTCTTTTCTTGCCAACGGATTTCTTAGAAATTTCAACTACCTATTTTTCAGAGATAATTGAAGGGACTAAGGAGGCCTAGAGGCTACGTAACCGTTCAAAGTGACCTGCATTCTAGAAAGTCCCAGAATTGACTTTCTTATGTATTGGCCTAAGCCTGGCCCATGATTATCTTACATTGATTTATATGATTATTTTCTTATGCGCACCAGATTGATATGGTTTAATAGAGGGTAAAATTACGTTCTGTTTCACGCTTTCTCAATTTTACATACCCATGTTGCCCTCTTGACACTAAAAGTATGTTCATCTCGTACCTTTTTTTAAATTTTGGTATTTTCTTTTTCTTTTTTTTTATCCAAAGGCAGAGAAAAGGAAACAAAAATATCATTTCTAAGAAATTATTCTCAGAAATATGATACCTAACACACCCCAATGACCTTACAACAATATATTCACACAAACCAAATACATCAAAATTCCCCAAATACTCCATCTTCAATAAAGTTTAAGCAATCAAACTTCACATCTGCAATCGACACCTTACAAAATAGCCTAAGCATACCATATTATCATTCAAACTTATCCTTACCTGTAATAGAAAATATCATAATAATTCCTAGGTCTCATAATTATTAACAGGAATAACAGTTAAAGCAAAACAAACTATAAATGAAAATATGGAAAATATCACTTAAGCAATATGAAAGCTCTACTACTACTTTCAAGTATGTACAAAGTATTCACAAATCAGGATTAGATACAATCAAAATGTGAAATATTTAAAACTAGTGTATAGCTAATGCCATCAACACATATATGTATGAACATCCTGAGGGTCTTAATCAAGCTGTAGCTGCACCATCTAGTTTGCATCCAACTATATGATATGTGCCCCATCTTGACTATAAGTATTAGAGTATGATGCATGCATGAAGACCAAAGTAGGTTCCACCTATATATGTCCCTTGCCCATGTTATCATGGCGATCTCTAATTGGCCTCCTTAATGGTGTAAGAGGAGTATAAACCTAAGTACTAAAGCTCTCTTTGGTGAAGAGGGTATGGAAGATCTAACTGTCTAAGTTCTTCCTAATGAAGGGTGTCTGAAACTCAAATCCAAGTGGTCCAGAAGATGTAGTTGGCGATAGGTGCTCTAGAGATGGATAATTCCTAATGCCCAACTGAACTTGTCATCGCTTTCACCCCTTAACCTACCCCCATCCTCGTGCTCAATGGCGCCCTCCCTACCGAAGATCATGAAGCAAAGAGCCACCCTACTCAATATCTGATCCCAACCTTGGTGCATCGTGCAAGTGGACACCCCTAAGCTACTAAACAATGGCATCCAATCTTGGCTACTTTGCCATGATATCCTCATATGACATTTTAGACAACTTATGAATGAAATCCACTTGCATATTACAAAAAATGGATTAGTTAGCATATAAAGGCATCAGTGAAGCATTGTCTAGAAGAATGAACCTAAATGCACACTATGTATACCTAAGAAGCTCTTGACTGGCCAATATATTAGCGAGTGACCTGCTGGTACAAATTATGGTAGTCTATACCTACATTATGCGATGGTATGATAGGAAAAATCATGTTACATCGATCCGCCTATTGCTCAAACTAGCTAGCATGTGTAGTGACCTAATTTGTCGCTATCTGACCCCATAAGTCTATCTTATGCAGCTTTTAGGACATATCTGTAGCGATGAGAATCCCTTAGATCTTGCTAAACTGTTGTGTCACACAATCTGGGAAATATAACTTAACCTCATGGAAGAAGATAAATGGTACCTATGCAATTCAGATATCACTCCCAAAGCAACAAAAAACAAGGAGCCTAGCAATGTCATCATGGGAGCAAAGCATCCATATAACCTGCAAAATCAGCAAATTAAAACATTCAGCTATGTAATGTTGCAAAAGATAATAGAACTCTAGTTAGTAACTTATGTACTTGCTCTGAATCGTTAACAGTCAAAGGGCATCCCTATACTGGCTAGCAACTTGCGTAGGAAGCTTTGTAACATCGAGCTTAGCCCCTCATCAGCTCATCAACGGTCGTTCATCTACTATTGTCATGATCCAATTACATAGTAGAGCTATGCATGGGAAGTGCTCCTATGCTGAGACCTGGAGTAAGATAAACAGTACATTAATCTCACCTGCATCCATTCGTGATGCAGAGCACAACTAGCGATAAAGCTATGCCAAGCATACAACACCTAGGCGTATTAGCCAACTATACTAAGGTTGGATAGGAGAGGAAAGAACATCAAATGCACTATGTTGTTTAATTTGTCCAAGAATAGCATACCTCCAATTAGCTACATAATATGAGCCCTGGTATATTGTCGGATAGTAATATCATCTGCATCTACCAATAGCTTATCAAAGTTGTCCTTTAACTATGATAACTTCACTGATAACTCTTATTTTAAATACATTTCACATGGTGATTTTATAGTATTTCCTTTACATCTTTGGTTTTCTTTAAAGAAATTGATACCTAATTGAGTAAAATTTTGATTTCAAGGTTTGAACGCATTCTCGAATTGAAAATGAAGAAAAGGAATCAAGTTTCACTCAATTTAGAGTTCAAATGAATGAGTTATGAAGTTTTGAAGTCACATAAACAATAGGAGAAAGTGGCAAATTTTGGTCAAAAAGTTACATAGTTTAGGACACAATTGCGTCTCTAGGCTGTGTTCATCCAGGAAGATTTTAAGTGCTAAGGTCAGAAAGTTACACAACCTGGGGACACAACTGTGTCCCAGGTTATATCTAGTGACAAAAAAAGAAGCTTTACAATACATTGTAAAAGGACTTACTAGAGTTTCGTACATAACATTGGACATTCAAAAGAGAAAAGACTTGAAGAGAAAGAGGAGCAAAAGGTGAAAACAACACCTAACTTCAAGATTGAAGAGATTTTTCATCAACAAAAGGGATTCTTCATGTTTTATTTATTAATTTTGTTACAATTCGTTTTTAGTTTCATTATGATAGCTTAAGATTCTTGTATTTAGGATTGTGGAACCTAGGGTTTCATGTGACTAGTAGATTTATTGATAATTTTCAATAAAGTTTCTATCTTTTCTTGATTCAATTATGTTATTTAATTCTTAATTGATATTTCTAAGGTATTAATCTATGATATTATGCATGATGATTGAGAAATCACATATGTAATGAGATCTTGACATAATTGGAGATAATTGCATGTGTACTTAGAGATAAGATACATATTTCTTCCGGAAAGTTGTTCTTTTGTATAGGAATTTATTATACATTAATGTAATTCTGAATTATATTACTAAGTAAAGAGATTCCGGTAAATAATTTAGGATTAGGGTTAATATACTTGAGAAAGGTGTTAACTTTAATTATGAATCCTTCCGGTCAAGAATAATACAGATTTAATTGGATACATTTTAAGCGGTCACATGTTAAACACTAGGGGAAATAATTCCTAAATATATTATTTGCTTTCTTGAAGTTATTCTCAATTTTATCGCTTTCTAAATTTCTTAATCAAGTCTCATAATTAGGCTAGTTTGTTAATTTTAGTATTTTTAATTTATTCAACTCATCATAATTTTCCGGTTAGATAATAGAGTTAAGGTTAATATTAGTACTCAAAGTCTCTGAGGGATTGACTCGGACTCACATCCACTATATTAAAACCAATAGGTGCTGACAGTAAACAAATAAGTACGGAGACATCTTGAAGTGTAACTGTTAACTCCTTTGTATGGAAATGGAATATATGCATCTCCTTTCTCCAACAATCCACCAAGGCTATGATCAAATGCTAATCAAGTTATATGAATGGTATTTACCTAGCACAGAGAAAGTTTCCCTGCTCAAAGAAAGGAGACATCCGCAGATCCATCAAGATCTCCTGTCTATCTTTGCATCTGAATATAGCCTCTCGTTTACGACATCTTAACTAGAGATTCACCTACAAGTTACAATTTTAAGTTGGAACTAGGTTTAACTTTTTTTTATTTTATTTATTTAATTATAAGATGAAAAAAAAAAAGAGGAATAAGGCTCAATGGAAACTAGGGCCAAAGGCCTCATATTTGGATCAACGCCCATAGAAAGCAAGTGCAAAGCACTTGCTTTTCTTTTTCTCTTAGGCAAGTGCATTATACATGCCAATCTGAGCGCATGTGCACATGCCTGGTCTATATTTTTCTCCTCTTTCTTACAAATTTCTTCGAATTCCTAAAGTCTTTTCCTTCTTGAACCCAACTTGGTTAGCTCACTTTGTGATCATTTTTTGTCCTATTTTCTACATGATTTCACTAAATCAAAGGTGATTTCGTGTATATCACATGGAGTTCTTTGCATTTGACCTAAAAACAAGTCCAAATACAAACATTACAATGGTTAAAATGGCTTTTAAAAATCGAAAAAAGTTTAAATGTATAGATTTTTTCTCTAAGATAAATCCCTTAATTCAAGCTTCTACAATGAATTTCGAAGCTTCTATTGATGGATTTAGCAAGTATGGATACTTAGGATATGCCTTTGACCAAAAATCAACATTAGATCAAATGTTTCGATAGTTTAGCTTCCTTGCTATAATATCCTATAGGTTGGTATATGGCATGAATCTATCTCTGAGGATTCTTTTCGTCTCGAGTCAGGTGTTAACTTCTCTATATCCTTCTCACCTCCTCATGGTTTAGAATTTTTTCCACCATAATACAACATACCTTGAGAATTCCACAATAACAACTCTTATCTTTTTGTAATCCTCATACCGATGATAGTTAAAAACACGTTCAACCTTCTCCTCCCAATCCATATAGTCATTTACATCCCCAGAATCATTAAAGCTAGGTATCTGAAGCTTCACATGGTAAGACATTCAAGGCATTCTAGCCCGCTCTTCCTCCTCAATATACCTTTCTTCTTCTTCTTCCTCATTTACTTCACCTAAGTCAAGTCTCCTCTATACTCATCCTCCTACTCCTCTACCTCGATTTTGTTAAGCTAAGAGTCATCTTCTTGCGGGCTAGGTAGCTTAGGGAGTATTATGAACAGCATTAGCAAGCTTAAGAAGCTAATGGATGAACAGCTCTAGTTAGCTCGACAATCAAGTTAGCCATTTCATCAATTTGCTTATCTATGCTTCTAGGGGTGTTTTGGGTTGTCGACCATTGTAGATGACACTACTGTTATCATCTCCAATACTAGCATTTACACTCAAATCAGTCATCCTTTTCTCAACTTCGTGTTTACAAGAACAAACAATACTAAGGTGTCTTATAGATCTATGCACTCTTATGATTCCTAAACACTCAACTCACTATTTCATAGAAAACTCGTACTACTACTACTTGCTTTGTTTTTGCAACCTAAAATAGAGTATAATAGGGTACACGTAACAGTAAACCATTATACCTTTTACTTACTCAAAAGTTCATGGCTAGCCTCTATACAACTACAACTGATATTACTCAAAATAATAATTGGATAGAACTTACCCAAACGAACCTCTATTCTATACCAAGATGATATGATCACACTAAGGACTAATAAGGGCAACCATATCAGGATGGTTCTAAGTTGTGGAAAGCTTGAAAATAAGGATGGAATTGCACGAGAACAATGAAGTAAACAAGCAAACCTTGATTAGCTCTAAGGATATTATATACTAGAGAACTACCAAGGACTCAAAAAGTGAACTCAATATGACGCACGAGTTAACTTAGTGAAGGTACTCGTCACTTAGCTTTACTTAAGGGTTAAGATAAAAGTAAAGTAAGCAAAGGGGATTGCTTATAAAAAGAGACAATGTAGTACATTCAATATCAGATGTATGTTGCTGCTACATATTATAAAGGGTATTTATACTGGAAATATTATGGCAGCTACTATAAATGAAATGACTAAAAAGGTAAAATCCTATATAAGTAATGTACAAAGAATGAAAAAAGGGTATAAAGGGAAAATCAATAAAAGCATCCGCTTGGTATGGAAGATTTTGCCACATGATTGCTCAAACACGTGGCTATCTATTGTTGGTGAATTTCTAGTAGAAATAAACAAAAGTATACGGTCACGCTAATGATGCCAATCAAAGGTGTTGATTAGGGTTGATGATTCTTTCAAGATGAGTTCAACTTAGACTTGCTTTGAGCAATTCAGATTCAAGTCAGCCGTATTGGTGATTTGGTGGACCAAGCTATTGTCCTAGTGTATCCCATGTCGGCAGTTAAAGACTATTAAGCACGGGTGGGTTTAGGTTTAAACAGAGCAGCAAGTCGGTAGACTGTAGCAATTCGGACTCTTCAAATCTTGGTCGCAAAGCGAGAATCGACCTCACCATACTTTCAAGTCCTTAAGCTCGGGCTCGGGTCAAAGGTCTGATGGATTGATTCCTATCATCAAAAGGTTTATTTCCAAAGTAAGGCCTATCCCTCAAAATAAGAACCCTTAAATCGAAAATAGCAGGGATAAAAATCAAAACTTTCAAAATCCACTCCCCTTACATACTAAAGACTCACCCACACTTTCAACCTTCCTTAAAAGCCCTTTTGGTTGAAGAAAATAACTTATCCTTGGTAACAAATACCTTTGAAACTACGGTAAGCACAATTTTAGTTTTACTTATAATATTTTTGACTTGTAAAATCGAGTTAAAGAACAATTCTTTTATAAAGAATCATTTTAGTAATATTCGTTTTTGAAACTAATGACCAAAAGCCTATATTACATTACAGCTTGAAAAAGACTTAATAGATTGACTAAAGTGTATCACTTATAAGACATGCCATAATTTTTGGAATTGTAGTCAAGAGTAAAAATTTGAACTAAGAGAAGGTAATGAAGCTCTTTTAGACTAAACTAATCAATTATAAGATATCATTCCTATTACTGAAAAGACATTTAAAACGTCTTCAAGAAGAATTACTACCTTTATGATTACCATAGGTGATACCAAAAGATCACTTACCCCAAGATTGAAAGTAAAGTGACCCGAGAAAAGACGATCCCTTAAAGACGAGATTGTTAAGTGATTTAAGCAAAGTCAAGAAAAGAGCAAATTGTCAAAGTGTATGCATAGAGAAGAGAGAAGGATAAGTTTTCTTTAAGTCAATTCCAGACTAGTTTTTTTAATTGAGTCATCGAACTTTTATTATTTTTATTTTGGTTCTTAAACTTTTCAAAAGTTTACAAAAGAATTTTAATTATTAGTTTTTCCGTTAAGGAAAGACTCTTTTGCAAACTTTTAGAAAGTTTGAGGATCAAAATTAAAAAAAAAAAGTTTAAAAACTCAATTGGAAAAAGTGAAAAGTTTGAGGAATAAAAGTAGAAAGTGCAATTCCCCTACGCCCCCCCTCCCCCCCTCTTTCTTTTCCTTTTAGCATATATATATATATATATATATATATATGTATGTATGTATGTATGTATGTATGTATGTATTTCTTTTTTCAGGACATGGTTTTTAATGACACTTGTAATGTAAAAAAAACAAAGATCCTAATTTTGCTCATTCTTAAGAACTTCTGTCTTAAAATAAAGAAAAAAATGAAAATATAAAATCCTAAAATGAAAAAGTAAGAAAAAAAGTTTTGTCCTTTCCATTTATTTTTTCCATTTCAATTGATAAATACTTCAAACAATCATTGATTTGATTTGACATTTCTTAATAGAATCAAATTCTATTTAATTTTATAATTTATATAATAATAGTTTTTTTTTTCTTTTATTTTCCTAACCAACTATATTACGTATTATAATAATGAAAGAGATGAGGGATTCCAACTTAATTTATTCATTTGGGATATTAGTGTTAATTAAGTAATTATACAACTTATTTGATACTTATTCTAATTTAAACTAAATAAACAAAAGTGAACACAATTAGTTGTCATGTAAAATTCAATGATACTATGTCAAATTAGTTATTACATTATTATACATTTGTCAATTGAAAAATCTAAATAATGATTATACTTATAATGAAATATATAATTTTTTACTAATATTTTATTTAATAACATAAGTAACTATTTTGATTCATTAAATTGTTACCCATGTTTTTTTCTTAGAAAAAAAAAAGGATGAAAAGGGAAACAAGGAAATTGTACTTTTAACCCTCATACTTTGCCACTTTTTCTCATAGCTATTTTAGTCCCAAAAATTTGCAAAAAAAAAAAAAAAAAAGTCATTCATTTATAGAAAAACTAATGATCACTAACAAAAGACTCTTTTGCAAATTTTTGGAAAGTTTGAAAAATAAAATAGAAAAAATAAAAATTCAAGAACTCAATTAAAAAAAAAACAACACAAAGTTTAAGGATTAAAAGTATAATTTTCCTTTTTTAAAGTGATCAAGTGTTAGATTCATTAGGTGAGACTCTAGGAATATAAAGGCATTTGTCCTAAATTCTCTCTTATCCAAATAAGGAAGAGAGTAGGGTACTTATAGGAGTTGGCCATGATTTAATTCATTAGATCAAGATGACAATTAATGACTAAAATTAATCCATTTTTTTTTAATGGATCTCAAATGGACTCCTTTCATGAGTTCAGTCCAAATAAAAGCCTTACTTAACGCGTGAGCCTAATTAAGAATGGTTAATAACAGACTGATCAATTTAATAAGCCCTACTTCAAATTCACAATACCAAATCTTCCTTAATCATTTTATGAATACATGGGCTTAACTCTCTAGGCTCAATCACCTTAACCTAAAAACTCAAACAGTTAACGGGCTTAAAACCTAATTTCAAATTTAACCTTTTGCAAATATTATGTATTCTATTAAATATTTATAAATTGCAATATATCTTATATATATTATATGACTACTATGCTATAATATCATATTAAGTAACTAACATTACCAATATTGGATATCGACAAGTAACATAATTAATATTTAAAATATAATATTACATTACGTTGTAATATGCACTTAAGTACTTTCTCATATACAATAGGATTGATTTTTAAGGAATTGATTTACATTATATTGTAAATTCACTTTGTGTGATTACTATTCTTGGTAAAAAAAGATTGATTAAGTATTTCACACTATTTATTATGTATAAATGGTATATAGATATCAATAAAATATTGATACAAATAATAATGAAACGAATAATTTTTAAATCAATTACTAACTATTATTTGCACTTGTCATATATATTAATATTTACAAATCATATTTACATAACGCATGGAATATATTACACACCACATCGTTGGTACTTTGCTGCTTCACTTCTTCTTCCTTCTACGGTGCCCGTTGATTGATGCTCATCCTATTTGTGGCCAAATCTTCATGAGAATTCGTGTACGGGAATTATATCCTCTTATTCTAATTGTTTCAATCAATATTTCTAAAATTATTTTATGTGCATTAAACACGCCATTCAAGTCATTAAATAAATTCACGTTAGTGAAGGAAAAGCTACTTTCTTTAATAATTCGTACTTTCTTCAATAATTCATATACCTGCTCTAGCATTGTCGATTCTTATTTCTTCGATGAAATTATTATAAAATTTGGCTTTCTTTCCGTATAAAAGAAATCTCGTCTGTTTCTTATTGGTTTCAATCAAAACGTCCCAGTTTTATAGTCATCTCACGAAGCAGGTGACCATTGATCCAAGCATTTTCCGCAATTTGTTAGTTCCACTATTAGTCCCAATTTTAGTAACGCTACTGGAGTCCTTGCTCTCTTCTCATTTGAAGTTTGTAGTGAGGCTTGAGGATGGTAGGATATCGGATGGGTGATATACGAGTCCAACATTAACCCAAAATATATATATATATATATATATATATATATATATATATATATATACACACACGAGTCCAACCAACGTGTAAATCAATTTCAAGTTTTATTCCATAATAGTCTATTTAAACATAAAGTTTGAATTCTCGAATATTTTATTAAGTCAAATTCAAAGTTCATAATGTTTGGGTCAATTAATTAGTGACACCATTTGAGCTCGAATCAATCTTAATAGCATTTCATTTTGACTCGAAAAATAAAAATCTTTTTAAATAAAATTGAGCCTAACTAAGCTCAATTTAATAGAATTTAGGCTGTTGCATCTTATTTTTAATCAAACTTAAACTTTGAAATGCTAAGTCTAAGTTCTAACTCAAATTCAATACTCTTTGGTCTCGATTTTGACTTGTTTATTACCTTAATTAATCCTTTGGATTTGTACATCAATTAGACTCTCATATCAACATCAATCCAAGATAGTATCACCCATTCCCCTAGTTTAATGAAATAATAATTGTTTTGTCCATAATAATTCTAAAATAATTAATATTATGTAATTATCAATATTATATAAGTAAAGGAGCACAATAATATTCTAAAATAATTAGATCAATGGTCTAGAGTCACCAAGTTTTCTATTGATGAATTGTCGACCAATAGTCCCATTACTTACGCACAGCTTCGAGGACTCCAATCTCTCACCCGGCGAATTCTCTCTCAATAACTTATTGATGATGAGGAAGTTTACGCCGAAAAAATGTGACTGAACTCCTTGAGCTCTCCTAATTGTCATACATTAATCTGTACACTCGGTAGTAATAATGCCGACTATTTCCTTGTTGAGGACCTTTTATCGAGTAATCCAACCAACCATTATTAAGAAGTCCTGTTAAGTGATGAGAGACTCACTTAAATGACCGAATAATTTTCTCTCAGCATGCCACAATCTCTTTTATCTTAGCCCTTTTATTACCGCAACATTTTGACTCCTTTTGCCTGTTGTGCTTAGAGAATATTCATATGAAACCAATGTTGCACTGCCACCTGTTCACCCCGTCTGACATTGTACTACTTTTCCTATTTTTGGTCTTTTATCCTTTTTGGTATGTATTGGGAATCTTCTTTTTGTATATACTTTTTTGTAATTTCATTATTTGTAATGTTACCTTAAGGACTTAATATAAATAGTCCTTTTCTCTTGTAAGCCGCAAATAACTAACAATTTAATACTGAATATTCTATTCTTATGAGACGATCCTCTTTAGGTCCATATTTTATACACTCTTATCTAATTTTGCTAAGTAGCTCAAGATTAGCGGTGGATGGACCTTGACATCGACTTATGCGGCATATTAAGTGTGGTGTCAAGTTATGTTATGTACGTTGACGAGTCACATCCTCCAAGTAGCTTCACGTCAATTACTCTTGTTCAATTGTAAACCATTTTCCTCTAATTTTCTTCAATATCTCAAAAGATCCATTTCTGTTCAAATTTGTCTCAATAAGTCCTGGTAATAATTGAGCTTCTAGGCATACCATCTACTAACTCAATAATTCACACTTATAGTTGCCCCGTCCCAGAAATCATTTTCAACCAATAGACTTTGGACCGTTAATTAATGATCAAACCCAAAGGTTTTTCGAAAAGGATTGTAGGTCACTAAGAAGTAAAGGCATACTCTTGTTATACCTAGTTCCTAAACATCATACTTAGTTGCCTTCCTAAAAGTTATATGCATATTTTTTTCCCCTCAAATATATGTATAGTTGTTAAAATCATAATTTTACTCATTTGATTAAGAATTTACAATTTTAAATGGTTCTTTTAAGTTAATTAGGGTGTAAAATTATTTTCATATAAAAACTTATATTTTTAATCGAATTTATATGTTAAATTTGAAAGAAACTTACATTTTTTACCAAATTTATCGATTTTACATATCTAAGTTAAATAGACTTAAAAATTAAAAAAAAAAATTCTATAAACCATCGACTATTAGGATATTATATCATTCTTCCTATCTTATTCTAATTTTTTCCCCCTTTCTCTCTCCTCTAATCCCTTATATGATATTTATAGCCTTCATTTAAGTTTTAGCTTCAATAATAAAATTTAGAAGGAAAAATTTATATTTCAATTTATATCATCAATAATAAAATGAGTTGAAAGATTTAGTTCTTTTTTATTCATTATTTTTTTCAAATAAAATAATGGAAAAAAAATAGCTTCAACTCTTCATGTCCTTCTTTTGTACGTATTAGATTATAGATGAAGAAGTTTTTTTAATGAAAAAAGAACTTAATTATTTTGTTTCTTTATTTCCATTTTGTATTTTTAGTTTTTTCATAACTACTATAACCATATCTATATTTTCTAAAATCTATTTTTACATAAATTATAAAAACTTGCGTTTCTATATTTAGATTTCACATTCGGATTTTATAAACTCTATTAATTTTATATAGAATCATGAGTTTAACAACTTTGATTATAAGTTTAAAAGGACTACTCATGTTACTAGCATTTCATGTATTGTTTGGACATATTAATAACACGTATTTGCAATACTTGCTTTATACACATCATGTGATTGCTAACCAACAAATAAAATATTTTGAAGATGTAATAAGTAATTTTTGAAAGGCCATTAAGCATAGATCTAGGAATCGGCTCGAAATCAACTCAAGCTAGCCAATTTACGTTTTACCAAAGTAGTGAACCGATATTTCAATTTCTTTTTAAAATTTTTTCCTTGATTATATAAATGTATATATATACTAACACACATTTACATATATATATTTATATATACATATTTACATACATTCATATATATATATAAATATATTTATATAATGTCTAAACTTAGCCTCTTAGGTAAATACATATACTGACATACATACATATATATCTTGCATATATATAGGACATATGCACCAAATCCTCAAACTTTGTTATGAAAAATAGATAATAAATAAAGGAAAATCATTCATGAAATCTACATGTATGACATATACAATAGACATTACAAATTCATAATCAAGATTCAAAATTGATACAAATATGTTGTATAGTTAAACCTGTATCGATATTTATATATAAGATACATGTTATAAAATTAAATTACAATGTTACCAAAAAAATTAAATTATAAATTTAAGTTTTTTAGAAGACCTTGAACATATGGAAAAATAACTTTTTTTTATCGGCTTTTTTTTTTAAAAAAAAAAAAAAGAAAAAGTGCAAAACAAAAGGTTTGGCCCATCGGTTCTAAGGCCTGCTAGTTTAGTGGATTTGCAAGGTTGTTAGTTCACTATTTGAAACCAAAATTGTCCTAGTACTACTTAAACACATTTTTGTTGGAAAAAATTTAAAAAGGAAAGAACAATTTAAAAATATGGAATTAGTTTTTTGTTTTTGTTTTTTGGTAATGTAAAATATACTAGAAAATAGATACTCCAACAAAAATAACAAAAAGAGACAAAAGCTAACCTAATCTAGGTGGTATATCACCTTGTTGGTAGGAAGCAACAACTTCTTCAATTACAGCTGGAGTCAAACATAAGAGAATCCACTAACAACATAGGAAAAATACAAGAAAAGGTAAAGCTTGAATCCATCTACATCCGTTCTTATGATAAAACATCCACTACTTAGTTAGCTTTACTTGTAATCTTGCGAAAAGAAACATTATGGAGGTTATGAAGCAAGATTAAACATTGGCTAACTACAAACCAATGTGAACTACCATTTAAGCACCCTTGATTGACAAAGTCTATGGCATAAGAGCCATCACACTCTATAATAATATTTGGCCACTTATTTTCTTTCGCCAGTCTCAACCCCATCAAAACGATTTCTAACTCAGCTTTTACCACTGTTAAGCTTTTTCGTTTTCTCTATCCCCCACCTAGCACCCATCCCTCGTGGTCCTTGCCTATTGCAACAATGGACGCCCTATTAACCCTTTAAATGACAACAACATCATAGTTGACTTTTATCATGTTCCTTAGAGGTCTCTCCCATGTACCAATGAAAGTAGTTTACAGGTTAAGCTTCTTTACCTACTAGCCCTACTTGTCCACAATCCTCTTCATTTGAATTAAAGATTCTCCTATTATGTTCCCTTCATATTACTCTTAACATGAATAGGAATAGAATAGGCCTTAGACGGCAACTTTGATTCTAAGGAAGCTTACGAAGGTAAACATTTTTCCTTATCCATTCCATAAGATCTTGTTAGTTAGTACAATTTGGCAATTCTATCCATTGACATTTCCGCCAAAAATGCTTGATGATATTGCATTCCGAAAATGTAAGTCCTACAACTGGAAGTTTAGATCAGATACGTAAAATTTGAGGCAATCGGATAAAGTATCTGATCAAGCCTAAATTATACAATGAAGTTAGAAGTATTAGTAAAAGAAACCTTATAAGTTTGAATTTAGCAAAATAAGTAATAAAAATAGTAGAATATTATAATATCAAATTATAAGCATATTACCTGTTATTTATCAGAAATACGCAAAAACTAGTTCTAATAACTATTGGAGATAAATTATATGCACACTAAAATCATAGAATAATATAAATAATATTTAAAAGCATTTACTTGTACTCTATATATATTTATGTATAGGTAAAAATACGCGAAATTATTTAAAATACCTGAAAAAATACTAAATTAATGCTAAATAATTAAAAAAATTTAAAAAAAATAAAAAAAAAAGTGAAGATTTGTCCAAATCAAGGTCGTGGCATACTAGGATTAAGAAAAAAAAATTACCCAATCAAATTAAGGCAACTAAACAGCTAAAAAGGAAGGGATAAGAGCCAAATGTTAACTTAAAAATTAAAAAAAAATCTTCATACAACTCTGTAAATACCCAAACCTTAAGAAGCTCATTTGGTATGTTTGGAGTGTAAGAAAAATAGAGAGAACTGAAAAAGGGAGAAATAGGATTTTTTTTTTAAATTTGCAAAAAAAAATCTTTATAATTAGGGTTTATAAACCAAACCCATGACCCATGGCCACCTGAAAGTGAATTGCTGCCACCAACACACCCTACCACCATCTCCTAGACCAAACGATACCCTTAGGACCACCACTAGTGGATGGAAGTTCAACGGCTAAGTGAGTCTAATTTCAACCCAATTTTGTTTAATTTCTTAAAAATATTAAATATACTTAGAAAAATATGAAATTTAGTATTCTAATGTTTTTATGTATGTAGATTTAGAGAAAAATATTGGTTTGATTAAATTATATCTAACAATATGTAGTGCTTAAGAAATCCCGTAAACCCAAACACATTTCGATTTAGTAATAAATAGTCTTATAAGTGTAGTTTTGAGCTCAATTTTTTTGTCTAGAATATTTAGAAGATGTAGAACAGTGCTGTGAAACCCTTTTTCAAAAATAGATTTTCAAAAATTTTAAGTAATTTTTAGGCCTTTAAATTTTATATATAATTAGTGATTTTGAGGATAATTAATGGTTAATTGAATAATTACTAATTTAGTGTATAATTAAGTGTTTTTAAGATATTCATATCTAATGTAGTATGATATTAGTAGTATTTAGGGTGCTAGATGTAATTATTAGGAGTATTATGTATTAAATATATATAATTTTAATAGTATGTAGAATTGGAATTATAATAAATATAAAATATTAGGTTAAAATTGATAATAGAATAGTAATATTAATAAATAATAAATCTGGTAGGAAACATAAATTTAGATAATTATATGAAAAATATAAAATTTTCTTATATCAGGAGTACATTCAGTATGTAAATGAGAATCAGAGTGTATCGTACAAACTAAAATATTGGTTAGGGATTAAAAGCGATATTTAAGATACTTAAGCATAATGTAATTAATTTCACATTATGGTTTGGAACAGATTCTTGGGATTTACATATAATATCTGTAGTTGGAACTTATTTAGAACCTAAATCGGAACCAAATTCAAAATTAACTTATAATGAATTGGTAATAAATAATAATATATATATGTGGAAAATTGAGTTAAATCATAATCTAAAGTTTTTATATAATATAAGGATACAAATACTAAAAGAGTATTTATATTATAAGACGCGCAGAGACAAGTAACCTGCGACCATTTGTGTGAGCTAACTGAGGACTCTAGGTAAATTGGGTTCAATATTTTATCGTAATTTGGAGTAATATTTTAAAATACTCGGAGGCTTAAGATTGTGCGTGATTGTGCTTATAGGTACTTTTATACATGTACTTATATGTATTTGACTTCGTGCTGAAAATTTGTGTTGTGTTTGATGTTTGTTGTGAATTGAATGGTATGAGATTGCTTGATCACCCTAAACCATACTTAAGCATAATCGACTTAAATACCTTAATTTGACATACATTGCAACCTTTTAAGAGATCGTTAAGATTCTTCAACTAAATACCAACACCTTAAAAAAAGATAGTACTGAATAGCAAAATGGTCTTTTATTCATCTTTAGCCAAATTAAGTAATAGGAGAAGAAGTTGCAGCTCCTCAACTCAGATTAGAGCAAGCGAAATTACTTTGATTTCATAATAGACTAAACCACGTTATGTGATAGCATTTACTTATTGCATTACATATAACTAATTGTTTGATAACCCTGTTTATGTTTGTTATACATTCATAAGTATCCAATCTAACTTACTGAGCTATAGTTACTCATACCCTTATAGATTTTATTGTAAGTTCTGATTGACATGCAGTGATATAATTATCCTAAGATTAGTTTCTTTTGTAAGTTATGAGAGAGTAAGGATCAACTAGCTGTATGAACGATCCTTTAATGTCTTGTTAGTACTTTTAGGCTTATGAACTGGTTTGGTGATATGTTCGTTAACAACGATTATCGTAATATGTTTAAATTCCTGGGATTATAAGATAATATGAATGTAATTATTTATATATAACTAAAGGTTTTGGCTTTTTACATAAATTTTAACATAAATTTTAATTAAACTATTTACTTTAAAGTAAAGAGTTATAAACACCTTGCATAAATTCTATTTATGATAGAAATTATGATGTTAGTTACTATCATAGGTTAGTTTATATGGTGGAACCATTGTTACTTTATGACTTCGGGGCGTAGTAAAAAAGTAGTGAGCCATTGTCTCATCCACCTAATTGCAGAAGGCACATCTGCAATCTATTGTCACTCCTCGCTTCACCAAATTATCCCTTGTAGGTAGCGTATTTTGGGACATTCTCCATATCATACATTGTATGCGAGAGATTGTGGGCGAACACCAGATTTATTCCCAGTTAGCTTGGTAAGTTGCCAAGCTGCTTTCCCTGTACATAAGTCCATAGGCTGTTTCTACTTGCACATCGCCACTAGGGTCATGCGATGAAGTAACTCCCCCATCAATCTCTTAATGTGAAATATTTTGAATGGTAGGTTCAAAGCTCCCTAAACGAACTCTATCCTCAACACAAATGGGGAAACCCAACCGATCTTCATCTTAGTCATCATGGTTTCCCTAAGCTTCTGCTAACGTTAGCTGGTTACTATTCCTACTAAGTAGTCCAATAAACCATCTTTGCATTATTCCATGCATCATGCCAAAACTTGGCTTCAGGGATTTTGCTCGGCAGCAGGATAATCTTGGTCTTAAGCCAATCTTGTTGCATAAACGAATTTCATTTTAAATATATTTATATTAATAGAAACAATAGATTTCCTTGAAAAGATTGTAACATTAACGATGTAACTTCATCAATTGTTATAAGTATATAAAAATATACTATATATAATAGTTTTATCACAAATTTACGAACTAATATACTATTTGAAAAAGTGATGGTCTTTAATGGTGGAAATGCAGCATCATGTACACCAAGTTATGTCATCTTGCATTAAGTTGTGCTAAAAGATTGCAGCTACTTTGCAAGTATGATCATTTGCATAAGTGACAAAAACGAAAAATAATAAACGTCTAGATGGTATCGATAAAGAAAAGGCATAAAGTGAAAAAGAGAAAAAAGGAAAAATTATAAATTACTAAAAGATATTAATAAGAAAAATATATAAATGCTAAAAGCTCTAAAATTATATATTCTAGTGAATGCTCCATATTATTTATAGATTTTAATTTAAGATATAAATTATATTAGAGTACTGGATACTAGTTGCCACTAACAAGTCCTCAACTGACCTGTTAATATTTTCCTAGCAAAAAGTTTAACTTGCATTAAGCCATATCATTTGTATAAAGATTAGATGTCTAATCAAAAGAAAAGTATAAAAAATGGAATGGTAAGCG
The DNA here is from genome assembly GCA_024138015.1 of Lumnitzera littorea. Classification (NCBI taxonomy): domain Eukaryota; kingdom Viridiplantae; phylum Streptophyta; class Magnoliopsida; order Myrtales; family Combretaceae; genus Lumnitzera; species Lumnitzera littorea. The sequence continues at coordinate 12,025,152 of JAMXBB010000012.1, read as the reverse complement.
AGACAAAATAATATATTAAAAACGGAAGAAAAATCTAAATGAGGTAAATGCGATAAAAGACCATTATATATATGTTTATATAACACGCCGGTATCCTGTCATTTTCCGTCATGGCAAATCTATCGCATGAGCAGGACTAGAGTCAATCTTTACAAGATATCTTCGTCTTCTCCTCTGCTACGATAAAATATTATCTTACATCGTATCCATAACCACTTTCGATTTGTATGATGGAGTTTTAACAATTCTAAAGTTCTAACTTCTACACAAAGCACGATGGACTCCGGCATACCTTCATAAATCACGTCTGTTGTCCCAGGATTTTTTATGGTAGATGTTAAGGTTTTATTTACCGGCCAAAAGCATATGGTCAAATCAATTGAATAATTTAAGAGAAATAAATAAATAAAATATAAAATAACTCTACTATAATAAATAGTATAACAAATATTGGAGTATAAAATCAATAGTACAATGAAAACATTTTGACCACTAATGAGCCAATAAAAACCAAAAGTTCAACCTCCCTTTATTGAAGACCAAAAAAACATTTCGATTGTTAATGAAATTATGGTTTACATTTAAAATGAAAATTAACCATGTTAAAAGATAAAAAATTTGAACAATTCATTTAACAATCTTCACCTTCGCTCAAATTCAATAAGCTGCTTATTATCATCCTAAAGGGCATTTAAGTGTTATAAAGATCAAGTAAATTGAAACAATGTCAAAATTTAGTATTTAGAAGTGGTTTAGTAATTATATCTACATGATTCTCCGACATGTGAATCATTTTCATCGTAACTTTGCCAATAATAACAATATCTCTAATAAAGTGATGTTTTATCAATATGTTTAGTCATGTCGTGACAACAATTATTTTCTGTTAAATGGATAGCATTTTGGTTATCACAAAATACAACAAGAACTTCCTATCTTAGACTAAGTTTGTTAACTAAACCTAAAAGCCAAAGAGCTTCTTTTACATCCTCTATCATTGCAACATATCTTGCTTCAGATGTAGACAATGTAGCAATGGACTAAAGTGTAGCTTTTCAACTGATAACACCATTGGAAGAGTAAAGATATAACCAGAACAATATCTTCTTCGATCCAAATCACTAGCATAATATGAATCAACAAAACCAGTAACATCATTTGTTGTAGCCTTGTTTCTATTAAATACCAAACAAATATCAAAAATACTTTTTAAATACCGAAAAATCTATTTCACTACACTCCAATGATCCTTATCGGGATTATGTATATTCCAACTCACTATGCTGACAACATATGCTAAATCAAGTCTAGTGCATACCATAGCATAGATAAGGCTACCAACTGTACTAGTATAAGGAACATGTGACATACACTCTAGCTCTTCATCCATTTTTGAGCAATGGTTTGAAGATAACTTGAAGTATGCAGCAAGTGGAGTAAAAACTGGTTTGCAGTTATTCATATTAAACCTATCAAGTACTTTCTCAATATATTTTTTCTATGATAAGAATAGTTTATCAACTTGACAGTCTGTATGAATCTCCATACTAAGAATTTTCTTAGCTATGCCTAGTTCTTTCATTTCAAACTCATTATTGAGTTGAATTTCCAACTTTCTAATCAAAGACTTATCACATGATACAATCAACATAATGTAATAAGTGTATGAAAGACATGTTTGGAAATTTTCTAAAATAAACACAGTCATTAAAGTGACTTCTAAAATAACCTTGATCAATCATAAAAGAATCAAATCTTTTGTACCACTATCTAGGAGCTTGCTTAAGACCATGTAAAGATTTCTTCAATCAACAAATAAGATGCTCTTTACCAAGAACAATAAATCCCTCGAGCTGCTCATGTAAATTTCTTCTTCCAACTCTCTATGTAGAAAAGCTATATTAAGATCAAATTGCTCCAATTCCAAATCAAACAAAGTAACAAAAGCAAGAAAAACATGAATTAAGGTATGACAAACAATAAGTAAGAAAATCTCATTAAAGTTAATACCTTCCTTTTGATTAAAGCCAATACCTTCCTTTTTTATTAAAGCCTTTAACAACTAATTGTGCTTTGTATCTAGGATCTTCAACCCCAAGAATGCCTTGTTTCTTCCTATAAACCCATTTACATCTCAATGATTACTCACTCTTAGAAAGCTCAGTCAAATCCCATGTACCATTCTTATAAATACTCTCTATTTCTTCATTCATAGCTACTAGCAATTTTAAAGAATCAACACAAGAAATAGCTTCAGAATACCGAATAGGCTCAACACCATCATTTATCTCTTGTGCTATAAACAAAGTATAAGTAGTTAAATCATCATCATCAATATATTTAGCTAGCCTTTTAATTTATCTTCTTGATCTATCTCAATCAATTGAATAATCTTCTCGTTATGACTAAACAAGAGAATTGGTATAATCACCACAATCATGATCATCACTGTGATAATCAATACTAAATTCACTAGTCAAAGAAAATGAAAGATTAACATTAGGAATTATAAATTTCAATTCTAACTCCACCTTATCACTAGTACCCTACAAATTACTTTTATGACTTAGAATCAAAACACCGTAAAGAAGTTTGATTTCTAGAAGATAATAATGCTTCTTCGTTAAAAGTTCGTCTCTACTAAGAGTTACCTTTTATGACTTAGAATCAAAACACCGTAAATGATATTCTTTAGACTTAGATGTATAACCAAAAAAATATGCACTTAATAGCTCTCAAAGTTAATTTTCTATCACTAATATGTGCATATGCAAGACATCCGAAAATCTTCAACTTAGAATAATAAATAGGATTATGTGACCAAATTTCTTTCAGAATTTTGAATCAACTAACGAGTATGGAGAATAGTTGACCAAGAAAAATGCAATAGATCTTGCCTTAACTTAAAATTCACATCGATGCCATAACCCAATATTTAAAAGCATGTAATGAGTTTTCTCAAGTGGAGTCCTGTTCATCCATTTGGCAACACCATTTTGCTAGGGTTTACTTAGAATAGCTTTATGTCTCGCAATACCGCGATATGTATAGATTTCATTAAAGTCACCCTAACAGAACTCTAACTCATTATCTGCTCTAAGCTTCTTGACTTTGTTTTACCTGTATAGATTTCAACAAGAGTTTTCCACTTTTTGAAAGTGGGGAAAGCCTCGTTTTCATGTCTCAGAAAATAAACCTAAACCTTACAAAAAAAGATCATTAATAATGATAATTGTATGATGGTGCCCTCTATAAAATGGAACTTTAGAAGGACCCCAAAGATCAAAGTGAATATAATCAATAATATCTTTTGTATGTTAACTTGTTGTAGAGAACCTTTTCTGTTTCCCAAAAACATAGTGTTCACAAAACACCAACTCACTTATACTATATTTACCAAGGTGACCTTGCTTGGGAGGTGCATTCATTTTTCATTCATATGGCCTAAGCGCTTGTGCCATTATTTGGTAACATCAATATCAAACAACGAAGAAGATACGGTTGTTGAACATATCATAATAGAGCCTTGTAAGACATAAAATACCAATTCGATTAATTTTCATTAAAACAAGAGAACCTTTTGATACCTTTAAAAGTTTATCTTTAATTGAGTACTTACACTTAAGAGACTCAAGAGTGCCTAGAAAAATTAAGTTCCATTTCAAATTAGGAATGTAGCAAACACCAACCAAAATCCTAACAACATCATCATGAGTCTTGATTTGAATACTACCTATTCCAATAACCTTACAATAGACATTATTACCCATCAAGACAACACTACTATCAACAGGTTCAAAACTAATAAACAAATCCTTATAAGAACACACATGAAAAGTAAATAATGAATCAAGAATCCATTCAACTTTACTCCTTTTATCTGAAGCGTCAATGGATAACAAAATCACTATCAAAATTAGTTTCAATATTAACAACCTCAGCAAATTGTAGAGGTTTCCTTTTTTCTTCCTTTTCTTGCTTTTTCTTTAAAATGAAACAATAAAAATATCATGCCCTAATTTCTTACAACAACAACAAGTTTTGTTGAATTTTTGTCCCTTAGATTTAGATGTGGATTTTTTGTTACTGGTACTCCATTTTCTTAGAGTTCTTCCTCTAATACTTAAACCTTCACCCTTATCCTAAGAATAAACTTTAAGATCAAAGTTCTCTTTGGAAAGTAAATTGATTTAATATCTTCAAAGGACAAAGTATCATTCTTACCATATAACGTGATTTTTTAAAGTGTTTTTAAGTAGAAGGTAAGGAGACTACTAGCAAAATTGCTTTACCTTCATCTTCAATCTTAGTATCAATATTTTTCAAATTTATTATAAGAAAATTAAACTCATTAACATGAGATTAAATAGCAGTAATTATAGCCATACAAATTGTATATAAACACTCCTTCAGACGAAGCTTGTTTACAAAACTCTTGTCATATATAAAGATTCTAAGTTTGGCCATAATCCTTTAGCGATAGTTTATTTGGCTACTTCACGAAGAACCTCCAACTTGTCCCATTGCTCGTTAATCATGGTAGTCGGTTTTTTCAATTTCCCATCTAAAGCTTTCTTTAATTTGTTTTGGGTAAGAATGACCTTCATTTGGACTCACCAAATTGAAAAACTAATCTTACCATCAAACTTCTTGATGTCAAATTTGGTAAAGGTAGACACATCAAATTTTCAATTGAATAACCTTACTTTGATAGCACCTATTAAGATTTTATGTACTATGCCGAAACATAGGGTCAAAACAATTGAATAATTTAAGAGAAGTAAATTGTTTAGTCTCTTAATATGATTTTGATGATAACAAAACACATAAAAAGTAAATACTAATATGTTTGTTAAGTGCACAAATAATTTAAATTTATAATTCAAGAAAAGCTAAGTTTAAAATGAACCAAGAGATATATTAAGGTTAGGAAGTGTTTTATAAAGAATGATAATAATATTAGGTTATGACTCAATATGTGAAGTTAGAATAGAATTATTATTTTTGTGAATATAAGTTGGACAATTGATTTATCAAAGGTCTAGCTTCACTTATCGAATATATTTGAGAAATATATTCGATTCATTTCACTTAAGTTGGAATGATATCCATGGGATTGATCTTAAGGTGGAATATTTAATTGATCAAGATTGATTAATATTTTGGGGATTAAATTATGAGGACGTATAATGAGGTTTGAAAATATATTGATAAAGAGTTCAATCAGCTTGCGGAGATTCGTATTCAATTGAAAATGTCCAACGTGAAGCTCTACGGATTTTGTTTTACAAAGCAAGTGGACATTTCGACATGTTTAATATTCGACCGAGCAACACATGGAGTTTATTCAGAGACGGCTGGCTGATTGTTTTATCATCTTCAATATTATTATTATGTGACAAGCATTCATCTTCAAAGTAAGGTGTCAACAAGGAGTTAAAGCAAATTAAGTGGGAGCTTGATTGTTTTCATGGCAAGGTTTCAATAATTAATTCCCACGATAGCGTTAGCAAATTTATCCAATTTGATTTTGCATGGTAGATCTATGACTATGACCAGCAAGGAATTTTTCAATTGAGACCGTGGCAATGAATATTAAAAACAACGAGCTTCGGGTATTCTTCATTTACGAGTCACCGTATGGAATATGATTGGCACTTATGTGATGACTATTCAACGATAGTAATTCCTCTAAGTGAAGATCACTTGATTAAGGTCCAGTAAATCTCTTCGCGTATATCCGTTTCAACGTCGCGGTTAAGATATTGGGATTTCATTTTGATAAGGTTTGCCGAGTTTCGAATTTAAATGAGAAATGAGTGGAGATAAACCTTATTGGTTTCGAAATTAAATGAAGAGATAAGAGAAACAAGAAACAAGGATATGGGATTAAGTTGAAGATATATATATATAGATATATATATATATATATTTGCAAATTCAAAAAATAGAGATATGGTGAAGATTTTGAAGGAAATTCAAATTCAAAATAAGTAAGAGATATAGATGTTTCTTGGGAAAAGGATTGAAAAAATTATTTAGAGGAATTGATGAAACTTATCAAAAGAAAAAATAGCCATATATTTTGGATGAATTTCTATAATTTTTTTATTTTTATTTTTTTAAAAAGGGGAAAAATCACAAGGGATTTTTATGCGAGGATCAAGGAGTCCATTCAAATTAAAGATCTGGAAATTTGAATTGCTATCAAAGTGGAGAGCTAACTAACATATTTTTCCAGCATGGTTCAACAACGTTCATAATTTCAATAGCCATTATTCCTACTTTTTCTCTACCTATTTTTTCCTAGCCGTGAAAGAAAGCCAGACGATCAGGAACAATCTACGAAGAAAAGAAAATCTACATCAAAAGCTATTCTCGTCAATGCTTTTTTAAAGGATACAGCTGCACTTAAACTTTCACATTTTCATTACAGTTTCGAGCTTACTATTAGAGGATTTCTTGTATTCTTTCCTCAATCATTATTTAATATCTATTAAGTGATAGGAAAAGTGTTAGTGGGAGGTTTACAATATTGTATCTTGTACATCTATGTTTAGCTAAGAATAAGTTAGGGAGACAAGCTTGGATACTCTTATTTGATTAAAAGTTATTGGACATAACAGAACGACATCGGTGTAAAATACCGAGTCCCTAATAGTAGAGTTAAAAGAATACAATAAGCATAAAGTAGTAGTACTATAAATCTTAAACCTGATCTTTTCGTACCTTCACTCTTTTATTTCGCATTTTATTTTCTATTCATGTATTATTTCACACCAATTTTAGTAAAGTAATCGAAAGGGATACTTTTAACAATGTTTTGCAAAAAATTTTAATTTTTATAATTAACCAATTTATCCTCACTCTTAATTACTTTCAAGACCTACATAAGGCATTATTAAAGAAAATTATATAATTCCTAAAATTAATTTTGAATTATTTTAGAGTTATAGGTCCGTGAACTTGGGAGGAAGATAGTAAACATGAAAGGAGAGGAGCGGGGGAGCGGGAGACAGGAAAGAAGGAATTTATAGTCTTCATGCTGTTGGGAAGGCAGCTCGATGACAAGCCCTACTTTGGTGGCAAAAAATTTGGATTTCTCATTCTATAGCTGATTTTATTCATATGAAATGAATGGAAATTTCAGCGTTGAAGCTGAGTGTCTAAGCTGATTGCAATAGCCAAGAAGTGCAAGAAGAAGGACAGTCTGTGAACTCCTTTTAGGGCTAAAGAAAATGCTTGGAGGAAAGTGAAGATATTTCCAAGAACGAATTCACTGCGGTATAGCTGAGCGGCTCTCAGCCGGATCCAGACACCATTCAACTGCCAGGTCAATAACTTGTTGTAGGTGTGTTGAGAATTGGTAGTGGGTTTGGGTATCATATTTCTACTTAAGCACGCTCTCCATTCCTTGTTCACATGGTTGTTTAGTGAAATTTCTTAGGAGAAGCAATCCATGTTGCCCGCTTCTCCTTGAGCTTCCTTGCATTTTTCCTAAATGCTGTACATATCATGTGTTTAATGGTGGTCTGCGTGCATTCACATAAAAAATAGAAACAAAAATCTACGTTGACGGTTTTTTATGTGTTAATATTACATTAGAAATTAGATACCTCACAGTTGGATATCACGAATTTGACTTGGATTGGAATATATGGCAGGATATATTTCGCTCATCTATCTGGCAAGAGTTTGATTTTAGAAACCACAGTTGACTTAATAGATTTTTGCTTCGGTGAAGTATATGTTCAATATTAAGTAATGAGGATAAACCCCATTTCATTATTTTAACATTTGACAAAATAATAAAAGAAGAAAAATATTAAAAAGATAGTATCAAATTAAAGGTAAATTGACCATATATAAAAGACACTAAAGATTTGGTAATCTAAATCCACAATTTCAAATAAAAAAAGTTACGAGTATGTAAAGTAAATATAAAGCGTATGTATTTTGCAATTTACATATAAAGATTTTAGGGGGGGCAAGAAACTAACCCTTTATTCTCCTGTGCAAAATCTAAACAGCTACTCGATGTACACCATTTTTCCATGATCACCATGAATCAAGGGAATTTTCATATTTACCAGGTAGTGGTAATTAGTTCCTAGCGAAATAAGAAACTGTATCGCAATTATCTTAGCTATTAGGAAGGATATAACGAAGGATTGAATACAGCCAGATTTGAGTATATCAACCCTTGAAGACTATTGATGGTAAAAATCCAATGCTTCGAAAATCTATGAGTTTCTTTGCAAGGTTTGTTCACAGAGGATGAGTTAGGGCTTAAAATCTAGCCGAAAGGCATAGTCAACAGACAACATGTGAATATCCCTATACTATCCCTTATTGGTCTCTACGAACAGAAGAGGTTAGATTAGCTAAAAGATAGTTATTGTTTCAAGGATGTAAAGTATCGCTACTTTTTCAGTGTAAGAAGGGGCAATGTTGATAGAAAACAATAAATCAAAGATGGAAGGAGGCGAATGGGAAAAATATTTCTTTGGAAATATTAAGATTGGAATATTTCTATGCATTGTACATACAAGTCTATGACTAAGGAAAACTTGTAGTAAGAGCGGCACCAATAAATAAATCTTAGGAATTTTTATTGTAATTCTGATGAAACGTTAATTCTTATTATGAAAAACCCTTTTTTATTTTAAGGCATAAATACAGTTTAATTAATGATATTGTACATGTAACTAAAGCATGTAGAATAAATCAATCCAAAAAAGTTGCTTAAATTATTTTTGAATAGTCTTCAAGGAATGAATAAAATATTTAAATCCATAAACGGAGTTAACACAAGCAATTTCCTTATATCATAACAAAACAAATCAAATAAAGCATTAGCTTGCTTTATTAACACCAAGGCAAAAAAGGATATAGATTTTTGTTTCTTATTTATGATACTAGATAAAAAAAATCCTAACAAAAGTAATACAATTTATTGTAGAGGAAATATTTGCCACCTCGGAATATGTTTCCGGAGCATAGGCCAAATTACTCGCTAAAAAACAAATGCACGAATAAATTGCGGGTTTTGCGAAACAAATCGGATTTTTATCCCGAATGATGTAGCAAAAGTCATATCAAATCATATCACGACGCTTTTTTTTCGTTTTTTTTTGGCCAACCATATCACTACACTAAAAATGTCAATAAATGTTAATGCCATCTCCAAGTCTCGCTAAAGTGCCGATTAGCTACCCTAGCTATTGATTGGTTGAGGCAAAATCCTGGTTAGACTTGTCATCCTCCCAAAGACAATAAGTGCCACAAGTTTCCTTTTGGACAAGATTTTTTCCTGGAGAGCATCGAAAGATGGCGCGAAATATATGTTTCAAACAAATTTTTTCCGAAAACACCTTACCGTTGACTGCATTGTGTATCTTTGTTGGAATAATAATGCAGGGAAACTTTAAAAAAATTAACAAAGTAAATATTCCTTTTACTAATTATACCTAGTACTCTATATTCTTATATATAATATTAAAGTTACAAAGACTTAGTTTTGGTCTCTTATATCCATTTAGTAATATTTGTATTTACAAAGATGACAAATTTAATATTTTCTACCGTATCATTAGCAAGCTAATAGCCATGAAACTAGCAATCCACTAAAATGTCCGATAAACCTATCTAAAAAAGTGATTAAGTTGCATATTGGTATGCTCGTAAATAAATTCGTTATAAAAGTTCCACCTATGACGTATTATTTGTGTTTATTTATTTAATTTTAATTCATTAGTTGTAAGAAAAATCCTTCTCTTTTATTTCCAAACTAATTTGTTTTCCCGCTACAAGTGATTAGAGATGGGTGGATGAATTCAAGTTTAGTTTATTTGCTTTTGATATGATCTCGATGACAAGTTGGAAACTTTCAATAGGGTTCAAAAAGATATGTTTTTTCTTAGGTTTAACACGCAAGTCATTTTGTGATTATTTTGTAATGTAATGCCTTAGTGAGGGATCTAGCTTCAAGTTTTAGAATCGACTTACATCGCGGGATGAGTGTGTTCGTCTGTTTTGTTTTGAGCCATGATGTTTTGTTTTGGTTAATTATGGAGATTATAATGTCTCTTTATGGAAATGTACACGCGTTGGCAATTTATACATTGTTCTAAGAAAGCAATTAAGATTATGAATAATTCATTTTTTTCAATTTTTTTTTTAAGTTTTTCCAATTTTGAAGACCTATGTTTTAAATTTTTTAAGGCCAGGTTTTCGCTTTTTTAATATAGAGGGTAGAAATCCCATTCTTGGCCCATTTCTAAAAACATGTCTTAAAATGAAGAAGAAAAATAAAAACATAGTTCCTGAAATTTAAAAAAAAAAAAAAAACTGATTAAACTTTTTCTCTATTTTTTCCCCTTTCATGTTTATAATCATTGTTCTTCAATGTAAATTAACTATATAATTATTTTGTATTTGATCTACGTATATCATTTCTCGATGTTCACATTCTCACACTCTCTGGATTAATATAATGCCGGTCCTCTTCGAAAATAAAAATATCCACAATTTATAAGCTTTAATTTAATTATGGGTAAAGACGTACGTTAATGTAACATGAAAAATGAATTATTTTCTAAAAACTGTACGCACAATCTAATCAAGAGCCACAGTACATTTATCTATATATATAAATGCATAGAATTAAACTTCAACATGATGACATGAAAGAACTAATGACAAATAAAAAACTAATATCACAAAATCAATCGAATTTTGTTTTATTTACTTATATAAAGATCCAGAATACTAGGTAAGAAAGAAAAAAAAATTAATTAAGTACAATATATAAACGAATGACCTAAATTTCAGGGAGTGCAATCATAAAAATTCGGATTTTTCATCCCAAACGATGTTGCAAAGGTTATATGAAATCGTATCACTAACTTAAAAAGTCAATAAATTTAAATGCCATCTCGAAGTCTCGCTAGACTGCCAGTACCTAGCTATTGGTTGAGGCAAAGTCCTAGATAGGCTTGACGTCCTGTCCTCCCAAAGGCAGTAAGTGCCACCGGATTTCCTTTTGGACTAGATTTTTGTCAGGAAAGCATCGAAAGAAAACGCGACTTATTACTCCACGATTGCATTGCAATTTTTTCACAATTGAAAATATGAATCAAGATTTTCAGGCTTTAAATGATAAATACATCAACAATTCCACGGAGTTGGTCTTGGGGCTTAATTAGTGCTGACACTCTTCTCTTAGAATGGACAGATTCAAATCTCTCCTCTCTATTAGTTATGTAATATATAACTAATAAGAAAAATTCCACAGTTTTCCCATAATTTTATATCCTTCAGGATCCTATATATACCTAAACTTCGTAGCAATTAGCCCAAAAATATATATGTTTGACATAAAGTTTATCTAGTAAACATCTTATCGTTGATTTCGTTATATATTTTTGTTGGAATAATAATGTACAGAGACTTTAAAAAATTAACAAAGTAAAAATTCCTTTTGCCATTTATGCAAGGATGATAATTGACTAGTAAACTTTTTAAGATTGTTTACACATTATATGTAAGCAGTTGTTCATATTGCACTGGCATTACCTTTTGGTTGTTCTCTATTTGCTCTAAACTTAAACTACCTTGATATTTATTAAAATTAGTTTTCTCATCAAATTGTTACTTTCCTTGATAAAAGTCTTGGAATTGTAAAATTAGTTAGTCTCCTAATCATGCAAAACATATTTCTTTTGAAAAATTTCTCAAAGTAGAGGTTGTAAATATAGAGTCTAACTAAGATAGTCACGTGTATATTACGTAAGTGATATGCTATACATAACTTCAAAAAAGTGAAGCGAGATTATCATTTGAAGGGATAATTAAGTAAGAGTAAGGCAAGAAAGAGAAATAGGTAATCTCAGTATCTTAAATGTACAAGTAATAAACAAGGCAACCTTAAGGGATTTTCGATATTCACCTTGTAGCTTAAATCAATGAAATCAATTCTTTACTTGAATTTCTTATTTGATCTTAGAGACTAGAGATTTCGCAAAACACCGTTGTTTCTCTATTTTTTTTAAGAGTTTTAAATGAGAAGAAAATGTTGGATATTTATAGGCTCTTAAGTAAGACAATATCCATTTGATCATCTGGATGATCAATAGATGAGATAAAGCTAATATGGATGTAGACAAACCAATCTTACGATCCTTATTCCGAGTCCACCGAGTCAAATCTCCTTAAATCATCCCTATATATGGATCGAACTCTTTAATCTCTGTCACCTAACTCAATGAGTCAAGTTTAAATAAATATTGGGTTTAACCCAATAACAAATATAATAATTTTTAGCCCTCTACATTTTGCCTCGTAACTAAAAGTCCCTTGGACACATTTAATAAAAGTAAATTACTCTATACTTTAAAGACATATTTAAGCATAAATTAACTATAATTGTGTTCATTTCTTAAGTTTTTAGTACTTAATTGTATAATGTATTGATTTAAGATATATCAAGATCAAGGAAATGAAGTTTACATAAAAATAATGAATTTTAAGACAATCACAGCCATGAGGAGAAAAAAACCTTGAAGTAAAACTAAGATATACTTCATTACAGGCGTGATAATGAAAAATTAGAATGGTCAGCACTAATCACGCCCTCCATCACGGATGTTATTGAGGAAGTTCTGTTGATCCCCCTGTTAATCACGGTTGTAATTGGTTATTAGGAAGATGATCACGAGCTTGATTAGAGGTGATGAAACGACAAGGAGTTTACATTCGTAGTCACGACCATGATTTGTGTATATTCTTGTTTTCCAAAACTATTACTCCCCAAGTTATGAACATGATAAGAGTGACCATGATAAGAGTGACCATGATTGTTTCTCTTTAACTTTTTCACACGAATCAGTATATAGAACATGTCTTAACATCAAGCAGTATTTTGAAATGGTATATTTTAAGTCCTTTGACGAGTTAAATATAAATATACCACAACTTTTAAGACAAGAAAAAAAAAAAGAGATCAAAACCAACATCATCAAGAAACACAAGAGATCATTAGAATTCATTAAATTTCTTATTCGTAATCTTAGTGTGGTTGTAACGTAACGTAATGTAAGTTTATGTATTATTCCTCACTAAATTCGAGAGAATTATGAAGAATCTAGTGTCTATGCATTGTTATATCAAGATTCTTCGAGTTAATAAAAAGGGGTTTCCTTCTTATCTCTTCTTCTATCTATATTATGTTTTATTTTGTTTTTCCTATTTCTCTGTGTTCATTCTTTGTTTATCATGTGTAAGTAATAATTTAGGGTTTGCGAAGTCAATTTAACATGACTGTACTTTGAATAATTACAAATTTCTGGTGATTAGAACTTCATACAAGTTGAGATAGTATAGAGCATCACACAATCTTGCAGTAGATCTCAATGGAATATGTTGAGAAATGATTCCATTAAGTAGATCTTAATCACTAGAATGAACTAATCATGCTAATAGAGATATTTTTAGGAAGTTCATTGCATGCTTTATGAAATTCAAGGATTTAGTAAACTTCTCTTACAATCTTGACTTGTCCATTCTTTTAGAAGAGATTCTAAAGAGCATAATCGGGATTAGAATTGAGTAATTCTAAGAAGATTACTCATGAATAGAGAATTCCTGTAGACAAGTAATTGTTAGGATAGATAGTTTATAATTCATGTTAATATGATGAAGTAAACCTGTTTTGTAATTTGCTATTTTCGTGTTATAATCTTGGTTGTTGTGTTTTCTTGGTGTAATAGTAGAATTAGTATAATTTAGTTGTAGAAATTAATTTAATTACTTTGTTGATCATTCAATTCATTAGTTAATAGTAAGACTAATAGGTACTAGTGCTTAAATCTATTCCAAGTGGAGACAATCCTATACTTATCCATACTAATAAACGATAAGTATACGTACCTATTTAACCAAGTAAAGGATAAAATATAGGAGTTAAATTGTAAGACTTAGTAGCTCTAATTAGAGGCGATCAACATTTAAGGAGGTTTTAGGAATTTCTAGAAGTTATTTCTTCAACTGTTACGTAGGCATACTGAATATTGACTTTTCTTGCTTGATTACTTCCAATATCTACGAAATTTTCACTTCTTTTAGATCACTGACAAGCTGAGCATGATATGCTAGAATTCATTTTACTGCCATGGAACACGTATTTCGATATGCTTTTGTATCGCTATTGACTTATTGCTCCCATGATATTGATTTTCCAAATAATGTATGTGGTGGCTCTTCTCAGTATTTTTTCCTTATTTTACGATCATTGGCAAAAAAATAAAGCCATCAGAGCATTTAAAAAAAAATTATTGGAGCTTCAATAATATTCCATCCGGCCATGTTACGTATCTCATTCATACTAGTAAACAAGGTAGTACTGTCATAACGTGTTGCGAAATGAAATGATAGCATCTACCCCCTTGTAAAGATTGTAAGAGTTATGTCGCATTACGTAGAGACAATGTAAGGTACAAAGGTGATGCCCCTACGGTACGATACCCTTTTTTTTTTTAGAGTACATACATAATTTATATATATATAATATATGTTGATAACAAGAACCAGCTTAGCTGGCAATGGATAAGCGCTAGAATCCAAGAAATTTTGGGTGTAATCCTTATATGTGTAAATCATTTTTCAAAACACGCCATCCATTATCTTCTTTTTCCAATGCACATTACATCAATGGCCAACAAGTGCAACTCGTATCCTTTTTTCTTCCTTACAAATCTTTCTTTTACAAATCCAACATCCTTTTGTGAACCAATGATATCCCTTCATATCTATTCAACGAACCAATCTTGAACGCCACCAACTCTATCTAAACTCACTAAATCTCCAATTTAACCCATTTCGAACTTATCCTCAATACAATATCTTAGGCCTCATGGATATATATTTGTAGCCTCTTGCCAAGATACAATATTAGTAGCAATAACAGTAATGTACAATGTTTAGTTCCTTTCTTTCTTCTTCTTCTTTTCCCCTTTTTTTTTTTTAGAATCCTTCTTTATTAGCTTTTTTTCCCTTATTTCTTCTATTTTCTTTTCTATTCCTTCTCCAGCGATACCAAACCAGCAATGTTAATGGAAAACAAAAAACTAAAAGCTACACCAAAGTAATTTCTTCAAGATACATAGGTTCGACTCTACTTCTTGCATTCCAAAGTTATTGTTGCTTTTGTTATTAGTTTTGTCTATGATTGGTTTTCGTTTATCTTTTCATTCTTCTAGTAAGACACCTCAACGCATCTACTAACAAACCAAAACATGAACATCACCTTCTTTGACAAAAGCCCTTGCCTGCAGTAGTATCACAAAGTTAAGATCATTTCAACCCTAACCCTGCCACATACCCATCTCCCACCCCAACCCCCCTCCCCCCCTTATTTTTCTAATATGTATTTTCCAACATGTTATCTCTGCTTCACAAATTACTATCGTGACATAACGAGGGTCCAACAATTAGATTATAGAAATGACGAACTTTGTTGCTTCAATTTGTTGGATAATAAATAATTGCTTTAAACATTGAGCAAATCATTCTCGTGACTACATATATAATATATCATGTATATGCATATATTGCTCCCATACCTTAGCCTTCCATACTTGATACATATACATACACATATATATTTATATATATATATATATCATATACATGCATAGCAACTAAGTAGTTTTCCATTCCTCATAAGGCTTCATCTACTTTACAGTAAAACTTGGTGATCTTAATTTAATTCCCAATTTTTTTACAATTTTGCTAATTTTTCAAGCAGGCTTTCCTTTTCGCCTTGGATGGTGTCATTGTTATCCTTGTGTGCTCAACTCATGATTTATTGTTTATATAATTGCGGCATCAATCTTGGTAGTAAAACTCCATATATACTTGACATTCTTACACATGTGTCCCTTAATTATATATATTGGCTTGTCTTTGGTCGTGGCTCATATACAATTATACTTGAACATGGATTTCTTTATTTGATTTAGGCTTCTTTCAATTGAAAGCAAATGACCTTAGGGTTACTAGAGACTCCTTTTATTAGTGAATCTTTAGACAAATCTTTATTGATTCCAAAGGTAGCATGGACTATAGATATGAACATGTGAACCCCTTTTTTTCCATGTAAGTGGGCACTTTAATTACTCTACATGTGTTGCTTTTTAAATCGACTATTTAACATGGACTTGAACTTTGATTTCTCTTACTAGTTTGTGGCATCAAACTTGGTTTTAAGTTTGTTAGTTGCTTTTTTTGCTTCATAAAACTGTTTTGAACTACTTCTTTTTTTTTTTTTTTTAATGTAGGCTTCATTTTACTTGCATTTGCACTGGAAAAAGAGATAAAGACCAATATAAGTCGAAGCACAGAAGTAGCAAAGATGAGGGACTTATTGGTGCATCGAGATAAATGTCTACCACCCATCCCATGTCCTAGGGATAAGTGTTTGGACAAGATTATCTCTAAAGACACATTTTGGGACAAAGCTAAACGCTGAGAAACCCACGCAATCCCTCACACTAATGGTGGTCTCTAATTTATCAAGTGTAAGCTCTATACTAATTCTAAAGATACCATTAAGAGAGATTCGGTGTTGTGCTTTAGAAATGAGATGAGAAAGCTACCTCTCTCCAATACCCAATTCACACTCCTAAAGAAGCCACCCTCTGGATGGGATGACTGGGTAGCATACATTGCAGAGAAGTCGAAATACACGATTCTATTGAAGAAGGCTAAAGTCCTCCGTGCTATTACCACTTTTACTCAATTGCAATTCCCGCAAACGGGTGGAGCAATCA
This sequence comes from Lumnitzera littorea, assembly GCA_024138015.1. Classification (NCBI taxonomy): domain Eukaryota; kingdom Viridiplantae; phylum Streptophyta; class Magnoliopsida; order Myrtales; family Combretaceae; genus Lumnitzera; species Lumnitzera littorea. The sequence goes on along the minus strand of JAMXBB010000012.1, from coordinate 12,008,323 downwards.
TCTTGGGTTAGACTATTCAAACCCATAGCTTTATCACTTCGTGGGGGGAGATAACTCTAATATTAGAAGACATAGCTATACTATTGAATTTGCATTGCTTTGTGAGCCAACCTTACTGCCACAACAACCTTTCATAAAGAGTACAACTTTCAAACATCACTAATGGGTGCTTTGTAAGCTACCTACACTAAGAAGAAGAAGCCATGTTTTACTTCTTAGATCGCATATTTCTTTGAGGAGTGAAGGAAGGATAGGCCTCAGGTTCCAGGCCCAGGTCGCGGGAAAGATTAAGTACCTTCATGTCCTCTTTTTTGTTTTTTTTTTTTTATTCAAATGTTTTAGTAGTGTCTTCTACTCTTATGTTCTCTTTCCTATCTTTGTAAGTATGAACTTTCCGCTTTCATCGTGTTCTAACTTTCCCTGTTTGTATTCCTCGGAGAGCTTAAGGAAAGCATTAGTCCTCAACTCTTCCTCTTAGCCATACGCATTGCCTAGGGTGAGTGATTCGCTTTAGGTCCCTTGTACTTGGGTTCACTTTACTAGCACTTGGACCTGTATCACCATGCTTCCATACGTTTAAAAGGTCAATATGTGATCATTTCACATGTAAACCTAATATTCCTTTAACTTTTCTTTTGCAAGTGATTATGAAGACATTTTCCTCCTCTAGCTGCACAAAACCAACCCCGCCTTGCTCTTCCTAGAGTGTAAACCTAGGTTGAGGGATCGATTGATTAGTCACTCCCGCAACTCATTGACATTAAGGGTGAATTCACATTCCACCCTTATGTCGAGCAAATTGTAAGATATTAAGACAGTAATAGACTTTATTGTCCTAGCTTAGATGGTGAGGTTACCTTGGTGGAAAATCGAGAAAATATGCTCGATTCTCAAGCCAAGTTCTTCTTATGGTGTATTTCAGGGAGCTTGCCTTCACTTCTTGACAATAAATACTCAATTGGCTACTTTCTAGAGTGAAGAGTCATTGTAAACTCTCCCCACTAGGTCGCATGTCAACTTGGTTTTAATCGAGGAGTTCCTCACCTGATTACTACAACTGAAAGTTTTGAATCTTACTGCCAGTCACCATGTCCAAATGACTTTAGGAAGATTCACCTTAAAAAGCGACAAATATTCTTTCCTTTTATTAGTCGCTCTAGGCTTGCCTCCCCTGGATGGCTGATACATTAGATGAATTGCCCGGATGCGTTCCGGACTTATACCTTTGCGTCAATAGGTGATACACTTCACATACCTACTGTGTATTGTTACAAATTATTTTTTAAACTACCAAAGCCCAAGTCTCAAGGTATTGGAGATACACAAGGAGCTATCACTAAACAATCAGAATGTCTCAGTGGGATAACAAGGGTAAAACCTTCTTTGAAGTCTAAGAGCAACTACCCTTCGCCTCCACTAGTAGATTCGAGACAAACTGGGCGAGCATTTATTCAAGAGGTAACCATTTTAGATGCATCATGTTATTACTATTATATATTTTTTTATGTGTATAATTTTTTTCTCCTTTTGTATTTATTCCTCTAACTTTATCTCCTTATTCTTGCAGGTTGAGACAAGCTCTCCTCTTGCAGTTAACGAAAAGCAAGACTTAAGTTTTGGGGTTTATCCAAACCAATTTAGCTATAGAAATTAAGAAAAATATAGAAAATAGTTTTGATTAAAAACTTTACATAGCATTATGGTATCATATCAAACAGCTTACATGTAAGAATACTTAAGAATACCAAGTTTCATAATTATTGAGCACTGTTTAGTATTTTTAAGGATTTATTGAAATTCTCAAGGAAATCAAACAGTTATTGAAAGTTACTATGATAAGTATAAATCACTCTATACTTTTTAGGCACATTCGAGTATAAATTGACTATAATTGTGTTTATTTCTCAAGTTCTTGGCAATTTATTGTGTAATATATTAATTTCAGATGATCCAAAAGCAAAAGAGACAAAATTCGACAAGAACAAAGAGATTTAGAGCTATCACGGTCATGATAAAGGAATAATACTAAAGAAAAATCAATTGAGACTCATCGTGGGTGTAATAAAAAAGGATTGGAGTGTTCAACGCTCGTCACTCCCTCCATCACGGTCGTAATCAAGGGAGTGACCAAGGCGGAAGCTATTTTTCTATCTGATCATCACGGCCGTGACTCTATCTTGGAAAGATGATCACACCTTTAATCATAAGTGTGATTAGGTGGAATGTTTGCGACGAGAAGATCACTCCCAAGTCACGGGCATGATGGGAGTGGACACAACGATTCTTTTTAAATCGTTTCGCATGAATTGGTGCATATAACGAGTCTAAATGGCAGGAGGTATGTTAAAGTGTTGTATTTCAAGCCTTTTGATGAAAAGAATATAAATACGCCACAATTTTCAGACAAAAAGGAGAGATTGGATCATACATCCATTCATACATCTTCGTACCCATTGTATTTTCGATTATTTTCTTTTAGTACAGTTTCTAAGTGTTGTACCTTATACCTTTACCGGAATTACTCGAGAGAGATGACGAGAATTCGTTGTTCATATATTTATCAAATTTCTACAGTAGAATTCAAAACAGGGTTGTATTCTTCTACTTGTTCCATGTTAATTTCCTTGTTATTTCTGCATTTTATTGATATGTTTTGTTTCTTCATTATGTGTAAGTAGTACGTTAGGACTTGCTACATCATTTAGTATGATTAAATGCATGAAATAGTGGTTTCTTGATAAATGTTAATTGCGATGAATTGCACTTAATGAATCTAAGTATGGTGTAGTGCACAACATTGACTTAGGACGCATTTTAATAGAATATGTTGAAAGATAATTCTATTGAATAGATCTAGTATATTAGAACAACTTACTCCTGATAATAAAGATATTATTAGGAAAGTTGCTGTATTCTTAGGAGAATCGATACATTAACATGACATTAATGCGATCCAAGTTAACTGTTAATTAGGAAGAGATTCCAATAGACACAGTTAGGATCAAAAGTAAATAGTTTTGAGAAGAATGCTTATATACTATAATTTCCCATAGATAACAAGTATTAGGACAAAAAGTATTTTGGTAGTATCATGCTAAGTGGTAAAGCAAGTTTGCATGTTAAATGTGTTGTTAGTAATTGATTTGTAACCATTATGTTAGTGACATTAATTTGTGGATTAGTGTAGTTTAGTCAGCAATTTAGAGTTTAAATAATTAATCACTTGATAAATTGGATTGCTAGATAATAGGAAGATTAATTAGTATCAGTGTTGATAGCTGTTCCCAGTAGAGACAACCCTATACTCATTCGTGCTATAAAACGATAAGTATACTTGCTTATTAAACCGAGTTAAGGATAGAATATAGGAATTTGATTTGTATAACTCAGAAGCTCTATTTAGAGGTGATCAAGTTTTTGGTGCCGTTGTCGATGAATCGACATCACTAAGAAAATTAAAATTCTTGTGCATCTAGCTTGTGTTTGTTACTATTTTGCTATTTAAAAAAATTTTTGTAGTTAAGTTTTCATCGAATTCTTAAAGAATATTGCTACAGTTGTAGGAGCAGTCATCCCTTCTTGCTTTTCTCGCCCCCAACTTAGAAGAATATGGGTCTCAATAAGCCTCTAGTTCCCTCACTAGCGAGTGCTGCCCAACAAGCAAAAGGTGCTAGAACAGAAGAAGAAGACTCTAGTGATGAGAAGGATGGGTTTGAACATAAAGATAGTAACGATGAGGAGTAAACCTAAGGAACCCAACAAGAAGCAACAAGAAAAGGGGTTGGGAATGAGAGTGAAGAAGGATCATCCGAAGAGGACGATGATGGCTTAGATGAGAAGACTGAAGCTAATGATGATTGACTTGTTTTCTTTATTTTATTTTGTTGGTTTTCTTTTTCAAATGTACTAATTATTTGAGAGCTAAACCTCAATAATGTATTTTTAATGGAGACTCTCTTTATTATGTGTTGTTATGTTTTGTTTTCATTTTGTCTTAATGGCCAAGTCTCTTTTGTTGTTCCATTTTTCATGGTGTTTGAAGAATGTACTATCTGATGGTTTAAGATCCAACGCATTGATCAAACTTCACATAAGGGAGTCATGTTCTTATTTTTTGTTTATTTTGCAATTTCCCTTTTCTTATGCATGTTTTTTGTTTACCCTCCTTAGATATTGAGGACAATGTTTCTCTCTAAGTGTGGGGAAGGGTTAACCCCACTTATTATACCTTACTTAAGTTTGTTTGTTTTAAGTTATGAATTGACTTAATAGATTATGGATTTGACAAAACAACAGTCAATTTTATGTGTTAATTTTGTGCCTTACTCACTTTTTTGTGGACGTAGTGTACATGATCAAAATTATGGGATAGAATCCAAGTGAATCACACTTGCTTGCTATTTAATGAATGAGTTTAAAGGTTAGAAGTGAATCATAGTCTTTAGTGATAGGTTCAATGGTTGTGCTTCTAAACTTACTAAGTAATATATTTACTCCTCAATTACTTTTGGAGCACATTTAATCTTGAATGAAAAGAGTAAATGAAGTAATTCACTTGTTGATACTTCTTGAGAATCTCTTCAAAATATAGTAAAATGAAGTGTGTAGGGACAAAATTAGTAAAGGTGAGCTTTGGTCCCTCAGAAGAGCAAAGTTTGACCCTGCTACTAATTTTTTTTCTTTATAACTTTGTACTATGAATATATAAAGATTAAGTTAGTCAGGGTAGCCTTTGGTTCCTCAGAAGAGCGAAGTTTGACTCTGCTGCTAATTTTTGTCTTTATAACTTTGCAATAAAAATATATAAGGATTAAGTTAATAAGGGTGGGCTTTGGTCTCTCAAAAGAGCAAAGTTTGACTCCGCTGCTAATCTTTATCCTTATAACCAAGTTAGTAAAGGCAGGCTTTGGTCTCTCAGAAGAGCGAAGTTTGACTCTGCTACTAATCTTTGGTTTTTATTCTTCTAGCAAAAAGAAAAGAAGAAGAAGAGAAAAAGACAAGCAAAAAATTGAAAATGTAATATGTAAGATGTTTTTGGAGAAATTCAATGGAAGAAGTAGAAATACAGGAAAAAATGGATGCAATGTACTTTTCTTCTAGATTAGTGTTCTTAAGAAGCAATTGAAGGGTTTTTATATACTTACTGAAGTGGATGAAGCATAACCAATTTTCTTTTGTTTTATTTAACTTTGTGTTTACTTTGTACTTTTGGTACCTTTAGAAGTTAGTATTAAATAGTAGAGGTGAAGTTTGTTTTACTTAGATTAGTGTTAGAATATTGATTGTTGTATTCTGAGAACGCAATGTGGTAGATACAAAATTAAGCTACTGTGAATGCTTTGTTGAATATACAATCGAAAATTCGTTAGGTTTCATTGATTGTTTTTAGTGTTTGCTTAAGGATAAGTAAAGTTTAAGTGTGGGGAAACTTAATAAGTATATATCACTTTACACTTTTCAGGCATATTTAAGTATAAATTGACTATAATTGTATTTATTTCTCAAGTTCTTGGCAATTCATTATGTAATATATCAATTTCAGATGATTCAAAAGCAAAAGGAACAAAATTCGATAAAAATAAGAAGATTTAAAGCTATCATGGTCATGATAAAGGAATAATACTAAAGAAAGATCACTTGAGACTTATCACGGGCGTAATAAAAAAGAATTTGAGTGTTCAGCGCTTGTCACTCCCTCCATTACGGTCGTGATTATGGAGGTGATCAAAGCGAAAGCTATTTTTCCATTTGTTCATCATAACTGTGACTCTACCACGGAAAGATGATCACGCCCTTAATTACAAGCATGATCAAGTGGAATGTTTGCGACAAGAAGATCACTCTCAAGTCACGAGCATGATGGGAGTGGACACAACGATTCTTTTTAAATCGTTTTGTACAAATTGGTGCATATAATGAGTCTAAATGCTAGGAGGTATCTTAAAGTGCTGTATTTCAAGCCTTTTGACAAAAAGAATATAAATTTGCCACAAATTTCAGATAAAAAGGAGAGATTGAATCATACATCTTCGTACCCATTGTATTTTCAATTATTTTCTTTTAGTACAGTTTCTAAGTGTTGTATCTTGTACCTTTGCCGGAATTACTCGAGAGAAACGGCGGGAATTCGTTGTTCGTATATTTATCAGATTTCTACATTGGAATTCAAAACAAGGTTGTGTTCTTCTACTTGTTCTATGTTAATTTCCTTGTTATTTCTTCATTTTATTGATTTATTTTGTTTCTTCATTATGTTTGAGTAGTATTACATTCGAACTTGTTACATCATTTAGTATGATCAAGTGCATGAAATAGTGGTTTCTTGATAAATGTTAATTGCAATGAATTGCACTTAATGAATCTAAGTATGGTATAGTGCACAACATTGACTTAGGACGAATTTTAATAGAATATGTTGAAAGACAATTCTATTGAATAAATCTAGTTCATTAGAATAACTTACTCTTAATAATAGAGATATTATTAGGAAAATTGCTACATCTTTAAGAGAATCGATACATTAACATGACATTAGTGCGATCTGAGTTGGCTATTAATTAGGAAGAGATTCTAATAGACATAATTATGATTAGAAGTAAGTAGTTCTGAGAAGATTGCTTATATACTATAATTTTCGGCAAATAACAAGTATTAAGACAAAAAAATATTTTGGTGGTATCATACTAAGTGGTGAAGTAAGTCTGCATGTTAAATGTGTTGTTAGTAATTGTTTTGTAACCATTGTGTTAGTGGTATTAATTTGTAGAATAATGTAGTTTAGTCAGTAATTTAGAGTTTTAATAATTAATCACTTGATAAATTGGATTACTAGATAATACGAAAATTAATCAGTACTGGTATTTACAGTCTTTCCTAGTGGAGACGACCCTATACTCATCCGTGCTATAAAACGATAGATACACTTACGTATTGAATCGAGTTAAAGATAGAGTATAGGAATTTAATCTGTTAAACTTGAAAGCTCTATTTAGAGGTAATCACACTACTCCAGCAACCATCAAAGGGGAAGGGGATGTTAGTGCACTTGGGTATGGGTTTTTCTTTCCAACTGTGGTATTGGTTCACTTCCATGGGCTAGCTATACTTGTGAACTCGAAATCACCAAAATTGCGTTAGATTTTTTTAATTTTTCCTAAAATTTCCTCTTAATCTTTCCTAAGCTTTCCATTTATTTTTCCTAATTCTACAATGACCAGAACGAGTCTCGGTAGAGTTAGTCAATTTTTTCTATTGAGTTGGAGAGACTTTTGTATTTTCTTATCTCACAAATGGACCTTTTGAGTGATATTTCCTGAGATCAAGTGTTAAGCCCTAAGGTATATACCCCTTAACTCTTTTCAAATTTTTTCCATGCCTATTCCATGGTTCTTCTACCTTGCATAATCATTTTTATATTTCTCTATTATCTTTCCTAATTATTTTGACATATTTTGCTTAGATTCGTACATATATTTATATATAATAATTATACTCTATGTATATACATATTTTCAACATATTATTTCATGTCATTTAATAATTTTGTTGTTTATATAATTTATCTCAAAAAATCTGCTAGCTATTAGAGCTTACTTTACATGATTCTAATAATTATAGAATAATATAGTAAAATTCATTATTTTTAGCTATATTTTCATTATTTTATTATATCTTCAAGATCCAAACCCATAAGGTCTTATTAACAAATATTCTTAGCCCACTCATAACTTCCTCACTTAATCAGGTTACTTTTGTAAACGCCCTAAATCGATAACTTGACACTTAATCACGAATGTATAGGGCTTACAAGACTATTTATTTCTATCCAGTTTCCACAGCACATGGTATCATTCGATATTTAAGGTTTGTTAATTTTAAAGTTATAAAAATTCATATATATCTCTTATATATATATATTATATAACAAATATATATACACACACATTTACTTCTTCTCCATATATTCTTCCTATCTTTTCACTTTCGATAAATTCAAATAATACTTAACTTTTTCTTTCCATCCCATTTTGCATATTGTTGTTCTTTTATTCAAAAGTTCAAATGTTAGGGAGTTAACCTAAAAACCCAATTTATGAATTATAGTGTTGACTCAAAAAGCTTTAAACTAAAAAAAAAAGAAAAAAAAGAAGTTATTTAGAAATTCAAGTGTTGATAAGAAAACTCATATGTAAAAACTCATTTATTAAATCAAATATTTTTAAATTTGTACACATATGCGGTATTTACTAAAATAATATTAAAGCTAGAAAGACTTAATTTTGGTGTCTTATATCCATTTAGAAAGACTCTCTTCCTCTTCCTTTATTTTTTTCCTTTCCAATTTTCCTCTCTTTCTCTCCCCTTTCTTTTTTTCTTTTCGATTCATTTTTATGATGAAAACCCTTTTTTCCCTGTTGACTCAAATTTTCGATCGATGAAGTATTAAGGTCAAATGATTTGAGTCGTAGTGGTGATGAGGAAGTGGTTAGATGATTTGTTTATTAGCCGGTAGTGGGTATGCAGTTATGGGTTCTCTGGTTAGAGAAGAGGTTGTGAGGAAAGGCTATGGGCTATGCTAATGGTGGGGAACAAGTGGTGAATTAAATTGTTCATTCACTTATTTGCTTATTTCTATTCTCCAAACCTTAATTTCTTTCATAAAATTCACTGCAAGGAAGATGGGTAGTTGGAGTTTGTTGGATTAGAGCATTTAAAGAACCCAGACTCACACATCAACTTAGCGCGCCGTGTCAATCTCTAGGCTAAAGTCAAAGAGGTCATGGTTTCCTTTGATTGCCCTAAGAAATTTACACTCAAAAGTCCTTAGCAAGCCTAACACTATTGTAAGTGCTATTCTCAATTTCTGTATCCACAAGTATGTCTTGGTGTACTCTTTGCCATTTGAGTTCATATGGATACTTTTGTGAAATTCAAGGTTTAAGAAAAGAAAGGATATACATAGAACTGGGTAAGGGTCGATTCTGAATCGTGAACAGACCTGACTCGGTAGTAGGTTAACCTATAATTTTTAACTTACTTTATTAACTTGATTCTTCATCCAACGAGAAATGATTAAGGTCCAATTCATCATTAATTTGACCTTTCTTCATAAATTTGATCTTCTATTTCTATTATGCTCGGCTTAATTTCTTTTAATTATTCAATATGTTGATTTCCTTAAATCGGGCCTTTTTCTTTCTCTACTATGATGGTTTTCTAAAGATAGATAAGGTTAGTTCCGTTAATTTAGATTGTTACGATTACAGGAATGATGAAATTCTACACAAATTTGTCACAAAATATACTCTTACTATATTGTTTGGCAAATTACATATTACTTGGTAATGAAAAAGTGTTATTCCTGTTGCAATTGATGAATTTAATAACCATCATGGAACAATTTAAGAAGGTCAATGGACATGTGTTAAGTTTTATCAAATTCAACCAAGATCAATTTTCGAGGAAGTCGATATTTATGAACATTGTCGACAAAATTCTTCCATTACATGACCAATCTTCCTTAAAAGAGTTTCATCTCTTATGTGATCTGTTTCGTCTACACATAGCATGGATGCAGGGATTACTACTACAATAAGATACAACGTGGGGGTGCTCACATCGTGGCTTTGGGGTTTCTAGCCATTGTACAAATACATGTTTCCACCCAGCTTATCAGATCGACGTTCTACATGTTATTTTAAAAATTTTTGTTAGTTGTTTTGGGTAGGAGGGACAACTTGCCTCACAATGAGTTCACACGCTTTTATCTACGGATCAAGCATGGCGAGCTAAATAAACCCGTATTTAAGCAAATCAAAATTTTTAAACCTAATTTGCATTTCTTTGCAAGTTAAATTGGCCAGCTCATATAACTATAGCTCTATTTGCTTATTTTTAATAGGTATCTACATTAAGAAATAGAAAAATTTGAGATAATAAATATAGTATAAGTGAGAGAGAGAAGGAGAATGATTTTGTAAAATTCTCCTTTAATAAATAGAAAAAATTGAGATAATAAACGTAATACAAGTGGAGAGAGAAAGAAAATGATTTTGAATTACTCTTGATATTATCAAGATTATTATAATATATATTTTACTAGTTTTTTTTTTATTTTTTTAGGTGTAGTTGATGGAAATCTTAAGAAAAAAAAGTTCAAAATCGGGACTTAAATAATATAAATATTTAATATATCCTTTAAGAAGAATTTTTTTCATTAATTTATATTTTGGATGTTTAAGGGAAAAAGAAAAAAAAAAAAGGCATTCCCCTGCCATAAAATTGGCATCACTGTTGGTTCAATAGCAATAGCTGTTACCGTTTTATTTTGCAAAGTTCGTGGTGCCCTAATCGATGCATACAGTTCTAATATAATACACTCTCTTCAACTAAAAATTGAAAAAATTGATTCAAAAATACTAAGTTAGAGAAACTAAGTTTCAACAGTGTCCATGCAAGTTTCTAAGAATTAACGCTGGAAGGAAAAATAAGATATCAAAACACAGCATTTGTATTACTATTAATGTGATTTAACTAATTAAAAATTAATTACTGGCCAAAAAATAGAAAATAAATTAATATGTAATGTCTTAAAAAGAAAGAGAAACATGCAATAATTTTTGTGAAAAATAAGATGAACATAGTTTTTTTTTTTTTATAGAAACATAAAAATAGATGACAGCTCACGTTGTTGTTGAATATATAAATGTAAAATCTAGATTCTTGCCTAAAGGAAAAAAAAAATGTAAAATAAAAAGTCCTGTATTTTTCTCTGCTGATTGTTCTAGAAAAGGTCCGGCAAATATTTTATAAATTATAGTTTTTCTTTAAACTACAAAACGGATAATAAACGTCGTTGATGATCAAAATCCTTTTCACTAAGAGTTTTTTTCATTTTAACAAGATTGGTTTAACTTTTTATTTTATCACTTATTTACATTTTTTTTAATGTTTGAATTGTTAAATTCATAATCTGTTTAATAGTCCAAATTTAAAATAATACGAATAAAAAATGCTATAGAAAATATGATTGATCACGTAGAAAATAAAAATAAGACTGTAAAAAAATTTTATAAATAATCTAAAAATTAAGATTCAAATTCTATACACAGGCGTAACTTTGAATTTATCAGACTATTCGTTTCTTTATTCTATTTGTATGTTAGTACCAAAATTAATTTTTATTAGTCAGGTCGGAGCAATTATAAGAAGGGGAAGGAAAAGATAGACTTGGTCATCGGAAAGCATGAAGCATTAGTTAAAGGTCAATTTTATGGAATTTTTTTTTAATAAGTCCTGCTATTATATTCTCAAGAGAAAAGGAAGTTTAATATTATTTTTGGCTGGGTGGAAAAGAAAAATTATGAAAGTCTAAGGAAATCAATAAAAATGAATCGAAACTTCGTCTTTGGCTATTTTGTAACGAAAATCAAATGAATATGAATGAACTATTAATATTCTGTAACCACTTTTTTATTTCATCAAATTTGAAGAGTAATAAAGAAAATAAATAGAAATATTAGGAAATTATAAAAATACCTTTAAAAAGAGTGGGTAATAAAACTTGATTTTATGTTTTGAAGGGTAAATGGGATTAATCATTAAATATCTCCTCTTTTCATTTTTGCATGGAAATATTTTTATTAATTTCCTTCCATTTTTCGTATTAAAAATTAAAAAAAAATTTTATTTTTTTATTATTTTCCTTCTGTCGACTCGTTTCCATTTTCACTTTACTGATAAAAATTATATCCATTCCTATCTTTACTTTATTTTTCTGATCTCATTTTCTGGATAATTACAATGAAAAAGAGGAATATACCCTAATCATCATGTTTACACCATTAAATTACTCGCATCGACCTTATGGTGGCATATCAAATCACATATATATCTTTCTATATTTATTTATTGTTTCTTTAGCATTGTGGTTTCCTCAAGATTCGACAGAGGACCAATCAGACGCATGTCTCGAGAAACCTCTGTGGATCTATAAATACCGACATCGCCTACCACTCTTGTACCTCACACTTCCATTTCAACAAGCTCATTTTATCTGGTATTATCTTCATCTAATCCTCAACTGCTCCTTGAGATCTTGTCATCAACATGGCGGACGAAGTCGTGCTGTTGGATTTCTGGCCCAGCATGTTTGGGATGAGGTGCAGGATAGCCCTTGCCGAGAAAGGAATCGAGTATGAGTACAAGGAAGAGGACTTGATGAACAAGAGTCCTTTGCTTCTTCAGTTGAACCCTGTTCATAAGAAAATCCCTGTTCTCGTTCACAACGGAAAGCCCGTTTGTGAGTCCTTGATCATTGTGCAGTACATAGAAGAGACATGGAAGGATAAGGCTCCTCTGTTGCCCTCCGATCCTTACGAGAGGGCTCAAGCTAGATTCTGGGCTGATTTCATCGACAAAAAGGTATGTACGATGGTTTTTCATGCGTTACGGCCATTTTGATTTCGTTATTTCTGTTTTTCTTGTGTTCTTTAGAGTGCTGTTTCGGTAAAAAAGCCACTAGATCTAGACTTTGTTAGGGTTTGTTAAGGTTCTGAGACCCATTTTGGAAACTATTAGGTTGTGTTTCTGGGGTCGAAAACGGTTTCCGAATATTTCCCAACATCTGTTAGAACATTATCAGGTATTATGGTATTGATCCTAGATTTTTGCAAGTACCAGTTGATTATACCGATAAATGATTTTAGGAGGCTAAGTTAGCTGCAAATGGCTGGAAGTGGAGGTGGAGTAACAGATAGTGAGACAAGTGTCTTTCTAATTTTAGTAACAACCTTCAAATCGGGTGTGTCACAAATGAAATTGGATCTACGTGTGACGTCGATCTCCTTTTTACGTGCTCAAAATCTTCTTAAAATAGGTAGACCCTTTCTGCATTATGTTTTTTTTTGCCTTGGAATGATTTAATATAATTTAGAAAGAAAATTTGTAATTTCTTCAGAATTATTTTCTCATTATCTAATTGTATCCTCTGTTTAATAACTATCACCAAGATCAGCTGCCGGTTCATCTCCATCGTTACTTACCACTAAAAACCGCTTGAAATTATTTCATTAAGTTAAAATAATTACAAAAACTCATTCCGAACCTCATATAGGTTAAAAGTATTCTTTTTTTTTATTTTTTTATTTTTTACAACTTGAAGATGGGAGATTTAAACTGACAGATCAGTATTAGCCTTGGCTATAAACCGAACTAAATAGCTAATTTATTTATTTTTTGAAAAAAAAAAATGCAGTTATACGAGACTGGGAGGAAGATAACCTTCTCGAAAGGAGAGGAACATGAAGCAGGCAAGAAAGAGTATATAGAATATCTGAAGCTATTGGAGGCACAACTAGGAGACAAGCCCTACTTTGGGGGTCATACCTTTGGATATCTGGACGTAGCTCTAGTGGGTTTCACTTGCTGGTTCCATACCTACGAGACATGTGGAAATTTCAGCATTGAACCCGAGTGTCCCAAGCTTATCGCGTGGGCTAAAAGGTGCATGGAGAAGGAGAGTGTCTCCAAGTCCCTCCATGACCCAAAGAAGGTGTATGAATTTGTTTTGTTGCTCAGGAAAAGGTTTGGTGTAGATTGAGAGGAGGAAGAAAATATCAGAGAAAAGATTGGGTGGTTCTGGTAACTTCTTTTATTGATTTTTTTGATACGTAGGGAAAGCGGGTCCGGTTCACTATGGTTCGATATTTTTCAAATGTGCCGGCGTGTTTCTTCGTATGTGTCGAAATTAAGGTGGAAAAAATTATCAGAGCGCTGTGTGCTCTTGGGACCATCCAGCATTTTCTCGAGAATATAATGGATTATTACTAGAATACAAAATGGGTTTTTGACTTGTATTGAATAATTGGTGTGGTTGGATTGGAGTCGTTTAGAACTTCTAGTGTTTGTTGTGTTTGGTTTATGGCGTTTCAACGTAACGTGGAGTTGCTGCTGTTGTAAGGCCTCTCCGGAAAAAGACACTTAGATGGGTCTTTTTAAGAGGAGGTGGCGTGGAATATTATATTTTATGCCATTAATAAATTGCCCTCAGGGTCCTCGTTAGAAACGTAGTCTACTTTTCTTTCTCTCATGTTTTGAACAAAGCAAAATAACAAGAGTACAAGTAAAAGCGACCCTTTTATGTTTTTGAGGCGAGTGTCCATTTGCAATCATGAGTTTTATTAATTGGACACTTGTGGTAGAATGTTAGAAACGTAGTCTTCTTTCTCTCTCGTTTTTTGAACAAAGCAAAATAACAAGAGTTAAAAGCAAAAGCGACCCTTTAATTTTTTTAACAAAGCAAAAATAACGAGAGTTAAAAGTAAAAGCGACCCTTTAATGTTTTTGAGGCGAGTGTCCATTTGCAATCATGGGTTTAATTAATTGGACTATTGTGGTAGAATGTTTGCAAGGAAATATTGCTGTCATTTGGATTAATAAAAAGTGGAATAATACGAGATATGTAAGTATTGTGTTTAAATAGTTAAAAAATTATTTAGATATTTCAAAATAAATGTAGATATATTTTTTAAAAGTATTAATTATATATTTATTCACTAAAATTTTATTTATATTTATATATTATTCATAGATTTATTATCTTTTCTCGTTGTGGAGGGGACAAATATTTGCTGTGATTAACTTTGATGTATTTTTAGATGTGTGCATGTGATGAGTGAGAATAAGTTCGAGAATGATGTATGGATTTTTGGGAGGGGTTATGGTAATCTTTTTGTTTTTTCCTTTCCACGTAACCGTATGTTCCACATGCACGACAGCACGAGGATGCCGTATTTGTTTGTTGAATATTTTACAGAATATATTTTGTATAAATACATTGCGAGTGTTCGAAATCCAGCGTTAGGATATTTAAAAAGAAACGTAAAAGCCAAAGTAGAATAATAGAGGGGAGATGCAAACAAGACAAAGTACGTCCGGTCAATACTGAGCTCATAGTGATCTAACTGGCCATTGACGGGCATTCTTTTATCTTCACAACAATATGACGGAAGTTTGTTAAAAACTCTACATCCCAATGGGGCGAAATTCTACAAATGAAAAGAAAAGAAGTGGCGACTTACGCAGAGATCATAATGCTATGATCCAATATCGTTGACGGGCAAAGGCGAAGTAAGATTACCTCGAAAGGAAACCATACCAAATCGAAGGAAGGCAAAATCTTAACAAATTATTTCTAAACGTTTGTAAAAACACCAGAATAATTAACAACTAACGTGTGCTTGGTCGAAATATTGGTCAACGTTTAGGTGGTGTGTGGCTTGCAAATTTTTGAGATATTGGAGAAGATAAAATTGTACCGTATTTATTTAATGTATAATTTAGCTTGTAAAAAAATATTAGTTTTAGCGGGCTTCTTTATTTATTTCAATTTTACTTGGTTTCATCTTTTCTCATGGGACAATTTATGTAGCATATAAGCAAAATAGTTGCAATATAATAAAATTAACATATTCACTTTCCACATCTTTACTCTACTCATCTTTTCTGAAATTTTCTTTGCCTCTAGACTCACATTTATGTAGTAATTATTTCAACTGCAATAAAATTGAGTTGAAACAATATAATATTGAGTTTAGAATTTTAATATCACACTCTACTTTGGTGTAACATTCAACAAACTTTAAAGTCAACTTAACTAAGGAAGGTTTTGAAGACTTGATTGGAGGATATCAATGTTTAAAGATAAATTCAAATAAGAGATTAATATTTTAAAAAGTTAAAATAAATTATAAACGTTTGATTAGATGGTTAAAATAAGGAATCGTTATTATAATCATATTAACTTTAAGTGATGTGATAACTATCTGTCACATAACATATACACGTGAATTTAACATGACACTCACACGGTGTTTACATGCATATTTAAATACCAATAAATAAAAAAAAAAAAAGAAAATCCATATAACATATTAAAATTATCTAAAAAACTTAAAGGAAAATAAAATAAATATTAACAAAACTTTATAATATAATTAAATATTATATAGTGCTCGACATATTCACATGTTGAGACCGATAAAAATGTGTTTAGCACAACGTAAACGTATTCTTCGCGACGAGAAAGGTTTCTCTTCAAAATATGAACAGATATTTCTTTATTTTCAATGCAGTGTGAATTATGGCCCGTAATCCACCTTTTTTGTCCCCATCCATAATTATATGTTATGTGGTGCTAAATTGAGATATTGAAAACTTCCAAATAATTGTATAATATTTAATTATATTATAAAGTTTTGTTAATAGTTTTTTTTTTTAATTTTTCAAATGCCTTTTTTTTATAATTTCAATATGTTTTTTGGATTTTTTTTCTATTTGTAGGTATTTAAATATACATGTAAATATCATGAGAGCACAACGTCACATCCACATATGCTCTATGTGGCAAATAATTACTACAACACTCAAAACTAACACCATTACAACAGCAATCCATTTTTTTAATCACTCAATAAAATGTCCATATTATTCTAAATTCTCAAAATGTTGATTTTCTATTTAAATTTATTCCCAAACATTAATATCTTTTCATGTACTTCTCTTAGAAGTTTGTATCTAAAATATATATTTCTCCTAATTACAAAAATATTTTCCAAACTCAACTCGAACTTGAGTTTGATTAGACTCATGAGTAAGTCGAGTCAAACATTATTAAGTTTGAGCTTGACTTAGTTGATTATTCAAGTAACGTAGCTTTGAATCAGTTATTCTTGAATTGAACTTAAAGTAAATATTGAGTCAAACTCAAATAACTATTTAGTAATTTGACCCGTTTAAATCTAGAGCAATCATAAAGGCTGATGAAAGCTTAATCTAATTTCTTTAGATGGTATCATAGTAAGGTACTTCATAAGTCTAATACTTGTTCATTTACTGATTCATACCGCTCACACCAATTGAATTAGCTTGAAACCTCGATCTCGCCTATTCGAACATCGAAGTTGCATCAACAAACACAAAACATTTACGTGACACAAATAATGATCCATTTTACCTATTTGGATTTGATAATCCTAATTTTGTAATCATGGTTTTGATCTTTAATGGAATAAATTTTTCAGGTTGATGCAGATCAACCTAACTTACATTAGGAGTTAAAGTAAAGTTTATAGAAGGAAATCATACAAAAACAAAAATTTGCTTGATCGATATATAAAGATAGACAAGGTGTGACTAAACTTGTGTAAAAATTGATTTCAAATTGTGAACCATATAGATAAACCAAATCTCGACTATACTAAATGAGATATTCCTTTATTGTCATTTCGAATAGAAAGTTAGAAATAGAAGCTAAAAATGAAATAAGAAAAAGAAAATATTACTAATAAAGATTAAGATATTAATTGTTGATAAATAGATAATTTATAAATAGATCGAAATTATATACCATTCTATAATTATATATCATTATATTAATAGTTATGTTTTATTTTATAATAATTAAACTTATTTGATTGAATTTATTTGAAATTCTACTTTTCTATATCAATTCATAGAAATCCATATTGATTATTAATAGTTATCAATAATTGTTAAGATTAATAGAAAAGATCCCCATTGGTTCAAGGATGCAAGGTATCCTTGCTTTTTTAGGGTAAGAAGAAATAGAAAAAATACCTTAAGCCAATGTTTGAGTACCGGGCGCTACAATGCTAAAGTAACCCATGCCATACTCTTAGGAAAAGTTCGAATAACCTTCAACAAAAGGTTAATTGTACTCAAAACCGACACAGGTGAGTAGGTAGAGAATACCTAGGGGTACGAGACAACTTTCTCTAAGGAACTCGGCAAAATAGCCTCGTAACTTTGAGAGAAAGGGTACTAACTCACAAAGGGAGTTGCAATGACCAGGCTCAGGCGATTGTTTACTGAAAACATAGGTCTTCACAAAGCCATAACACCATGTATGAGAGTTAATGCCTACATAATGCTAGAAAGTCAAGGAAGTTGGTCACCTGATGATAAGGGAGTCAATGACTGAAGTTGTGGTGAACGACAGCTGTAACTATAACGATCTTAAAGTAGCTGTTTGTCCCAGTAAGATATCAAGAGGGAAGTGAATTGATATCTTTTGCAAAAATTAAAATTTTTTATTTAAAAACAAAATCCCTCTTAATATCTTGAGTAGTATGATAAGTAATTGGAAATTGATTGTTAACTCAAGACACAAATAATAACAATAAAGATTAGAAAGTAAATAAGATAGGAAGTAAGAAGATTAGGCAAGCGTTTTTATAAAGTTTCGGCTTTTTGCTTATTACTCTCTTCTAACTCCACTTCTAGAGACCTGGTCTTTCTTATCGGTATCGTTCCACTAGTCTAAACTTTTTAATAAGTAAATATAAATGAAAAATTATAAAAATATCCATTCGCTTCTCTGTTCTATCTCACTAGCTTCTTCCTAAGCTATACATAAAACTAAAAGGACTCCCTAATCCTCTCACACTCAAAACACAAAGTTAATAATATTTATAATGAAAGTGAAACAATACAATCAAAAAGCTCTTTACAACTTTTGCATAAATGCAATAACAAAGTTTCTGACAATCTACTAGAAAGAATTTTTAAATTCGATTATGATATTAAGTGTATAGTACGGTGTCTTGAACAGCATCGTCTTTAAATTAAATAAACTTAACAGCTAGAAATGGCTAGTTCTTAATTTTTCTCTAAGATATCTTTATTCAATCACAATTGGTTTTGCTGTTAGAGAAATATTCCATGAAAATAGAAACCAAAAGTTTGAATTTTTGAACACTTGAATCTTACTGTTCTTGATTTGTTCCTTTACCAAGGTTGTGTAATTTGAAAGTTGCTATACGTTATGATAAGTTTCAATCCTCTGTTTATTTCATGGAAATTCAAAAACACATTTCAAATAATAAAGATAAGTATGAAAAGATATGAACAAATCTTCATACTTCAAGAGATAGTCCAACATTACTTATCTAATTACCATGAACAAATCTTCTCCCTTATTCAATATTTTTATTTGAATTTTGTCATAAAATTTTCGTAAAAGATCAAGTTGGACTTATCTAAAAAATTCGACCTTATCTTAAATAAAATGTGCTGAAATTCTTGATTCTATTTCCCATAAACTATACCATATCTTTATATCGAGAGCTTGCTAAAATCTTATATTTAAAATTTTCGAGCATAACTTCGACCAAAGAAGCCTCGTATAGAGATCTTGATATATAACTCTAAAGCATAAAACCCTTTTTCGGATCTTACCAAAACTGTCAGAAAATGTTCTTCTTAAATGTATTGCTCAAACCTTAATCAACCAATCTATATATTTGATATTAATCCAACTTAGAATCCCCATGGACTAAATCTAACTTTAGTGGAACAACATTGAATACATTATCCAAATATGCTTAACAAAGTAGAGTTAGGCCTTCTTGAACATTTGTCCAATTTCATTTGTTTAAGTTAATTAGAAAAATACTTAGAAACATCAAATGAACATAGTATTGAGCATAAACTGTGATATTTCGATCGTTTGCTGATATATATTCTGACATATATTATGACAAACTCAAACTTATTTTCTTCTAAACACTTCTTTTCTTTAGAACATCCTATATACTTAAAAAACTTGTTAAGTTTATATATATATATATTGTTATCATCAAAATATATTAAGGAAAAATTCAACAATAGTGAAGCTTAGAACTGGCCTGCTAGGCTGCTAAATTGGTTATTGAACCACTGGACCCTAAGAGCTCAAGCAGTTCAATCACCCCAACCTACAAGTTAGTGAACTACTAAACCAACAGTTCAAGACTAAGCTAACCCTAAAAATTAAAAAAAAATATATAAATAATATATAATATACTACATATAATGGAAACATACTATATATATAATATGCTATATATATAATGGAAACAAATATATAATATATAGAATATATAATATATAATAGTTAATATACTATATATAATATAAAATTATATATGCACATTTACACTATCCAAATGAATTATTTTGGAATAGAAAAAAATTGAACCAAAAATAAAAGTTTTTGTTTACGAGTAATGATAAAAAGTTTTAAATTTAGTTAAAAAAAATGAACAATCTACAAATTATTTATAATAATTTAGAAAATTCGAAAAAAGAGAAAAAAAAAATCTTGTGGTTAAAGGACCACTAAATTGGCCCTTGAACTGCCAATTCAAACAAATCGACTCGAGTTCGGCCTCTTAAGGGCCAAACCTAGTTCACCCCTTTGTCGACTTGTAAACCAGTAGTTCAGAGCTGGTTTCGGGTCAGATTAACTCGATGAACACCTCTGGATATGACTATATGGCAAGATGTATTTTTCAAATTGGTAATAAGGGTTCATGTATGCAAAATTGGGGAAAGAAAACTATGAGATGACATATGTGAGCCATTTGATCAAATTAATGGAGCATCATTATAATTGCAAATGTTAAGTAAGGAAGTGTTAACTTAACAATGTATTACAATAGACTTGGGATAAATTAAGTTGTTTAAGTGGAACTCCAGAGTGTGCTTGTAGTTCGTTAAAACATGCATGTGATTTGATTGGAAAATTTATGGAGATTAAAAATAGCAATAGACTCACGAAATTTCCCATAGGTCTAATAATGCGTTTAAGAGACTAAGGAATCATGAACTCTCCTTACCACTAGTTACGGAAAGTAAAGTTTATTACTTGATTCACCAATTAGAAAAACAAAAGTAAATGTCTGAAATTCTTGTACTCGGCTTGCAACGTAAAGACACAACCATGGTTTATTGGGGTGATAAGAAAGATAAGAAGAGTATGCTTGGGGCGATAGTGATTTGCACATATTGCAAGAAATTAGGTCACTTAAGAGAAAAATATTTTGAACTCATGATATCCATAGTGATATAAAGGTTAATAACAATATGAAACTCCTTTTGGGGAAAATGTTGAAGGGATAGCAAACATGGATAAAAGTGCATTTGTGTCTTCAATTAACTTTGCAAGTTAATGGTCTTCCATTTCTTTTACAACNGATTTTTTTTTTTAAATGGCAATCATGAGAAACGAGTACACTACCATTATTACTTAGGAAGTACGATAAAATGATTTTTGACACATGGAATGAAACTAGTCAAGGTGTAAAAGGTTTGATACTTATATTAAAGTAAATAGATTCAAGCACATCACCTCATATAATTTATTATTATAAGAAAAAATTTAGCTCCAGAGATTAAAGGTATCTAATAGGATGCCTAAAAATGAATATAAATAAGCTCAAAAGTATAAGAAGGAGAAGATTTACTAAAATGAAAAGGCAATCTATGAATTTTTTTTTGTTATTTTGGGCCAAGGCCTATTAGTGAGGTTTGATAAGTTGATAAATATCACACAACATATAATCAAAATTAAACTCAACACAAACCTAAACATGTTTTAATGTGAAAAAGAAACGTAACTTATTTTATTGCATAACAATTCCAAAGACACTTTATTATCTTCACGTGAATCAAGATCACAAGAAGAATAAATTCGAGTAAAATTAGAAGTATTATTAACTATGATTGGTTTAGATTCTATGACATAAAGTCCATGAGGAACATCATGTTTTGCAACAATATCCTTTGTGTAATGGTTCTTTAATAATAAAATATTGTAATTAGATTAGTTTAAATAAGCAACTGATGAACTGACAATAAATTACAATTGACGTCGGGAATGAATAGGACATGATGTAGTATGTGCTTAGTCAATGAAAACTTCGTATATTATAGACAACATTAGTCTTTGCATTAGGAAGTTTGATGCACATGGGATTACGAAGTGTTTGTTTGTTGGCTAAAAGATGATGAAATGAAGTCGTGTAATTTGAGCCACCTATATCAACAATCCATTCCTGTACTACATTGCTATTTTTATTAATAAAAGTTGTAAAAGAAATGGAAGACCATTAACTTGCAAAGTTAATTGAAGACACAAATGCACTTTTATCCATGTTTGCTATCCCTTCAACATTTTCCCCAAAAGGAGTTTCATATTGTTATTAACCTTTATATCACTATGGATATCATGAGTTCAAAATATTTTTCTCTTAAGTGACCTAATTTCTTGCAATATGTGCAAATCACTATCGCCCCAAGCATACTCTTCTTATCTTTCTTATCACCCCAATAAACCATGGTTGTGTCTTTACGTTGCAAGCCGAGTACAAGAATTTCAGACATTTACTTTTGTTTTTCTAATTGGTGAATCAAGTAATAAACTTTACTTTCCGTAACTAGTGGTAAGGAGAGTTCATGATTCCTTAGTCTCTTAAACGCATTATTAGACCTATGGGAAATTTCGTGAGTCTATTGCTATTTTTAATCTCCATAAATTTTCCAATCAAATCACATGCATGTTTTAACGAACTACAAGCACACTCTGGAGTTCCACTTAAACAACTTAATTTATCCCAAGTCTATTGTAATACATTGTTAAGTTAACACTTCCTTACTTAACATTTGCAATTATAATGATGCTCCATTAATTTGATCAAATGGCTCACATATGTCATCTCATAGTTTTCTTTCCCCAATTTTGCATACATGAACCCTTATTACCAATTTGAAAAATACATCTTGCCATATAGTCATATCCAGAGGTGTTCATCGAGTTAATCTGACCCGAAACCAGCTCTGAACTACTGGTTTACAAGTCGACAAAGGGGTGAACTAGGTTTGGCCCTTAAGAGGCCGAACTCGAGTCGATTTGTTTGAATTGGCAGTTCAAGGGCCAATTTAGTGGTCCTTTAACCACAAGATTTTTTTTTTCTCTTTTTTCGAATTTTCTAAATTATTATAAATAATTTGTAGATTGTTCATTTTTTTTAACTAAATTTAAAACTTTTTATCTAAATGTGCATATATAATTTTATATTATATATGCACATTTACACTATCCAAATGAATTATTTTGGAATAGAAAAAAATTGAACCAAAAATAAAAGTTTTTGTTTACGAGTAATGATAAAAAGTTTTAAATTTAGTTAAAAAAAATGAACAATCTACAAATTATTTATAATAATTTAGAAAATTCGAAAAAAGAGAAAAAAAAAATCTTGTGGTTAAAGGACCACTAAATTGGCCCTTGAACTGCCAATTCAAACAAATCGACTCGAGTTCGGCCTCTTAAGGGCCAAACCTAGTTCACCCCTTTGTCGACTTGTAAACCAGTAGTTCAGAGCTGGTTTCGGGTCAGATTAACTCGATGAACACCTCTGGATATGACTATATGGCAAGATGTATTTTTCAAATTGGTAATAAGGGTTCATGTATGCAAAATTGGGGAAAGAAAACTATGAGATGACATATGTGAGCCATTTGATCAAATTAATGGAGCATCATTATAATTGCAAATGTTAAGTAAGGAAGTGTTAACTTAACAATGTATTACAATAGACTTGGGATAAATTAAGTTGTTTAAGTGGAACTCCAGAGTGTGCTTGTAGTTCGTTAAAACATGCATGTGATTTGATTGGAAAATTTATGGAGATTAAAAATAGCAATAGACTCACGAAATTTCCCATAGGTCTAATAATGCGTTTAAGAGACTAAGGAATCATGAACTCTCCTTACCACTAGTTACGGAAAGTAAAGTTTATTACTTGATTCACCAATTAGAAAAACAAAAGTAAATGTCTGAAATTCTTGTACTCGGCTTGCAACGTAAAGACACAACCATGGTTTATTGGGGTGATAAGAAAGATAAGAAGAGTATGCTTGGGGCGATAGTGATTTGCACATATTGCAAGAAATTAGGTCACTTAAGAGAAAAATATTTTGAACTCATGATATCCATAGTGATATAAAGGTTAATAACAATATGAAACTCCTTTTGGGGAAAATGTTGAAGGGATAGCAAACATGGATAAAAGTGCATTTGTGTCTTCAATTAACTTTGCAAGTTAATGGTCTTCCATTTCTTTTACAACTTTTATTAATAAAAATAGCAATGTAGTACAGGAATGGATTGTTGATATAGGTGGCTCAAATTACACGACTTCATTTCATCATCTTTTAGCCAACAAACAAACACTTCGTAATCCCATGTGCATCAAACTTCCTAATGCAAAGACTAATGTTGTCTATAATATACGAAGTTTTCATTGACTAAGCACATACTACATCATGTCCTATTCATTCCCGACGTCAATTGTAATTTATTGTCAGTTCATCAGTTGCTTATTTAAACTAATCTAATTACAATATTTTATTATTAAAGAACCATTACACAAAGGATATTGTTGCAAAACATGATGTTCCTCATGGACTTTATGTCATAGAATCTAAACCAATCATAGTTAATAATACTTCTAATTTTACTCGAATTTATTCTTCTTGTGATCTTGATTCACGTGAAGATAATAAAGTGTCTTTGGAATTGTTATGCAATAAAATAAGTTACGTTTCTTTTTCACATTAAAACATGTTTAGGTTTGTGTTGAGTTTAATTTTGATTATATGTTGTGTGATATTTATCAACTTATCAAACCTCACTAATAGGCCTTGGCCCAAAATAACAAAAAAAAATTCATAGATTGCCTTTTCATTTTAGTAAATCTTCTCCTTCTTATACTTTTGAGCTTATTTATATTCATTTTTAGGCATCCTATTAGATACCTTTAATCTCTGGAGCTAAATTTTTTCTTATAATAATAAATTATATGAGGTGATGTGCTTGAATCTATTTACTTTAATATAAGTATCAAACCTTTTACACCTTGACTAGTTTCATTCCATGTGTCAAAAATCATTTTATCGTACTTCCTAAGTAATAATGGTAGTGTACTCGTTTCTCATGATTGCCATTTAAAAAAAAAAATCAAAAGATATTTAATAATAAAAGATCATGACATACACAAACAAAATGAGATTGTTAAGCATAAATATAAGCATCTTTTAGATGCTGTACATGATCTAACAGTCCATGCTAATCTATTAAAAAGATTATGGGCGAAATGTATTTTCTCTACTACTCCACTCATGAACAAGATGCCTCTACAAAACTTGAAATGAAGAACACTTTATATGCTATCTATTGCCCAATAAAACTCTTTATTTTAACCTTTGAATCATTGGATGGTTATGTTATGCTACTATTTTAGATAAATCTAAGTGCTTTAGATTGGTGTGTGTTTCTAGGATATTCATCAAATAGAAAAGGCTGCAAGCTCTGTGATCTTGTTATTTATAAATTCTTTCCCACGATATCTTTCCTTTTCAAATAGATAGCGTTTGTGATTCTCTTCCTTCTTTTATAAAAAGGTCATCTCTTTTATTTCCTTCATAGCTAGTTCTTGATAGTTAGTTCCTATACATACTCCTGCCTCATTATAACATTTGCCTGGTCACAGAGTGTTTTTTTTCCCCCTTAAGAAATCATATTGTATCAAGATTTTATAGAAATGGATCATCTAAAATTTCTTTTTTCCAAAAATTTTTATAATTATAAATATATGCTTATCATTATCTAGATTTTTAAAATATCCTATAATATTATTGCGATGTTAACTTTTTTTAAAAATCCAGATAATGGCATACTGACTATTAATTTATAACTTTAAGAATTTTAGGAAAATAGAAACATTAAAAGATCCAAATCTAAATTTTATTTACAGTATCCAATCGAATTCATCAAAACTAAAGGCATGTAAGTGAATTTTGATTTGTGAGTCGATCAATTTAACCCTTTTTTTAAAATAGGTATTAAATTAGTTGGAGTTGAGGTTTTTTGACATATTTAAAAAGCGAGCCAAATAAATTTAGTCCATTTAACTTGAGAACTAAAGTAAATAAATGTGTGTTGACCTGTTTAATATATTTATATATCAGACCTGTGAACTAATCCATTTAACCTACTTGTTAAACAGTTTAGTGTTAAAGTTTTTTGCTCTATTTAAAAAACAAGCTAAATAAATCTGGCTTTATTTAACTTACAAGCCAAAATGGACCAAGTTGGATTGGCTTATCCTAATTACACATCTCTAATCAAAATAGACAACATATCTTAATGCATATCATATACGATCTTTATATCCTCTCTTCGTTAGACATTCTTTTGACAATATTCCAAAGGATTATTTATACGGTGATTAAATAGACTTAGGATACGATTGTTGTCCATTTTGTTTTAGTTAAATAGAATTGTAGACTGTTTATACTTTAGAAACATTTTTTTTAATATATATAAAATTGTAAATACTTATGAAGATATTTTCACAAACACTATTACACATAATAGACTCAAGCTTAGATTTGAGGATGGGTTGGGTTCGATCCGTAATTAGACTTGCCGGTTCAGACGAGTACATGCAAAGTCAGAGTGAGCGACTCGCCAAGACTGGCAGGCCAACCCGCGAGTCCGCCGGACCTTCTTTAAAAACATAAATAAATAAATAACTCGATGTGACGTCGCTACATAGCTATTGCAGCAAGTCCCATGCCTAATTCATCAGCTAAAAATTAGCAGGGTGAGAGGGTCTTGTCTTTAATACATGGAAAAGGACAAATATAAGAGTTAAAAAATTTCTGAACCAATCACTTGAATTTACCTAACTCATTCAATGCTATTAAATCCAACGTAGACTAAGATTGATGCAGAGTTTCAAACGTATACAGTAATATTGGATAAAAAAAATTGTAAATCTTAAATTAAATTGAATCAAATCGAAAAAACTGTTTTCATTTTTAAATTATTTGATCACGATTTAATTTAATTATATATAAACAATTTATGATTTTGTTCAGAAATGCAAACTAAACCAAAACGTTTTAAACCAATCAAACCGTTTGATTAAATAAATATAATTTCATATAATTATTTTATTAATTTTTATGGATTTTATCAAATTTTTTATACCTTCTTCTTTTTTGCCTTATTTTTGAGTAAATTATTATTATTAAGTTGAGTAAATTTCATTCGAAATTTTATATTTAAAAATTTTTCTTTTTTAAATTGTTATTTTTTTATATGTTTTCAAATTAA
The DNA here is from genome assembly GCA_024138015.1 of Lumnitzera littorea. Taxonomy (NCBI): domain Eukaryota; kingdom Viridiplantae; phylum Streptophyta; class Magnoliopsida; order Myrtales; family Combretaceae; genus Lumnitzera; species Lumnitzera littorea. Next base: position 11,981,298 of record JAMXBB010000012.1, on the reverse strand, counting down.
GAATTTTCTGTTGGTACTTTTTATATATCTCTCATTTATTTTCTAATTTTTAGTATATCTCTTTTGTTTTCTTTATTTTTTTTAATAGACAGCTTTACTTCTCCCTCCTTATTCTTTATTCATTAGAATAAAGTCTCTTATCTCTATTCTATTAAATTGAGTTTATTAATGAGAAATTAATTGAAAACGTAGTTTAATGCAAAGGAAAACATATTATTGGAAATAAAAATATTTAACGAAAATTTAATATAAACGATTTGAATTGTAATTCAACTCATACCAAACCAATTTTAATTAGGTTCGAAAAATTTACGAGCCAAACTGTGTGAGTAGGTTCGATTGAAAAAAAAAAAACACTAAATCATATTATATTGATTCAGTTTGGTAAGAAGAGGTGAACCGTACTGAACCGAATCACGCCTATCTCTAATATATAGTTGGAAGAAAATTTTGAATTTTTCCTACTTGTTGAAATAGATAAATTTAAATTTTAGTATGGATTCTAAAAAGATGACTATTCTAAGATCTAAAAATATACAAAATTATTATCGTTTTAAATTTAGAACAAATATTTACAATTCACTCTGAGCTTGTAATTATCTCATCCTCTTTTCAAGATCATCATTGTTGTTTACTATGTTTCTTTTTAAATTGTAATGTTATCAACTATACCTGTTTGTGTTACTTGTGTTGCTAGATGCTTTGTAGTGTAATGTGATATGTGTAATATCCTAAAAAATCTTCTTAATGTGTGCTTAATTTTTTCTAAAACGTATTTCAAGTAACGGGTTTATTTATATTTGTTTTCTCTATTTCTTTTAGTTAATAAGTCAATGAATATGGCTTTGTGAATTACATAAGAGGAAATTAGAAAATAGAAGAAAATATTGAAGAATTTGATTAGTGGAAGTAATTTGTCCGTATTTACAGTAAAAAGTTTTAAAAAAAATTAAAAAAAGGGGGGATTCACATGAATTGATGAGTTTGCAAAATTCACGAGCTATTGAATTGGCCCTGAATTGATGGGGCTATAGACTCAACCTGATATTGAAAAAGGAAGGGTTGGTTCCTATTCATAGAGCCCTAGGCCATTGAACTATTGGGTTGGACCTAACCTCAAGTCTTGTCGAGCCCAAGATATGATTCCTGAATACAAGTTACCACCTTAGTTTACGTCATTTATTCATTTATTTTAATTGGATCGATGTACTTTATTGAGAGATCGATACTCACGTTATTGCTTAACTTACAAGGGCTTGATTTATGAGTTATTAATGGTACTGACTTTATAAAAATGGAATAAAATAATTTTTCCTCTATAACAACTACTTTATGGAATTGTTAGTGCTGTAAAATGGAGAACTATGATTCATTTTCAAAAACAAAGGAAGAACTACTTATGAGTTTTTTCAATATATTTTCATATATATCCAAGATACTCAAAGGAGCATTACTTTTCTATTGCAATTATATTTTATTTGGTTGAGCAAACCAATTGCGTTAAGTGTGATTTTGGGAAAAATTAGCCGGCAACAAAGAGGCATTAAAAACATATTGAAAAAAAGGTGTGGCATTTGAGCTGAGAATCTTCACTAAGCACTGTCAGGGCTTCCACTTGGCCAAGCTAGGGATGGTTTGTAGTGAAAAAATTAAAACTAAGAATCAATGCCAAGAAAATAGAATATAGCAAAACCTGAAGATAGTTACCTCTTATCCATGTAATACACACACACACATATATATAAAGGTTGATCACAGACAACAATATATATATATATATATATATATAGATCTAAATTTTTGTGTCTAATCATTTTACCAGTTTTGCCTTCTTCTTTTTTGTCCATTTTCATTTGCTATATATATATATATATAAACATATACGTTATTCTTCCTCTTTTAGTTTTGTAATTAGAACTATTGTGTATTTTTATATTGTTAAACTATTTATTTAAGTTATCATTTCTATGATGGACTGGTTTAATAGGTTAATGGCAATTGTCTGAAAAACCAGGCTTAATTAGGGATATTTTTAGAGAAATTTGGCTTGATAATAGGAGTTACAGAATGGATTTTTTCTGCTCTCAATTATGCTTGGTTGTCTCAAACTTAAAAATGATATTCTAAAGTCCATTTGGGTCTTGCTGGGCTTTTAAGAAGATTTGGACCCAAGCGTGATTCAAGCAAGCCTAAACTTTTTAATCTTATATAGAAAAGAAGGCTTTAATCTAAGCCATCCTATCAAAAACAAGCCGACGATCATCGACCTCTCTATAAATTTGTTTTTCTCCGACATAAAGGCTGGCCTTGTAAACCAAATTAGGTGGTTCTAAAGAAGTTTCGAATTTTATTAGCCTTCACATATGAATATGATCGATGATGCTATATACACTATTGACCGCTGTTCCAAATGTGGTTCTAAGAGTTCTTATTATTTATTAATTAGTACTCCTCTTTGGCAAATTTCTTGTTTATATGTAGAATCACTTCTTGCCCTTTGAACCACCCCAACAGTAAGTTATGCATATATTTATCTATATATAAATGCTAATTAAAGCAAAACTTTATTAGATCTACCATGTTTTCTTTTAAACTCTTTTTTTTTTTTAATTTTTTCTAATAGTAGAGTAATGTTTTCTAAATATACCTAAGATATATTTATAGAGACTTAGTGAAAATGGCCGATCACTCAGAAATGGGCACAAAGGGACCATGGCCCCCCGAATTCAGAAAGAAATTAGTTATCGTAATAAATCTTTGTGAATGATAGGCTGTAATCTTTATTTCTTTTCTGCTTCCCTCAATGCTTTTATCATCATTGACCTCTTTTATCACCTTTTTTCTTCTTCCATAATAAGTTTATGGTTGCTTTTGTCTTTCCCAAATCCCATATTAATTACTTCTCTTTTCCAATACCGCATGATGGATCATTAAGAGAGAAATTTGAAAGATACTAGTTGAATTAAAAATAAAAAAACCAAAGGTACGGAAAGTACTCTAACTAATTTCTTATTAATGGTAATTACAGTTATTTATTCTGCGTATTTTTTTATTGGAGAAAAAAATACATATTATTGATTCATTAAAAAAAAATTGTATTTTGAATGAGGATTGGCAACAGCTCTTAGTACTAAGAAATCATGATCGTAGTCTAATATGCTCTTACATTCCAATTATTTATAAAAACTATAAATCATAACTACTTTGTAATTTATATAATCAAATATCTTTTAACTTTACATAACAAAATATAGTTAGCAATCATATTTTATATAAGTTAATCCATATAGTAAATTGTATTATAATCTAAAAGCAAAGTTTTATGTCTGGATACATATATAGTAATTTACAGTATGTCACACCTATATCATATATATATATATATATATATATATATCCGTAACATGGCTTCTGTTCTGCATTGTATCATTTATTATAATTGACAAATTTGGTAAACAAAAATATAAGGTCATGTCCATTCGAGCTTTGACTTGAAATATATTTTTTTTTCCAGTCAAATAGTTTTTAAATCTCTAAATTATTTTTAATTCAATTTTCCATTTGGAAATCTATAAATTACCACTAGTTTCCTCACCAATTGTCTTCTGATTTACCAAAAAGGAAATATTGTTAAAAAAAATTCAATGCGGATAATAGAAAAGAGCTACACGAGTTAGATTTTGATGGGTTTTTTTTTTTTTTAATATGTCGTTTCAAGGCTTATTTTTTATATATAATAATGTCCACTTGGTAATCTTGATAATATTGGTTTTGCCACTCTCCTCCTCTCCTAACCTTCTAATCTTATGTCTACCCCTGCAATCACATACACTGAACGTGCGGTCAGCCTTAAAGAAGTCTAATGTAATAATAGATGGAGAGATGTAGAGACGTTCACCGAACCGACCCCACCTGTAACTGGCCTCGAATCGCAAATTTACGTCCCTGAACCGACGATTCAACAGCTAGTTTAATGGCTTTTGAACCGTGGGATATTTTATTATTTTTTTCAAAATTTTTTAATTATTATAAATAATTTGTGAGCTATTCATCTCTTTTTTAATTAAATCTAAAATTATTTATCATTACTCATGAATAAAAAATTTTATTTTTGATTTAAATTTTTTTATCCCGAAATAATTCATTTAGACCGTATAAATATGAATACATGATGTGATATTATATATAGTATAATATATAGTATATATGTATATTATAGTATATTAATTATTATATATTATATATACTATATACTTATTTACATTATATATACTATATTATATATTATATATATAGTATATTTCCATTATATATATAGTATATCATATATTATTTATATATATTTTTTAAAAAAATTTTAGGTTAGCTTAACCTTGAGCCATCGACCCAAATCACCTGTTTAAGGATAGTTCAACTCATAAATTCGGTGGCTTGTCAACTCGATTAATTGTGATGGTTGAATCACTTATGCCCTTAGGACTTGGCAATTCAACAATCGGTTCAAACTCGCCCAAGGCAAGTTGGGCCAATTCAACAACTTGTTAGGACAATTTTAGGCTGGTTCATAATTCAAAACTGATCATTGTATAAGTCTAGAGAGATGTAATAAGAGAGGTATGAGAAGAGGAACGGTTAAGATCAATATTTTGTATGATATTTACGTACATGTGCAACAGTTGATTGAATTATATAATCTTGAGTATTCTTAATGAATTTTGATATTTGATCTTTTAGGAATCATTTAAGCAGGGTAATGGTGTTTATGCCAAACTTGTCAATACTTGAAATGTTACAAATTGCTCAAATCTCAACATTTGGATGAAGATGGATGAACTTAATGAGGTATTGTGATAGGTTGATACTTTACATTTTCTTTACTTGTTACACTACGTTCGAAATTCCTTGAAGTTGTTTATGCCGCCTCCTTGCTCTCTTTGCTCCAAGTTTCCCTACATGTTATAGTTCTCTAAGACAAGTATAGCATGAAATTCACGCAATCATTACGATCGAATCTCCGTATCTACAATGTTAATGATAAGCTATTTCCATTCAACCTGGACACATTTTGTCAAAGACGCATACTTTTTCATTGAGCGATTAATTAAATATTTACTGAAAAGGTACAGTACGTTGATAGCTGATTAAAGCTTTAGAAATGGTTCCCTGTAAGTATAAATATTCACTCTGCATATTCGTTGGATGCCTTGTACATATAATAATACTCAACATCACCAAGGACTATTTCTGTGGCGAATGGATGAAGCAACCCAAGCCTATAGATCTAGGTCTTCCCTAATCCTCAGTTCCACCTTGTGTTGTCAACCCTCATCAATATGGACCATACGTGTGTATATATATGTATAGATTTTATTACTAGTTACATATATATTGTTACACTTATAGCGCAACTTGCTTCTGATTCCTTGTTAGATATCGTGAGTGTGTTTGACCTTATTTCATATAAATATGGTCCAGGCCAACCTCTTTCTGGCATTTATGTGAAATTGGGCAGTAGGTACGGGTGGGCACAAATGTGCCTTGTGTTTGAGGGAACTCGTTGCCCCACCGTGCATGGCTACAATTTAATTTTTGCTTGTCGTTCTTAGCTAAGGCTGAAATATCCACATCATGCATTCAATGCAAAAAGTTTGGCGATCACGTGTCGTTTCAAAGAATAGATCTAACGCGATGTGGAACACTGGAGACATGATACGCGGCAGTTTAATGAGTTCGTAGCGTGTGGTTTCCACTCCACTACAGGACAAAGGGGAATACCGGGAAATAGTATAATATAAGATTTTAGAAAAATGTTATTATTTGTACCTTGATTTTATTAATTTTTATAATTATATACTTAAAGTTTCAATTTATTTAATTTTATACTTAATTAAAAATTTAGTTATCATCATCTATATCTTATTTAATTCTAATTTATACCCTTTTTTGTACTTTATTCAGTGTGTTAAGTACAAAATAATTTTTTTAAATGTTTTATTTTATGCTCTTTATTATGCATGTACTAGTACTACCTATGAATAGTAATTTAACTATTATACTATTTATGCTATTGTCTATATTTTAATTATAGTTTTCTATTCCACCATTGTTTTGCCATTACCATAATTGCCTCTCTCACCATTATTGCATCACCACCACTATAATACTACCTACACTACACTATTAACTCTCACTACCTCTGAAGCTCCATTGTAATGACATCAACATACATCGGTCTATTGCTGATAGTAATGATAGGGTGGAGCCAATGTGAGGATAATAGTGATGATGGTGTAAGACTTGGAGATGGCAATGATACATGATTGCAGTGATTGTAATAATAGTGGTAGTGGTAAAGTTGCAATGACAATGATGATAATGTAGCATAATGGTAGTAGTGATACTAATAAAGTATTTGAGGTGGTAATGATGATGGAGAAAGTGATATAATGATTGTGGTATAAATAGTGGCTGTGGTATGGATGCGACAATATAGGAATGGCAATAGTGATTTGATGCGAGAGTTTTATTAACTGTGGAGACAACAGTGATATAGATCTATAGTGACAGTAGTAGTGATGAGAAGATAACAAGGTATTAATTAAAAATAAGTTATAGTTTGGGATTTTGGTTAAGAAATTGTACTTTTTCACGTACTAAGAGTTTTGTTCATGAAATGTAAGGAGTAAACATTTTGAGATTTGTCTAGTACTATGTTTTATATAATACTAGAATTATTTTGTAAACCAAACATTATATAGTATATTTTGCTCTATTGTGTACTTTAAAAAGTTGTAAATAAAAAATCTATCTTTTATAGAAGATAGTGTCAATGTTGTTTTCAAATTATTAAAAACAACCTATATAAATATGCATATGTACCAGTATTTACAACATAAGAAATGTATAGAGTAATTTTACTTAAAAAAATTATTGAAAATGGTTGTTGAAAAGGTACTTCAGAAAGGAAAAATATATGCATTTTCATTATTATCCACTTTTTTTTTAGAGAAAATGTACATAAAAAATTACAGCTTTCGTACTCATAGGAAAAGACACATAATTTGTACACTTATGTTTTTTCTTTCCCTTTGCAAAACCCAGCGCGATTTAAACGTGCGTTTTCACTGCTTACTATTAAGTAGCATTTGAGCATTTTAAAATTGCATCCTTTATTTCACTGCCAAAACAATTTGGGTTGTATTTGCTTTCTTAGAAGGCATACTTTACACTTGCATTGGTTCAACTAAAACAATTAACGCATAAATTATGGCGCATAATTTGTATGCATTTTTATTTGGGAAAAAGACGGAAAGAAATCACAACCGCATATATTGCGTAAGTCTTCCTCATTGTGTTTGATTGGAAAAGATAACATATGAATCAGTAGCTAGATACACGCATAATATCATATATAAGTACCGCAGTGCGATCCTAAACTTGATTCTACCTTGATTTGATTATTCAAGTTTTAAAAAATGAATTAGCTCGTAAATGTTGCCAGTATGATGGTATTTATATGAAGAGTTATTGAAAATGAAATTTCTTCATTTATTTTTTCTTAATTTTTACCAATTTACCTCTATAAAATGCTGTTCATATTTATTTTCATCTGATAAAGTGATGCGTGAATATGTAAAGTTTCATTATCGACAAAAAGAGTAGGAAAAAAAAAAACACAATTTATAATATTTTTTTCCTAAGAATATGTACACATACATGAGTTGGGCCAGTGTGCTTGATGTTGTTCCAAGCTTAAATCTAAGGGTATGCTAACTCGATTGGAAAGAAAAACATCTTTCCTATATATGGACAACAGAAAATGCAGTTAATATTAATAGATACTAATCTTAAACAATGTGAAAATGTTGCATTTCAAATAAAACAAATAGATTCATTTTTATTTCTTTATTTTTCTCTTTGTTTTCATTTTCAATAAGGAAATGAATACTACCTAACACATCAACAATAAGCCTTGCTCGCCACTGATGCAAGAAGAATGTGGGTGTTTGCAATATCATCATCCCACATTATCCCATGATTAGAACTATAAGATTATATTAAACAACAAAAATAAAACGAAAATGAAATGTCTTTTCTGCACGAAACATATAATGTACGAAACTATAGTAATCAAAAGAGCATTATGCCGAGCAAAAAGTGTTGAAAGCCACGTAACAGCAAAACATACAAGGTAATCGGGCCAAAGAAAAGATTTCAATTATTATTAAATTATAATTTAATATAAAACGTTAATTATTTATTTGAACTATTTTGTATAATATTAATTATTTATTTAAACTTTTAAAAATATTAATATTTTATTTGAATTTACTTTTAAATACTAAACTCTTAAATAGTGTTTGATTATAAAAACTGAACTGAATAAAGAGAGCTAAACATAACAAGTACAAAGAGGACTAAAAGTACAAACTTATTATACTATATTTCGTTTGCATAATACATGATACAAAATTTATATTAAAAAACTAATTATTTATATTATAAAATAAATATTTTTTTATAATATTTAATAAAAATAATATTAATTAACTTAATTTTATAAAATGAAGGCATATTTTTAAGAATATAAAATATTTTTGTTTTCTTATTTAGTAAATTTCATATTTGTACCATAGTATAAATAAGATAAAATTTATATTTTTTATTTAGTCCATCAATCTAAATTTTTATTTAATTACTAAGTAAAATTATAAATTAAATATAATATAAAACTTTTTATTTAATCCAATAACAACAAAAATTACGGAACCAAAAACAACACTGCACGTTTTAATTCTCCTCATTATAAATGCACCATTGCGCATGCCTGCTAATTCCGTGGTTCTCTAATCTCTCCTTTCTAAAACTTCTCTCCTCTCTAAAACTGTAGTGTCTATGCCCGCACTACAATCTTATTCTCGTATTCCTTCATACTCACTACTCTTTTTGAATATGGCGAAGTTACAAAGTGTACGGTTTATAACAGAAGTTACTCCACCACGATTCATTGCCACAGCCAAGCGTCCTATGAGAAATGTATTGACCACAATACTTGAAGAAGACAGAGATTACAGTGAGAAGAACCCTTCTTCTTCTGTTAATTATGGGTCGCCCGCATCGACCCTCAGCGCCAAACAGGCATATATACCTATTACTTATGTCAATGGTTAAATTAGTACTTGTTCCTCGTAAGTTTTGTTATTTGGTTCAGTAGTTGAAGAGGAATAATGAATAAACAAGGCAATGTGGCATGCCGGTTTATGGGGCATGTCCTTGCGGCCTAATCAAATAAATAACATGCATGATATTACGACAGCATTTTTGTGTTGTTACCGTCATGTTTTTTTGACTTTTTGCGTTGTCACCTTGAGGTTCTCTGTTGTACGAGAAAAAAAATAAAATGTCATGTCTTCCAATGGAACAGCTTTTTGAGGCTGTTTCCGCTCGGCAGTCGAATTATCTTGCTTTTCTTTCTTTTTTTCGATTTATCATTGATTAATGATGAAACACGATCAGAACTTTCTCTCCCGAAAATAATACGAAAGCCAAATCGTAGCGCGAGAATTTGTTTACTTCATCTAAGAACTTGAGGAATAAAGTACGTGAGATACCGAAAACAACCTAATTAAAGAGATGGGATTGGCAGTAGATTCAATCCATTGGTGGATCGATGAGTCGTCTCTTACAACAAGAATGTGTATTAACAATGTATTTTCAGACAGGGAGGATGACTTACTGAGATTGACGAGGATGGAGGAAAAAGGAAAATGGTTATGGAATGGATAAATTGGATCTAAAAAGAAATTTAGAAGATTTCACAATTTATGGCTAGTGATAGGGGTGGGAACCAAACTTAATTGCAATATGAGTGTTTAGAGAGATCTACCTTTATAGACTAAGAGTAAAGATTGTTGGACTGGCTTGATCTCACGGATTAATATTTGCTATCTCTAAAATGCTATCTCAATTATGTCTCCATTAACCATAATTAAACACATAAGTAGACGGTATAAGTTCCCATAGTTACTTATTATTTCTATCATATATGTGCTTGATTATGATTAGCGGGAATGCCATTGAGACAACATTTTTGAGGCAACAAATATCCATCCTAACCTTGCTTGGATTTCCCACATGAACTTTAAGCTTCTTATAAGCCATAAGAATTTGTTATAAGCCTTGGGCTATGCCTTTTAAGGAGATGGGATCCCTTGTTGTGAAATCAGGCTAAGTCCTGCAACCTTAAAATGAGTTATGTGTGGTTAAGCCCATCATTCTAGCCTAAGCCTAATGGATCCTTAAGAATATATAGGTTTCAATATGAATCGTTAATCACCAGATTTTGATCAAATGGCTAGTTTGATCTATCTATCTTAGAATCACTCAATAGTCCTGATCAAGGATCAAATTCTATAAATAGGAGCTTTTTTGTCCTCATATGGCAATTTGAAGCCTGGGGCAAGTGTTAAAGAAACGTTGACATTACATTGGAACATCTCTTTAGAAGATCAAATAGATGAATTGATAAAAAATCTAGTGAAAAATACATTAATAACATCATATTGGAATCGTTGTTCACCTGTATACTATAAGAATCTAAGTTAGCTTATTCTTTTTTCCACACCTCTCTCCAACAGCATCTTGTTATGTGTTATCAACTTGACATTTCTTCAAGATTGATGGGCATACGCAATATTCGTGATTGGCCCATTATAGTAACCCCACATAATAGTAAATTATGTATATTGTTGATGAAGAGCCTCTAACAAAATATTCGTGCCTCTTTCAACTCTACAACTTTAATATGAAATATAAATATAATTGTATATTTCGAAAGTTGCGAATACCTATAGTTTATAGGAAAAAAACTCAATTAATCAATTTTGTCTTGCTTTCAATCTTTTTTCTTCTTATTTTCGCTCTCTTCAATTTCTTTCACTTATACGTAGTTATCAAAACAAAGCACTAAGTTTCAAAGGCATATCAATGTGCAAAAAAAATTTGCATGTCAATAAATTAATTGAAGTGAATTGAGCAAGTCTACTAATTATAAAAGAACGTAAGATGAAAATCCCTTCTCATTCTCACTCAACATACAATGAAACGAAGTGAAATAGTAAAGAGGCCAAAAGGCCATCTTATTGGAAACACAATCAACGGTTTTCAAGACGGATGAAGAAATTGTCGCAAATCTCAGTTTATTGGCATCATCTGTCTGACCTTCATGAGGAATTCACAAACCTTGTCTTCGTCGGCGAGAGACTTGGACACACTTTCCCTCTGCTTGCATCTTTGGGACCATGCAAACAGCTTCGGACATTCCTCAGCCAAGCTGAAACCAGCACTCTTCTCCATTGCGTAGAACCAGCAGGACAAGGGAATCAGTGATATATCTACAATGCCGAAACTGTTGCCTCCGAAGTAAGCCTTGTCTCCGAGTTGAACTTCAAGTAACTTGAAGCACTGGATCAGCTCTTTCTTAGCTGCCTCTTGGGTTTCCCCTGAAGCTACCCACACCTTACGTCCGGTTGCGAATATCTACGCCAGAAAACAAAAACATGACAAAATTTAAGTTGACAAGAGCACTTGCTTAAACATAAACTAGCTTATTAGCTGCTGATATGGCCCTCATACAAGCACGATGCCTCTTGTTTTTGCGAATTTGTGAACTGTATTTTGTAAATCTTTGCATCAGTTGATTGTGAAGACAAATTCACTATGCTATTACCAATTTTTCCAGACTCTGTTTAGGTAATTAATTAGAACATATGAGAAGGTTAAAAGTTAAAGGGATAAAATCGAATTCAATGGTGGTTGAACTAGAATTGAAATAGCTAGACTAATTTTATGGCCAAATCAGATCGAACCGGGTTAAGTAGGGGTCAATCCAAGTTAAACAACATGGGGTATTAGTTCTTTGGAGTTCAAGATATATGCACCTCATATCCATTGGACTCCTTTTGATGAACTTGACATAGAGTTAAATTCAACTTCATTTTAGATGACATGATGAAAACTAAATACGTGTTCTTATAGGACAAGATTGATTTATGAAAAGGTTTACTAATGGTCCCTTTTAGCTAATCCTCGGAGATAAGGATTTAGGATTCATGGCAATTAACAAATAAGTTTGACTAACTCTGTGCGCCTAATCATCTTCATATGAAACTTGCTTGCATGAAATGTGTGTTTGCATATTCGTCTATAGGTGAAATTGCGTTGTGATCTTAGTTGTACAAAGTTTAATACTAGTTTATCTATATTGCAAAGTATAAGGAATCAGATTTTTTTTTTTTTTTTCCCAACTAGATCGAGATCTACCGCTATGCTAATTTCATATAAAATAAAATATTTCTCATTTTTATAGGAACTTCTTAAAAAACAATAATATCTTCAATTATAGCCCTTCTGAGATATAAAATATATCTCTTCCACCATCCTTGTATTGTACGAGACAAATGTATACATTTCCATTTGGTTTTGCATAAAATGTACAACGTACAGGAAAAATATGGATAATTCCAGGATTCTATATAACCAAAGATTTAGAATTCAAATACTAAGATAGTAATGCCATTACTAGTGTTTTTCGTAGTAAGTGGTAATAGAGAGTGAATAAGGAAGCTAATGATTTGATAATGATAGTTAACCCTCATGGAAAGACGTCGATAGAAAATTAGGAATATATAGTTTGTATATATTCTTTTTAATTATACCAAGTGCAGAAAAAGATCTATAAAATATTTTCTGCAAAACAAAGGTGTAAATTGAATAGGAAAGGAATATACCTTCTTGTCCACATAGTCCGCCCAGAACTTAGCCTGAGACTTCTCGTAAGGATCGGAAGGAAGGAATGGAGCTTTGTGATTCCATACTTCGTCGATGTAATGGAGGATGATGCCTGACTCGCACACCGGCTTGCCCTTGTGGATCAAAACCGGAATTTGCTTGTGCACGGGGTTCATCTCCAAGAGGAGAGGGCTCTTGCTCCCCATCAAATTCTCTTCCCTGTACTCAAACTCAACAGCTTTCTCTCTCAAAGCAATCCTCACCCTCATCCCATACGGGCTTGCCCAGAAATCAAGCAAAACAACCTCGTCCGCCATTTTAAATCTTGTAGAGAGCTCTCAGTCAAAGTAATTCAAGAAGCAGATAAAAAGGAGAAAGAAGGAAGTTGGTTTCCGAAGGGAAACGCCGATGCCCTTTATATAGAGTAAGGAGGAAAAGCCGCTTCGACAGTTCTATATGCCAGAAATCCTCTGTTAAGGATCTTCTACGTCATAGGCTACATCAAACAAGGAATCCACTTGAATTATTTTGTTAGCATCGATGGTCATTGCTACAAGAAACCCTAGACAACAGAAATACAATTGAGACTTTTCATCTCGGATGTTATAATAATCTTGGATCTGTATGCTCTTTAAAACTTCAAGTTGTTGGACTAATTTACAATAATTACGTTCGAGGATTCATTTCGTACATCGTACTACACAATCCTATACAGTACTAAGTTTTCCCTGATTGAAGAAAGTCAATGCACTGATTATGTCATGGCTTAGGCAATTCAGCAAATTTAGCACTCTTTAACAAATGCAAGTGTAATCTCATATTATTATCAAATACGTCTGAAAGTGTTGATGTGTGAAGATGGCAGCCAAGTTTGAGCAGGAGCATATTCCATACTTCCTATATATTGAAGCCAAAGTTGCTACTAAACCTGTATAAAAATGACAACTGGCACAATATTGACTCAAAGAATCTACATGGATTAAAGAGAACGTCCAATTTTGATAAAATTTCTTACATTCTAAGATATGTGCTACTCGATCCCACTTTTCTATCTTTGTGCAAATTTCTAGCTATATGTATGTTAGGGTTGGATTTCCTAAAATAAGCCCAACTCAAGTCAAAACGAATTCTGAACAAATAAGTTTCTCAATTACGTAAATCATTTTAGCTGTAACCCTTTTCTTTGCCTTTTTCTATGATTAATATATAGATCTCTCTCTCTCAACCTTCCCTTATATTTAAGTGTTTATTTTCACCAATCTTAAATGTTGATATGATAGATCTGCGGATACTAACTCTTGTTTTGTTATTGTGAGATGTTATTGGTGAAAGCTTGAAGATGATGAAAGATGAAGATGAATATAATGGTTTATTTTAAGATAGCCAAATCTCCAAGGAAAATAAACAATTTTTGGGTTGTAGACTACCTACCTCTTTCTTTGTTATTAACCTTTTTATAGAGTACATGTTCTAGTCTATTTAGATCAATTTGTTTGTTGCGATTCAACTAACATTCCCACTCATTACATTCACTAAAATTTTTTACTTCTACTAATTTGTACATGCAATTGCTAAATTCTACAATTAGACCCTACTTTGATTGTAACAACATCTTCACCTGTCGAAAACAACCTTATCCTCAAGGTTGAAGTGGAAACACAGCCCATTTGAAATTATAATATCCTCAATTGGTAGGTCTAGAGGTCTTGTAAGCCAAGTTCTATATCTTTTGCCTCTAATTAGAGGACTTAATTTTCTATATGAGGGCATTTTTCACGAATTACTTTCACTTTATTTTATTTTGTGTTTCAATTTTTTTTTGAAATTATTGAGTCATTTTGGTATTCCCATGATGAAAAATATGATTTTTTGTATAATAGATAAAATTATGTAGCTACATGCATATCTCTACTGTCTTCCTTGAAAGGCCAAGGGTTTTTGTTAAATTAATGTTGAGTTATTTTACTTTTTCTTCTTCTAAATTTAATTTTTGAGTTTTTACTTTTTAGATATTTGTTATTAGTTTGTAGATTGGTTAGAGATGATTTTAAAAACATTCTTCAAATGATAATTTCTCTATGATTATCAAAACTTTTTATTATGACGAAACATATAAAGAGAACAGATTCAAAGAAATTTAGATATCAAAGGACCTACACGAGGAAAATTACATGTGTAAAAAAAGATTATAATTAGAATAGCAATTTGTTAAAAGTTACAACTTATAAGTAGTTTTTTGTGCAATAACTCTAACAACTGTAATAGATATGGTAGCAATTGTATAATAATATAAATAGTGGAAAAGGAAATGAAAGGAGATACCGATTTAGATTTTCAAAAATCAATTTATTTGTTTTTCTTGGAGATAGGTGTCTTGACATAATCAATAATTAAAGAAATTGTATCAACATATAGATTTACATGTGTACATTATAGATTTGTTGATATTTTTAGTTTTGGAGTCATATAATGATTTTAACAACAAATCTTAGATTGAGAAGAAAGAAGGACAAGAGGAAGAAGAGAGAGAGAGATAGAGATTGTAGTTGTTGTGAGAGTGATAGTACTTATGTAATGTGTAACGGCTTGGTACAATTGAGAACCCTTTCTTTTGTTTGTCTTGCTTATTCTAATTAAAATGACATCGTATGTTAGGATTGTAGTGAGTAATTATGGAAGTAGGCTAAGCTCCTTTACATCAACCTAACACTTTTACAACCTGTCACGCCCCGAACAAGAAGAGTCGTAACAGTCCCGCCGTGTAAACTAATCTAAGATAGAAGCTGACCTCACAGCTGCTATCGTAGACGCAATTTACACAAGGCGCACAACTCAACCAGCTTGAAACGTTTGTTCTGACATCTGTTAATATCCAAACCTATGGTAGAGCTTTTATAAAACACTTGTTCTATTCAATCTGTAGTTTAGTACTACAACAGTAATTTTACATCGTTTCACGTCCAAGGGTAAAGATTACAATTAGAGTCTGTTAAAAACCACAGGTTATACGATTTATATACAATAAATTAGAAAACTAGTGGGCTCCTAGGGAATTCCCATTTAGTTTCCTTCAAAACTTAAAGACAAAGCAAAAGCTTAGGTTCAGTTAAATTCCTCGTTCCTCACTTTCCCACACAGCAGCACACTAACCTGAGAACGGTGGTACCGGAACATCTTTTATCTTCACTCAGTACCTGCAAAAGAGTCTGTAGGGGTGTGAGCACAACTAGCTCAATAAGTGGGGCGGAGTCAGAAGAGTACTATACAATCACAAATAAGGTTAATAATTATGATGAAATGTAATGCAATCACTCAAATGAAAACATCGCACAGTGTTAACCGGTCCACTGTGAGGTTAGAGAAATTTCATCCGCTCCAACCCGGATTGAGGAGTTTCATCGCGACTAAAGTTAAACCAAACCCGGGCTTGTGCAATGGAGAACACCCCCCTCCCAAGACCGCCTTCGAACCACGGCCCCCAACCTTGCCGCGACCTCCTCGCCTATCACTTAGTTCGACTAAGGATGGGGAAAAGACTATTTCAGCTATCCTCATCGAAGGAAGTCGGTGTTTGGCTTAACACTCTTAATCGTTTCCCCTAACGGGTGATTATGCGTGACCAATTACACTTTAGTCGAATAATCATTAGAAATAATCAGGGGTGACCAATAAGTTCACACAATACAGAATCCATGCAAATATGCAGAACAGCACACCAAGGAGTTGAACTCCTATCACATCAAAGTATCATTCACACACATAGCATGCGCATAATCATCTAGCTACAAACACAACCAGAAGTACTCTTGGGTCTCCGGATACTTTTAAAATAGTACCCATACAGCGGCGAAGCTACCATTCCAACTTACTTGTTCAGACGTTCGTTATTTCTGACTTGAATTGTCAGCCGTCTTTGGAAGGTCCTAATTACACAAAAGGTCTAAATTTAGTTTTCGTAATAATTACGAAAACATTAGGGTCTAATCTAAAACATATATATATATATTATTTCCATAATATACAGTCATGTTATTAAATTATTAATTATTAACATTGTACATCATATTTACTATTACGTATTATATATCGTTTTGATCGTATCGAAACGTACTTTTTATTTATTAATTCACGTTTTGATTCCGGTAGAGTTACCGAAATGTGTATATTCTTGAATATGTTATAGATATAAGCTAGTTTGCTTAAGGTTATCCGATTTCAACAAAACTAGTGTCATTGAGTTCGTATAGACTTAACGACACATCTTATGAGTCCTGTTCCTAGAGATGGATTTTAACGGGTAGTTTGAATTTTTAATACAATTATATATAATTATATAAAAATGACCGTATTATGCGAAATTTACAGTTTTAAATTATATTTTATCCAATTTGTCCTTATATTATAATAATATAAGTATTATTCAATTTTAATACACCTAAAGTACATCCCGATCAGAAAATATTAATAATTGTAATAAAATCTCTATTTAACCCAATTCGACCAGCAATCCTATATATAGGTTTTATTTAAGTATTTTACTCATTTTAGTCTATTAATATTACAAATACACCCCGACTTGTAATTTAAGCTATTTTACTTAATAAATTCGTAGTAAATAGTTTGGATTACCTAATAATTCCCCGAAAATTTCTATGGACTTCTAAAAATATAGGGAATTCAATTATCACTCGGTTTCAAGTTTTCGATCTATTGCCTATATTTTCGTATTGACGATTTTACCCCTAAATTTGATAAATTATCCAATTATAATTCTTTTAGCATCCAATTAATTCCAATCTGACTCAATACCATTATTATTTATTATAGATCAGTACATGTCCATTTCATCAATTAATTTCATAATTTCCTATTAAATTCGTAATTTCAGCCTATTTTCGGACCAATTTCAAGCCTAAAAATTCAATAAATATTAAAATTATTCAAATAAAAATTTGGGCTACGTAGCAATTACCCATATATCATACACATCCTACACAAAAATTTTCAGCTAGAAACAACATCATATAATATATTTATTTCACTAATATATATTCGGATGAATTACAGATTTCTTAATAAAGTATATTAAATATTACGAATTTTTCAAAAATAAAAATATCACATGAAAGCATGTCTAAAATAACCTAAGTGTAATTTTTTTCATAATTTTCTGGGCGGATTTACTATTTTTTAGAAATTATTGAAAAACAGGGCAGAAATTTGACCTTGGTGTTCTTGGGTGCTCCGGTGGCCGGCGGCGGCTGGGAGGTTGTCGGACGGCTGGCGCGATGGGTGGACCGTGTGGGGTTGGCTGGGTTTCACAGCAGATCTACTCTAGGTTAGGTTTCCACACTTTCACTAATTTTTCTGTTTTTTTTTTCTAAATTTGTTTTTTTTTTCTACGATTTTTTCTAATTTTTCTTTCTAATTTTCTCTGATTCCAAATTGCTAAAACTATCTTGTCTAATGATCTTGGCTTTTTATAGTGCTTCAAAGTCGGTTTAAGGGTTTTTTTCTTTATTTAATTCATATTTTCTTTTCCAATTTCTTTTTTTTTTTTTTATGCATGAGGTGTCCAAATATTATACATTCACCTTTTGAATCAGCATTGCAATTTCATCCTCCTGCCACGCCTCCTTCCAATGTTATTTATTTAATTTTTCTTTTTCTTTTATTAAATAATTACTTAAGTATAAATATTATATGTTAGAATTAATTATTTAATTAATATACTAAGTTATATCTTATGTAAATAACACGTGAAATATATAACTTCACTCATATAATTAAGTTTCTAGCATATCTTTTATTTTTAAGATACATTCTAAGGTTAATTTCACGAATTCAACACAATATATATATAATTACTCAATTTAAAGTTAATTTATGAGTATAATTATTATTTGTACCGGGTATACTAAAAAATTACGTGTATTTTTTTATAGTAAATTATACTACATTATCTCATTTTATAGCTCAATTAACTTATCTCTAAGTTCTCGTTGTAATCTAAGTTCAATTTTAAGAGTTCTGAACATTTTAGGGCTTTAGTAAATACTCCAATTTCTAAGGGCAAAATTGGGATTTCGGATCATTATTACTAAAATCTAACTTCACTGTAATATCTCAACTAACTTTTTCATTCTAGTTGCAAAGTTTGGGCTCAATTGGATAAGTTACCCTAAAAGCCCTAAATCTGAGCTCGGTTATCTTAAGCTCAATTTTGGAAGCTTACACAACCTATTTGTTTAGTTGAATGAAATTAAAGGGGAAATAAAGTTGCGATTACCATGGAATTAGGGGGGAAATGGAATTGCAATTACCGTGAATCCAAAATTGAATGAGGGATGATGAAGGAATTAAAATCAAATGTCTAAAATAGCTTTACTCAATTAAATAATAAAATATTATAAAATAGATAAAACAACATGAACATCACAATTTAGTCCTAAATCGTGCCTTCAAAACTCTAACCCAAAGAAGAAATCAAGTACATCTTATGACAAAATTGTTGATGGTATGATCACTATGTGGTCTCCCAAGTGAACTCTAAGTATTCCTTTGGCTATGGATAGTAGATAACCTATATAAAGCCTCCTATGGCTAAGCTAGAGTGATATGCTGTGCTAAGAGCAAACAGGGACAATCATATCAAGGTGGGTCTAAACTTGCAAAAAGCTTAAACTAGAGGGTAAGAAATGCATGAAAACAATGAAGCAAATAAGCAAAAACCTACAAATGATTCTAAGGATATGACATACTAAAAAAACTCCATGGACTCACAAAACTAACTTGATATGATGTACAAGCAATTCGGTTAAGTCACTCACTACTCAGCTTTACTTAAGGGTTAAGATAAGAGTAAGAAAGAGAGTAAGCATAATAGCTCACAAAGAGTAGTATCTATTTAATATGTGGATTCTAATTCTTGCAACTACATATTACAAGAGTGTTTATGCTTTGAATGTTAGGGTAACTTACCTAAAATAGAAAAGATAAAAAGGATATTGTCTAAAATAAGCAATGTACAAGAAATAATAAAGGGTACAAATGAAAAATCAAAGAAATTAGTGATTGGTGCAGCAAGTCCTTTCACGTCGGGTTGGATACGTGGCAATTAATCAGTACGACACTTCTAGCAAAAATAGAGAAGTTGTACAATCAAGCTAGAGGCTATTGAGCAGAGTTAGGGGGTCCTTCCAAGGAGATGTTGGCTTGGATGTGCTCTACGGTTCTTGACACAAGTATTGCCGAGCCAGTGGTTAGCACAAGCATGGTAGAGAAGACATCAAGGTTGGCCAAACAATCAGGGGAATATGAATCAGCTTGGCATACATTATTTGACAGAATTGAAACAACTTGGCTTAGCTTGTAAAGCTATTTAGCAATAAGGACTAGCTCATCATCAATAGGTGTTGACTAGAATGAAAGAACCTACTTCGTTAGTCCTTTAAGCCCTTAAGCTTAGGCTCGGGTCAATAGTCTAGTTGTTTGATTCCCATCATCCCCTCTGAGTTAATTTAGATTTAGGATCAAATCCAGTTAGTCTTCACTCAATTCTCCTTCTGGTTGTTAAGGGTTGAGGTTGGCAATATTAAAAGTATTAGAAACTCTATAATCTTCAGGTAATTCTAGATAATAAGCATTGTCATTGATCCTTTGAAGTATTCTGAAAGGACTTTCAACTCGAGCAGACAATTTACTTTTTCTCTTGCTCGGAAACCTCTCATTGCTCAAGTGTGGCCATACTAATTCGCCAGGCTGAAACTATACTCTCTTTCTTCCTTTACTTTTCTTTCTCATCTTCTTGGCAGCTTGGTTAATCTATTAGGCAACCTTCTGATAGATCTAATGTGAGACTTGTATTAGTGCAACTAAGTTCTGTAACTAATTTAGAGCATTCAGGAAAGTAATCCAATTAAACTAGAAACTTAAAAGAGGCTTCGTAAGATTAATCAAGGAGTTTTCATAGGTTCAAAATTTAAAAATATAATAAAATATTAAAAATATAGTCAAAATCTTATAAGTTTACTATATTATTATATTATCGGTAACATGTAAACTAAGTCTCGAAAAATAACAAACACTTAGAAATAAATTATAAGAGTAATATAATTAATATTATACAAAAATAATATACAAAAGATATATATATACATTGAGTATAATTATTATACAAAATATATATTACACCCCGAAGTCGCAGAGTCGCAATAGTTTCGCCGTGTAAACCATTCTATGATAATAACTAGCTTCACAGTACCTACCATAAACATGGTCTACACAAGGCATCGACGACTCCTCTCTTTGAAATAAACAGTCCGATTAAATGTTTAACTACAATTATGGTAAATATCATAAATTTTGAATAAACATATATAATTATATGTAAAGTCTATAGAACTTCCCAGGAAATTCTACATAACACAACGGTTCACTAATTTACATAATAGCTATCAGTCTTTCATCCTTAACTACAGAGGACACTTTAGCTACACATCACTACTAAGTAAATTGATCCTTACACCCTAGGCTTCAAAAGAACTAGCCTCTAGGTAATTGTAAGGCAGCATAATACTTAAAGTGTTCAGAAATCAGGACCTGCAAAAGGATCTATAAGGGTATAAGTAACTACAGCTCAGTAAATTGAATTGGAGACTCATAAATGCATAAAATACAAACAAGATTATCAAACAATTATTTTCATGCAATGCAGCAATCAAGTGTCATCGCACAACGTAGTCCGGTCTGTTGCGAAATCAAAGAAATTTCACCCGCTCTAATCCAGGTTGAAGAGTTTCCATATTATGTAGCAGCTCATAACTAAACCTAGGTTTATGCAATAGAGACCTCACTCCTCCCATGACTACCTTTGAACCATTGATTTCACCCTTACCGCAACCTCCTCTCCTATCACTTAGTTCGACTAAGGATGAAGAAAGGACCATTATACAATCCTCGCTATCCCTTTGAAAATGGTCGATATTTGGTTAGAGGATCCTAATGATCCTCTAACGGATTGCAATGCATGACATTTTAGGTCATTAGAGTCGAATAAGATTAAATTTCGCTTAGAGTTTTCAAACAATTCACACCAATTCAATCATAACACAAAATCAATCATACCACAATTTCAGCACAAATTCAGATACATCAAACACATGCGTAAACTACTTACAATCACAACTATATACAATCCTAAGTCTCTGAGTACCATAAAAATAGTACTCTATTACAATAAGTAATAACCCAACTTACTTGGAATTTTTCAGTCGCCCGATCACTTAATTGCAAGTTGATTTGTCTCTAGGTATCCTATAATACAAATAAGTCTTTTAGTACTTATACTTTAAGGATTTATATTCTAAGTTATAATTTAACTCATTTTTTTTCCATGTATACCTATTATATACTAATAATTCTTTTTACCCTATTTCGAGGTTTGGATCTTAAATTAAATTCTAGTTTCGATTCCGAAGTCTTAAATATGGTCGAATCCTAATGTGAAATTAATCACATTAAGCTTGAGCATTCTAATATCCTATTGGGTCTTAATTTAGTATTCTAAACCATTCAATATACGCTAATCCTAATTGGGTTATCGGATTTATTCCCGATATGAGAAAATCTTACATTTTTATATAATTACATAAAATTAAATTTTGTTTCAGATTTAGTATATTCTGATTTTTATTATAATATTATCTAAATAACCCTAATTTTTCAGATTTATTAAATTTTCAATTCTTCATATTCCTAATTTTCTATAATTACTACCTAATTCCTAAATTAATTACAGTTAATACTCCAAAGGCTACGATTAGGTTTCCACATCAGAAATTAACATCCCTAAACATCTAATTACAATCTAAATCAGTAATTAGTGTCTTAATCACCTAATTAACCCAAAATTATCCAATTTTTCCATCATTTTAGGGCTAAAAATTAACTTAAAAATTTTGAAAATTAATTTTTAAAAAAATGGCTTCATAGCATTGTTTTATGTCACTTAAGTATTCTATAGAAAAAAATTGAGCTCCAAACTACACTCTTAAGTCTATTTATTTCTAGTTCTAATCATGCTCGGTTTTGCTTAATTTGTTAAGAACTCTATATTTTTAGACGTGATTAAACTAAATCACTATTTTTTCCTAAATCTACATACAACAAAACCTCAGAATAACAAGTTTCATAATTTTCTAGGCAAAATAACTAATTTTAAGAAATTATACAAAACTAGAGCAAATAAGGGACTTACTTGGTTCGATGCCTTTTGGCCATCCAACTCCGGTCCAAGTGTGTCGGCCAGCCTAGACAATGGGCCTAGAGTGGGGTGGTGGTAGTGGCTCGGTCCCAGGTGGTGGTGGTGTATGAGTTTGGCTTACTAGCCCTCACTGCACAGTTTTCCTTTCTTTTTTTTTTTCTAGTATTTTTTCTTGAATTTTCGAAGCTCTCTATTTTTCTCTGATTCCTAATTGTCTAAAGGAGTTCTGTGAATTTTTTCCCTATTTATAGAGCTTGGTGGTAATTAATATGCATTAAATTAGATAAGACATTGTCTAAATCCCTTAATTTTTTGCTTTTGTATTGCTTGATTCTAATTGGCTAATTTTTCTTCTTGAACTCCTGACTTGCCACGACCAGATATTCCTATCCCTCTGATTTTTCCTCAATTAATTAATAATTTTCTTTAATTATTTACTAAGTTTTTGGCCAATTTAAGTAATTTCATATATTTTTATCTATACGTAAATACATGTGGGGTACATGTGAACATTCTTAATTATTATTTAAGTCATTCTATAATTTTTAGTATACATATAATCTATCTCTAGTGATTTATTAGTTATTAGATTACACTTTTCGATAATTAATAATTATTGTACTTAAAATTTGAAAATTTTATAGTCTCCTGTTTTATTACTTATTTTCTTATATTCAAGTTTACGGGGTTGTTTTTACTAATTTTTCTATCAATAATATATAATTTAGGTTTGATCGGATCCTTTAACTGATCGTCCTAAACCCTGTGCTCTAAGTTCAATCCTACAGTCACTTGGCTTAACTTTAGGGCTTACAATATCTACCAGTAATTATTGAAAATACTTAAAATTAGGTAAAATCTACTAAATAAGTTTTAAAAAAAAAGGGAAAATTGTAAAAAATTTCAAAGACAACCTAAAGAACTTAACTTTTGGCATGGCATACTTTGTGAAGGGTTAGTATAATATGAGAATAAGATTTGGTGACACTTAACATAGAAAAGAAGGGGGAAAAGTGACATTTATCACACTTAAAATTCTCTAACCAATCAATATGGCATTCTAAATTTCTAGGGATTGTTCCATGATCATGTTTGGTTAGATTGAACTCCAAAAAATTTAGGAGAAAGCTGAGAAGTTGAGGAGAAACATTGAAACAAAAATGAGGATAAAATAGTGTAAAAAATGGAGAATTTTCAAGTTCTCTAACTGGAAGTGAGCCAAACCACCTGGATATAAAAGAGGTGGCACCAACTTAGGAAGACAAACCCTCACCCTTAGATGGTGGCTGAAGCTCGGAGTTTCGGTGAGTTATCGATCTCTCCAATCTTCATAAAAAATTAAGAAAAAATAACAAACAAACTCCAACAATTTTAAAATTTAGTTTCCCTACGTATTTTTGCATAAGGATTTCAAATTTTCAATTAGATTTTCGAAATTTTGAGTCTAGATACTGAGTTCTTAAAAAAAAGTCCCACACAACAATTTTCTATCAAGTTTTTGAAAAACTAATTCATATAATTTTGACTTGAAATTTTGTCGACATACTCCTAAGATGCTGTATTTTGATGATGAGTGGTAAGATTTCTAAAATTAAGTTGTTAGACTTTGAAGAAAATTCAATTTTTATGTAAACAATGCACTGGACAGGGTAATTGGTTAAAAGAGATTAATGAAATTTTTTAAAATTATGGTATACCCTAAATTTTCCCACAAATAGTAGCTAAAAGTAGTTTAATATGAATTCAGGAAGGATGATTTTTAAGTAAAAGTGGATATTTAGCAATTTAAGGTTAGATTTTTCAAGTATTTAGTATACTAATAGATAGTATGATAGAGAAAGGAAGTAAATTATTGAAGTATTAGTTGATACTTACTAGTTATGCAAGGTTTACACTTTTGGAAATGCAAGGAAAGTGGAATATATGTGAAATGATTAAATGTACTACTAACAGTAGGGTCAGAAACTGTGTCAAAATGTAATCTAGTATGAATATGTTAAATACACTAGGAAAATGGAATCTGTACCAAAAAGTAGCTTGTATTTGGACTCTATCTTATTTTTTGAGATAAGCTGTAAGTTAAAAATTTCTTAAATAAAAAATCTAACTTTAAATTAAAGGTCAAAAACTTCATCAGAAACTGGGTTAGAATATTGTTTAGTATTGGATATTCTTGACTGCACTAAGTGTTCGACAGTAAATCAGCTAGTAATTTGTATATAAATTCCATTCCTTTATCAAAATTAGAACATTAGTTAGAAGTTATTTAGACAATAGCCATACCACAATACTAGATGAGAACCTAAGTCAGAACCTTGGTCAAAAAATAGTTTGATGAAGGATGCAAAATACAGGAGTAACTGGGAATTGAAGACGGTTAGTACTGGATATCAGACCATTGGGAGTTAAAGAGTTGATCAGAAAGTCGCATTTCTACCACTTCTAAGAATTTATTGAAGTTAGAATCTAGATCAGAAACTACTGAGCAGCAATCTGTACCAAGTGATAACCTTAGTCAGAATGTATTTTGCTCAACTAATATCTAATAAATGCCTTAGAAAACTCTCTTAACACAATTAAGGAACATATTTAAATGTCAAACAGAACTCATATACTATATATATATATATATATATATATATATATATATTATAAGAACTAAAGATATTACGTTAATTTTAGGGATAATAAGGGAAGAAGAAAGCGACATATGAAGAGGATGAGCAACAATATCTAAGTAAGTGGGATCAGTGTTTTACTGCACTTTGAAGTATTGTTTAAGAATACTTTGAGACCTTAGTATATGTCTTGTTTGTGGTCAAATTAATAAAGTAACTAGTGTTCTTAGTATCGAAAATCCCCGGCAATGGCGCCAAAAACTTGATATCGGGAAAGTGCACCTATCAATTTTAATATAGCGGATGTGAGTCCGACTCGATCCCTCAGAGATTTCGAATACTAATATTAACCTTAGCTCTATTATCTAACCGGAAAATTGTGTTGAGTTAAATGAATTAAAAATACTGAAATTAACAAACTAAACTAATTATGAGACTTGATTAAGCAATTTAAAAAGCAATAAAACTAAGAACGACTTCAAGAAAGTAATAACGTATTTAGGAATTATTTCTCCTAGTGTTTAACATGTAACCGTTTAAAATATATTCAATTCAATTTCTATTATTTTTTACTGGAGGGATTTACAATTAAAGTTAATACCTTTTTTAAGCATATTAACTCTAATCCTAAATTATTTATCGGAATCTCTTCATTTAGTAATATAACTTAGAATTGCATTAATGTATAATGAATTCCCACATAAATAATTAACTTTCCGGAAGAAAGATATATCTTATCTCTAAGTATACATGTAATTCTCTTCAATTATGCCAAGATCTAATTATACATGTAATTTCTCAATCATCATGCATAATATCATAAATTGATACTCTAGAAATATCAATCAACAATTAAACAACATAATTGAATCAAGAAAAGATAGAAACTTTATTGAAAATTATAAATTAACCCAAGAGTCACATGAAACCCTAGGTTCCATAATCCTAAATACACGAATTCTAAGCTATCATAATGAAACTAAAAACGAGTTACATCAAAAACATAAAATAAAACATGAAAACCCCTTTGTTTGATGAAAAATCTCTCTAATCTTGAAGTTGGTGTTGCTTTCGCCTTTTTCTTCTCCTTCACAAGTCTCTTCTCCTCCTTAAGTCTCTTCTCTTCTCTCGTGTCTCTCATCTTGAAACCCCAATATGTCCTTTTATATATGTATTATAAGGATTCTGTTTTCGTCACCAAACACGGCCTGGGACATGGCCGTGTCCCCAGGTCATGTAACTTTCTAACCCTAGCAAATTTTCCTGCATGGACACAGCCTGGGGACATGGTCATGTCCCAGACTGTGTAACTTCAAAACTTCATAACTCCTTTAATTGAACTCCGAATTGAGTGAAACTTGATTCCTTTTCTTCGTTTTCGATCCTAAAACGCGTTCAAACCTCAAAATCAAAATTTTACTCAATTAAGTATCAATTTCTTTAAAGAAAACCAAAAATGTAAGGGAAATACTATAAAATCATCATGTGAAATATGTTTAAAATCAAAATTATCAATAACGTACGATTATAAGAAAATTCCACAAGAGGAAAACAAACATCCCAATTAGCTAAATTCTTTCCTACTATAGCTCGGAGCAGCGTTCCCAAAGTGCGGTTAACTACCTCCATTTGGCCATTAGTTTCGAGATGACAGCAAGTGTTGAAAAGTAGTTTTATCCTCATACGAAGCCAAAGATTTCTCTAGAAATGACTTAGAAACTTTATATCCTTATTCAATACCACACTTCTCAGGTATGCCATACAAACGAACAATCTCCTATAAAAAGAGAAAAACAATAGCAAAAGCATCGTTGGTTTTTGAATAGGGTACAAAGTGTGCCATTTTGCTAAACTTATCCATAACAACCATTATTGCATCTTTACCTTGCGTGGTTCATAGTAATCCATGAACAAAGTCCATTCTCAACTCAAACCAAGGCTTAGTTGGAACGGGTAAAGGCATTACTTTCTCTTACTCAGCTCAATATTTGGCCCTCTTACAGGTAACGTAATTCTTAACAACTTGATGCACATCTCATCTCATTTTAAGCCAAAAGAATCTCCCATTTATTAATTCATACATCCTCTTCCCTCCAAAATGTTTAGAGAGCCCACCATAATGAGCTTCTCTTAGTAGTAGCTCGCTTAAAGAACAGCTCAGCAAGCATACTTTGCCTCCTTGAAATAGGTATCCACTCTCTACATAATAATCATCTACTATTCTTTCCTCTACACTTCATCCAAATATAGGGCTAAAATGGGGGTCTTAAGGACATTATTCTTTAATGCTCAGAAATTCCAAAAGTCTCATATGTAACTCAATAAAAAGAACATGTTGCCTTAACAAGGCATCGACAACCACATTGGTTTTTCCTTGTTTGTACTTAATCACAAAGTTAAATCCCTCCAAGAGTTCAACCCTTCATGCTTGCCTCTTCGATAACTTAATATGACCTCTAAGGTACCTTAAGAACTCATGATCTGTGTAAATGACAAACTCACTTGGTAGTAGATAATGTTGCCACACTTAAAGTGCTCAAATAAGGGCTAGAAGTTCTTTATTATATATGGAGTAGTTCAATTGAGGTCATCTCAACTTTTTACTATAGTAAGTAATAGGTCAGCTTTCTTATATCAAGACAACTCTTATGCCAACATCGGATGCATCATACTTAAGCTAAAAAATCTTCTCAAAGTTAGGCAAGGTTAATACAGGTGCAGAGGTCAATCTTTTTTTAATCTCAGTAAAGTTTCTCTCTTCTTTCTTTCCCCACTTAAAATCTATGTTTTTCTTTGTTAGCTCAGTCAAGGGTACAACTATAGTACTAAATCTTTGGATAAAGTATCGGTAGAAGGAATCCTTGGATAAAGTATCAATAGAAGGATACCAATCCATGGAAACTTCTCGCTTTAATACGTGAAATTAGGGTCAACCACTCTATAATGGCTCAAATTTTCTCCTCATCAACTCTCAACCCTCCACTAACAACATACCCTAGGAAAACCACTTCCTCTCGGTAAAAACAACACTTTTTCATGTTACCAAACAATTTTTCTTCTCAGAGAACATTAAAGATTGCTCGGAGGTGTTCAATATGGTTAAGTAGGTCGGTATTATATACAAAGGTGTCATTAAAGTAGACAAGAACAAACTTTCCAATCAAATTTCTCAAAACATGATTCATCAACCTCATAAAAGTGTTTGGGGCGTTTGATAGTCCAAAGGGCATGACCATCCAGTCTTACAAGCCATGTCGAGTCTTAAAAGTAGTTTTTCATTCATCCTCTTTTCTCATTTGAATCTAGTGGTATCCTAACTTCAAGTCAATCCTATTGAATACTCTCACACTATTCAGTTCATCCAACATATCATCTAGCCTTGGAATGGGGTATCTATCACACCTCGAAGTAACAAAGTCGTAACAGTCCTGCCGTACAAACCATTCTAAAATAAAAATTGACCTTACAACCACTACCTTAGACTTGATTTGCACAAGGCATTTATAATTAACCCGCTTTAAAGTAAACAATTCATAAATTGAATAAATTATTTACCTAAGAAATTATGAAAATATGCATATATACAGGAACTTAAATATTACAATTAATGTTTGAAAGTTTCATTGTACTATATTTCCTAAGTAGTACATTATTCAAAAATAGAAATTCCTAAAACAAAAGCTAAAACCTTAACAATATATCTATTCTTCAGATGTATTTCCTCACTCCCCAAGATCCAACAGCTGCCAGCTTCAAGGTAATATAAGCTACTTTCTAGTTAGTACCCGCAACAATGTCTATGGGGATGTGAGCAACCAAAACTTAGTAAGTTGGGACGGAGACTCAAAACCATACAGCAAACACAAATAGGGTTATCAACTAAATTATTAGG
Organism: Lumnitzera littorea; assembly: GCA_024138015.1. Taxonomy (NCBI): domain Eukaryota; kingdom Viridiplantae; phylum Streptophyta; class Magnoliopsida; order Myrtales; family Combretaceae; genus Lumnitzera; species Lumnitzera littorea. The sequence continues at coordinate 11,951,735 of JAMXBB010000012.1, read as the reverse complement.
TGTAATGCATATTCAAGCAAATACCATCACACGATATTGTTCGACCCATCGTAAGATTAGAGAAATTACACCCGCTTTAATCCCAGTTGAAGAGTTTCTATTAATGCAACAGCTCACGACCAAACTTAGGCTTATGTATTGAAGACACTACTCCTCCCACGATTACTTTCGAACCATTAGCTTCATCCTTACCGCGACCTCATCACTTATCACTTAGTTCAACTAAGGATGAAGAAGGGACCAATTATACCATCTAACGCTATCCCTTTTGAATGGGTCGGTATTTGGCCGGAGAATCCTAATGTTCCCCTAATAGGTTGCTATACAAGTCTAGTTTAAATTTATAAGTCAAATATTCAGTTAATTCTGATTTAAGATATTCAATTATTTTAAACAAATCACACAAATACAAGCTGAAGCAGCAAATCAATAATCATATCAACAGCTCAAAACAAGTATATGCGCATACGCAACTATCTAACAAGAACAGTCTAGTGCAATTTCAAACCTTCAAGTACTACAAATTAGTACTCCGAAATACAGTAATATATTAATCCCAACTTACCTAGACTCTTCACTTACTCGCTTTAGGTGCGACATATACTGGCCATCACCAAAAATCCCTATAATACAAATATTGTTTCAGTTTTCCATATAACCGCTATAGATTGGTTTTATCCTATAACGCCTATTGTTACTTTTGGTTTAGGGTTTAAGGTTTAATATACCCAATTATCTAGATTTTCAAGTCTTTTACAATTACTAAATTGATTTTAACTATGATTATTATACGTAAATCTTAAAAATACATTTCGAACCCAAATGTGAAATTAATTATATCAAACTCAAGTATTCTAAGTGTCAATTTTGGGTCCTTAATTAGCACTCCAATATACTTGGAACATTCTAATACTCATTTATGTATCAAATTTACTCTTGATATGAGAAAATTTTACATTTTTTATATAACTACCCTAATTTAAGTTTCCTACAAATTTATTATATAGTTTTATTATTATTATATTATCAATTTTTATTCTAATATTTCCTATTTCACACATTATATATTATTATCTATTGTGTACATAATACACACATCTAATATCCTCATCACTTCAAATATCATCTCTCAACTTCAATCAATATTTTAAAAATATCTAAATTCATCTTAAATCAAATTTTACTTGTAATTATCCTAAATTACAAAATTAACTTAAAATTTACCATTTTTACCTATTACATATTTACTACATAAATTATATTTAATACTCTAAATGCTATAGATAACATGCTTCATCGGATTTCAACATCTTAAAACATATAATTATGTACTAAATCAGTAATTAACCATTTAGTTACTTAATTAACCCTAAATTATCCATTTTATGCATTATTTTAAGGCCTAAAAATTATTTAAAATTTTCAAAAATTAATTTTTGAAAAAGGGCTTTGTGATACTATTCTGTATCACTTAAGTAATCTATAAAAAAATTTTGAGTCTAAAACTACCTTCCTAAGCTTATTTATTTCTAATTCAAAATATGTTCGGTTTTACATGATTTCTTAAGCACCATATATCACAAGATATATTTTTATCAAAATAATATTTTTTCTAAAAACTACATATAAAAATATTTTAGAATACCAAATTTCATAATTTTCTAAGTATATTTAGTATTTTTAATAAAATATATAAAATCGAGAGGAAAATCGGATTCACTGGAATTGGTGACACCAGCCACCAAGGCCTTATCAACCAGCTTGAGTGCTGCCACCACCGTGTGGTAGTGGTGGCCGTTTACTCCCAGGTTGTCATCAAGTGGTGGTTCCCTTCTAAGACTCTAATTGCATAGATTTTTGTAATTTTTTGCAATTAAACCCTAACCTTAAAATTTTTTGCTCTCTCTAATTTTTTTTTATCTCTAAACAAACCAAATGAGCTTATGAAAATTTTTTGGTATTTATAGAGCTTCCTTACTTTTCTTCTCCTAATTTCTAGTTGCTAAATATTCTTATGTTTTTCTAAATTTGCTTTTTATTGGCTTAATTTAATTGGTTGCCTTTATTTATTTAATTCTGAGTTGCCACACCTCAAATCTGGATCATTCCTGATTTTTTCTTAATTAATTATGAATTTTCTTTAATTAATTAATCTTATTTTGACATATTTCACGTATTTTAAGTAATTTTGTATTTTTTACCTACATGTAAATTCATATATGATACAAATAAATATTTCTAAATATTGTTTAAGTTATTTTATAATTTTTAGTATGCATATAATTTATTTCTATCGATTTATTAATTATCAGAATTTGTTATAAGTGTTTCCGATAAATAACAGACAATATATATATAATTCAATATTATAATAATTAATTATTTTATTCTTTATTTTCCTAAATCCAAACTCACGAAATCGCTTTTACTAATATTTCTAACTGCATCGTAAAATTTGGACCGGATCGAACAATTTGCTCGATCACCTTAAATTTTATGAAATGAATCCTAAATACCTAATTGCGGGCTTACAATATTTGTACTTAATTGTGATCTTATGCACAACTCTACTATTCATACATATTTATTAAGTACCATCTTTCTTCAACACAAATAATGCAAGCATAACACAAGGGCTAAGACCCTCTCTTACATACCCTTTTTCTAGTAGCTCATTGACTTACCTTTAAGGTTTAGTAGCTTGTTCAAGATTTATTTAATAAGCTAGCTTATTCAGCAAAGTAGCACTAAGTATCAAATTAATACAATGTTCAATGCCTCAAAAAGGGCCCTTCTAACAACTGCTCTGGAAACAAGTCAAAATATTCATCAAGCAACTGCTCTACCTCCTCTGGCAACTTTACTTGTTCCTTTAATTCTAATAGTCTCCTTATTAATAGAAAGGTCGACAGGTCAAACTTGATGGCTTTTAGGAGCTCGACACGAATCAAAATCAAGGCTTTCTTTAATCTCGAGCTAGTTAAGCTAATAACTTGCTAACTTAGCTCGATATCATATGGTTCAAGATAATCTTCTTACCATCTTTCTCAAACATATATGTATTTCTAAAACCATCATAGATGACCCTACAATCAAATAACCATAATCAGCTTAACAACACATAGGATGCATAAATGGGCAGCATATTATAGAGAATTTCATCGAAATAATTTTTAATTGAGATTGGTAGCAATACTTGTTAAATGACATGAAGTGCTCCCTTTTTATTTGGCCAATGCAACTTATACGATTTCAGATGTAAAATGGTTGGCAGTTTGAGCTTCTTAACTAGTTTAGTAAACGTTACGTTAATGCAACTCCCACTATTTACAATGAGTTCACATACTTATTCATTCACCTGATAAGTGATGTGGAACCAATTCTCTCTCTAATTCTCCTCGATAGAGGGTTCTAAGCTCATCACACGTCGAACAACTAAGGTCAACTTGTCCAAGTATTCAACAAATACCTCCTCTTTAACAAGCTCATTTTTGGGTAGTATTCTCCTTAGGTACAACCTCCTCCTTGGGTTCCTTATCAATGCTATCAACTTCTAGCTTCGATGCATCTCCTTTGATGATCATAGTTCGTCTATTTAGCCATTGGGTAACCAAGTACCTAAATCCTTGACACTTAAAGCACTTAATCCAGCATGTCTTCCTCTTAGATCCTTGTTCCTTCTCATAAGTTCTCTTTGATACCTCCTGGTTTATAAGGCAACCCTTCAACTCATTTACTCCCTCAACTTTTCTACTAGGGTTAGCACTTTAGGGAGCTAGGCTACCGCTCTAAGCAAGCTAGTGAGATTGGGTAAGTCGATTCATTAGAGGTTGGCTCGGCCTATTCCTGTTTTGTCTCTCTACTCATTGAGCAATTTTGATGGCTTCATTTAGTGTAGTAAAATGTTGTAGTTCTACCATGTCTTGAATATCATATCTTAATCTAATTCGAACCGAAGATTCATTTACTTCCCATCTGATCATAAGCATTTAGAATTCCCAAATATGCTCATTAATAGTTCGGCTTCTTTATCTCATCTCTTGAAGTTGAGCAAAAGTATCATACAAATAAGTATCTCGCATAAATATGTTTCTAAGTATTCTCTTCATCTCGAGTCAGATGCTCACCTCTCTGTATCCTTCTCTCCTTCTCATGGCATCGTAGCATATCTTGAGAACTCTACAATAGAAACTCTCATTTTCTCTCGGTCTTCATACTAGTAGTAATCAAAGACTTGCTCTACTTTCTCTTCCCAATCGAGATAGTCATCAACATTTCCAGAATCATTGAAGCTCAGGATTTGAAGCTTCACAAGGTCAACAGTTTAGTGTACTCAAGCTCATTTGCCCACTTCATCTTACTCTTCTTCTTCATCTTATTCATCTACTTCACCCAAGTCAATCCTCCTCCATACTCGTTCTTCCTCTCTTCCACCTTAATTTCTCGAGCTAGGATTTTTCCTCTCATAGGCTAAGTAGCTTAAGGAGTGTTTTGAATTGCATTAGTAGGCCGAAAGACAAATGCACGAATAGCTCTGGTTAGGTTAGCTATCAAGTTAGCCATTTCATCGAGCCGTTCATTAGTGCTTCTAGGAGTATTTTGGGTTGTTGGCCATTATGGACAATACCACTGTTATCATCCCCAATACTAGCGTTCACACTCGAATTAGTCATTCTTTTACAAAACTTTAACAATACTTTGATACTTAAGAAACAACTTATACTATCTTCAAATTAACCAACTCATACACTTACTATTTCTAATCACTCAACTTACTGCTTTATAGAGAACACACAACTAATACTTGCTTTATTTTCTCAATTCAAAATAGAGTACAACAGGGCATATGCCTAATAGCAAATTAATACATCTTCTACTTAATTAAACACTCACAGCTAACTCTTACACTACCATTACTCACTACTACAACCAATATTACTTACAACATAGCAATAACTAGCTAAAATACAACTTACTCAAATGATCCTTCGCTTTGATATCAAGATGATACATTATGCCAAGAGTAGATAAGATTGATCATATTGAGGTAGGTCCAAGCTTGTAAAAAGCTTAAAATGAAAGGTGAGAAATGCACAAAAATAATGGAGTAAACAGGCAAAAATCCATGAAAGATTCTAAGGATGTGATGCACCAAAGAAATTCTATAAACTCACAAAACTAGCTCAATATGACGCATGAGCAGTTCGGTGAAGTCATTCACCACCTAGCCTTACTTAAGATTTAAGATAAAAATAGGTAGAGGGAGTAAGCACAATAGCTCACAAAGAGTAATATGTATTCAATATGTGGATTATGATTCTTGTGACTTTATATTATAAGGGTATTTATACCTAAAATGTTAAGGTAACCTACTTAAAATGGAAAAGATAAAAAGAGTATTGTTTAAAAGAAGTAATGTACTATGAATAATAAATGGTATAGGTGAAAAATTAAAGAAATTAGTGATTAATATAACAAATCCTTTCACGTAGGGGATGGACACATGGCAATCAATCACTGGGGCACTTCTAGTAGAAACATACAAGTTGTACGGTCAGACTGGAGGCTACCGAATAGACCTAGGGGTCCTTTCGAGGAGATTTTGGCTCAAATGCTCTCTAAGGTTGTTAGTACAAGTATTGTCAAGCCAGTAGTCGGCACAAGCAGAGTAAAGCAGACATCAAGGTTAGTTGAACAGTAAGGGGATTATGAATTAGGTCGGCACACAATGTTTGATAAAAATGAAATAGCTTAACTCAGTATGTGAAGCTGTTTGACAGTGAAGATTAGCTCAGCTTCGGCTAAAGTTAGCTAGAATGAAAGAATTCGCTTTGTCAATTCTTCAAGCCCCTCGAGCTCGAGTCAATGGTCCAATTGTTTGATTCCCATCATATCAAGGGCCCTTCAACATTCGAGTTAGCTAGAAGAAAAGGAAGTGCAAGTAATGAGAGGGCATTCCTAAGGGAGAGTTGAATGTTGTAAGTGTCGATCATCTTACCTAGTAAACTAACTCTTATTTATAGGTTAGAGGTGCTTACTATTGTTGACACGTGATAGGCTATGGCTGGCTAACACAAGATTTGATGAGGTGACATTGCTAGCTCCCGATGGGACATCTTCCCTTTTGTCGTATGTTGGAGGCTAAAAAGATGGGCGTGCCCCATTAATGGTAGGTGGTTAATCTAGTTTGGCAGCTTAGCAGTAGCCCATGTGATAAGGGGATAATCGGCATTAAATGAAGAAAGAGAAAAAGGCTAAACGGTAGATAAAGGTAATGCTCAAACCTAAAGTCGAGCATCCTCTTCAGCTGTAGTCTTTGGAGAGAATAGGTATGAGCCTTAAATGAGCATTATGGGTAATGGTCAGACACACTGAGAGTATTCGAAGGTTTTCAAGCAGAAGATAGGGCTTGGACATGCTCAAGACATGCCTATGTGTCTTAACGGGCTTTCATGGTCTAGGCTGAGTTTCTTTGCAATTTGTAAGGTTGGAGCCCCAAGTGCTTTATACGGCAAGAATTTGCTGTCAACAAAAATCAATATCTGATGATCGAGATCCTCGAAAAGATTATTTTCTTCATTACATCTTTGAATTAGGTACACAAAGTTCCCATCGTTTCACTTTTGTCATTCTTGAAACAATCTGATGAGTGGAATGGAGAAAACATTGAACTTATCAAGGAAGAGAAGAGGATGCAATGGCCTTTTTCCCTATCAATCATCAACTCAACACATGAGAGGAGTTTCAATTGACACAACTATGCAATGGCCTTTTTCGATGGAAGACGGTGAGTAGAATGGAAGACAATGACGAGGTGAGAGGGGAGATAGTGAGACAACCATGTCGGAACTTGAACACATGAGTAGAATGGAAAATAGTGACAAGGTGGAGCTTCAATTACAATGGACCTTTAAGATTTGATGGAGACATTAGATTCGATCAAGATTGGGAATGGAAGATTAGGGTATGATGTTTTGTTTAAGGATAAAAGAATGTAAATTTTTTAGTTAAATGAGGGTATTTTAAGAATAAAGAATGAGGAATGAAGTTGGAATTGTGATTCATAGGGTTAGATTCAAAATTGCTATGTAGAGTTTTAAGGTGATTGGAATTCTTAGGAATTTCTATTACCGAAGGCAAAAAATAAGCAAATACAGTAATAGAAGAATAAAAAGGGAATGGATGTTTGGTGAACGGGAATGGGCTGGAAAGAAAATCGCAATTTCGATTTCCATTCCCATTTCCCATGTTTAAAAGTATATCTTAAAGTCAAAATCGTAGTTCTGTGGAATCAACCAATTCCAGCTATAAGGGGGGAATTCAATTTCGCCTTCAAGGATGAAAAAAAGATAGAATCGCAATTTCATTCCTACTTTATTAGGTAAAATTAGTTAAAATTATTCTTTTAACCTTTAAAGAAACTATAACATGTAATAATTAGTAGCATTTTTTATAAATAATACTATTTGAGTATTTAATATATTCCATTCCATTCCATCCAAAGCTATCTCCAAACATAAGAAATCCTTTCTTATGTATAGGTGTGTGTTTGTAAGAGTAAGCCTATTTAATAAAAAGATATATTTACTTTTTTATGTTATCATAAAACTTGAAAAATAAGAAAGAATTTCTTATTTTGATTCTCATTTCATTCCATTTGAAACTATTCTTTTATACCAAATGTAACATAAGTAAACATAGTTTTGCTCCTATCAATGAAATATATATATATATATTTACATTATCATGGGTGGCTAAAAACCTTTTTTAATTTATAGTTTCTTTATTTTAAATTTTCTTTGATTTTTTTGTTTATTAATTTAGTTAAATTAATATATTATAGTACACATGTGTGTGTGTTTGTAAGAGTAGGCCTATTTAATAAAAAATCAGTATTATCCTTTTTTTATTTTTCCAAATTTTACTCTTTTTTTATTATTTAAGTCAATTAATATATATTTACAATATTTGTATATAATTATGCTACATCAGCAATCTTGTTATGCCAAGATCCATATAAGCAAAACCAAGATGTATCTATTATACTTTTAAAAAGTGGGTTGTCGGTATAACTTATGAAATTCACATAGACAGTCATATAATTTACTCAAACATTTATGTAGATAGATGATGCATATATTGATAAACCCTAGCACTTATATAGTAATTATTAATTCAAATAATCATTTAATAACATAAAAAAGCTATTTAAAGCATATAAAATAGGAAATAACGAAAATTGAGGCATAAAAAGTTTGAAAATAATAAATGATAAGAACGAAGTCATCAACAACGTAGGCCGCTACCTTGAGCTGGTAGCCACCAGTGTCTTAGCCTTAGATATAGCAACCATCCATGGCTCCATGCTAGAGCCCGATGAAACGATGGAAAAAGAAGTCGTGTTCCTGAAAAACGAACATAGTGACAAATTGAAGAGAGAAGAGGACAATAAAGTTATTAAGGTTGGAAGTAATGTAGAGCCCTAAAACATGTTCCACTTATGATGCTTCAAGGATGGCCAGTTGCTGGCTTAAGAAGGCCAGACCTGTGGAACAACGACGAAGGTCCTTATGGGCCTAATACGCTAAACAAATGGCCTAACACCATTTACTTCCATCGTCGATGCTTAGAGTTCCATGATAAGAAAACGTTAATAGTCCGAGGAACTTAAAAAAAAAAAATAAATAAAGGAAAGAAAGAAAAAAAATTGACTGAAAATTTTTATTAGGACCTATAAAATTTTTTAAAAAATTTAAAAAATTATACAAAGAAACTTAAAGATAAAGTAGTAAACATTTCCCGAAAAAAAAAATTGTTAATTAAAGATGTTCTAGTGCTTACTATTCTTATTCCCACGTAAAAGTCAATTACCCCACTTAAACCTTTTTTTTTTTTTCACCCACCCACCCCCCCCCCCCCCCCCCCCCCCCCCCCCCCCCCCCCCCCCCCCCCCCCC